>JAWWTY010000001.1:42228369-42252509 GCA_035222235.1 Margarornis squamiger | reverse complement strand
ATTTAATTTCCCTTCTTTCTTTGAAGTAGCATTTTAAAACAGGTTACAATAGAAATTTAAATTTCCTATCTTCAAAGGATGAAGTAAAAGCATAAAAATGTCTTAATCCAAAGTAAAAATCATCAGTTTTAATTGAAGATTTTAATTTTGCTCATTTTTTTTAAACAATCTACAGAAATACTTTTGGGGGAGGAAAAAAAAAAAAGAAGAGGGGGTACTTTTTTCCAAAAGTCTATTGGAAAAAGTATCATGTCATGGAAAGTATTGCCCTTTTCTAGAAACCTCTAGAACAAAAAAAACCCTTACTATGATTGGCACAGGTAAACATATGAATTATACTACTTTAACAACTCTCTCTCAAAGCTAATTATGTAAGTGTACATTTCTTCAATTTGATAAATGCATACATCTCCTACTCCAACAGCAACACTAGAACTATCATTATAACCCTGAGTTCACAAATCACATTTTGACTTACATCTGGTTTAACAATAGTTGTATTAATAAAAATAATTTTCAGGCAAGGCAGAGCCCATATTTCTTCATTCAAAATATACTATGGATGGTAAATATAAGGACTGAAAATTATGCCCTCTCTTACATATATGTGTAAAAATAAGTTCACATCCATCATTCTAAGTGAACTCCACTGTTCAGACAGGTGGAAACCTCAAGGTTGTTGAGAGCTTATTTTAGCTTCAAAAAGAAGTCACCTCCAGTTAAGGCAAGTGCTAGGACATTTGAAATCATAAAACATTTACTATTAATTATAATATTAATGCTAATGAATCTGTCTGTTAATTACTTTGAACATTGCCTGAATAAAAACATGACTGGCATTTCAGCATTATTACTTCGCTATAACAATATTTTATGAGTCTGAATCTGGCAGTGCAACCTTAAGCACAGTTTATCACTGTGATACTATAAATGAATTTAGGTTTAGACAGTGATTTACTTCAATTATCCCTTGTCAAGTCAAACACGTGTTTCACTGAACTGGCGAAACAAGTTGTCAGGCAGTTCCACCTTGGAACCGAATAAATGCTGTTACACTTTACGTTAGTGAGATTTTGTCCCTGTTCTAGTACATTGATAGAAATGTGCAATTTGGGTTTTTTTCTTAAATACTGTCAGTTGAGCTATTATTTTATTCACTTTAGCCAATTTCATGCTTTTTAAGTCCATAATCAATTTTAATTTTGAGGTATGACTTCTCTTTGGCAGTGAACTCCTGCTGTTATATTCAGCAGCAACACCACACTTACTGTCAGCTCCACTAGCTAACACTGCTGTGTACAGCTTTACCTCATATTGCAAATCTAACCCAACATCTTGAAGTAACGGATTCCTTTCAAAAGTCCACAAGGTCTGAGCCTGAAGTAGCAGCACTGAGATGACCCATAAACTGAATTTTCACATCCAGCATTCCATCCCAAGCTGCTCTCACTATTCCTGGTACTAGAAAGCTATTGTTAGCCACAGTCCTCTTGTAAAAATGACACAGCTGGACAGTCTGAATTATTGCCCAGAGCTACTTATACTGGCCTCATTTAAGAGCTGTATGTAAGCTTTTCTAATTTCTATGGCAAGAACAAGTACTAACAGCATTTGGCAGTATATTTATTTGATAGCTGTTTGCAGCTACAGTAGTCATCACCGTAAAGAAATGGCATTACATGGGCCTGTGTTTAATTATTTAATTTTTTTTTACAAAAGGGAAAACCATGTATTTGCAGTGCAGTAAATACTGACTTCCTATTAATGACCACTTTATGTAAATGGTATTTTCTGGCTGTAAGCTTCCTTGCTGATTATTCTATCTCTTCATTAATTTGTGGTACAAAGAAGACTGAGTAATGTTTAATTGCTGCTTGAATCCCAGTGAAATCTGATGGAGCCCCACTGTCATTTTTTATTTAAATATATATTATCTTGTCAGTCAACCTGGAATAGTACAAGCTTGTTAATGTTACAGTCTACAGACACTGTGATGTATATTTTAAAGGTTTAAATTATAATTTTTAGTCAATAAAGTACAAAGAGATGCAATCTTTAATAGTGTATGACAACCGCCCTTCTAGAGAGACCACATATGAGTTACTGAGCAGTTCTCTGAATTTCCAGATGTGCTTAGTACTGACTCTGGTGCAGTGTTAGGAGCCTACGGCAGCCACAGCCACTGTACCCGCAGGGTCCATCAGCATGAATCCGGGCTCTGCTGGCAGGGACACAGGTGGACACGTGGTATCTCCTTCCCCTGCCTCTTCTGCAAGCAAAGGGTGATAGCTTGGCAGAGGCATTTACCAGGCATTTCCTGTTTGCAGTTCAGCACTGTCCTTCTTTGGTTCATTTCATTCCTGTGAGTTTTACTCAACTTGAATTTCTTCCTCTACATCTCTGACTATACCAGTCTAATCAATATGATTAAGTATACCCCTCATGATTTAGTTTGGAGTGTGCTGGTGGGCACTGATCCCAGTACATGAAAATCTATTATTTGACTTGTCAGGCATGACAAATCCACAGTGTACAACCACTGTGACTCTACCAAAACATCAGGTAAAGCTTTAAAATGCCCATTCTACAAAATTCATGATGCATAATGGTAAATTACATGAAACTCAGCATGTGGGATAGTAGAGCACTCTGATGATTTTAACTTATGAACAGTCAGCAAATACAAACTTCAGTGGTGTATTTGAGGAATGCATTCAGTGTGCAGCTGCAATGTGAGCTCCAGGTTGTGCCCTACATGATGGGAAATGGCAGGAGCCCAGGCAAGAGGCTGTGAACTGGTGCTGACCCTTTGCACAGCAATGAGACCTTTGGGACCAGCCAAGAGAATGGACAGAGGCACAGCAGGCACCAATGATTCAGCAGAAAGACCCCAGACTATCACACAGTTATACTGCTCGAGCTGATTTTGTGTTCTGCACCATGATTAAATTACTCAAAGAATTCAGATGTATGAGACTATGCTGTGGGAAACCTAGGATCCAGCCAGTAAGGAAACCTTGTCTGGCTGTGTGAGCCTTGCTGCAGAGGGGCATCAGTCCCGGCAGCGAGAGTCTCAGGTGGTGGGAGTGTGACTGCCAGAGTGTCTCCTGAATGGTCAGACAGGAAAGTTTCCTTAACAGTCTAAAAGTCACTGTTCATGTTTCTCAGTCAGTAAAAAAAACCCTATAAGATACTAGTTTTATTTAATGTTTTACTTGCTCTTCTAAAGCAATGCTTGCTAATTAATCACTTGTCCAGATTACTGTAGCAATCACACAACAAAAATATACAAGTTGCCTGTTATGCTAGAACACAAGGAATTGTTTAGAGAGCAAAACAAATTGTTGAGAAAGCAAAATATACTTGCATCATTTTTCTACTGTGAAAACCTAGGTTTTATAAATGTACTTCATGACCCTGAAATTGCTTTAAGATCATGAATACTTCTGTTAAAAACGGCATGACTGGTAACTTGCTCAGCTGCTACAGAAAGGAGTGGTTACTAAGGCAAGGTCACAATAATAGGTATGCTAAATTTTCCACCGAGAAAGTCTTAAGGTTATCCCATCAGTTTTCCTTGCAAAAGCCAACTTTTCCAGAGAGAAAAACTTCCACTGCTCTTAGCAGTTATGTTATGGGGTCCAGGCAGCAACCATCCAGAAGTGAGGGGCTTTCAAAGCAGCAACAAACTTGTGTGTCTAGAAGACATGTCCTGGAGTATGTTACATGTACTTGTGTTAAACATGATGAATCTAAAGTAAGGAAAAGTATGTATGTATGTATATATGTATGAAACAGGTGGTGGGATTGCACCACTCTGTCTGTTTTGCTGTGAGGGCGATGTTTCTTGAATGACAGAATGGTCCAGAAAGTGCAGGGGGGGAGTGTGTAGCTTCGTCCTGTGATGCCCCACAGATTCCAAATGTTGCGTACCTCAAAGCCAGTCCTGGAGAGCCTACATGACTCTTCCTAGTGTGAAAATTTGCTACCACAAACAACAGCCAAAGGCTTTCACTTTCCACAGGCTCCTTTGTGCTGGCCTCTCTCTGAGATGGGGACTTCAGGAATAATCCTTTAATCTCCATCCACACTTCTGGAGTGAAGAATACCTTCACATGGGGTAAGGTTGTGTTTCTGAAAGGAAGACACGGTTCAGAGCAATGGGGCTACTTCCTTCCTTCTTCTATTCTATTTTTCCATTTGGTTCAAATCACAGATTATTTCCCCCAGTGACCAGAACTGGACCTACAGTCCCACAGCACTTGACACCAGTCCTAGCACACCTATACAGCAGCCAGTAAATGGTTTAAGGCAGAGAAAATTCATGCCTGGTTAGTTTGGTTAGTGTAAACATTCCCATAAACATGTTAATTTTTGTAAGCATAAACAAAAGGAGCACAACATGCACACAGCCTTTATTAACCTTAAGAGTCCTTATTTTCCCAAAGATTTTACAGTTACTCTATTATAGGTGTCAAATTTGCACCAGAACTGACAACTAGGGAATTTAAGTGTAATATACACACAAGCATGCCCGCATCTGTACACATACGTACATTGCATTTTTCTGCAATATATTAGGAATTTTTTTTTCTAGAGGACCCTGCAAAATAAACAGACACAAAATAATCATATTTTAAAATATCTACAAAATAAACACAAAAAGAGAAACAAAATTGTCTCTTGTCTTTCCCTGCTCTAAAATTTATGTACTCACTTTGCAAAATCCTTCAATGTAGAAGTACTAAAATGACATTACTTTTGCAAATAAAGCTGCACCATGAAGGACTTGAATTCAGCTGATCTCTAACTTATGGAGAGGGATGTTACCTACAAGAGTCATTGCCAAACTCGTAAAAAATGGTATCCAGTTTGTCTGGGCTAGATAGCTTTTCCTATATTGTACATTTTCTTCGCTGCAGTGCTTCAAATGAAAAAATTGCTCTAAAAATCTGAAGACAACACAGAAATATCTGGAAGTTTTCTCTTGAACCATCACATCAAACGCCATAAAAATACAGGCAATCACATGAGATTTCCCCTCCCATCCCTTCCTCTTCCATCTCTTGGAAGAGACCTCAATACAACCCTTAGTAGAAGTCTCACTGGAGTATAATAACCAATGCTTAAGCAAATTCTCATTGAAGCCAAACCAAGCAAAATTAAAAGAACAGCTACAAAAAGAACCTCCTCCATTATTTCCCCAATTTCAGAGGATTCAGAATACAGATTAGGGGCTAACTTTTAGCTTTAATGAAAGCAAAAGCATTTTGAAAGACTACTTTTGATGTGAGGATTAGAATGGCATTTGCTTTGCTTCCAAATAAGAGCAAGCCTTGAGCTTCCTCACAGAACTGTGCAATCTGAACACAACCCCTTCTGAGGCACTCTGGTAGACCAAGCTGCTACCACTTTCAATGAAACAGATCACTTTGGACTGTACCAGACTTGGCAGACTCTTCATCTTCCAAGCACTTTTTCTTGGCTTCCTCAGTCATCTGTGGGACATGCAGACCACAGACCAGATGTTTCCTTGAATTAGCTGGTCAACTGAAACTGATTGATGATTTCACACTCTGTTAATAACTAGGTGTTCCTTATCCTAAACATATATTATTCAGTAACAATAAAAAACATCCCTCATACTATCATTCTCATCTATCTGTAATTTTAAAGTTGAGAGGGATAAACTTTTTCCACAGCAGCATGGCTTATGAAATATTTTGCAATCTCTTGAGATGTCTTTGAAGCTGTCTTTGAATAGCGACAAAAGACTCCTTGAGTGAACAGAGTCACACACCACTTCCAACAAGCAGCTCATCACACCTCTCCTTTCTCACCCATTCTCCCAGTGAGCATCTAGTGAAAACCTCTGTTCACACAGCTGGAAGTCTGAAGGAGCAGAAAAATCATCTCTATACAGCCACTACACTGCAGCAAAAGATTTTGTGGCTGTGTTGGGCAGCAAGTATCTGCCTTTGCCCAGTGCATGACTACGTTGTGGATTTTAGCAATGAGGACCTGAACGCTCATGTGTCAGTGTGGGCAAGTAAGAGCAATGTGTTCTTGTGACCTGAATCCACAGACTTTTCACAACTTCCTATGATTATCGTCTCACTGGAATGACCATCTATGGATTGCAGTGTTCCTGAGATAAAATTTTATCCCATAATATCTTCTTTTCTCTATTGCTATGGAACGGATTGCAATTTCAAAACACAAGAAGGGTTATTGTGCAGTCTAAAGTAGACACAAATGGATTTTGTCATAATTACAAAAAAGGAAGCAAAACATAAGGTCTGCTGGCATGTTGGAGAAGAAGTCAGAAAACAGTTGATTTGTTCAGCTGTTAATTCTGGATGGCAAAACCTAAAAGAATGTATTTGCATTTTTAAGTAAAGTGTTCATCACCTTTAACTGAACATGACTGTTCATTTTTTTAAGCATTTTTCCATTCATCCATAAATGGAAACATTCTTACAGGTCAAATAGTCTGCTTTTTTGACTGTAAAGCTAAGAATAGTAATTTCTTGAAGCTTCCTACATTTTTCTTGAAAAAGGATTTATTCCTTAAAAAGAAAAAAACCCAGTAGTTACCCAGGGACAGCACAGAAGTCCCATTTCTTTGCTGTTCCCTAAAGTACAGTAGCTAGAACATTAGATATGTAAGCAGCACTCTAAATTGCATTTCTTTGTTCTAATTCTGGTATGTACTATCAACTAATAATGCACATCCCTGTTCATTAGTGCTCTGCAGTAGGGTCACATTGGAAAGACCTCTTCATTACTCATGCACTGCTTGTCAGCACACAGACTGGAGCAAGATTACTGATACATCTGCCTAATTTTACCGAGAATATTGATGTAAAATCAGTCTCGTTCATTGTCTGCACAACCAGAAGCCCGCCTCCAACTGGGAAAAAAAGAAAAAACCTTATTTTTCTTATGAAATAACCTACACATAAATGAGGAAAAGATGCCTGTGGTCTATTGTGCTGTATTTGTAGTCCACAATAGTCATCCAATGCCTTTATTTCACAGACTACCACACGTAATTCTGAAAACTAAAATTCCATTAAGGGACTTGTGCTACCTTTGTCGAATAAAAAAAGAGGGCAAAAATGGAGGAAAAAAATACGCATCCTAATAGATTTTCTATAAGACTTTTATCACTTTTAAAAGCTAAGACTGAGCCCTGGCTTTGTACCAATTTGTATCAGCAGAAATCCTCTCCCCATCTTATATTTTGGCTTGCATCAAAAAGTTTTTTCTTTTTTTTTTTTTTTTAATGGCTTTTACAAAATAAATTACTGTTAAACATTAATTAGGTTGATATTCAGCATTGAATACGAAAGTTTGTGATGATTCTAGTTGCTTTCTGCTGCTTCAAAATACACCAACAAAAGGCCCTCAATATCAAGCAATTTTCTCACCTGTCATGAGTATCTTCCTAATTAGAAAGAGGGTGATAAAATACAGAGAAGACAACATACAGAGAAAATCTAGTTACACTGATTGTCTTAAAGATTATTTCTTGTTCTCTATTAAGTGGCACATACAGTTGAGAGTAAAGAAAGCAAACAGATTTTTATGCTTTCTTAAGGTAAGTAGAGTTCTAATAACTCTGGCAGAGCACAGCTACCTGTAACAGTACAGGGTTAGACTTCTGCATCTCAGCTCTGTCCCTGCTTGCTGTGTTATCTTGCTTCACTGACATAACATTAAACAATTGTGCCCACTTATTAAATAATTTGTATTTTTTGATCTTTCATACAGACATTGCAATATCCTTCAAAATTGTTCTGGACTTATCATAAAAGTACAGTTTTCAAAATGAAGTCTTCAAACACTTCCTAGTTTTTAAAATTTTAGTGCACTGGTTTCAGGAAAAGAAGTCACAGATATTACAGACAATCTTACTCTGTCATTTTGATCTTTTTAATCAAACACCATCTCTTCAAAGGACTGACAAATCCAGAGTGTTCTAAAGAGTTAGTTGTTCCATTTGGATTTTGATTGACTGAGCAGTCACAAGAATTTTAAGGGCACAGAGAATACTGTAGCAACTTCACAGCTGTGTAAAGAGTCTAATTTCTAAGGGTTAACTGTTTATTTTGGGAGTTTAGCGTGACTTGGTCTTGTATTGCTATTGCTTCAGATATTCCACGGCATGTACCAACAGCGTACATGGTTTTTTATTAGCTTCGAGACTGGAGTACACCAATGAGTACTATGATACAAATGTTGTCATCAGAGGCTTCTAAAAGAAAATTAAACTTTATGTTACTTCTCTGAAGAAGCAGAAGGAAAACTGTCTGAATAACTTATTTTTCAGTTTGCTTGAAATTCTGAAAATTAAATCAACCTTTTTTTTCTTTTTTTGGACAGTGAAGCAGTCATTAACATATCTGAAAGTAAAAAAAATCTCATTCTGGACTTGAGTAATTTTGGAATTGTATTGATTTACATTGAATTCTAAGTTGATTTCAAAACTAAAAGGTCAAATACTAAACCTAGAAATTGGTATTTAAGTGTACCTAATTTGAATATAATAACTCCTAAGGAGATGGGAAAAGAGAGACAGGGACAGAGCGTGCTGCCAAACATACTTGCAAAATCGAAATGGATTAATGAAATATAACAGTATCAGCAGATCTGCATGTTTGGCTAAACACAATTTTGGAGGAAACATTTTGTCTAGCTTAATTAGTTGGCTTGATGCAGCTTTCTGCATAAATTCTGGAAAAGCAACTGCCAGTAGCTGGAGATTTGTCTCTTTCCCATTCATTTAATACCTCAAAGAAGGAAAGACACTGTAGGTCATGAATATGACATGTCCCCATCCCCCTTTCCACCCCAAGATGCTGTGAATTCCAGGAGGATACACAAATTCAGAAAGGGATTAGGCAAAGTCATGAAGGGTAGATAAATGAGTTACCATGGTATGGATAAATACACTGGCTCCAGAAATCTCTACATTTTGGTAGAAATGGTATAGGTCACAGCACATCTATTCTCACATTGCAGTGCTCTGGAATTGCTTTTCTTACCTTCCTGTTTAACTCATGGCAGTAAATCCTTTCCATCTGCTTTTGGCAATCTTTTATTATTTTGACTGAAAGAGACTACACTTACAATACGTTTTTCACCCTCTCCTGCATTTGCTGGCCCATTCTTTTATTTTTCTCAAAATAATGAATTTTTAATTTTTTTTTTTTTAATTACAGCAAAACAAATGCCTTACTGATTGAGAAACCTGATTTCGTTTCATTTTTGACATGTTTTTCTCTAAATGAAACTGAAACTTCATTTGATTCTAGGACCTGTTTCACAAGTGTTCGACTCTGAATATGGAGAATACTTTCCAAAGTGAAACCCAAACTACTGAAAATGAAAATTTGATAAAAGAAAAGAGCTAAGAGCCAAAGTAAATTCAGGTAAATGCCAATGAACTCAGTCTAATTACATTTGCGTAAAGCCATTTTCATTTAAAAAAAAAAAAAATCAGCCTAAAAAAGAGGTCTTAGATCAAGGGCCAGCAGTGTCATGTCTTATTTTTTTTGTTTTGTCGGGGCTTTTAAAAAAAAAAAAAAAAAAGAAAAGAATTTGCTACAGCCTCCACTCTGCAATGTAGGCAGAATTTTAGTATTCCAGGACTGTGAGTGCTGTTCGGATGGCAAATAATTTGAATTATGTTTCAGGGGTTGCAAAGCTCCACACACTCCTAAGAATTTTGTGTTACTGGAAAGTAATAAAATAGAGAGGAAATTGGGCTGACACAATTCCGGAACTACAGAAATGCAGCTGACAGACCTAGGTTCTTATCAGTCTTTGACAGGTGCATTTAGGTATTCTTGGGTTATTACTCTTGGATGTATTAACCTCCACTGAGCCCAGATTTCACCTCTTACAGTCAAGATCACGCAGGGATACTTGGGGCATGTAATTTAATAGAAACTTCCAGAAAGCACATTATTTCTCACATCCCCAATCTTTCTGCCACCCCCAAAAACCTCCTCACAGGATAAAGCGAAAGTTTTGCTTTATCTCCTAAGCATAAAGAAGCAGACCATGTATGCTGGGATGGCAACAGAACTGCTATAGAATGTATTTCCCCTATTAGTTGTTCCCTTTGCAGGCTGCTTCTTTTTCAGGGCTGCTAGACAACCTCAGCGTGCAACTGTGGACTTGGAAACATCTACATTAAGGGCAATTCTACTGCAAAAGTAACAACAAATAGCACCATGAATTTTATTTTTGACCTCATATATTCCTGACCTGAAAAAGTGCAATTTTAAGCTGCCAACTGTACAAATATCTTTTCCTGCATCATCACTACTATCAAGAAACTCAGACAATGAAAAATAACTCTTTTTTGTATCTACACACCACAGGACTTTCGATTATATTCTTGAGTTGTACCTTGGCATTGCCCATTGCCTTCACTGGAACCATTACAGTAATGTATGGCAAAGTAGCAAAGAACTCCACAGATGCGGCACTGACATTCAGAAATGAGACACCAAGGCTTTTTCTCTGCAAAGTTTTGAATATATACGATGATAAGGTTTTGGCCAACATCCAATGCAGGGAATTTTGTAAAAGAACTGAAAAGAGCCTCTAGGTAATACTAGTTTTGAGGTTGACTTCCTTATTTTAATATTTAATGCATATTTTTCATTTCTTGCATGGTACCCCACAGTACAACACAGTTGCTTTGGCCTCCATGGAGAAAAATACTTTCCCCAAAAGAAACTCAGCAAAACTACATAGAATCATAGAAATTACAGAATCCTTTAGGTAGAAGAGACCTTTAAGATCACCGAGTTCAACCATTAACCAAAGTTTGTCTTGGGACAAAAAGGACTGTACCAGACATCCAAACAAAAAGACAAAATTACTCTTATAGTCATCAGCTGAATTACTCTACACTAGTAATTTAATAAAGCCCCTAAAGGTGCAGTAATGTTTTTTAAGTATTCTTATGCTTTTTAGGAAGGTCTGTTTTACATAGAGATATCAGATAAATTTATCACTTAGCTAGTTTTGGGACATAAGACTGTTAACCCCACCTGGGAGTGTGAAACCTGTAATACTATCTTGTCCACTTAAATATCTAGCATGTCATCAAGTTTGTAAAAATTGCCTTGGCCTAAGTAAAGTGCAAACCAAAAGGTTTGGGGAGGTGAGAATATGCATGTAACAACTGACATTTTGGGAGGATCACAGTCCATGTCCCAGTGTGTCAATTCTTTTCACTAGTTCCTGTGATAGACAGAACACTGCCACTGCTCCATCCTGCCTTGTGGTATTATCACAACAGTCCACTGATGCTAATAGGCAATGCCAAACTATGGTCTCGCTTCGTGACAGGGGTCTGTGTGACTCGGTGTTATCAACTCAAGCTGACAGTAAAAACAGGACCCCCCAGCACCACAAAATTAGAACTGTACCCAAAGATCTATAGTGGACACAATGGAGTAACTGTCCTACCCAGCTTGCTGTGGTGTCTCAAGTATGTACTTTATTACCTATTGAGGGTAATGGGCCGTTAGCTAAGTAGAACAGCGCTATTAATGGGTTCTGTTACAATATAATGCTTCGTTAACAGAGCTCTCAAAGAAATCAACAACTTCAAAACTCCCATAATCAATCCAATTTAATCTGATATATGCTCTGTCAAATTGCATTTCAAAAGGCTTTTATAATACCAAAATTCAGTTATCTAATAACAGCATTAGCAATGTTAATTTTCTAATCAGAACGCAAAATCATTAATTAACCATGCCTTCTTTAAGTAAAAGAAGCTGCAGTTCCTAATCAGCAACCCTACAGATCCTTTGATGTTTATGAGTAGAAAGGGTACATTCTCCTCTGGAAATACCTGTGAGGCTCTCGTTAGTGCTGCTGTATGCAATGGACACATAATTGCTTCACTGGTTCTGAGCTTCTCCTGTTTTTCCATCTTCTGCCATTTCCTACAGCCACACAAGGCTGATGCTCTATAGTATGAGCAGCACACTCTGGTGGCCCGTGCTTCCAGGAAACAACACTTGAGGGTCAGCCTCAGCAGCCCAAAGACATTGGTTCCCCATCACATCTAGCCCATCCTTCTATTAGCGCAGTAGTACAAAAAAGAGTTTATAATCGTAACAGGACTGGAAACATTCCCCAAAATAACAATGAAGTAGACAATCCACCTGTCTCCAGTAGTGGCCAGAAGTGAATAATTTCCCTGAATATTCTCCCAGCATTCAACTATTTATATTTACAGCTCCTGGGTCTTTCTGAGTGCTTTGGCCTTACGGATTTCTGCAAGTGCACAGCTAATCTGAACTGAATCCATACAAACCGTTGGCATTCCCAGTTTTCTTCGAAAACAGTCCCATAGGACTATCACTCATCATGCAAAAACCACATTCTGTTTGTAGTTTCATCATTTGTTTGTTTTTAATCTGTTGCTTACAAACTTTGTGGGGGAAATGCAGCAGAAGTACATGAAATAAATAACTTTAAGTTATACCATTATTACTTAAAATCTGAAAGTTCATTCCATTCTCTGGGAGGAATTGTTTCCATACTTCAATTGTTATCAAAAAGTCACACATAAATTTTCCTTTAACAAAAACCCAACAATAAACAGAGGAATTATTTTCAATTCTTTTTTTTTTCAGGCAGAGATTAATGTGTGAGAAGCTTACACTACATACTTAATAAATTATTAAAACAAAAATTAAAAAAAAAGAATAGTAAAACAATAGTTCAGCAACTGTTTTTGCCCTTTACAATCAGGAATCTAACTTTCCTGGGAAAAATTGTCCTTCATGCTCCAGGAATATACCACTTAAACTTGATGATAAACCAGCAAGCTATTGTATACCACACACTAAAATTAAATTACAGCTTTAATGTTACTAGGGAAAATGAAAAATATTGCTAAGGCTGTAAACATTTTCATGACAACACTGTAAGAAAAGAACAAGGAAGTATACATAATTCTTTATTTATTTTTATTATAATAGACTGTCATGTAATAGTTAATTTGCTATTTAAAAAATTCTATTTTTTAGATAGAGCATTTACAGAGAATAAAGAAACCATAAAACATAACCATCATGAAGTTTCTTACACCTATATCTGAATAAGTAAATGGCTCTCAAATTGTGCTCCATCTGTCAGGAAGCTAGTCAGGGAATTTAGTCCCTTCCAAACCTGCTGGCAACTGGTTCCTTAGCCTCAAGCAAATATTTCACTTTGTTTTCCCAATTTGTAAAATATTTGTGCTTTGGCCTGAAGAACAATGAAATGCCCTGAATGCCTTGTTCAGCCAAGGATTTAGAAGTAAGTATGCTCAACTTTATGCATACACATCATTACAATGGCTTTGACATAACAGGTTTTTTTTTGAAAACCACAAAAAGAAATTTTTTCTGAGATGGGCCTTGAAGAACAATACTATCTGTAACTTGTTTTTTAAAGCAGAATCACTAAATGCACATTGGATGGGCCATAGAGTAACCATTATTTTAACTTGTAGCTTGGCTGTTGAGTCCATTTACTTTTAGTTTGTAGGGTATTATTTCTATCTAAAGTATAAAAGTGCCCCTTTAAACTCTCAGAAATGGGGAACAAGAACATGCTCTGAAATAATTATTGGTACTGAATAGTTTATGCCACTGATTTACTTTTCTTCAAATTTTTGTATATTTTCAGTTTTTAAAATGGCAGATTGCTGCTGATGAGAACATCTAAATAAAATAAAATTTCTGTGTTTGGCACAGATCATTAAACTGTTGGAAATTGGACCTAGAGTCATATTGCCACAGTATTTACCTAGGAGAAGCTATTGAACACACAGTACATATAGCTGAGTATTGAATATTTTTGAAATTTCCAGCTGTCCTAGAAACTATAAAAGAAGGTGGTTTTGGAGAATTTTATTTATTTTACAAACTCAAATTGAAACAGAAATTGATGGTTAAAGTCACTTCACAAAATTACTGATTCTGTAATTGGGTGAAACCACATATGTGCTTCAGCAGAAACCCTACTGACTTTTTTTCCAGACAAAATAAACTGCCTTTGACATTCAGTGATTCAATTTCAAAAATTGAGCCCTATTTTTTTGAAAAGTGAGAACACCATCTCCCATTAGCTTTCTGGCTAATGGAGCAGCATGTGTCCTCAGCACACTATTCTTGGAAATCAGGCCCCAAATACCTCATCAGTAGAAAATCAAGAACCATAGAATGGGTTGAACTGGAAGGAATCCAAAAGATCACCTAGTTCCAACACCCCTGCCATGGACACCTTCCACTAGACCAACTTGCTCAAAGCCCCATCAGACCTGGTCTTGCACACTTCCAGGGATGAGGCATACACAGCTGCTCTGGGCAATCTGTTCCAGTGCCTCACTACCCTCATAGGAAAGAATGGCTTCCTAATAGCTAATCTAAATCTTAGTATTGTTTCCAAGAGGTTCTGCTCCATGACCTTGCTGGTCACTGAGGTGAGACCAACCGGCCTCCAGTTCCCCATGTCTTCCTTTTTTCCCTTTTTAAAAATGGGAGTTATGTTTCTCTTTTTCCAGTTAGTGGGAACTTCACCTGACAGCAACAAGTTCTTAAGTGGGATGGATAATGTTTTAGTCACTTCATCTGCCAGTTCCCCTAGGAACTGCAGATGCATCTCATCAGGTAACATGGCCTTGTGGTCCTGGAAAGGGTCCCCATTTTTCCTAGTCTTTCTTTAATCACTGACATACCTTAAGAAGCTTTTTTGTTGCCTTTGACATCCCTAGCTATATTTCATTCTGTCGGGGCTTCAGCTTTCCTAACCTGACTCCTGGCTGCTCAGACAATTTTTCTGTATTCCTCCCAGGCTACCTGTTCTTGATTCCACATGCTGTAGGCTCTCTTTTTGTGTCTGCATTTGTCCAGGAGCTTCTTGGTCATCCATGCCTGACTTCCTCTTTGTTGGGATGCATCCCTCCTGAGCTTGGAGGAGGTGATCCTGTGAATATTAACCAGCTTTCTTGGACCCCTCCTTCCTCCAGGGCTTTATCCCGTGGTTGTCTATCAACCTGATCCTCTAATAGGCCAAACTCTCGCCTGAAGTCTCAGGCAGTGGCCTTGCTGTAAACCCTCCTCATTGTCCTAAGGATCTCGAACTCCACCACTTCACAGTCACTGCAGCTCAAACTGCCCTTGAGCTTCACATTCCCCACCAGCCCTTCTTGGTGAGAACAAGGACCAGCACAGCACCTCTTCTTGTTGGCTCCTTGATCACTTGGAGAAAGAAATTATCAATTCATTCCAGGAGCCTCCTGGACTGCCTGTGCCCTGATGTGCTGTCCCTCCAGACATCAAGGTGGCTGAAGTCTCCCATGAGGACCAGGGCTTGTGAACATGCAGGTGCTCCTCTCTGTACACAGAAGGCCTCATCATTCAGTCTTCCTGGTCAGGTGGCCTGTGTCAGACTCCCACTATAATGTCACCTTTCCATCACCTTTCCCTGCCCACCCTTTAATCCTGACCCATAAACACTTAGTCAGTTCCTCATACTCAGACAGAGCTCCATGCACTTCAGCTGGCTGCTGACACAGAAGGCAACATGCCCATCCTCACTCCCCATAGCTGTTTTTCCTAAGGAGCCCGAACTGCTTCTATTCTCTGTGACAGCAGCAATGAGGAGCTCTCCTTGTGGCCAGTAGCTGATGAACTTTAAAAGGAATTCCAGACCTTCCCTGTCACCCTACCTGTGGACCACCCGCAATGGAGAGCACACACCTTGCCCTGGATTTCTGCTCTGCTCTGCTCTCCTGACCCATTACAGCACACAGAAAGTGAATCCATCTGAGCAGCAACTGAAACAATCTTTTCACATTCCACAAAAATCGTGAAACATTCAGAAACTTAGTTAAGGGGTAATAAAAACACCTCTGAAATCAATGTGGAAGACACAGAGGAAGCCAAAAGCTTTTTTTTTTCCATTTGGGGAAAAATATCAGCTGCGAAGAAAAGACTAAGGAATGCTCCTGTATATCATTTTATAAGCAGATTTTTTCACAGTAGGCTATGGGGTGTTTCCACTAGGAAACAGGTATCTCATGAGCTTGATGTTTTTTGACATTAAAAAAATAACAAGAACCTTTTTCATTCAAAAACACCCCCCTCCCACCTATGAATTGCTTCCAACTAAACTGCGTGACATAGAGTAAAGTAAGTTAACGGGCCTAGGGGCTTTTTAAGTTCCCCCATGGAGGTTTGCACTTCTCCAGGCCCTCCCAATGCTGAGGTGCATAGACTGGTGGAAGCCAAGGAGCCTTCTAGTCAAGCCCTGGTCCAGACAGTCAAAGGAACAATGTAACACATATCTGACACTAAGCCTACCCACAACTACTCCATTGTATTAAATGCCATTTTCATCACAACTACACAAAGACACCTACACAAGAAAAAAAGGGTATTTTGAACAAACTAAGAATTTTCATTTTCTATTTCCCACTATATCTTTCATTTAAACTGGCATTTCAAACCATGGACAAATATATTGCACAGGTGCAATTTGTTCACCTACAGGTTAAAAGTAGTCCTAGTTACAATAATTATCTCTAATGATGTAAAATTAGATACTCATTGTTTTCTCATAGCTGAGTACTCCTCCAAAGCCAGTCTGATGGCTAGGCGATAGTGTTCTATCTAGACTCAAGTTACAGCTGAATATGTGATATATTGAATATATATTACATTTCTCACATGCTACTTTTAATTTAGCCTGAAAAAGAGTTGTTGAAGCAGATAATTTTATGTTTACAAGAGAAAGACTGTGAGAAGTTCATTGCCTAAACTTGGGTTTATGTCATTAAACCAATGACATATCATCTATCATACTACCCAAATTGATAAGCAGTTCTTGGAATATTTATCCTGAAGTCAATTAAACTTATATATTCAAGAACAAATGGAAGGAAGTGTTTTATTCAATACATCCAAAAGTTTAAATGTGTGCTGTTAAATAACTAGAGAAGTATTTGCCACAGAACATATAAAACATTATGGCTTCTTCTGTGGCTTTTGCATTCAGCAGCTCACATCCTACTTAAAGCTCAGTCTCAGAATTCTGAACATTTGTGATAGATGTACATTTGTCCTATTTCCAGCCCCTTTTCCTGAAACGACTTTGAGAATTCAAGCAAAATAGCTGCAGCAAGACAAAATGGAGGAAAGGAAAATTTCACACATTCTACTCCAGCATCTATTTATGCACCATCTTCCATTTATCTTTCTTGCAATGCAATGCAATGCAATGCCATCCCAGGCTGTTTGTCTACCTCCTATTAATGAATTATGAATATACCTGATAATTAAAATTGGGTATTTACAGTCCTCGCTATGCAGTGGCACAACGTGTGATTCAAAGCTGTCGCTCTGTGTTAAAAGCAAGGTATGCAGCTCTCCAGGTCTCTGGCAGCATTTCAAGAAGTCTTGCTAGAAACACTTAGCAGACACGCTCTTGTGATACAGCCACAGTGTATTAACCCTAAAGAGCAAGAAAAAAACCCCACATAATTCCAAGGCATACAAACAAGCACCAGCTATTTTGCTTATTAAAAGGTCTGAAAGTTTCCTTCTGCAATCACCTATTTTTGGAGTCACTTATATTCATCTTAGTGGTTGCAATTGAGCTTTTAATGACAGTACTCTGCAGTAAGCCTGAGGCTGATAATCAGCGTTTATAGGCTCTTACCTCTGTGGAAGAAATGCTGATGCCCTCTCCAGCCCTGCCCCCACTCCTGCGAGGATGCAGGTGGGCAGCCACCAGGCAGATCCTTGCCTGGACCCCAACCCCTGGCAGCCAGCCACCGAGGTGGGCACGGCTCAGCATGGCTGGAGCTCAATGCAGGTTTGTTCCACTACTCTCAAATAGCTGCAGCCTCCCCACGGCTTCTGTGCAATTCTAGCAGCTTAACCTCATCCCCATCCTATAACCAGCCCTGCCTGTTATCCCAGTGCGTACACATCCCTTCCAGAGACCAAGCTGGGATGGGGCAGTGGCTGCAAAGACACCAGCATCCCACAGTGATGAGCCCTGCCTGGGAGCACTGGCACACCTCTGGGTGGCGGTGGGGCAGCAGCTCCTCTGCAGGTCAGTAATGACCCATAAAACTGCATTAATCCAACACAACACCTGCCCTGGTGTGCCTACTGAAACAGAAAGGACCAGCTTTGCCCATATTCACCCACTGTTGAGTTTTAAAATTTTTTTTGGAATTTATAAGGTTTATACAGGGGATTCTTGTTTATTGGTTTTGAATGCGAGATAAAACAAAATAAAAAAAAAAAAAACAAACAAAAAAATCCACAAAAAACCCAAACCAAAACAACAAAGCAAAACCATCATCCCAAGTATATCTGAAAGATCACATTTGAATGCTTCCGTCTCTTGCTCACACTTGATCAGATCACATCACTAGCACTCTTCTTACAAAGACATGAATATTAGAAGGACATTTTCTGCTCCCACTGCAGAAGGACTTTCCTTCAGGTCACAGTTGGTCTATTTGACTATAGAATGTGAAAAGCACATATGGCAAATATGACAGAAAAAAAAAGTTTATATATATATATAATCCCTGATAGTTGGCAGGCTCCTTTCATAAAGCTTGGTGGATATGATGGCCCAAGAGGAAAGGAAGAAGGCAGGGCAATACCCCATCAGGCAGTTCACTGAGACTTGACTCCACTCATCTCCAGCTGCCTGTTCTCATTTTTCCAGGGTGCCCTCGTTACTGACTAGACCCAAGAGATCTGCTGTAATCTCTGGAGAATCCAGAGTGTGCTCGGGGCAACACCACTGACAATGACAGAGCAGCAAGAGGGGCAGAACAAGCTGCTGAAAATCACCATCATCCTGTGAGGATGGGGAATGGGACAGAGATGACTAGCAAAATGCTTCTACAGTGCATGCGCATATCCCTGAATATCAGAAAACACTAATGAAGCTGAAATAGGTAAGTACAGCACGTAAAATTAAATTACTAATACTAGTTGCTGCTCTGGGCCAAATTTCACTTCAGTTCTACCACTCTGCAAATTCTGAAAATTGCCTTAAGTCTTTGAAATGTCTCTGGCTTCCCCACCCCGTGAGGGACAGCGGAGCACTGAGCCAAAGCTTTGCCCCAGGAATTTCTAGCTGCTCATTTTTTGTTCTCACACTGGGTGTTCTAAATAAGCAATCGGATGAATATTATCACAGAGTTATTATTTCTGTCATAAATTTTAAAAACTACCTATATGAATAACTGTAAGCCAAAGTCCTTCAGGGACTGTCATAAATCCAAAAGCTGTCTGAGTGCTAGATTTAGTATTTCGATCATTGAATTAGCTGAAAGTAGTATAAAAATACATGTACAGGACAGCTCTCTGTTAACTATATACATTTACAGAGACTTCTGGGCAACAGTTTCAATCAGAAATTAACAATTTGGTCTAAATAAATTAACTCCCATCCATGCTTCCAACAGAGTATTGGAATTTGTCCTGCCAGGATGTGCAATGGATTAAGTACCTTAAAGCCTCTTCTCAAAGAGCATCTCCTAAAGGTTTACAATTTCTCACATAAAGCCAAAATAGAGCATTTTAAAGGTATTTAATACTTTATAAAACTTTCTCTACATACAGATAGAAGAAACCAAATGGTTTTGCATGTGTCTGCCTCTGCAGCTAAACCTAAGACACCATCCCAAAATGCTATAGTGTAGTCTCAGTGATCTGTTCCAATCATCCCAAACTTCCTTTCTTCGGGACAAATACTGTCAGCCAAGTGCATAATTTAAAATGCACGTAAAAATCCTAAGAAAACAAACAGTCTGAGCTTCAAAAAATTAATCTGCATAGGGGTTCTCCTGGATGAAGTACAGGTGCAGGAGAAAAAAGGCCCCAAGAAGAACAAGGTTGCCAGTCATCTTCTTCTGTCCTCATGTCCTTGGCAAAGACAAATGGAGATGGAATAACCAGGGCAGACACAAGAGTGTAAGAAACAAAATACTCCAGCAAACTTCTGATGCAATTCTTTGGGATCACTGTCAGGTGTTATAATTTCCAGTGGATTAGATCCAAACAGACATCAGGGACCAAAACATCTTTTGTTTAGTAAGGATGACCACAGAAGAGAGTGACAAATACTACAGGGTACATTTGCCTTCTCGTGTAATGATGAATGGCTGGCCTTGGTAAAGATATTTCATCCAGTGCAATGCTGAGAATGGCCACATCCAGGCTGTCCTCCATGGAGGTCTACTGTGGGTTACAACTGGCTGTACAGGAAGCCAGAATTGTGGTACGTACTGGATTTTAGGAAGTCTGAGCCATTAGTTTCTCTCTTGAAGTCAAGCATCAAGATAGCCACATTAATGGAAGTGACAAACACAGTTCTTTCAGGCACCCATGCTACAGATGCAGGGAGATAAATGTGTTCCTGTCTTCTGACAGGTTTTGAATGCCTCTATCTCTGTCTGCTGAAAGAGGTGAGAAAGAGGGACGGGTTCCCACTAAAAGTTGGAGTTGTTCTGTATTCTCAACATGGAAAGTTACAGTCTGCATCACCAAAAAAAAAAAAAAATCTAGGATTTTTAATCACTTTGCTATTTTTGTCTTGGTGAAAAAACTATAGCACCAGCTTATTATGGTCACACACATCCTTAAGGAACTTATCATCATCACAGCACTAAGAATAGGTACAATGATTTGACAACTTGATGTCGAACTTTATAATTTTAATTAAACGCAAAACACTTTTTTGGGGGGGGCAGGAAAAGGCCCCAAGGGATTTTATTTCAGTAGACAGAAAGTGCTAACTTACTGTGCCAATAATCCAACAGTTTGCAGACAATACTTTCACAGACAGGACCAGATAGGAAGGTAGTGCATTATCTTAATGCACACCTTAAGAAACCAGTAGGCTTAAAGCTATACCCGTGTGCTACATTTTCGATTGCACACAGCTACCTCTCACTAGTACTTCTAAGATCTACATGATGTGCAGTCAAGAAAGGAAAATGTCTTATGTAAGCATGCTCCCTCTGAACTGGAGAGATTACCCTTTAATATTCTCCTGTCTTTTATAGGCACACAGAGGAAAAAACTTCTTCATAGTGCTGCTTCCCCTCACTCACGTTCTCTTTCATGACTTCATTTGTGCAGTCAATTGCTCACAGACCTGAATAGGAAGGTGGCAGTACAGCCCTGCCTTACCATATCAAATATAAGGGAGCAGGAAGGTGAGGCCCTGGAGAGCAGTTTCTCAAGGTGATGCTGCTGGTAGGGGATATCCACAGCTTTTCAAAGGGGTAACATTATGCTGGATCTCATTTTAATCTCACAGACACTAAATAAGTGCAAGGAACTGCAATAATTATTATTATCCTATTATTGTAATTGCTCAAAGGATTTTCCACTAGTCTCCCATTTAGCATAGTATGTGAAAGGCTGACAAAGAAAATGTGATTAAGGTGCGAAGCTCTGCTGCCTGCCAGCTGTTCTGAAGTGCACAAGATACCCATCATAAACAGTAACTGAAAGACTGATGGGCTTTCTGGGACTTTCATCAGGAAATAAATATACAGGAGTCCTTCAACATCTGCCCATGACCCAGAGAAGAATAGAGGGAAGCAATCCAATTCATCTGTATTAACGGGTTTTTGTGGTACAGCATCACCACTTCCTCCTTCCACTCACTCCCTCAAAATATTGAAGTATTGACTGTTATGGAGTCTAAGGCAGATGGGGGGAGTAAGACACGAGGTGGAAACAGGCACAGTTTTTCTGAGGTCATGTAAGGATGTGATTTCTTTTCTGTTTGTAACCAAGAAACAAATGTTTTATGCTCCTTCCCTTTCCCTCCTTTCCCTACAGTAGTTAAGCTGATGGCTATTTGTAATCAATGCATTACAGGAGCTAATAAGCTGCTGTGGCTTCTGGATGCCAAACCCAGAAGCCACAACAGCCTGTCCGTAATTGTGGGGTAGGAATGGGACATTAGCTGCTGGGAGGCTGGGATGCTCTTCAGCGGTGCACAGCCGGGGGATGCACCATGTCCACTGCTTCCACTGGTGGTGCTTCTTGAACACTGTTCCCATTTTGTCATGAAAAGCTAGGGCATGTAACAAAAAATGAGATGAGATGAGGAGATGAGAATGGCTGACGGAAGAGAACAGAATTTTCTCTGTGTAACCTTGAACAGTATTTTTTAGTCTTAAGTTCTTCCATATCTATTAACTCCTCCTGTGCCTCACTGGACATGTGGACTAGGTGTTACTTCCCCATCTGTCCTAAGTTTTCAGCTTGGCACAACAACATATTTGTTCACCTTGAAGTTTTTCAAGTCATGTCAGCTCACACCAGCTGTAATCCCTGGTTCACAAGCACCAGCCAGACCTTCCTGCTCTGTTTTCACCCAAGCAGCAAGCAGCGCTATAGATCAGTCCTTTGTCCATTCTCTGAAACCTCTTATCCCAACAGTGAATAATGGTGTTCCTTAAATATATGGCTCCTGCTGTGTCTTGAACCCCTTCTCCCTCCTCACTGAGGGTCATTGGAGGGCAAAGAACAACTTCAGGTGCAAGGTCTCAAACTCGTTCAAGTCCTTACTCCAGGACTCAGTTCTGAGTTTGCAAAGGTCCCCAAAGAACCAGGGCAGACCCACCTTCTACCTGGGCTCAAAATCATCTCACACATGGCCTGGCTGAACTTTGCCAATCATATGCTGCACATGAGCATTTGTATTAACTGTGCCTATTCTTCTTCCCAGTTAACTGAAAACATCTTGTCACTTTTCAGCTGACTAGTAAATAATTTAAGTAAACCATTCCATGGATGGAGCAATAGCAAACAGGATGCTCTAAGTACAGCTACTAGTATACCAATACTTAATTGCTGAGGTCTTCTGTTACTGTTTCTCCCTATTTTAGGATTTTTTGGTATAAGGAAAGAAAGGGTTTGTCATTTTTTCCTCTTTCCATATGCATTTTCTATTCAGAATGGCGCAACAGATCATCAAAGACAGCTATGGGAGCACTTCTTGTATTCCTTTATTCAGTCTTTTGCTTTCTGCAAATATTCTTGTGCATTAAATCTCATTCATCATCATGTTTGTGTTCAGGCTGACATCTCCTACAACACACAAAGCAGATGAAACCTGGGAATTCCAAAGCTAAATTCATAACTCTTGGTATCTAAAGCTAACAGCCCAATCCCTCCAGGTGAAAGCAGTAATAGATTCATATCCTCTGTGGCTCATAGAAAGTAAAATATGTGTAACATATATGACACCACTAAGTTGTATTTGTAGGTAGACAAGTCTGTGAATACAAATAATGGGGATTGCCATACAATTGTTAGCAAAAACATACTTAAAAATCTTTGAACATATCTACCAAACTTATTGTTGCTTCAAGCCACAGTCCCTTCTGTGGGGTTAGATGTTCTTCCTTGGGAGAGGGAAAACCCCCCACCATTTGTGTCCACCTGAACTATTTTTCAAGGGAACTTGAAAAAGACCCCAGTGAGTCCTTACATGCCTTGCCACTGCATAAGCCATGCTACTAAAGGTGTCCCACACCACCCTTCTGTGCAGGCAAGACACAGTCCCAACCAGCCAGAACAAACTTCAGCAGCTCTGGGAGCTGCACAACAGTGACAACTGGATGCAAATCATGCTGTTTATGATATCTCTCTAAATTAAAGACCAACAACAAACGCAGTAGGCTTTTTTTTTTTTTGCTTGCCTACTCTGTATGACTCCTACATTCAGCACAGATAAAGGCAGTGAATGACATATCCAAATGATGTGTTGATGATTTACGTGCAATTTTTTTCAGTCTTCAATTCAACACTGGATTTATTTGGAAAGAGAAATTATTGGTTGAATAAAGGAAATAATTGAGGCTGCATGACAAGCATCTTGATGGTCAGACTTGGTGATCAAAATGGCCCCATGTGGCCTTAGAACACAACTGCGAACATTATTAACACGCTATCCACTCTCCCATTTACTTTTTTGACCTTTACTTTTTCTTCTTTGAAGCAATAATACTCATGGCCATCAGACAACATTTCATCCCCCAGACTGCTTTCATATCT
>JAWWTY010000001.1:42215080-42228269 GCA_035222235.1 Margarornis squamiger | reverse complement strand
TATCTGTAAGAACATGGATCACTTCAATATGGCACTACCCCTGACCTTCCAGACACGCACTTTCATATGGGGTATATGCAATCCTGCAAGGGATGCAGATGCAGGTCCTGCCAACACACCACACCTCTTATGCTCTTTTTCTCAGACATTTGCTTGTGCCTCTAGACAGCAAGTCCATTTCTTATCTATATAATAACATATCATTTACAGTATCACTCTGCTGCTTTTACCCCCAAGAGAAGCTGAACAAAGATGCCAACTTTAAAAAAATAGAACCTGAGAAAGAAAAAACCCTGACCATCTCTCAGCTGGAGGCCACACAAGCAGCTAGATACAAGACAGCATTAACAGGGTATGCAAATAGTCTCAAAAGCCATCTTCTTACCTGGCTTGTGCTTTCTATTTGGAGAAATGAGAAAAACTCCTGAGTCAGACAAGAGCCCATGACTATTGATTTTTAAAGGAAATTATCCTCCCAGCTGCAGTGTTTCTGAAATGTCCACTCGTAAACACTCTTCTCAGTTTAAACAAATGGAAATGATCAGGGCTGAAGGCCTTTATTAGCAAGCCTCTGCAGAACAGATCCACACAGAAAACCTGGAGCAAATCACTATACAAGATCCTACACTACTCTGATGAGACCATGGGTCTGTAAAATCTTGTTCCTTCTATCCTCCTCTATCAGCACAGTTGAGGGAACACAGGGCTCAGTGTACTGATAGGTATGTGCTTTTAAAAATTAAAAATTATAGCTTTTTCTCTTGAATTTTGCATTAATGTATCTGTGCTTGATAAAGTCTTTCTCACTTACACTCAGTAGTTTCCAGACCTTAACACAGCACCATCCAGACCCATATCTCACATTAACTAGTAGCACGAAACACTTCTGTACATCAGGAATATTAAAGCAGAACAGGAAGCTTTTGGGGACAAATAATACACTACACATTGTACTTTGCTCTACAAGAATTTCCTCTCTTCCCGCCTTCAATATGTATTACACGAATCACTTTACCCACCAGGGAAACAAGTCTGACCCTGACATTGAAAAAACCCCACATGGTATCAGTGAAATCTTTAACAAAAAGAAATCATAGAGTCATAGAATGGTTTGGGTTGGAAGGGCACCTTGAAGATCATCTAGTTCCAACAACAAAGCATAATGTATAGTTGTGAAAGAAATTAACAAAACCAGAATATTCTGTATAATAATTCCTAATTATTTTGTAAAAAACTTTCTAATACTAACATATGCATCACCTTTAGCAGCACAATGTGAAAAAGTAAATTCGATATCCTTGAAACCTGTGGCAAAGCATAAAAGCCTCATTTCTATTCAGCAATTAAGTCTTCCTACCTGTGAACTTTCCTAAACACCTATTTGATGGATATTCACCAGGCATACCTGAACTGTACAAAAAGATGACATGCAAATAAAAATGAAGTTCAAATTTTATGGGTTTAAGAGGGTACTATGCAAATACACCATAAAAGCAACTGGAAGAACATGCACACAGAAATGGCACAGAATCTACCCCGCAGAGGGTCTGGTTGTGAGAAACAGAGGAACTGTTAGTAGTAGTTAAATATTTATATACTTTACTATGTATTCAAAATGTGTTTAAAGCCTTTCCCCGCAAATAATCTAATAAATAAGCTAGTGAAAAGTGTAAGTACTTTTTGATTCTCTTGTGCTGTATTTGTATTTACAGAAAAAAAACACCTGCAGTCATACTCATGTTGTCCATAAATAAAGTGACAGGCACTGCACAAGCCTGTATCTTTCAGGAGCAATTGTTGCATATAAATACAACACTGAAATAGCCTGTGGAACACAAGAAGACAGTAGCCCAAATGACAATCTTTGAAAACTGGCAATTATGTACCAGGGGGTCCAATTTCTAAACATTTTGGACTTTAAAAATAATAGGAGTTAAGCAATTTAATACTTTTAAAAATTTGAGCTATGAAATAAAGAAATGAGAACATATTCACTTTGCAAAAAAGCCGATTCCCACTATTCCTTCTTTATAACAGGTTTCAATCTGCAATCACTTCTCAAGTAGAGTCCACATTTAAATCACAAACAGCACTGTCTGGGGAAATAACTGCGGGATAAGGGCCAGTATTCGTACTGGAATTTGTTAATGTTAGCCTAACTGGCCAAAACCCAGCCAGTACAATAGTATGGCAGTAAGTATCCTGGTATTCCCCTTGAGTCCAACATAAAGCTTTTCTATAGTCAGCTTTGGAGAAACTGGTGAAGAGGAAGGATGAGCTGGGTCTTTCCAATGCATTGCCAAGCCAATGTGTTACTCTGGTTTCACCTTCTTACCATAAAGAACCAGAAACCCAATAGCTGCAATTATTTGACCAAGTCAGACAGGTGCTTCATCAGAATTACGGGAAAAAAGAAGAAGGAAGAAACAGGATCCTTGCAAAGAAGTGGCACTACTGAGAGAAAACAGTTGACCCACATATTATTGCATAGAGGACAGATTTTCCAGTAAGCAGCTCCCACCAGGAAGGCAGGGGGTGCTGAGGACTCTGGAACATTAAGTTCTTAAAAAAAAAAAAAAAAAAAAAATTATATATTTATATGAACATGAATAGAGGCAGATAATAAAACTTTCAAGAAAATAATTGAAAGTAAAGCAACACCAAAATTTCCAAACAAGACACTGTGACCAAATATATTGGAGTAAATTTATTTTCCAAAATTCAGAACAATTTTTGATTTACACAGGAATAAATTATCTAGTTTGACTTTATGTCCCATCATGTAACTCTGGTATGTCCACTTCAGTTGAAGGAGAACACTTGGTACTGTATTAGTCCAAAAACTTTGCCTCAAGATTAATACCCAGACAAACGGAAATTCAGAGAGGAGGCCAATTTTTCCTATAAATTACACTGGTGCAATCACATGGACTTCTTAACTTACATGCCAGCACAAATTTCATGCCCCTTAAATCAGTCATATATTAAAGAATAAGAACTATGAGAAACAATTATTTGGTCCAACATGCTTAATTCCAGAGAACTTAACCTGCTCACAATCTGAATTTGAACAATTCATAGTAGGAACTAAAACTGTTGAAAAAATCAAAGCAGAGGTCATCTGCTCTCATGAACAAGCAAGTCTCAAAACAATCAAGACCTAAAAATGAAATGCACGAGTTATTTTGACTAGCATACAAACTTAGATTACAATGATAAAGCTGAAGTTAATAAATTTAATTTACTTTTTAAAGTGCTTTGTCTTACACAAGAAGTACTGCACTGCATTGGCTTCTGCAGGAGGAAGGATGGAACATAATCTTTGTTATTAAACCTCTGAAATGAAGACTAAATTATATCTATAGGTTACAATAAAGCTTTGGAGTTTAGAGTTTTAGCCAGTCCAGTAACATGATAGGACAAAAGTCGCGTTGCATGCCAGCAAAATGCATGTTCTGAATTTTCAATGTAGAAATTTGTAGAAACATTTCAGCAAAGACCCATCATTTACTTTTCCAACAATAACCTTGAAAACTAAATCCAGACTCTGATGGATTGGAGCTATTGATAGTTGATCTCTCTGTTGTATGGCTATTTACAAGTATCACATTTAGAGCTATGAAACTCTATGAATGTGGATCTTCTCATATCTTAAAAAATATATAGAATCCTTCTTATGACAGATGACACCAAAGTACACACACATTCTTTGACTCCAACAGCAAGTGCTAGTAGTAAAAATGTTAAGAGAAATTGTTTTCATTAATTGGTTTCTAGCTTGAGATAAACTTCATGTATTAAAGCAAAACATTCACTTCAAATGCATTTTTTAAATCGATTCTATTTTAGAAGGGTACAATTTAATCCAGTTCCATTTTTCAAGCCAACTGGCACACTATTTGCTTTTGCAGTTTAAACCTGACTGTACGGTGTGCCTTTATGGTAACTCTCAATATACTCCAAACTGCATCCTTGGGAATACCGCTCAGCTCTTGCTAGCAAAATACCATTCAACTACATGAAACCTCACTTTCTAAATAAAGAACACCATGGTTTTAAATGACACTGATTATTCAACTAAGGCTACGGTTCTATTGCTAAATGGAGTTGTAATTATAAAGCAGAATTAATAACCAAATTTAATGAAAATCCCATTATGATGCAGCTTAGTAAATCAAAGCTGAAACTGCTGTAAGTAAAATGACAGATAGTCACAATATAAGGGCAATACTACATTTCAGTCTATTTTCTCAGTTTTCTGGAGGTCTCAGCACAAAGTTAACTCCAAGATGGCATTGCCTCTCCCCTCACAAGTAAGCACAAGCCCAGAGACAGATCCACAGAGAGGGGAGGTTGATGAGGAAGGCTCCTGTCTGTCCTCAGGGCTGCCTCCAACCTCAGTGGATCTCCCCCAGAAACTGCATTCCCACTGGTGAGGCAGAAATAGACCCTCCAATTTCAGGTCATCAACCCCACATAAATCCAGAGGGCACAAGAGTCAAAGGAAAGTTGTTCCAAGATACAAAATTTTTTTAATTCCAGTGGACTTTTCTTCTTCTGATCCATGAGGCACATAATAAACAGTTATATTTTGAGGAGGTTATATCTACTGGGATTAAAAGCTACTAAGAAGGGAACTGTGCAGAAGAGGAAAGGAGTGTCTGATTTACCCTAAATTACACTTATTAGGTATATATTCATCTCAGAACACACATGGAGTCAAACAGACTCAAAGAGAAAGGCTTTACTTTTAGTATGAAATACTAATAAAGGACTTGAATCAATCTCTTTTTTCCCCATTCAAACCAATTTGTACAAGAACTGCAGACTGATTATATATTAAAGATTTTTGGAACTTCAGCAGAAATATGCTCAACAACAAGACAAGAGCTGAAAGGCAAATAGTTCTTTGTAAAACTATAGCACTACCTCTCTTAAGTATTCAAGCGCACTGACTGCATTGTTGAGATATACTCATGTGCTATATAGATAGTGCATACAAGGGAGAAAATTATTTTGCATTCAGCTAAAGAATAAATATATACAATCCTCTCCAAAAATCAATGCATTGCTCCAACATCTGAAATCAAGCTGAAGGTAGGTAGCTTTCTAATCACAAGCAGAATTTCCTGCTTAGAAGGTGCAAACCAATGTATGCCAATAGACAAATGTTTCAGCTCTGGTGTATTGTGTTCTGATGGGTAAGAATCTTGTACTATTCATGTTTTGCAATAATTTTAGCTCTGTCAGTAAGAGGGATTCTCTGAATAATGTATGTAGTGCAAAAGAAATGAACAGAGTTTAAATAAAACCCAAATGCAGAGGGGAAAGAAAGAGGACTATCTCCAAACTGATATAGATCTGATCCACTTTACTAACTTACAACAGATTCTATCTGCTAAAGCAACCTGTTTCATATGCATTCATGATTTAGAATAAAAACACTAATGTTCTAGGCTTGTTTGAAGACAACAAAAATGTGTAAAATAACCATTAGAAGTTAGCTTTTACACTGAATATACAAAATTATTCCAGTTCCAAAAGCACTCCTGAGTGAACATTCAGATATATATATTTTATCTGGTGAACAGGAAAAAAAAAGAAGTTTTTCTAATGTTTCAGTGAGTTACCTGATAATATACCATCCACAATCCTTTGGAATAATCTGTCTACTGTCCCTAACATATGCAAGGGGGCAGGCCCTCAATCTTTACAAGTAACCTCTGAAGCAAATGGAAACAGAAATAGAGGTAACTGGTCATGTCTCAGAGCTTTATGCTTGAACTCACATGAATATTCATCTCAGTCCAGAAGCTCTAAGGCTTTTCTACTGTATATTTGGGGGCATGTGCTCTGAGTAATTTCTACATAAACAGCTAGATCCAAAGCCACCGTTTCACAGTGGTTCAGCAAAGAGTTATCATTTCATATTGCTATGAAATCACTTAATTCAGAGCTGATGGTGGGGGTTCTTTAATTAGGTTAGAAAATCTCACACATCTGCGCTTTAGAAGTCTCTGTCAAGCCAGCAAATTCAATCACATGGAAAGCAGTGTCCTCCAGCTATCAGACAATTGATTTTTTCAGGATTCTGCTCATATTTAGCTTAAGGAACATGAGATATGTTCATTCAGTTGTCAGTCAGTTTGCCTACATTTCATTAGATTTGTTATTTAAAACGTATCCTTCAGTATTCGAATGTTTCTAAAAAGAAGTCAGATTATTGGCACTAGACTGCAAAATATAAAAATATAGAAATAAATACAAACTTGGACTAATGAAAAAGTCTGAGTGGGTTTAAGTGGAAAGTACAAGCATAAATAAGGCCTGTAGGATTATGTCTATTTAATACAGGCATGTACAGAATTATATGGGCATACACACAAATAAACATGTAAATTTACTTTTCCCTTTCTTCTCTGCCCGCCCCATATTGTAAGGACTCATCATTTCTGAAGCCATTAAACTCTTTGGAACTCAAACTAGGTTCAGTTAAAATAAAAAGGGATCAGGTTATGAATCACCATTTCTATAAGTGACAGTACACATAATAGGACAGGTTTTCCCCAGTTAAAACAATATAAGATAAACATGGTCTAAGATGGCTGGAATGAGAGAATAATCTGCTGCAAATAGTCTAAATGAGCAAAGTTTTGGGGAAACCCTATTTGATTCTATGGTGTTAGTCTTACACAGAGAAGTGGTCCAATTTTAGACAATTTTAAATTTATGCAAATCAGAATTAATTAATTAACATTCAAATGGAAATACTCAGCAATATCCTTAATCCAAAAAGTAACAATAGCCTCAGAAATTATTTGTGAAAACTAGATGCGTAGGCAGAATTTAAAATAATTTACTTCACCTAAAATTACTGATTTTAGTATACAAAAATTTTAGTCCCCTCCTCTTTCGCTTAAAAATGAAGTTTTAAAAAGCCGCCACCTCATTTATTTTCATGGAATATATTATCAGTACCTGCAAGAGTTGACACATATTGTAATATAACCTCAATGAACTGAACTACACCTGCATAGATCTGACTCCTTCTGGCTTCAAAGCACCTTTTGAAATGTTTTCGCCTTATGGAAAGGCGATATTGATTTTCACACTAAACACAACTAATACATTGCTTAATATAGAATTCACACTTTATGGGACATCAGTCTTTCCTGAGTAAAATGAATGGAGCCATTTTGGCAGCTCAGCAGCTTTTCCTCTTAAATAAGGTGGCAAGGTCATCTGAAACTTGGAGTACCGAAGACTCAGATAAATAAATTTAGTAATCAGGAAATAAATTATACATGAGAATGGCACAGTACACTGTATGTTTACGTATTAAAAAGTGCCACAGAGATGGCAGTGAGAAAGTGAGAGAAACACAGCACGTATTTTAAAGGCACGATGCACACTAAGATATTCTCCAGTATGTTTCTATTTTAAACTCGCTCAGCAATGTTGCTCAGGGCATCTACTTCTTGAGGCAATTCACTCTTGAATGAAGAGGAGGGATTTGAAAACTTAAGAGCCACAGAGGAAAACCTATAGAGTCCTGAAATATGAACATCAAAGTAGTAACGCTACTACAGCCTTCAGCTTTGCCACACTGTATACCACTGTCTTACATAATAACATGAATTCCTTTTAAGAAGCCAGACATACATGAGGACAAATAGAAATAATGCTTTGCCACTCTCTGAGATTAAACAGTATCCAGCTGTTTTAACCACTGATAAAGACCCCGAGGTGATAGAAATGTAGGAAGTTCAGCTAATTATACTTTGCTTTTTTTTTTAAATAAAAAATAAATTAAATGTTACCTCATTTGGTAAGAGCATTTCTTGTTCTGTTTTCCTCTCATTGTGCATGTGCATCTGTGTGTATGCGTGTGTGTGTGTTTATAAAATATATAGTAGGAAGAGAATATTTGTTCCAGTTGAGGTGGTCTGTGAAATCAAGTAGATCAGATACTAACTTGATTTGGCACCAATGTATGGATGCATAGAGACATATCCACAGGATGTATGCATTACGAAATGGTAAGAGACATTTACAACCCAGAATATAAGAGCAGGGCTGCCTCAAGTGACATCACCAGATCAACTGCAGCGTCAAGCAACTCCGATATATTATCCTGCACACCACTGCTTCCCTGTCTCCTTTCCAGTCATTAGAAAAGCATTCGCGAGTACAAATATAATCACATATTTTCAAATACACGCAAGGCACACCATGCAAAAACGCAAACAAGAGTAACTGAGGGGTTTATGGACTGATTGAGACATTCATAATTTTTCTTTACAACAACAAAATTCATCTCCATAGAAACCCTGAAGCAAGAAACTACAGTAATAACACTAAAGTAAATGTCACATCAGGTTAGTCAGCAGAAGGCAGGAGAGGGGATTTTGCTCCAGTTAGAAACTAACAAGGACTGCTGCCCCTTTAGCTCTTCTGCAAAGGGTATCTGTACCGAGGACAGACTTAGTGATGTATTTACAATGCAAGATAACGATGTGGTTTCCTGTTCTTTTCACTGCAATTTACCCATAAGGTGGTCAGATCAGTGGCATGTTTACTTACAGGCATTTGTTACAGCGAAGCTGTTAGCTGTTTCAATGTTGTCTACATGTGGAACCAAATTAAAAGGTGCTTCAGATGCATTGGGGCTGGTGTTATGAAGAAAGATTGCTAATCGAAAAGCAGTATATTCCTGATCTGTGTTCCTGATGAAGAGACCACCTACAAAAAACAGGAAAAAAGCAAAAAAAGCAAGAAGCAGGGTAAATCATTTGCAAGCTACTTACTATTTTGTGAGACCAAGCAACTGTGACTCCCAAAGCTGCACTGTAAGGCAAGTCCTAAGACTTTAATGGATAAGGAACTAATCATATTCATAATCACAACCACTGCCTTTAAATCACTGTCCTCAATCGATTTTAACCTCTCTGATGCATTCATGCTTTTTTCTGCCTTCTCAGTTTCCAGCCTTTCATACATAAATACCCAGATTTGTCATGATTACAGTGACCTTTTAAAGTGTTTAGCCTCCATCTCCCTGATACCGAACACACTGGTAAATCAGCTGCTCAACAACCTCTCACATTAAGTGGCGGGCTCATTAACGGGGAACGATGCTTTCTGGATAAAAAAAAAAATAAAAAAATACCCACTCAGTGTAGGATAATCTGCACTGAAGAGGAATATAATGAACTTTGCTCCTCTGCAGCCATGTGCAAGCAGAGAGCAGCTCAGCCTTATTAGCAGCATCTTTACAAGTCCACGAGAAATGATGCAGTGATGGAGCTGAGCTGGAAAGAATTCAGATAGCTGCGTCCCGTCCGAAAGGAGGGAAGCTGGAGGCAATGGGAAAGGGGTGAGGATGGGGCACAGGTCTACAGGGAGACACCTACAAAACCCTAAACTTTCCAACTACAGAAGGGAACGAAGGGCAGCGCTGTCCTTTATCCCCCATCCCTGTCGGCTACCGCAACCCCCGGTGCACAGGACTCTCCATCCCTTCGGGAGTCAGGCAAAAGCGGGAGGGAGCTGAAGCAGCCAAGGCGCATCAAGCCCCGAGTCCCTTCCTCCCCTGCCGATAAAGCACACCGGAGCTGGACAGAGTTCTGCAAAAGACAAGCATCCTCCCTCCCGCACGCGAACGCACACAGATGTATTTACACACACTGGCACTCGGAGGCACATATACACAAACACACGCGGATGGTTCGTGAAGGCATGGAAATGGGATGGTGCTGGAGGAGAAATCTGCAAACTGCTTTCAGAGGCTCCTTTCCAAGTCACTTCGCAAAGGATTGAACCCCTGGACACACGCACGCATCCCAATGCAGCGCTTACCTATTTGCACGCTGCTAGGAAAAGCTCCCATTGCTAGTCCCCAAAAGCCAGAAAACAACAAGACAAGCTGTCTGCAAATTATCCTCATCTTCTCTTCTGCCTCTCTGTCTCGCCTGCTCCCGCTCGCTCGCTGGATGCTGCTTAAAGAGGCATCGAGGGCGAGGAGGCTACACACAGAATCAAGAATAAAAAGGGGAAAAAAAAAAAAAAGGGAAGGGGGAGAAAAAGAGAGGTTCCCCCTTTTTCTTTTTTTTTTTTTTTTTGAGGTTTTCTCTTAGTATTTGTTTGCTATCCTCTCCCGCTCTCGCTCTGCCTCTCTCCCGGCTGCCGCTGCCGCTTCAGCAAGCCATCCCGCCGCGGCGGATTTTTCCCGCAGTCTCCATCGCCGGGGAGCGGTTTCTGTCCGGCTGCAAATGTTGCACATGCAGAAGATGGTGGTGAGTTTGGCGGCGGGGGGAGCAGAGCAGCGCCTGCTGGAGAGGCGCGGCGCGGGCGGACATGCGCCGTGTCCTGCCCCCCCGCCCCGCTCCGCTCCGCTCCGCTCCGCACCGCCCGCACCGCCCGCACCGCCGTGCGCGCCCCGCTCCGCCCCGCTCCGCGCAGCCCCCGCCGCACACCGACCCGCGGGGCTTTTTCTTCCCTTTTAATTTTTTTTTCCTGGGGGGAGGGGGTGTATGTGTGGGTGCGTGTGGGGATTGATTTGGTCCCCCCCCTTCCCCTCCCTCCCCTTTCGCCCATCCGCGGGCGCGCAGCGGCGCGGAAGTTTGTGCCTTGGGCGTGGGGCCAGGCAAGGTCAGTGCCCCGGGGCGGGGGATGCTCGGCCCCCTGCGGCGCCTCGCCGCGCGTCCGGGGCTGCTGTCATTAAGTACCAATTATTATTAATGAAGGTGGCTGGGCGGATCTGCGTGTGCTGAGCGGCTGCGGAGCCGGGGGGGGACGCGGCTGGGCTGGCCTGGTCCCCCCCACCTCCCCCGGGAGCAGCGGGACCCCCTCCGCGCCGCCGGGCTTTGCGGCAGAGGATGGAGCGCAGGGATGGGAGCAGGGAAGCGCTCAGCGCTTGTGGGCACTCACGCCAAAGGGAGGGAGAGCAAATGAAAGGAAAACTTCGCTGCTCCTATGCCGCCGCCTGTTTTCTCTTTTATTTCCTTCTTTTTTTTTTTTTTTTATTTTTCTTAATATTTTAAGTGGGGGGGGAAAAAAAGGAGCATTTTTTGTGTCTAGACCTTTTTTTTTTCTTTGGATTTTTCTGTTCAAGCCTTGGAAGTTTCCCAGAGGACCTGCCAGAAGTCTGGGGCTATTGCAGTTAATAATTAAAAGATATATATATAATAAATGATAGGTAATGAAATCATCCAACAATAGCTGTATGTCAGAGAAGGGAGCTTCTAGTTTCATATGTGGTTTTGCAGAGATTTCTGTCAGTCACAGGGAACTGAGTGGAGTTCCAATAACATAATTTTAAAATGTTAATTGGTAATATGAAAGAATATTGATTTTTATGGTGAACCTTGTGGCTCTGCACATTTGCTCTAAGATCAGAGTTTTGCCTCCTTTCACTCAGGTTTACTTAGTTTATTCTCCTGCTTTTATGGTGAAAGGCAACCTCTTTAGTTGCTGCAGAGAGTGACTGATTTGTAAAGAATGATTGTGAGCTCCTCAGCATCTACCACATACTCAGAAGAGTAAGCAAAGAACATTGAAAGCAGAGATAGACAGATAAATAGACAGACAGACAGGCTGACTTATCAGTATGTACATGTGCAACTGTGTGTGTGACTCTGTGTGTGTGTGTCTGTTTGGGAGAGTGTGGAGTTTCTGTAAATAAATTACTTTCTGAGAGATTTCTTTGCAGATCAATGACAAACAGACTTTACCTGCATTTTAGAATAATCATTTCTTTATGTTTCAGTAAATCATCTACTTCCGTTTACTTTCCCTCCACGTATTCTAGTCCTTTCTCTGAATGTTCAGGCTTGTGTTTCACATTATTTACCCATGGCTTTTTGTGACCTCTGCTTTTGCTCTTGCTTGATTTTCTTTTTTTCTTCCTTGGTTTTCCTCCTTTGTCTCCCTAAATTCTTTCTAAAATTTGGTTCCTTTTTTCCTCCATCCTTTAGCATTTAGCTTTTTGACTTCGTAAATCCAAGTAGTATGTAATGAAAACTGGATAATATTTCTGTGGTTGGCTGGTTCTTTGACAGTAGGAGCAAGTGAACTTGGGAACAGGTAAAACATTTGGTTAATTTGATGGCACATATTCATGTGATTTTGTGCCAAATATGTATTAAATATTAGGACTTTAGACATATGTCTATTATTGTGGAACAGCAAGTTACTGCCTACCAACCAAGCTGAGGAATATGCTTTGGTCTTTTTCAAATATGATGGTAGCATGTTAATTTAAATTTAATTTGAAAATCCACAAGGACCATACAGTGATCTAATCTGATCTAACCAAGGGTCTCACCCAGGGGTTCCCACATCAAATCTGTAATTTCTGTTGGAGTTGGAGCATATATTTTAGTGAAATATCCAATCTTGATTTAAAGACTTCAAGAGACAGGAAATCCATCACTTCCCAGGGTAAGTTGTTCTAATTGATATCTACTCTCATTTGTTAAAACCTGCATTTGTCTAGCTTTGGTTTCTAATGTTGACTGTCAGACATGAACCCAGTGTTCCTGTAATGGTATCACTCAGTGCTATTCCTGGAAATAATCCTGTTCTTCACTTGACACTCCCTTGCCCAGACAGCTCAGGATCATTTTTGCAGCTGTGGAAAGCAGAGGAAAGAAAGGGGATGAGGCCATACTACAGCAATTTTGTTTAAAAGACACAAGGGGAAAAAAATATTGTGGTGTCAAAGGGGAAAAATCCCGTTTCAGAAAGTTTTGAGAAGTGAATGGCAGATGATCAAGTAATTGATCACCATGTTTATCTTACAGAAAAATGGGAACAGGAAAGGTAATAGGGATGTAATCAAGATTAAGGCTGGAGGGAGGAAAGGTGAGATAAGATTTTACACTCACTGCTGCTCCGGTGGGCTAACACTGTCTGGCTGCCAAGTGCCCACCTAGCTGCTCTCTCATTCCCAAAAGAATGGGGTGGGTAAATAAGGTAAAAAAGCTCATGGGTCGTGATAAAGACAGGGAGATCACTCACAATTACTACCTCAGGCAAAACAGATTCATCTTAGGGAAAATTAGTTTAATTTATTGCCAATTAGGAATTGAGTAGAATGGTGCAAAATGAGGACAAAGCTATCACCCCTCGGGGGGGGGGGGGGGGGGGGGGGGGGGGGGGGGGGGGGGGGGGGGGGGGGGGGGGGGGG
>JAWWTY010000001.1:42159191-42215070 GCA_035222235.1 Margarornis squamiger | reverse complement strand
AAAGCTATAAACACACCCCCCCCCCCCCCCCCCCCCCCCTTACCAGGCTCAACTTCACTCTTCTTTCATTAATTTCCTTCTCCTGAACAGTGCAGAGGGATGAGGAATGGGGGTTCTGGTCAACTCATAACACTTTGCTGCTCCTTTCTCCTCATGACTTTTCCCTGTTCCAGTGTGGGTCCTTCCCACTGGGAGCAGTTCTGCAGGAACAGACTGTTCAAGTGTAGGCTCTCCACGGGATGCAGTTCCTGACAGAAAATTTTCTCCAGCATGGGCTCTCTGTGGCCTGCAGCTTCCTTCAGTCATTTGCCTGCTGCAGTGAGGGGTCATCCAGCAATGTTGATATCTGCTCCATCATGGTCTTGACCACAGGAGGAAGGGGAATCTCTCCTCTAGTGCCCAGAGCACCTTCTCCCCCTCCTTCACTGTCTTTGGTGTCTGCAAGGCTGAATCTCTCCCATTTTTTACTCTTTCATGCAGCTGCTATGCAGTGGTTTTTACCCCTTTCTTATATATGTTATCTCAGAGGTGCCACCAGCATCACTGATGGGCTCAGCTTTGGACAGAAATGGATCTGTTTTGGAGATGGATGAAACTGACTCTGTCCAACACAGTGGCAGCTTCTGGTGTCTTCTCACAGAGGCCACCTCTGCAGCACACTCTCCCCAGCAACCTAGCCACATTGACCCAATGCAGCTGTACCCTGCCAAGCAAGAGGAGAACAGAAGGGAGAGCCTGTGGGTTTTCCTGATGACAGCTGGAGAGGTGCTGCATGAAGTCACTTCTGAACTGAGGTGCTGCGCTTCCCTAGTTACCCTCAGGTGGACTATGAAGATTGTGGCTGATGATTAAGGGAAAGAGGGACAGATCTCTGAGTTCCACAATGAAATATCAGAGAAATTAAGAAATTATTAAAGTATGTTTTGTTGAATGTATCAGTTGTATGGAAGTGATAGTCTAGAGGGGGTCTATCTAGGGAGTGCTGGCTGTTGGTGGAGGATGCTTGCTTTGTCTTAGGGCACACAACAGCTTGTGTTGGCCCTGGCTGGAGGCCACCACTAGAGAGAAGACTCACTCTTTGGAGAATCAGCTGAGAGGCTGACTATCTGCTGCAGCCCGTGGATGACTCCTGCTGCAGAAGATGCATGAATACGATTTTTTTTTTTTCCCTTCTGGCAGAGTTTGGAAACCATTGGGTATTTTCTTGATCAGATAGTCTTGTCCTTGAATGAAATGCATCTATGAAAAGGCCCTGCAGGAAGCAGAAGAATATGAGAAGTTTTACATTGAAGCAGGGATGAAGGCTGTATGTTAGCTAGGAGGAATAAAACTGCAAAGGAGATACTAGAGACATTCACCTTATGGGAATCCCAGAGGAAAAGCAGGATGTGAAGGAGATAGATGCTTTGCAGTATGGACAGAGTTTGTGAAGCATACAAAGTAGGTAAATATCCACATGCTGAAGTGGCAAATTCGATTCATATTTATATGTTCTTGCATCCAAAATGCAAATCCCAGCTACACCATCTATTAAAAAGTCTTGTCATTATGTGCCTGGAGACATGTAACTTTGTGAGGGAGAAGAGGTCTTGACTGAGAAGGGGAAAGTAAAGCTGTGCTAGGTGTGAAGGATAATAAATAAAAGGATAGGTTGTGACAATTGGGGCTGAAGAGAGGAGGAAAGGACAAGGGCGATTTCAGTAGCAAGATTCATAAAAGTAAAGATCCACGATCACCCCTCACCACCAGGTTCCAGACGCACAGAGGCAGCGACAGCATGAAAAGAGACAACACCCTGCCCCTGGCCTGTTTGCCAGTGCTCCTAATGAGCTCCTTCCGAGTAGGCAAATGTCTGTGCCACAATGACTCCCCATGGCACAACCATCTGGGCACAGAGATCCATCCCAAAAAAGGATTCAGTCATTTAAATTAGTCTTGCTTCAAGTGCAGGTCTCATTGCAGTTTCACTGTGTGGTCACTGGAAATGCTTCAGCAATAAATAAGTTATGGCAAAAACAATTGACTCAACACCCTGCCCTTTCTTAGTGCTTTCTCACCTTATGAAATACTGTAGCTCACATACCTGTCAAATAGGTCCCTTAGACAGTAAACTCTGGGACAAGACTGTATGTTTTGTGAAGTACTTAGCACTTCTAGGGAAAAAAAATAGAAATCATCTATGTAGAATTTTTTACACTCCACCCTCTGGCATGGTCTCACATCACCTTTTGAAGTGATTCCAGCAGGACTGAATAGATCAGCAGTGCACAAGATATAGTTTCCTTTCAGTAGCAGAACTCAATTTCAGGAAATTCCTTTACAGAAATTTTGAGAGGGTTTTTTCTCACATTTTCATTCTTATTATTTTTCATTCATCTAAATTTTGTGGTAGAGAGAACAGTTAATTATTTTCAATAGTGCTATTCGTTAAGTATGTTATTTTGATACTGAAACAATTGTAGTATGGTGCCTCTGACTTTGAATATGTTCATCCACTGGTCCTATTCCTGTCTACTGTGCTGCATGCTAACATCATTCTTTGCAAACCTAAGGACCGTATGGAATTAAAGGGATACTGTAAGACACCATGAAAGGAGAAGTTGTTGTGATCATCCTGTGGAAAATGAAAAATCCTGATTATAATTTAAATCGTGCTGATATCAGTCTGGATTGTATCAGGCTGAGAAAAATGTGATAACCCTTATTTAATTAAGAACTGCCATATTAAGTTAGACTCAATGTCCATTTGTAACAGTATCCTATGTGTAACATTAACTGGTAGAGGTTTATTATGAAAGAGTATGAGAAGCTGAGCAGTCCTTCATTTATACTTTGAGAGACTTTGAAAAAGTTTTTTCTTGCTGAGTCCTCTCACCTCCTGACAGTCAGGGCTTTAAGGTTTCTAAACTGAAGATTTTATAGAGATCCTTGTGTTGGAGATTCACCTACAGTTATTTCCTTGTATTTACTTCCAGTCTCTGCAGCATCCTATGCAATCCTATGCATTATTTTATATTGACCATTCAATGGCACTTCTCTAAGGAAAGGAAAAAAAAGCATGTAAAAATCATTTACCTTGCCATATCATCCATAGTTTTATATAGCTTTATAATATCACCCTTCAGTCACCTCTTTCTGTCTTCCTATATCTTATAGTCTAAACTAAACATCAGTCCTCCTTTTCACTATTCTCTCTTATTCTTTCTGAAAAATAGGACACATTGAATAGGACAAATTTTTTTTCAGGTGTAAAACTGGTTTCTGTTTCACTCGTTTCTTTTTCTAATCATTTGTAAAATGTCATTTACCTCTCAGCAAGCAGACAATGCTTTCAGAAAACTATTCACAAAGACTTCCATATCTCTTTACTGAGTGGTAATAGCTAATTTAGAGCCTATCATTGTGTATGTGTAGTTAAGGTTATTTTCCCCACATGCACTGCTTTGCATTTTTTTGATATGGAATTTCTTCTGCCATTTTATTGCTCAATCAATTAGTATTGTGAGATTCTTCTGCAATACTTCCCAGACAGCTTCAGTCCCTGAGAATGTGATACAAGAACAAAATTGCTATCTATGCCCTTTAAATTTGATCTCATGTTTGTTACATTTTTAATGCTGTAATAGGTTTCTTCTGCCCATTTTTATAACCTGGACTGCATCATGGGATATACCTGGGAAAGCACAAAAGTTTGAAGCAATGTCTCTTTCCTGAGTACAGCTTATTGCAGTATTAAATGCCAGGCAATTCTGAAGGATGGGGCAATTTCCTCAACAATTAGAGGTGTGCGTGTGGAGAAAATGTACCAACTTAAATTCATTCCACCTAAGCCCATCTGGTCTTATTTATACAGGGGAAAAAAAGATCAACTTTTGCTAATGCCAGCTTCTGCCCATCACTTATAATAATTCCTGAATTCAAAATGAGTTATTTCTAGTCTTCTAGGTACTGTACAAGTTAGACCAACATGTAAGCTTACATGAAATAGTGCTTAAAATAAGGGTATTTCATTCTCATTTTTTATACCTATTCATTTGAGTATACCTATTAATTTCTAAAGCAGCCAAGGAAGTGTTCCCCCGGGTATGTTTGAGGAATCTGGCTAGTAATCACCCATACTGAAAAGTCTGGTCCTTCTCTGAAAGGGAAGAGTACAGGTTAAGAAAGGTCATTCACCCACATGTTCCTCTACCACGCACTGGAGGCATGCATATGGCCCTTCTGAGTCATGCAGTGCTTAGAAATCGCTTTTTATATCTGGGAGTAGGATGTTGGTTCTAAATCTTCTAAGTAAACAACAGCCATAGTAACAATGACACCCTTCCTGCAGTTGAATGCTTTGTAGTGAAACTGAATCCAACGTGGAATGAGATGGATGGGAAGAAACCAGAAGAAAATCAGGAGACAGAAACTCCATTTAGATAATTACAAACATTTAGAATTTGAATTATTATGAATAAAAATTGGTTTTCCCTAAATTAAAAAAAGAAGAAAGAAAAAAAAGAAAAAAACCCTACAAAACAAACAAACAAAATTATTGAAAACAAAACACTGTTTCCGTGAAAAGAAGACTTCCCCCCCTAAACATTTTTGTACTTTGGGTTTTTTTACCAACAGTTGACAGAAAATATTTTTCATTCTCTTACCAGTTCTCATTAAAATGTTTTGCCATAACCTCTGTGACATAATCTACACAGCAGAGTGAGGAAGATGTCAGGACATTATAAAGAATGGCCTCTGTTCACTACCCAGAGCATTTTGCTGTATTGACCTAATTGTCATTTCCTGTAAAAAACACCCCAAAGTTCACCTTTGTTTGAAGGCGATAGTTTTTAGCTTATTTCTCTTGTTCACCTCCCTAGTGCTGCCATCCATGCTAAAGGGTGAGCTGTTTTCTGTGTGGCTTGTGCCACCACTGTCAGACAATCACCACATTAGCTCCAGCTGCAGAAGAATCAGTACTGATGATGCTGGATGAGCAAAAAGGATGATTCCAGATCCAGGGCAAGAAAGGGAATGGACAAATTGCTGAAAGAAGCCTCTGCCCTGTCTTTTTAACTCATGAAGTGAAGCAAATTTGATAAAAAATTATTTCAAGCATGATAACCAGGAAACCTTCAATGCTGTTTCTGCAAAATCACACTTACAGAAGAATGTTACTACAGTTTGATACACTAAATTGCTAGTAAAAATTAGTTTTAGTGAGGTTTAGTGCCAATAAAAATGATACTTTTCACTTATGGCCAGTGATCTTGTCTTAGCTTTCCAAACAGACCTATATCTGTGTGAGAAATAAATATGCTACCATCATAACATATATACTTTTATATGAAAGCATTGGTTATTTACATGAAGCTATTTCTCAGCTTTGGAAAAGAAATAGGATCAAGTAATGTAATGCTTTTCTTAAAAAACACACAAACGCACACACTCTATTTTCTGCTTAATTTTCACATTAATTAGAGCTCATACAATATTGCCAGGATTAGAAGATGCATTTTCAACCCACAGGTTTGGCCTTTCTGTATTCAAACTTAGATTATTCTCTCTGTGGTAGGGTTAAAGTTTATCTCAAATAAATCTGTTTCTTTGGCTCAGCTCTAGCTGGCTTCCAGCCCCCGTCCCCCACACCACAAAAGCTGCAGACTAGATAATTGCTGTCATTCAGCTATAGCCATGTGCTGTGTTTGCAGAACTAGAATCTGTTTTCCTAGAAAATCAGAACAGTCTTTGATGCCTTAAATGCTGTAAGCATACCTGGTATTTATTCAAAAGTGTAAGTTCCTACAAGTATTCTGATAGTGTCCATTTTTATCGACTTATTTCTTAAAAAATATATCATGAAGATGCATTGTCCTAGCCAACATCAAGGTGGGTATGTCTGTTTCATTACTAGGTGAAGTTATATGAAGGAAATCAGTGCTGTAATGATCTCATCTAGCATTAAATTCCTCAAAAGAAATTAATTTTTTAAACTGTTGGTTTATTTAATATTTTAGACACAATGATTCATATTCTATGAAGCTAGGGATTATTGGTAGAAAGTTTATTCATGGAACATCTTTTAAAACAGGTTAGATTTTGTCCTAATAACTGATGCATACATACTTATAAAAATTACCCAACATTGGTTCTGTGTTAACTTTTTCAGTCTTATGCTGTTCTAAATAGCATTGTAACCTGTAAGTAAGCACAAGGGAAGCCGGGGTGCCTTTAGGGGAAGAAAATGCTACTTTGTGACAGGGTGAAATTATCTAACCTTATGTCACTTAGAAGAGCACCCTTTTAAAAAATTCTGTAAGTGGTTCTTACAAAAGCACATCATGTGGTTATTGAATTAGAAGTGCAGGGATGGAACAGATTCCAAAGGTTACATAGTCCAGTCCTCTGGCTCTGAGGAAGGATCAAATATGCTAGAGCTTCCTACAGAGGTTTTTATGTGGTACTTTTTTTTAGAATTTCTGCCGAAAGACTCTCTGAGGGTGTCCTGTTCAAGCTTTTTCCTCTCAATTTTTTTATTGATATATGACCTATATAGTCTTTACAGCAAGTTGTACTGGGTTCTTTTTGTCTTTCTTTCACATGAACAATTGGTAACAATTGATCATTGTCTTTCCTATTAACAATCTGGAAGATCTATCAAGTCTTTGCCTGCCTAGACTAAAAGAAACCTTTTTTTCTGCAGTCTTCCCTCACTCTGATATGTTCTGAGTCCTCTTCTCATTCTTGCTCTTTTCTGCTGTATTCTTTCCAGAGTGACTATATGTGTTTGGGAGTATGGCACTGAAAGCACTGCTTAGCTGCTTTCTCCCTGGAAACAAGTAGAAGAAAATGATCCCCACCCACATCTTACCTGCAAAATTCTTGACAACATATTCTGGCTTCATCTAATTTTTTATTGGTTTTTTTTTTGTTGTTCAACCTGTTCTTTTTAATGAAAATGTTAAACAGAGTTGGGCCTGGAATCTCTAAGGGAACCAGTTTGAAAGAAAATCCCCATTTGGCACTCATATCTATTCTTTGAAAAGAGCTTTCCAAGAAGTCACACACAGTCTTTATATTTTATTTTTATTTTTTTTTTTTTAATCTAGATGACATTTCCCTTATTTTCCTATGAGAATTTAGTATGGAAAAAACATTAAATTTCTTACTGTACTGAAGATAAAGCAAACTTATTCTTCTTCTCTTTGTCATGGTTTAAGCCCAACTGCCAACTCAGTACCATGCAGCTACTTGCTCACTCCCTCACCAGTGGGATCAGGGAGAGAATCAGGAGGGTAAAAAGAAGAAAACCCATGGGTTGAGATCAAGACAGTTTAATAAGGAAAGCAAAAGCCACACACATAAGCAAAGCAAAGAATTCATTCGCCCCTTCCCATGGGCAGACAGGTGTGTTCAGCCATTTTTGGGAAAGCAGGGATAAATCACACATAATGATCACTTGGGAAGACAAACGTCATCACTCCAAAAGTCCTCCCCTCCCTTCTCCGGCCCCCAGTTTTATTGCTGAGCATAGCACCATATGATCTAGGGCATCCCTTTGGTCAGATGGGGTCAGCTGTCCTGCTTGTGTCCCCTCCCAAAGCCTTGTGCACCCCCAGCCCATTCACAGGTGGACTGGGGTGGGGTGAGAGGCAGAAAAGGCCTTGGCTATGTGTAAGCCCTGCTCAGCAGTAATAAAAATATCCCTGGGTTATCAACACTGTTTCCAGTACAAATTCAAAACACAGCTCCATACCACCTACTATGAAGAAAATTAACTGTATCCCAGCCAAAACCAGCACACCCAGTATTCTACTTATCCTGTCCCAGGAGAGTAGCTTGGCTTGACATAGTTTGTCGGTGAAAAAGCCACATGGTTTGATTTTATTCTTCTTCAGGTGTTTCCAAGTTTTCCGTGTACAAATCTATTCCATTTTAATCCAGTCTGTAGTTAGGCAAAGTGTCTTGTTTTCTTTGGAGTCCCCATTATCTGTCTTTTAAAGAGACATAGTTTCTTCTTTTCTGAGACTATTCCCCTCTAATATGATTTGTCACGTGTAAACACTGATGCTTCAAATACAGTGTTATTTAGTTGTTTATGCACTTGGAAGTAAACTTAACCAAGTAGTGGACACTTTAATATGTAAAGCGTATTTAGAAATATTAGCTATTGTATCTTAACTACTGAAATTCAGAAGTTGTCCTTTAAATAGTTTGGAAGGTTCAAAAGCAGCTTAAAAGAATCATCATGACAAAACTGTGCTCCAAACTATGCTAGTGGTATTTGAAATATCAAAACCCTGTTTTACACAAGTAGCCAGGACCCTTTTAAACCTGGGTGGGGTTTTTTGCAGTTCTTTGGAAGTATTTCATTTTTTGTTCCTTGAAATGTTTTCTTATTGTGTTGTCTTGTAAGGTAAGGAGCTAAAGCAATAGTTCAATAAAGGAGTATTTCAGGAAGAATCTTGAGTGGCAGGAAGAAGATGGTGTAATGCCTGAGGTGAACAGATTATTTCTTTAGAGGTGTTTTGAACACCTTCTTGTTGTACATGCACCTGATGCACTTAGAACATGTAAACTTTGCAGAGGGATTTTACATTCAGATCAGGTAAACTTCCAGCCAAATACACTCATGAATACAGAAGTAATTACTGAGCTCTAAGGACATGTTGCAATGACATTATCATTTGTCAGCAGGATACCAGTGACTGCTGTCATGGAAAATTTACATTAGCATCATTGTTAAATAGTCTGTTTACTAGTTTCTTAATGACCTGCAACAAACAATGATTTGAACTACTTTATGAAGTTCAGTGTTGCAGGCTGCAGTTATATTGAATGTATTTTCATAGGTTAATGATATTAAGATGGAGTCAACAGCAGCTGTCATGTCATATGCAACCAAATCATCTGTGAATAGGTCTAGGTGGTAGTTGTTTCTGTGACACCAGTGTAGCTTAGAGATATAAAGTTAGTTTTAAAACACGCACTTCAAATGCAACTAGCCAGATACATGTAACATGAAGTGCAGGGAGAACTCTGAAAATCCATCTACAGGTTACAAAGAGCTGGACTTACTAAGACAAAGCTGCCAAGAGTCATTTACTCTAGCATCTTGCCCAGGTCAGAATTTTCTAGGAGAGCAGTGTAGGCACATTGAAACATGTGGTTTTCTTTATAATTGCATCTTAAAAGTTATTCAAGAAACACTGAAAAATGCTAATAAGTTTAAAATTATTTTCTTAGGTTTCACTGGCAATTGTCTGCTACTCAGAAACTGAGAATTTAGAACTTTCATTTTAACTTTCACAAATTATTACTTGATCTGGATGTTTATGGAAGAATTAATTGGGGGAAAAAAGTACACGATTTCTGATGATGCATTACAAACTTTACATTTATGAAATATTTGTGAGAATTATTTTCTCAAACTGTCTAAAAAGTTTTTGGATCAAAAATCATACTTAAGACTTTTATTGGGTACACCTGATAAAAACCAAATGTTCTTGTAAAGGCCAGTGTGCAGCATATGATTTTATTTTTCTTTCTCAAACATAATAAAGGATATTAGTCTATTTAACTTGAGAGTAAGCAAAATTCATAAAGAGAGACCTCTTAGAATAATGGAGAAAGAGAGTTTTGGTCAGTCCACACTTTTCCGTTGCTCCAGAGTCGTCTCTTCATGGTGAAATCTTTATTCTGGAAATATCCTCTTGCTGTGGCATGGGTACATCCCCCACGGTTCTGGATAACCTCTCCACAGCGGTCACTGAAGGGGAAACTCAGCTTCAGCACCTGGGACAGTGCCTCCTGTTCCTTTTCCACTGACCTTGGTGTCTGCACGGCTATTTTCTTCCCATTTTGCTTGTTCCTGTCTCATGTAGCTGCTGTGCACTCTTTTTGCCCCTTTCTTAAATATATTATCAGAGAGATGCCACCAGAATCACTGATAGGCTCAGCTTTGGTCAGGGGTGGGTCTGTTTTGGAGATGGATGAAACTAGTTCTGTCCAACACAGTGGCAGCTTCTGGTGTTTTCTCACAGAGGGCACCCCTGCAGCATACCCTCCCCTCCAACCTCGCCACATTGACCCAATGCAGCTGTACCTTTCAAACAAGAGGAGACCAGAAGGGAGGGTCTGGTCTGTGTGTTTTCCTGGTGACAGCTGGAGAGGTGCTGCATGAAGCCACTTCTGAACTGGTGTCCCTGGCTCAGCCCATGACAGAAACCACCGCAGCAGGGACCATCCTGGAAAGAGGTGTCTGTAATTCCTCTGCGCATGTCTGTATACGCTTGTGTGTTTGTCTGTGACAGCTCATTTTCAGCTGATCACTTAATTATGTGCAGAGAATGTTCAAAAGGAAACTCTTCAGAAAACTTGTGAAGTGACATGCGCTTTGGCACAAGTTTGAATATTAACGGAACACATTTAATAGTCTTATGAAGCAATACATGAATGATACTATTAATTTGAGAATCTGTTATTTTATTGCTGTTGACAAATTTTGTGAACTGTTATTCACTCCTTCTTTCATTTTCAAATTAAGGATTTGTGTGTGTCTGTGTGTAGGTTGTGCTAACTCTCCAGTCAGTAAAATGATTGAATCCCTCTCGTATCTTCATCATTACATTCAGTAGGCTTTCTACCCTTTTTAAAATTATTTTGTATATTTTATTAGATTATACAGAACAAATTGTTTTTTGAAAGATACTGATTCTCAGGGAAAATGCTTTTGCATTTATTATGAATAATTACTGCTACTCCATGTGCACAAGATGAAATGCCTCCCCATTTCCATCTATTACAGACTGCCTCACAGTACTGAGAGCTACCAGGAGCACCAAGCAATGCAGATTTCCACATTCAATATTTTTGGATGTTTTTAGCATTTAGGCAGTATAGTCCCAGAAGAAGAAATGACAGCCCTAGAAAAATTGTGCTTGTTCAGTCATATAAATAAATGTTACATATATTCAAGGGAACATAATGTGGGAAAATATTTCAAATTTAGTGTTTGCTAATATTATTGGCCAATGCATCACTGTAACATATTCATCAGATCTCCCTGTATCCATAAAGGCTCTTGTAGTTCTTTTCCAACCTAAACTGTTCTATGATTCTGATTGTAGATAAAGATAGGTTGAAGTTTGCCACTAAATATTTACTCACTTGAATAATGACTACACTCTGGATCAGAATTACGTGGAAAATGTTCAAAGTAATTGTGTAATGACAGTTTGTAGTACATAATGTCTTAAAAGGAACATATTTAAAATCACAAATGCAGCTCCAATTCCTTGATTATGACAGTTCTAACTTCTTGATTTTACTATTTTAGCTGTGTATATTGTAGGGCTTTTCTTCTTGTGTAGCTTAACACTAAGAAGGAAGTAACAAAGCTGTTCTAACAGGGCAACTACTGTTTCACTATTTCATTCTTCAAAATTATATTGGAAACTGTGGTTGTCTTTTCTTAAATTTTCCTCTTAATGGTCACTGTCTTTTGAACAGATTTATTACAGAATCACAAAATATGCTGAGTTGGAAGGGACTCACAAGGATCACTGAGTCCAACTCCTGGCCCTGCACAGGACCATCCCCAAGAGTCACACCATCTGCCTGAGAGCATCATCCAAAAGCTTTTTGAACTCCATCAAACTTGGTTCTGTGACTGCTTCCCTGGGGAGCACGTACTCTATTCATCATAAGTTAGGAAACTTTTACTTTGTTTTAGCCCAAATGGAGAAAAAGAAGAGAAAATGAACGCTGGTTTTGGTGTTTTCCCTGGACTTGGTACATCTTGCTCTGGAAGAAATTTAGGTCACATCAGGAAAGCTAATCTCACAGTATGAGAGCACTTGATCCATCCAAGTGAAAATACTGACATATATGATGTCTACAGTGAAGAAAAAAAAAATATAAGAAGCTAATTCTGAACCTAAAGACATAGGCAAATTGTGAGATAAAAAGTCTTTTCAATGTGCCCAATATACCATAAAATAATAGGAAATGGTCTGGAAGGATACAGGTTTTACTATTTAGCTGTTTTGCATGAAGCCAAAATTGCTGTATTTCTCCCTTGGTAGCTCTAGAAATATTCAGTAATGACAGAGGGGAGGAAATGTTAATGTATAGATATATTCATATATGCAAAACTACTGAAAACTATAGAAAATTGAAAACCAGACTGGTTTTCCAATAAAATTTCATGGAAATTGGTTGTGACTTTTTCTCTCACTGTCAATTTTCATAGTTATTCTTTGGCTCTTAAACTTACACTGAGTTGGGGAACTTTTTAGTAAAATGTTTTTCTCAAGAGTTTAGAACTATTTTCTCGGGTGGAGGAAGAAAGACATCTTACAGAAATTTAGTTGCTCTGGTTATATATGTTAAAGTGTTCTGAGAGTTCTTCAGATATGGTGCACATGAGGAAATAAAGTTTACTGGTTTGGATGGTCCATGAAAAAAGTTCTTAGAAGTTCTTAATAGAGAACCAAACTCCAGCCAAATAGAGAAGTGGGGGCTGGCTCAGAAGCATGTCAGGTAACAGCAAAACCAGTGATAGCTGAAAGATTTAGACATGCTCAAATGCTTTCCAAGTGGTCAATGCCTACTGCAATCACTTTAGAGAGTTTTTCTTGACACAAGCTGAACCCCAATGTTTCAGCACATCTAAACAACCTATCAGTTAGTGTTAATAAAAGTTTAAGAAATTATGATATGCAAACTTGAAAAGTTTGGCTATTCATGTATTATGTTCACAAATGTGGGATCAAGTTCAACCATACAATTTAAATATACCTTAGACATAGTACATGTCCCAAATGTTTACACAATATGGTCCTGACCCTGTAAGATTGTTGACATATATAACTTATCATGCAAATAATCCTACTATCTCTGACAAATTACTCAAAGTTAATACAATGCAGAATGATTTGTCACATTGCAAGAATGAGATAGGAAGATGACATGTGAAGCAGAAAGCTGAAGTATGGGGAAGGACCACTGTGATGCTTCATAACGTGCAGCAGCAAATGGTTTAAATCCTACATCTGTGCATGCCAAGAGCAATCTGTGAAAATCAATGCAAACAGTTACTTGACTGACTGACTGATATTATATACTTTGACCTTTATTCTAAGGCACAATTCATCATGCAGTTCATGGTTCATGCTTTTTGAGCACAGATGTAGAACTAGGCTTTAAAAGAAGATTACATTTGTATTTACTGTGTATTATTTAAAAACTTCTTTTCATGAAATCCAACACTGTCTCATTTCTGCCTTGTGAAATGGGTTCTTGTTTCAGTTCAGGATCGTAACTTAGGTTTGAAGAAATGGAACACCACCTTCCTGTCATTGTTTTCAGAAAGTTAATGAATTTGAAATTAAATTCTCTGCTGAGCATTTCCTGCCATGTCACCAATTTTTCAGAACTTCAGCATTCAGACTCTTTGGCAGTAAGAAAGATCCTCAAAAAGTGAGCAGGCTTTCAAAGAAAGAGACGTACTTGCAAAAATCACTGTCTTCTTTTTCTTCTTATACTGCAAATTATCCAGGCATAATTTGAGTTGCTTCAGTTATAAATATTTGTTTTACCTAAAAAAGTCATGTTGAGGAGATATAGATACAAAATTAAGTGTTCAAATTTATGATTCACTCCTAAATATTCCCAGGAAAAGGATATAATTATTCATAAATGTAGACTTGTTACATGTGGTAGATTTAGTGTTAATGGTATTGTTCTTCTGAAATGGTGTTATGCTTGTTAATACAACAAAATTGAAATTGGAGCAGAGATAGGCTAATATTTGTGTCTCCAACTGAAACAGAAGCATCATGTAATCAGACATGTCCTTTCATTGTTATTTTCTTTCTTTTTTTTTCCCATCCTACTCGATTTTTCTTCAAGCCTAAGTAATTGGCTCATACAGATAGTTTCAAAGTCAGAGGATTTTAGTCAACAGCCATGATACTTATTAGGGTTACTAAAATTTCAGAAATGTTGTAGGTTAGGGGTTTCTTTTAGTTATTCATACATATCTTGTTGTTGGATCAGAAGAAAACTGTGAGGTACAGAGCTATGTAACTTGGAAAATCTCTAAGAAAGTGAGGCATATAAAATTATGTAATAGAAAATCACCTTTATCATGATAAAAAAGATAGCCTGGTTTCTAGACGGATGCTGGAAAATGACTGCTGAGTGGTATTTCTTAAGAAGTTAATAGCTGCCTGTATATTACTCTGTCTTTAGGCCTGAAAATTTATTTATATGACCATGGGGTCACAAGTCCTGACAGGATTCTGCTCCTGCATGGGCTTCCCCTGGGGTCACAGCCTCCTTCAGGCTCTGCTGTGGTGCTCCTGCGTGGGGTGTGGGTTCATCTCTACTCCCCTCCATGAGCTTCAGGGGTACAGCCTACATGATCTGCAGGGGAATCTGCTCTGGCACTTGGACCATCTCCCCTCCCTCCTTTTTTGCTGTTATCTGTTTCTCTCTCTTATTCTCACTCCTCTCCTCTCAGACTGCAATTACTTCTGCTCACTAATTTGTTCTCCCTTATTAACTATGTTATCCCGGAGGCACTAACTACCACTGCTGATGGTGGGCATAGCCTTGGCCACTGGCAGGTCCATCTTGGAGCCAGTTGCCACTGGCTGTTGGACATAAGGGAAACTTCTTGCTGCTTCTCAAAGCACCCACCCCTTTAGCCTTTCCCACTAGGATAATCTGGGCATGCAAACCCAGTACAATATGGTTTAATAGACTTCTTTTTTTACCAAGTCATATCAATTACAGAAGTTTTTCTGTATAGTTCCATTTGCCTGAACAATGGAGAAGTTTTTTCCCTCTTGTGAATGCTGCCCTAGAAATGATGAAGCAACTATTGGAAGTTAATGTCAAATGCTACTATAGCTGTTACAATACAAAGTTAGCATATTGATTTTTTCCATCTAGTATACATTCTTTCTATAAACAAACTTGATCATGTGCCTGTTGATATATTACAGATATAAGTTTTATTAGAAAATGGACTAGAAAGTAATAAAAGCTTTGAACAGGCAATCACTATCAGCAATTTCCATTAGTAAACAGATACATTTTCAAATAAGCTTACTGTTTTTAGAAGAGGTTTTGATTATTCCAGGAGGCTAAAATTGACTGATCCAAGATAGTCCCCAGTGATTTGAAAAAATAAAGAAAAACCTTTCTCAATGACTAGTGGAGAACAGAAAGGTTTCCATACATAGTGATTTTACATATATCCTGATTCACAAGCAAAGCAAGAGCAAGATATGATAACCTGTAAGTAATGCAGGCAGATTCTGTGGCAAGTGTCAGTCTTTGTTTGAAGCTAGATCATGCATCAACAACACTGTTTGAAAATATCACACTGTGATGATGCCTTCAAAAGCTGGTATACTGTCAGGATTACTTAGTCTTTTTTAGGGATATGAACTGTAGGAAAACTGGTTACTGAAAGCAGACAACCAGTGAGACAAGAAGGAAACAGGTGGATGCTGATGTAAATTCCCAGTGCAGACTCAGTGGGTGAGAATTATAATCAGAGACAGCACCACTGTCTCACCTGTGCTACCACTGCAGCTAACAGTAGTTAGTGAGGTAAGGTATTCTGGAGATGCAAAACAAGGTAGAGGCATTATTGCTGAATTTTCCTTAAGGCTCAGGCACCGGGTTCTGCTCTATGTTTTCTGCACAGTGCTACCAACAGCTCACATTATAGAAGCACCACTGTTTGGATGAGTTGCTTGTTGTAGTGGTAAGGGTGCATGTAACCTCCATTTTGCGAGAGTGCTAAAAAATGAGCATTTTTTTAAAAACCTAACACATTTCTATTTTAAAAGCTTTTGCAAATCAATTTAGCTATGTCAGAGATTTTCACTGGAAATGTGAAAATACCTCTTTTACGGTGAGCTAAGCTTACAAAGGGCAATATGCTATGTTTTTACAGCCCAGTACTTTCCATTTTCCACTTTTGAGATGTGCATCTCAGTTTGAATGACAAATATTTTTGCACATGATTGTTAGGGGCGGGACAGTTCACATCATATATTGATAGGGGTCCTGAGGACACAGATAGTCCTTGATGGCTCTGACTATCCTCGACTGGGACCTCTCCACACCTCTTGACTAAGGGTTCCATTTAAGCCTAGTTCTAGACCACTAGTCCCTGTCTGAGTCCTGTTGTAGGGGTGTCTGCCTCTACTCTTGTTCCTAGAAAATGGCGTGCACTTCCTGTCTTGACCTTGGTGCTGACTTGCTGCCTTAACATTTCCAGATGATCACTGGACTGTTGACAGGACCCTGTGTTGTCCCCCCTCTGCCCTGCCCTCCTCTGGGACAGTGCACCTGTAGGTGTAGGACTGTGGCCCCTGACTGGCCTCACCCAGAGGTATCCCTTATCTTGCTATACCCTTGTGACAAGGTTCCTTCATCCTGTTAAATAAATGTATGATGTTGCCAGAGAAACACTTGTTAGTTTTTGTTTCTGTAGTGAAAGTCTGTGCAGAGCTTTGGGGTGACAGGAATCAGCTTTCTTCAAATAGACACTGCTACTGCTTGAACTTTTTACACTAGGCATTAGCAATGTGTGGCTTATGACAAGCAGCCAACTTCTCACTCTGTGCAGTATTTTGAAAACCTGTCTGAGAGATTCCTGCATAAGATTCTCTGGAAGCACATGGCTTTTGGATGTTTTCAAGTCTGCATATATATATATATATGTATATAAAATTTAGTGGCACAGAATATGTGGAAAATAGGTTGCTAGCCAGGCATTTGTGGTTATCCCCATCTCCCTTTAATGGACACTTGGTAATCTGCAGTAGTCATGTTGCTAAATCACAGAGAGATTTGAAAACAGAGGAAGGATCTGACGCTTCAGAAGCACTGTTGAACTCACCATGTAGTTTCTTTATAGTAGAATAAATCAGAGTACCTGAGTGCTTAAAGCCTTTGTTGAAGATTACAAAATCCTGTTCCATCCCACCCATTTGGGGCAGTAGATAGGATTCCCTTCTGAAAACTGATGGGGTTTGATTCTGTAGTTTTCACAACATAGAAGAATGCCTTAATTCATGCTGGGTACTCTGATGTGGGAGACTCTGATGTCTCCTGGTGGCAGAGCACCATTTTATAAAAAAATGATGTTTTTGTAGGTCAGAGACAGCAGTCCAGTTGACTTATTTCCTAGCATGACATTTCCTATTCAAATAGGAAACTGGAAGATGGAATCTTAATAACCAAGAGCTAGTTTGGGTCTATTAGCAAGAAAAAGCCCTGAAGTAATTATTAAAAACCACAATCCTTTGTGTTCCACACTCCCATCCTGTTCTCCATTCCCTGTATCTTCATGTAGAGAGGAGAGAACCTGGAGAACAGGAACTTGCGAGTTAATTTTGATTTTTATGTTGTGAGGAAATGTCCACTTTTTATTTTGTGTAGTCCCTATGGCCTTCCCTATGGAAGGCCAGCCACATTCCAGCGTATTTCCTATACAATGGATGTTTTAGTACTTGAGTGATAGTACCAAGCCAGCTTGTAAAAGACCTCGCCAGTCAGTTTTCACTTCAGGTACTGCAGGCAGTGTCCTACATAAGACCCGCCTGGGACTGGAGTGGGTGTTTTGCCTGTTTTATTCTATTTTGAACTCTATAAACAATTTCTTATATTCTCAGTCCAGGAGGATCTTCTTTCTTTCTGTGACAGTCAATAACAATACAGGTTATAGTTTTCCTGTATTAACGAGCATTTTCACCAATGTGTTGATAATTTTGTTTTCCTTCTGTACTTCTGCTTATGTCTGTGTTACTGGTAAGAAGTTTGTAGATGTTGACAGAACCATCTGAGGGTACAAAGTTGGAAGGGCTGTCACAAGGTCACCCTGTCCAACCCCCCCAGACCAGGCAAGGCCACCTAAGGCCCAAGACAGAACTATGTCCAGGTGGCTTTTGCATATCTACAAGGATGGTGACTCCACAACCTATCTGAACAGCCTTGTTCCAGTTTGATGTCAATTGCCTGTTTTGGAGACAAATTGCAACTGCACAAACGTTCACATTTCTTGCTGTATAACTAGTTAAAATAAGGCATGGCCAAGTTGTGGTTCCCTCAGTAGCTCAGATTTTCTGCGTTGTTTCTAGCGAGGTAGTCTTCAGTCCATTTTCAGGCTGTGTCATGCCACTCTGATGTCAGCACATGTACATTAAACTATCGTTGCAGGTACTCTAAAACAAAGAATTGTACTTGTTTCTACTGTGTGAATACATTTCATATTCTGACAGTGCAGCATGAATGAACAGACTACTTATACATTTGTTGTTTATATTTTCTCTTTATTACATTGCTAGCTTTAGCAAATGTGGGGTTTTTAATGTTTTATTTTTTTATTATTTTATTATTTAGACCTAAAAAATTCATTTTTCTTCTAGATCAGCCAAGTTACTAGAGCAGCTTTGTGAGGAATGAGTTTTTCTTTCAGCATTTTTCTTTCAAGCAGGTAATGCTACACTTACTCTTAAAAACTCTTGCCTTTGTGACCTAAATAGTCTTATTGTTACATCTACAATAGATAAGGTTACTGCTGAGTGTGTAGTATTTCCTAATTTTTCAGGACTAGGTTGTTGCTGCTTAAATACATGTATCTGTCAAGATCTCTTTAAGACTGTATTAATTTCTCTTTGCTTAATTAATCAGATACTCAGAAATGTCTAATGTATCTAGAATTTTTAGGTCAAAATGCAGGATACTAACATTTCTGAGGTAGAAAGACAGAGAACCATGCTTTGGAAGCATAAGAACCCACTTGCTCACTTGATTGATGTATTTTTTCTGCACTTTTTTTTTTTTTTTTAATGTCTTCCTGGAGTATTGGAAGGTACTGTGGAATAAGTTATTTCACAGTGTTTGTTGCAGTTTGCAATTACTGCTATATTTAGGATTAAATTCTTCTGTTCTTAGGAATACTATTCACTTTGATGTTTCCTGAGTAGTGTAAAAGAGCAGAATTCCCTTCAGCTGAGGGACAAGCAACTAATCAATCTGATGACCTAGTAATAGCTGTGTCATTATTTAAGTTTTGTTGAAGTACTCAGAGACCAACACTGTGGCCAGTCTCAAAATGTTGTTCAAAGTAACATCAAGAAGACTGAGAAATTCTGCTGGCAGAAGGGAGGAGTCAGACAATTCTATTTAGTTATAGACTTGCTGTTGATATGATAAACATAACCTCATCTGACTGTATTTTCTGTATGTTCAGAGCATTATATTTGTAACACAGCTTTGAAATTAACCTCAGTATAAGCCTTCTTTGCTGCATGGGTACATTGCTGACTTCTGGTCAAATTGGCATCCACTAGGAACCCCAGGTCCTTTTCTGCCAAGCTACTTTTCAGACATTTGGCTTTCAGAATGTCCTGGGGCAAAGTTATTCCACAGTAGCTACAGAACTTTGCAGTTGCCATTGCTGGAATTTATGTGTTTCCTGTCAGTCTCTTTCTCCTGTCTGGACACTCCTTCCAGCTTTGTGTCACCAGATAGATGCTGCCCTTCCATTTGGATTATTGATGCAGATGGTACACCCCCAGACCCAGTATTGACCCCTGGGGTACATTGGCAAGTTATTGACCTCCAACCAGACTTTATACCACTGATCAGCACCCCCTAGGCCTGGACATTTAGTCAGCTTCCACTCTACCTCAATGCTGCTCCAGCTCATGCTTCATCTGCCCTTTTTTTTTATCATTTTATTTTTTTATTTTTTTTTTAAATTATTATTTTTTGGTGAGTATGTTATGGGAGACAGTATCAAAAGCCTTACTGAAGTCAGGGCAGACAATGTCCACACTTTCCCCTCATCTACCAAATCTGAGTTTATCCTAAGAGCCTGCTTTTTAACTAGAGGCTAGTTATTACTCTTGTAGTTCACTGAATTGAGGTATACGACTAAAACTGTCTGATTCTTGCTGACAAAATGCATGTCTGTGTTGGAAGAACTGCTTAATAAGTTTAGTACAGCATAAAGAGTCTGGCTTACATTGATAAGCAGCCATATAGAGGCGCAGACTTGTTAAGATTTGGAAAGACCTTTAAGATCTAGTCCAACCATCAACCCAATGTTACCACCATGTTCACGATTAGACCATGTTCTCAAGTGCCATATCCATATGTTTTTTGAACACTTCCACGAATGGTGACCTCCCTGGCTGTGTGTTCCAATGCTTGAACATCCTTTCCATGAAAAATAATTCTTACTATCTAATCTAAATCTCCCCTGGTGCAACTTGAGGCCATTTTCTCTTGTCCTATTGCTTGTTACCTGGGAGAAGAAAACTCCCCCTACTTCACTACAGCCTCCTTTCGGGTAGCTGTAGAGAGTGAGAAGGTCTCCCCTGAGTCTCCTTTTCTCCGGGTTGAGCACCCTTAGCTCCTCAGCTGTTCCTCATCAGACTTGTGCTCCAGACCCTTGCTCAGCTCTCTTGCCCTTCTCTGGACACACTCCAGCACCTCAATGTCTTGCAGTGAGAGGCCCAAAACTGAACACTGGATTTGAGGTGCGGCCTCACCAGTGCCAAGTACAGGGGAATGATCACTGTCCTGGTCCTGCTGGCCACACTATTGCTGATACATTTCTGATATGTAGTACCTAGCAACATAAATACACCCTCTGAGTATGTCTAACCTATCTGAAGTCCTCCCTGTATTTTAACATTTCGTGGCATTCTGTGGTCATGATTTTCACAGTTACATTTTATTTAATTTCATTTTCATTTCATATTTGATTGACACTTACTGCCTGATAATTTTCCTGGTATGTTCTATAGTTGTTTGGCTATGATATATAAAGACATCTCTTTTTTTCTTTTTTTTATGTCAATAGTGATTTTGCAGATCTTTCCTGAAAAGCATCATATTCCTTTTCCCAGTTGAAGTCTATGTCATTTCCTGTCATACACAAAATATTCTATAACTGTGTTATAGAATACACCTTTTTGCAATGTCTAGACCTTTATGAAATATTCTGATATGGGAACAGTGTTGGTTCAAAAGGTGACAATGAATTCTTGTATGGTGTTGTCAATTTGTTCTGGAATGATCCCTAACATCCAGTTGCTACCGAAATTCCTGGTTGAGTGTCTTCATTTTCAGAGAACTATGCACCGTAGTTCTCACAAGTTTTCTTAGTGATAGGACTGGAGTCCTCAGCATCCACCAATAATGATACATTTTCCTTCTTGCATTACATCTCACTTTGCTATTGAATTTCATCTGCCACTTGGTCTTCATCACTTGGTCTCTGAGGTCTGTTAAACAGAATATAACAACTACAACATCAACACATTATTTATTATAGCCGGAAAAATGGACGTCAAACAATGACTTTTCAAATTATTCTTACCTTGCAGTGATGTTTTTGTGCTTAGCCCTTGTCAATAATTGTCACTAGGTCAGCAGCTGTCACAGGACAGAGCAAGTTTTGGAGAAGTGTTTTGAGGTATCCTTGCCAGGAATAATTACACTGGCACAAAAATATCCACAGACGTCTACAAGATCCTTTTCTTGGAAAGGAAGATACTAAGATTTTTTCACAGCAGTTTTCAGAGGCAGGTCCTTAAATTACGGTGTAACCTTATCTCTTTGCACAAATCTATGGGCCCTGACTTATCAGTGTTGTAAGAGGCCCTTACAAAATCTGATTGTTTGCTTTAAATAGCAAGAAAACAGGGCTTATATTTCAATCTGACCACTGCATTTGTCTACACACAGATTAAGTAACTTAAATAATGGGGAAGAAATAAAGGTTTAATTAATTCTAAAGAAGGTTTAATTCATGCTCTTGTTCTGTCACATTTCATTCCCTTCATTATTAACAGTCTTCCCCACTCCCCCCAAAAAAATCCCCCTAAAATTCTTTTCACAAAATTACCTTCTCTACTGAAAGCTGTTTCCATTTAAATTTTTCTGGCCATTCCAGGCATTTAGCAAGAGGAAAACCAGAATGAGTTCCCTGGTTAAAAAAAGGAGATCTGCAGCAAGAGATTGTGAAGAGCTGACATTTTTAGGGTGTCCAGTGAAGAATATAGAAAATATGTAAATTACTTGCTTAAAATAAAAAAAAAATAATAATCAGGACAATTGAATGTTCCCTAATAAAATAGACAATTTTTTATTTTTTTTTTAGTTATAACTAAACTAGGCAGACAAGAAGGTAATTATTCTTTTCCCCAATTACTTAATGAATAGAAGATATTCCTAAGCCTAGGAGAAGTAGATTTGGGGTTAGAAAATACTATTGAATAAAAATATTGTTGCTTTTCCTGTGAATCTCTCTGGCTCTTTGTACTGGGTTGGGCTAGGGTTGAGTTAATTCACAGTAGCTCATACAGGGCTGTGTTTTGTATCTGTGCTGGAAAGAGTATTAATACCACAGGAGTGTTTTTGTTACTACTGAGCAGCACTTACACAGAGCCAAGGCTGTTTCTGCCTCTCACCCCATCTCACCAGTGAGTGGGCTGGGGGTGCTCAAGGAATTGGAAGGCAACACAGCCAGGACAGCTGACCCCAACTGACCAAAGGGATGTCCCAGACTATATGGCATCATGTTCAGCTATAAAAAGTTGGGTGAAGAGAAAGGGAGGACTTTCAGAGCGATGGCATTTGTCTTCACAAGTCGCCATAATGGGTGATGGAGACCTGTTTTTCTGGAGATGGTTGAACACCTGCCTGCGTATGGGAAGTGGTGAATGAATTCCTTGCTTTGCTTTGCTTGTGTCTTTTGCTTTACCTCTTCAACCATCTTTAGCTCAACCCATGAGTTTTCTCACTTTCACCCTTCCAATTTTTTTCCCTATCCCACTATCACTTATGGGGGAGTTAGTGGCTGTGTGGTGCTTAGTTGCCTGCTGAGTTTAAACCATGTCAGACTTTTCCTCTGGGTGAGTCAGAAACCAAGGATATTTATACTATATGATCAAGGTAACCCTCCAGTTGTTTTAAAGACAATTTTTCCTCTTTGCCCAGTACTTAGTATCTTCTGTCAATGCAAACAGTTGAAAAGGAAGCTTATCTGTTCTTTGAGGGAAAATACAATATTAATTTTACAGCATTCTGAATGGTTTGCTTTCATGATAAGAGGGAAATCTTTGCTCATATTTGGTTTTCATGCCTGGAACAAAGTTCTCTTGTTTTTCACTTGGTCAGTACCTTATGCATGAGGTTCATTCACTTTTGTTATACTTAGTATACTACCTGCATAATGGCTTAAAATCTTTTGCTTTTTTTTTTTCTTTTTAATATTTCTTGACAGATGGGTCTTCCAATCACATCAGCAAAGTGCCCATACTTCACTTTGCTTGCAGCCTTTAAGTAACTAGTTTGCTGCTTCCCCTGGTTACACTTCGCATATTAAAAAGCTTGGAAAAAGGATAAGGAAATCACCCCATTCTGTTAGGCTGGGGGGACTTTTCATATATTGGTCTTAATTTTATCTCCCTTTTCATCTTCCACTGATGCTCTGTAACACATTTATTTTATGATGAATTGTAAGATTAAATTAAAAATTTTATCTCTGAAAATTCTGATATATCTGTAAATATCCAATTACTCTTTCCTTTACTCTAAAAACATTTACCATATGTGTCAGTGAAATGCTGAAGTAGAAGTTTTGAACAGATTATCGTGTTGTTACAGCAAAGATTTATTTTGCTCTCAGTTCTGAAATTTCCTTTTCTAATAATTTTATTCTTTTTAAACTTATAAAACTTCTTTCAGCCGTCATCTTCCTAGTTATGCCTTTATATATTATCCAGAACTCCTAAACTTCTGAAATCTAAAGTTGCTGCGACTTTGAGAGGGGAAGAGAGAAGTTAGCTGCATGAGTAATACAGGTAATTAATCTTTTCACTTTCAGCCTGCACATTAAGCCAGACATTGCAACTCATATACAAACCACACAGTAGTCTCTGGATTACTGTACTCAATTAAAAAAAGTATGTCTTGGAGACAAAACATAGTTTGTCTTCATAAAAAACGCAAATGACATGCAGACATAGGCTATTTATGAAATAGGTTACTACACTGCTGGAGCAAGGCTGGAAGAAAGAGATTTAAGAATATGTGTTATACTTTTGTAGAAGCATCATGTTGTGTGAAATAGAGGTTTTCCTAAAACTCCTGTAGCTGACCTTTGAATAAAATATTTGTTGAATTAGACTAGACATTTTCTGAAACAAAGACTTGCATGAATAGTTCTGTTTGCAGCAGAGATCCCTTTACTTGGAAACATGTAAAAAAATAATTAAGGGATTGGTAGGATTTTATTCTGATTTTTATTTCCTGACCTACGCTTATGAAGGTTCCTTAGAAATCTCCAGGAAATTAACACTTGCTATATTTCTTGTAAAGAAAAATTGTCCCATTTAGGAAAGTCTGCACATTTGAATAATTTGAAATGACCTCTTGAGATGTCATGGTATATGTTTCAATTTATATCTGCATATTCCTCTTTTGTCTATAAAGCCTTGGCTTCATCAACACCTCCAAGGAAAGGAAATAAGTAATTTCACAAGATCAACAATTGCTCTTTTAGCACAGGAGCCAGTGCACATGTAGGTGGGTACTGGTCCATGGCCTTACATTCAGCCATGTTTCTCCAGTGTTACTTGCTCATGTCTGCATTGCTGTTAGATGTTTCAACACTCAAGAAGTGGTTGCACCATATATATTTGTATTGTGCAGTGCAAGTCCCTCCCTGTGAACAGCTCTATACACATAGCTCCCAGCGTGCTACACACAGTGCTTAGCTTTTTTCCAGTTTATTATGAGTCATCCTGCAGTTATTAAAGGAACAAAATCTAGCCGATGATTTTTTTCTTCAAGACTAAGAAGCACAACTAACATATTTAACATAGTCAATGAGATTATTTTCTTCAGTTTAGGTTTGTCTTTCAGAGCTTTTGCATTGTATTGGGAACAATTTTTGATTTTAGATTACTTTCATTCAGCCATAGCAAAAAGAAAAATTGGAAGCTGTTGACTGTATTTTCTACTGAGCCTGTGTTTAAAAATTTGTTAGGTGTTCTAGAATATGCAGTTGAGGGCTTTGTCTGGTTCAGTTCTTTCAGTTCCAGAAACAGAGAAAGTGTGGAAAGATGTGTCACCTGAATTATTATAATACTTTTCTTTTTTCTAGCTGAGATTTTTTTATCCATTTTTACACAGTAAAATCATCATAAAAGTATTGATACTTTTCTGGAAATCCATCACAAGAGTGTTTCTGATCAAGTCAAGTGCTGAAGTGTCCCAATATAGAAAGTGTCGGGATACCATGGTGATTGTATCTATAAAAATCTGTACCCTGTCAGGTTTCAGGGATTAGGAGCAAACACACTGTGCAGTATACCTTATGAAAAGTCTTTAGTAGGAAAACAGACTATAGCACATAAGTACTGTGATCTTCCTCACGTATCTGAACTCAATCTACCATGTCAGCTGTTCTGAATGTCACTAGAGGTTGACTGTAGAGACTAAGAGCTGAACAGAAACTCCAACAAGCCTATACTAATTTCTGTAAGGTTTATAATGCAGTGCTGGAGATTAAGGGTAATTTTTATTATGTGTCTGATCCATTGTTTTGTCAGGATTCATTGCTATGAAACTCAATGAACTCCTTGAACCAATATGAAGTTTAGCAGCTGCAAGAAAGCCCTGGCCTTTAAACTAAAGCTCCCTGCTATCAGTGTGCTGTCCTCATCAGGAACACCTAAAATTAAGATATGGGTTCCCCTCTATCCACCATGTCAAACAGAAGCTTGTTCCAGAAGCTCACTTCTCTCATAACAGAATCCTTCCTCTAATTTTCAACCTGAATTTATTTCTGTCTCGTTTACATTTTGTCTTGTGTTAGTCTATCTTGCAGTTTATGCAGTTCTTCTACCTCCACACTGATTCTCTTTCCTTCTGACACCATCCTACTTTATCTTCCTACACCATCCCTTCATTCCTTCGTTCTGTAAAAAAATCACTCATGACTCCTCTTCACATCACAGCCTTCATTTTGGTAAAATGAGCAAGTCATGCTCTTGAGTGCTCTCTGTAAAGTCAACCTTTCTCATTTCCCTGTTCATGCTATGAAATTTTCCCTCCTGCTTTTATAATTATAAGTCCTTCTTTTTTTGGGTGAGGATACCTAGAACTTTGTGGAGTTTCCAGATGAAATCTCATGATTACATTACACAATGGCATTAATATTTCCTGAGCCTTGGCAAATACATTTTCTGACACATTCTATTGCCATACAATTTTTTTATTATTTTTTTTTAATTATTTTTATTTAATGTTATGTCTCTTGGGTGAGAGAGATTGTAACACCTGTCTTTTACCATCATTTGTATTACATTCAGTTCAGTAGGCACTAGGAACTTAGGCCTATTGTAAAGTTTAATAATAAGTTTTATTAGTATCAATGAAATGCATCTGTCATTACATGAGAATGTTGGTGATATGCTTTATTAATCACTGGTTACCTCATTTCTCATTATACTTTTCATTTATTTGCTTCTCATTCACACAGAGCTTGCATGTGTTCATTTTACCATTTTTACTTCTCTACTGTGGCTGCCCTTCAGGAAATGCAAAACAGTTTACAAATCTTACTGCTGCATATTCAAATCTTGGTGCAATGTAATTGTAAGGTTCTTCTCATAATAAAATATACAGATTTTTTAAAGGAACTATATAAACAGTAGTCAGCATTGTATTACCTTAGAAATAGAATTGTAGAATTGTTTAGTTTGGAAAAGACCTTTAGGATCAAATTCAACCATCAATTGAGCACCACCACCAGGTTAACCATTAAAGCATATCCTCAAGTGCCATATCCACATGTTTTTTGAACACTTCCAGAAATAGTGACTCCACCACCTCCCTGAGCAGTCCCTTCCAGTGCTTGACAACCCTTTCCGTGAAAAAAAAAATCCTAGTACCTAATCTAAGCCTCCTCTGGTCCAACTTGTGACTATCTCCTCATACTGTTGCTTGTTACCTGTGACAAAAGACTGACCTCCACCTGTCTACAACCTCTTTTTGGGTAGTTGCAGAGAGTAATAAGGGTCCCACTTTCATTTCTCTTTCTCCAGGCTAAACAATTCCAGCTCCCTCAGCCACTCTTCACCAGACTTGTGGTCCAGCCCCTTCCCAAGCTCCAGTGCTCTTCTCTGGAAACATTTCAGCCTCTCAATGTCTTTGTTGTAGTGAGAGGCCCAAAGCTGAACACAGTATTCAAGGTTCAGCCTCACCAGTGCCAAGTACAGGGAGACAATCACTGCCCTGGTCCTGCTGGCTGATACAGGCCAGAATGCCACTGGCCTTAATAAAAGTAATGTTCATAATAAACTCTAATGAAGCTACTACTTAGATGACAACATATTTATTAGACCAAATATAATTTATTTTATTCAGCAATTCATGAAAAAAATGTTTACATTGTTATAGACTGTATAGACTGCAGCATTATACAAAGAGGAAAACACAGAGAGAGAAGCAAGCCAGAATCTTACTAGACTTTCTGATACAATAAAAGAGACTTTTACTGTATATAAAAATGTGCTTTTATTACTTTAAATTCAAGATGACTGAAGACTGAGACATATAACTTCTTGCATTTAATTTTTATACAGCCATAGCAGTATGATTTAATGCTTGTAGTCTGTATATTATATTTCTTATTTAATGTATGTTATGTACAAGGAGTACATTTAACATAACTTTAAAAGAAATAAGTCTCAAAATTTAATGTTACATTTAACGTTAGAATCACGATTGTTTCTACAGCCTTATGCTATCCCTAGCAGACAAGGGACCTCATTTTAAGGGAACTAGGTTCAAGAAAGAACAAGACTGGATGGTCCATCCAATTTGAATGCTGTTCTTGCCATTGCAAGGCTGTAGAACTGAGTGTCAAATGTTCCTCAAGGAAGCTCATAGAATCAAAGAATCATAGAGTGGTTTGAGTTGGAAGGGACCTGAAACATCACCTACTTTCAAACTCCTTGCATGGAAAGGAACAACTTTCACTGGATGAAGTTGCTCAAAGCCTCATCCAATGTGGCATGGGGCAACTACAACTTTACTGGGCAATCTCTTCCCATATTTCACTACTCTCTGAGTAAAGTGTTCCTAACATCTAAAGTAAATCCCTATTAGTTTAAAACCATTCCCCCTTGTCCTGTCATTACCTGCCCTAGTAAAAACTCACTCTCCTTTTTTATAAGCCGTCTCCAGATACTGGAAGGCCACGGTGAGGTGTTCTTAGAGCCTTCTCTTTTCCATGCTGAACAATCCCAGCTCTCTCAGCCTGTCTTCAAAGGAGAGGTCTCATAGGAGACTCAGTCCAACAGGTCGATGTTCTTCCTGTGCTGGGCACCCCAGAGCTGGATGCAGCATTCCAGGTGGGGTCTCACTCCAGAGAAGAGGGGCAGATCCTCTCCCTTGACCTGCTGGCCGTGCTGCTTTTGATGCAGTGCAGGACAAAATTTCTGTGCTGGAAGTGCACATTGCTAGGTCATGTCCAGCCTTTGATCTATGAGAACCCCAAAGTCCTTCTCCGCAGGGCAACTCTCAATGAGTTCTTCTTCCAGTCGGTACTCATGTTTGGATGAGTGAACCTGGTTTTTTGATTTCTTCTGTTAATGATGTTAATGAAACCCTTATTCAGTAATTCTGAACTTTTGGGGGAAGTAATTTACAATTTTCAACCTTTTAGAAACTGTGTCTAGTGAGGCTATTTGGTGGACCAGTGAAAGTATTGGTCAATCAGATTTTCCATTTATGAGTTTCTTCTTGAAAAAAATGTGACTTTTTTTTTTTTTTTTACTGACAACATTAAAACACCAAAAATGAAAAAAAAAATCTTCTGGCCACTGATAAATGATTATAGTAACAATTTTGAATGAATCTGCTGATTAATTTATTATTCATGTGTTGGGGTTTCATCTTAGAAGTAGATTAAAAGCAGTCTTACAGGAACTAACTTTTTATTTGGTTTTGTATAATGCATAGCACAGAAGGATCTCTAAGCACTGCATAAGTAGCCTAAATTGTTGCCTGAACATGAATAAGCTGTCAGAAAAGAATATTTTCTATTAATCTCTTGTCATTTATCAAGCAGTATGGTGTTGCCTTTAAAAACATATGTCTTTGAAGAATATGTCCTATGTCTTTCAAGACTTGTAAGGGAAAGAGGAAAAAACAATAGCAATTTAATCACTGAATAACTGAAAAAAAACCCCCACATTCAACACAGAGACATATAAACCTGTAGTTTATCACAAATGTGATAGTTTTAGTCATTACTGCAGTGATCCAGGCTCATAATTCCCATGTTTTATTCAGGTGCCCACCTATGAAATTTAGAGGCGTAATCAAATAGCATTCCCATTTGTGTCAGACTGGCCTTGAAGGAGAAATATACACAAATAAGTAATTTCATAGATTATCTGAACAACAATGACAAAAGCAGAAACCAAATCAAAAATTTATTCTGGAATATGTCACTTGAATGCATCCTGTTGGTTAGAGAAATAGTGACTGTAGCTGCTATGCATCCATAATAGAGTCTGACTGGAAAAATATTTCATAAGAGATTTTTTTGAGTTGTCAGAATGTAAAGAGATTTTCTGCTTATCATTCCAATTCAGGGAATTTTTATATGAGTCTGTCTGGGCTGTACTGTGTGGTAGCTCCTCAACTTCATAGCAAAACCCGCCTCAGAGTAAGTGAACTCTGCTCTGGATCCGTGGTATGATTGCATTTGATTTAATACAGGCATTCTTGAATTTGCACCTAGAAAAAACAAAATCAAACCATAAAATACCTCAGTAAACACCGAAATGGGATTCTTTACCCCTTCTGATATTTGCAAATTGTCTGGTAAAACAATGCTTATTCATATAGGGAGAGTGAAGGCAAAGTTTCCTAGTCCTCTAAAAAAGTTGTGAATTGAGCTAGCTGTCAATTCAGTTTGATTTGGGATGAAACACCACCATGATCAACCCATCATATGTGAAGGGAGCTTCCATTTCTTCTCAAACACAATACCTTCAGGACACATATGGCCTTGCATCAGCTTAGGAGCTTTACTTATTTTAGGTATAATAGTGCATATGTAGTTAGGTGTTAAATATGTGTTCAATTTTTACATTCCCTGTTAGAAGAGGAACAAAATGTTTCTGTGGTAGGAGATGTTATTCCATTCTCTGGCATTACAGCAAATTTCTCTGCCAGGTGTTTTTCATCATTGTGCCTCAGTTTGTTTATAGGAAATAGGTGTACATTTTCCAATGTTCCTAAATTACTCTGATGAATCTTTGATTTATGATGTGCAAATCTGTAAGCATTACAACATGTCTTCTTACAAGTAAAATATTTTTAAAACCTCTGAATGCTGGTACTCTGCATAGAATTTCAGCATGTGAGCTACCTTAAGTGGCTTCAAAAGCTAACCACCTCAATATGCGTTACTGGAGTCAGGTAAAGAATAGTGCTTCTCTGAAATACATTAAATCAGGCAACAATTCAAAGAATGACAATTACATAACCTGTTGCCAAAAAGCATCTAACACAGGTGCTAACAGACACTACTAACTGATGGAACATTTGGTAATAAGGACTTTGACTGAAAATATTAAAAATGGGGAACATATTTCCAAGAGAAGGAGAAATATTTAACTTTTCAAATTAAGTGAGTGATACATAGAATCATAGAGAACATTTTTTTCATAGTGCACATTAACTGAATCTCAGAGAATTCAGCTCAGCCAGACAGAACCAGACAGGAAGAGAGGTTAGGTAACAGCTGGCCAAAATGTTTAGATATAGCAAGCATAAGCCTTTGTAAAAGGCAGCCTTTGCAAAAAGTCCTGTTCAGTATGAACTTACTGAAAAGATGAAAAGCAATGAGAAAGTTGAATACGTATTGTCTGTGAATGCAGCTTTCAAAACTCTGAAGATTCAAAAAGGGTTGAAGAGTACAGTTTGATAATGAAATGTATAAAGTAAAAAATTTGCTAGCAAAGAAGGTTAAAATTGATTCATTACATTTGCATTGTATTTCAACAGTATGTAGGAATTAATGGCCACAGAGATGTAAAACTGTGCAGTCAGGTAATACAGTCTTGAAAACACAGCTGTCTTCAGTTCTTCATGACATTGACACTGGAACTTTGTTGCTATTGAAATGACAGGAAATTATCTGGTTGAAAAATCCACAAGATTTATTTCTGTAATAGTTGTCAACAGTTTCTCTGTATTATTATTAAATGTCTTCATTATTTTCTGATCTCAATACAACTTGCACCAATGTGAAGCTTCATCCAAGCCAACTTTTAAAAAGTTGGCTTTTAAAAGTAAAGGACTTTTAAAGTCCTTTAAATCCAAAATATGATGTTATTTTGCTTTTTGAATTAAAAAAAAAATAATAGAAGGAGTAAAAATTCAACATGTATATCACCGAAGAATGAAAGAAATGTTAAAAACCTCAGTTCACAATACTAGCATATGAAATAGCAATTATTAAGCTGGTTTACTCTGAGCAGTGAGCTCAGCACGTTTTCACAGGACAGGCTGGTTGACAGTGAAATAATCAGGTGCTGGCTGCTTCATTCATTGGGATTAGTACAGAGCCAAGGGTAGGTTATCAGTCCCCATAACATATGTGATCAGAAGGTTTCCAAATGAACAGTAATGAGATGAAAACATAACACTTTAAACAACTAAGTTATAAGCTAAAATTATTTCATATATTCAGGAAAGCATCAAGGATATAATGTTAAAATCAAGGATCAATGTTTTTAAGAGTGACCTTAAAAGTGGTCTTTGTTTCATTTCATGACCAGTTCTATATCAGTCAGGAATTCACCACACAGGAACTCTGGTTTTGCCATATGATCAATCAAAAACTGAGATAATGAAGCTAAGGGAAGAAAGAGCATACAAGAAAGCAGATGTGCTAAAGACACAGCAATAGCTGGAAAGGAATGAAACAAAAAAAGCCTACTCTTTTAGTGAAAAATGTAGGCATATTACAGGAAAAGTCATCATCACTGTCTGTAATTAGACATATATTTAGCTAGGTTACCAGACACTTCCCATTATCTTTTGTCATTTGTGTTGAAACTTTAATCACTTGGGCTGAAATTTTCTACACCATGACAGTAGCTTTAGGCCATATAGATTTGTATCTTCTTTAAATGTCAGGTAACACCACTAGGTAGTTTCTTTAAATAAAAACAAGGGGGAGAAAAGAAGAAATATTTTTTATTACATTTAAAAGTCAGAACTACTGTTTTTAAGAACTGCTGGAGTTTTGGAGCTAAAACTTGAACCTGTTACATTACGTGGTGCCTTATTTGACTGGGAATTATTCTGGGTAGATTACCAGCATAAGCAAGATTTAAGCCTAGAAAAGCAGAAGTTCTTTCCAAAGTTTCTTCTAAGATGGATGAGAGCAGGAGCTTCTCTATTACAATAGCTCCCTGAAACTAGTTTACACTTAGTAAGAATTTTTTCCTTCCCGCATGGATCGAATACCTGCAGAAATTTCTGCAGAAGTGGAAAAACACTTGGAGTCATGGAGTGTGAAGCATGAAAGAGAATATGATCGCATATAGCATTCACACCTATGCTATGAAGCGTAAAACAAAACATATCATCTCAGTTTTTTGTTAAAGACGTTTTATCATCAGGAGTGGATAGAGATTCCATTTAGCATGTCCAAAAATACGTGTCTAAAGAAGTGAGGGGAAGGAACAAGAGAGGAGGAAGCTTGTCAGGAAAAAGTTTTATTTCCATGTCTGAAATCAGTTCTGATAAGAAACACATGATGTATTATAGGTTTTAGATTTAAATTAACTGATGTACAATCTTTTTTTCATGTTCTTTTTATGATATATGACACCTTACAAGATTTTAAGGTTGTGTATTGATCATTACTGAGAAGAGGAAACTGAAACTGAAAGAGCAATATTTTCTTTCTCAAGAGGAACAGTAGGTGAAACTTAGAAAGGATTCTGAATAGCAGAGTTATTAATCTTACAGAAAAGTCATTCAAGTTGCATCCAAATTGAATTAAAGCAGGAACTCCATCTGTACCTGGGCTGGGAGGAAGCAGAATAAAGGAAGAACTCCAGCACTGATGCAGTGAGATGAGGATGCTGTGGAAATATGCGGTCAAAAGGTTTCTGTCTGAAAAGTACCCTAGAAAGTACATTTTGCATAAGATGTCCTCAAATGTATTGTAATTATGTATTTCAGTTTTACTTGTGACCTCTTTATTTCCAAACTCATAATCATTCCTGTCCAAATCTTTGCCTAAAACATTTATAAATACACCAGGACTTTGTTGTACTTAATAGCCTAATACCATAGGACATGATTGATGAGGGTGAAAACAAAGATCTGAAGATTAAGTGTTGCAAGGAAACAGGAGATGAATACATAGAAAGAAACACTGTAATTCTGGAGATAACACTGCTTCAGAGGTGGGCTCCTAGCGTTTAGAGTCTGGGAAAGTAGATGTTGGCTGAAATATACTGAGCCATAATCTGCAGACATAAGTTTGGATGCTTTTGGCACTAAGCAGATGGAGTTCAGGAAGGAAAAGACTGCATCTTGTGATCTCTTCTGAAGCTGCTTAGAGATATATTGGTCTGAATTCCATTGGTGCAGCACACTTGTTCTTCTATTAAACTTTGTGAATTGGTTAAGTAGTTTAAAAAGAGAATCCCTGATATCTGCTTTCAAAATCTAAACATTCACAGTATGTGAAAATAGTAATTTTAGCATAGGCTTTTGGCAATTTTGTTCTTCAGCTATAAATGAAGTTGATCCAACAATCGAAGATCATAGGTATTCTGTGAAGCTAGATGTGCTAATGCCTTTGAAATACTTATGTAACAAAAACAGGAAGAAAATAATTGTTTTTAATATAAATTCTGAAAATAACTTGGTTAACAGGCATACAAGCACACATTGGATTGAACAATCAAAGCAATTATTGAGAAGATATTAATGAAGAAGGAACTGTGAGAAAAATAAATGAAAAATATCTATGTCAGGACTATAGTAAAAGTAAGCCCACAAAGAGGTGAATTATGACTGTTGTATGCCAGATACCAGTGAGTAGTTCTGTCCATTTTCCTGAGTATGAAAATTCCTTTGTGAAAATTTAGAACCAAGTGTGAGAAATGCTTACAATAAATGGAATAATTTAGCTGTCACATTTATAAAAGGTACGTGGATGCATCATCATCACAAATACTACTTTAACATTTTATTCAGAGAAGGGATTTTCAAGGTTTGAAGAAAGAGGAATAGAGCAAAGTGTTGTCAGAAGTCTCCTATAACCTCTAGAGAAATGGACTGGTGTTATTAGCATATCAAGGAAAACATCTCAGAATCAAGAAGCAGTCTCACTGGAATGGTGGATGAAATGTTACAAAAGAGGGCTGCAAAAAAATCTCTCTCTAGGATGACCACACCAATAGTAATGCATTATCAGCAATACAGAGAAACAGACTTTTTAAAGGTGAACAAATTCATGCTTTTCTTTCAGGTAGAAGCTTTTAGATGGAACATTTTATAACTTTCTGATCAAGGGAACAATACTTACAGGTGCATATGGGCACACCCAGTCTATGTTTGCCAAATTGCAGGCACAATGTAAAAAAATCACTCCAAGAGGGGAGGAAAATGTAATTTAATGCATTGTAAGAGATACATTTAGTCTTAAAATTTGATATGAATTTACTAGCTTCTGAGTGGTGATCATAGAAAATGATACTTGAGAGTGCAGAGCAGTCAGTCAGTCAGACAGAAATAAAGATCAGAAATGTCTGAGGGGAAAAATTCTCCATTGATGGCAAATTTTGTCATGGCTAGCTCTCTCTCACTTCTTCTAAATACTCTCTGCAGGAGAAAAAATTCCTAGTCTTTGAAAATATTTTCTGTCATGATTTAAGTTCTTTGTGTGAGGCTAGTGAAGTTTACCATAAGAAAAAAAGCAGGATGTTTTTGTACACCAGGGGTTTTTTAAGGTGTTGCTGTTTGGGGTTTTTTTCCCACTTAAAGGATATAGAAAGTCTGCAGAAAAGTAACGATGGACATTTAAATATGCATTTCCTTTTGTAGGTGCAGGGACGAGAAAATACACCTATCCTGTCCTCTGAACTGTGTATTACAAGGGGTGGCTGTTTCTAGATACAACAATATTTTTGATGATAGTAGACTTAAAAAACAGTTGCATATGTTCTTATAAAACTGTATGTTCCAATATGTTTTGCAAGCAACATTTTTCTAGATTATCTTTTCTTTTACCTTTTCAATTTCATTTTTTCTCCAGCTTGGATAGAAAAATGCTGACAGAGATTAAAGAATCAATCACTAATAACAATTCAAGACCTGGTGACTCTCTGCATCAATACAGGTATTGGACAAGTGAGTTCACAGGATCATGGAATGACACAATGAGTCTTGTTGGAAGGGACCACAGTGGTGGCTCAACCTCTCTGCTCAAGCAAGATCATCCTAGAACACATTGCATAAGGTTGCATTCAGATGGTTCTTGAGTACCTCCAGTGAGGGAGACTCCACAACCTCCACAACCTCTCTCTTAAGTCTCTGGGCAGCCTGTTCCAGTGCAAGGTCACCCACACTGTAAAGAAGTTCTCCCACATGTTCAGGTGGAACTTCCTGTGCACCAGTTTCTGCCCATTGCCTCTTGTCCTATTGCTCAGCACCACTGAGAAGAACCCGGCTCCATCCTCTTGACACCCTCCCTTCAGACATGTTGATAACCTCCCTCTCAGTCATCTCTTCTTGAAGCTGAACACGCCCAACTCTCTCAGCCTGTCCTTGTAAGAGTGATACTCCAGTCCCTTAATCATATTTGCTGCCTGTTGCTGGAGCCACTCCAGGAGTTCTGTCTCTCTTGTACTGAAGAATCCAGCACTGGACACAGCACTCCAGGTGAGGCCTCACCCGAGCAGAGTCACCTCCCTTGACCTGCTGGCAATGCTCTTCCTAATGCACCCCAGGATCCCATTGGCGTTCTTGCCCACAAGGTCACACTGCTGGCTCATGAACAGGTTGTTGTCCACCAGATTCCCCAGGTCCTTCTGTGCAGAGCTGCCTTCCAGCAGGTTGGCCCCCAGCCTGTGCTGATGCCTGGGGTTATTTACCCTCAGGTGCAGGACCCTGCATTTGCCTCTGTTGAACTGCATTGAGTTCCCCTCTGCCCAACTCCCCAGCCTGTCCAGGTCTTGCTGAATGATGGCACAGCCCTCTGGGTTATCAGCTTCTCTTTCCCATTCTGTATCATCATCAAACTTGCTGGAGGTGCACTCTGTCCCTGCATCCCAGTCACTGATGAATAACTTGAACAGGACTAGACCTGATACTAACCCATGAGGAACGTTGTGAGCTACAGGACTCTAAATAAAAGACAGAAACTGAATTGATTCAAATGAATAAAAGTATGTATTTAGACTTTTAAGAATGGGAGGAAAAGGAATTTCTAGCTAGTGGAGTATGCTAGATAATAAAAGAAAGTGTATTTCATGACAAAAAAGACTCAGAAAACTTGCTCAGGAAATTGTCACTGTAATTAGCCAGATAATGGTAGCTGTCGTATTTTAGACTACTCAACATGAAAGATCACACAGAAAATAGCTGTTTCATATGCTTAGTAATTTTTATTTGTTAATTTTGTGTGTCTCAGACATTGCTACCTAAAGACAGAACACTTTTTTTTTTTTTTTTCCCCCCATGCAGTTAACTTTCACAGTAAAAATAACTGGTTTGCACCAGATGATGCTGGTTTATCTGAATTCAGTAAGAATGGTACATATACTTACAAGACGGATAACTGTTTACTAAAAGCCTAGGAAAGGTAGTAGCAAGTTATAAAATACCACGTATCTTTCTGATATATCATTGGGTGAACCTCCAATCAAGGCATGCCATACTTCACAGATCCTGTCCATGGTGACGTTCGCCATGCTTAAGTTGGCTGGTGTCATTAAAGAGTCTTGCTCACAGTACAGCTTCATCAATCATTGTGAGCAATGAAACCTCTGATGCTGGCTTAGCTTTAGAGAGGCCCTTGGATGGCATGGTGTAATATTCTTATCTCATTAATAAACCTACAGTTCTTGAAGAGACGCATCTAATATTTCAAGTGAGCAAGACAATATTAAATGCATACTTTTGATAAAGTACACACAGACTGCATGTATATTGAATAAATTTGCAGACTGTGTATTAATTGATTAATTAGACCGTTGATTATCTATGCCTTGATTAAGTACCAGTTATGCGGTATCCATGATATAGAAGCATAGGTCTGGATTAGTCATTATGTGGGTCACTAACTCCTCATACAGTAGTCCTTAGGCAGACTGCTGCATAGTCAAATTTCATATGCAGTCACATGCAGAAATTGCAAATCTTAAGGGTAAGCCAAGCCCAGCCTAACAAAACCTGACTTTAACAACACAACAGGTTTTATAATAGAGAGGTCATTGAAAGGCAAATGCTTCTTCTCAGAATCCAGATAAATGGTCATTTTATAGCATGATGTTACTAAATTAATTTCTAGAAGGAATTGTCAAATAAGCCAAGTAATGGAAAACTTTAGCTCAAAGAAACTAAGCAACTACAAAGTGATTGAAACAGTCCAGACAAATGCTGCAGTTGTCTTCCCAGAAACTTCTTGTTTACTTAGTTCATCACAAAAGTGGTTGTCTGCCATGTACAACATCACATGGTGCAGGTACTGATCTTGGTGCTCCAGGCTAAATAAACACAAGTATAGAGGGAATGTCACCAGCAGAATAGACAGAATTTAACTCTCTTTCAACATGGTATCAAGTCTCAGGACACTGCTGATGAAAGAATAATTGAAAGATAAAAAGGACATGTTCTGGGGTAGAGGTGGAGGAAATACTTTTCCTCTGCCAGAAGAAAGAAAGAAACGGATTTAAAAAATATTCCAGTGCAACAAAGGGATAAATTCAAGATCTTTTATGAATAATATTAGTTGCATGATAGACCAGACATGCTAGAAGAATTGGAGGGTATATTTGCCTTGAGTGTCAGAAATCCAAAAAAGATCCTGTGATTCTTTTATCTGTTTAGCCTAAAACTTTCATCATGACCTTATTGGCCACTTTTGGGGGGATGCTTTCTGGCTGCACAAATGTTCACTGCAGCAGAGGCTTGTTCAGTTACTGCACATCTGCAGTTCAGACCAATCCTGCTGCAAAACCTGTTCCCAGAGAGGGAGATTTAGATAACTCTGAAATTGGTATTTTTTTAAAGCAGAAATGGAATAAAAAACCATCACCTTTAAGTAACTGACATTGTCGCTCTGAAAGTGAAGGTTCAATCTTTCAGTTCAAGTACTAGAACAGCCACTACAGACAAGAATTTTGGCTATACATGTTCTACAGCTGGATATCATATGGAAGCAGAAAGCCATGCATCAGTCACAAAATATATTTTCTTTATGACATATCACAAAAACAGATATTTGTCTGCATAGAAAGCAACCTTGAATAGGAGAAACTCCTCATAACGTGGACATTTTATTTTTCTGGTTTTTCATGAATGAGGGTGTTATTTCATTTGTCTGTACCCAGATGTCTCTGTTACTCTTAATCAAACTCTTTATAAGCCAAAAATGGGTGAGTCTGAGGCAAACAAAAAATTGGAAAGTCAAAAGAAGTAAAAGAAAGCTTCCAGATAATATTTTCTTAGTTATGTCTTTGCTAATGGCAGAGATAATGTTACAACTCAGTTCAAAGGAATCAGAATTAGGGACAGCTTAAGAGTCCCAGGTTATGGACACTACAGTTGATTCCTACTCAGAGCAAGAAATACATGCTTTTTAGGGAATATCTAGCAAAGCAGAAAACAAGCAATCAAAAAGGCCTAATATCCACTGACGTTTGTAGCATTCCTCAGAAGTGGAACTTATGAGTGAAAAAAAGTATTAGCTACACAAAGAATTGCATTTTATTAGACTGCATAAATATCCTCTGCTTGCTATGGGTTAAAGCCTTGGGAAAAGGCACTGTATCAAAGCCAGAAATGCTTCTCTGCAAGAGAAACATTTTTTTGTCTGCATAGCACACTTCCCTTCTCTTTAGCAGACAGTTTTTTGCTGGGTATTGTATTTTGCTTTTTTCTTTTTTTGTCTTTTTGATTCTCTAGATTGGAGTAAAGTAAAGCCACTCTGTGATGTATGTATTTGCATGCCAAGCTCTATGGACTGTTCTATCTTTGATGCCCTATTTACATATTATTGCCATTGATTGCTCTAATTGTTTGATCCTGGTGCATCCATTGTAGGCTTAGCAAGTTAAGATTTTATTCCCCGTTCCAAATAATTCAATTCAGTTCAACTAATTTTTAACGCTAGGGGCTTGGTGTATTCTGTATGCACGTAAAATGCTTTTGTATGTTATGTTTGATGTTTTCAGACTATTGCCATTGTGATAATGAAAATCATATACAGAGTTGACTGGGATGGACTCTTACAGATCAACCTAATAGTAGATCAGTAGCTCTTGTCTAAACATGTCACATGATGCAACGTGATGGCTACGTTTCAAAAGCAAGGTATGGTTAACTGATTCCTCATAGAAGAAAGCAGAAACCAGAGCTGTACAGCACAGAGGAGCTCTGAAGATCATTGGAAACTAAATACTATTTGTAGCCTGTTAAATCCAATGCAGATTGTGTTAAATAGTTGCCCAAACCAGTGTTTTCACACCTTTTCACATCAAGAACAACATGTACATCCATTGTGCCTGGAAGGATTAATTTCATTTTTGATAGGAGTCACTGCAAGCTGTACTTATAGCTAAGGACTTTTCCCAGAAGAGTAAAATTATTATAACAGTTTCTAAAGTCAGTTTTGTACTTGGAAAAAACAGATGCTTCTGATAGGAGAAACAGCAGAGAAATTTTTAGTAACATTTGTTCCATGAAGATAACAGTAGCACAGCACTTCCTAGTCTAATTGCATTTATGAGATATATATATACCCAACATGTATTTATAGATCTTACACAATGGCATTCTGCCCTCCCTCTTGATGTTTTATCCTTAACCAATGATGTCTTCTCTGCAGCAAAATTTCCCGGAAAAAAAAATTAAGCCTAGTTTTACTGTTCTAAACTAAACAAAGGAAATCAGCTTCCCCACCTGCTGTGGCTGTCTGAATACAGAGAGAAAAGCAGTGTTAATTCAAAACAAAATCACACAGTGAGGATCCATTCACAGCTATTCTCATGTTCTGCTGGCTTTATGAAAAGCAGTAAAAACATCTGTCTGAAACTAATTCTTGTTTTTCCAAGGGATACCTTTGTAAGCATGGTTTTATTGGGAACACACCTGCCATTCAATGAACAAATATGTACTCTGGTCTCCCATGGGTCTTACCCTCTGTCATGGCTTCAAAAATGTTTGGGGTGTGTTTCAACTCTTCATATTAGGAAATCTTCACTAATTCATGTGGGATGAACTAATTAATCTTTTTGTAAGACCAGAAATCTCCACTTGCTAACATGAAGCTAGGACTACCCCACATAAAGAGGCTGATTTTCCACAATTTTTTATCCATTTTCAAATTACTGCATTACCCCACATTTCCACGTGAGGCAAGAACTCACAGATGCTGATTTATAAACACTGTGACATTCAGAGTGAAAGGTAAGGGAACTGCTACTGACCCAAATGACAATATTTCAGATTTCTGTGAGGCCCACTGCAACTATTTTGAGGACCAATGGCCACATTAACACAAAAGTGCAGCTGGACATCATGATTATTTTTAACTCTCTAACTTATCCATAGTAGGTGTGGCAAAATATGAGATAACTTTGACCTTTCACATGTTCCTCCAAAGCATTCCTCAGGTTTCTTAGAAGTTAAATATTTCTTACTTAGGCTCGAAATAGATAACTTTACCATACCTTTAGTATATCTTTCAAATGCCAGCTTTAACCCTGAAAATACAGGGTTATGGAAGTGTATGTCTTCATGGAGATAATGCATATTAACCCCCTCAATTTTACCCCAGAAGTTTTGTTCCTGCTTTTTTAAAATTATAAATAAAACTTTACCTATTGTCTGTAAAGATGATATTTCACCTTGTAACCAAGTTTTAAAAGACAACCAAAGGTTTTCTAAAATGTCTTCAAAAGTTTCTCTTTAATCAAACATCTAGATGTATATATCCTTTTCCCACATCTTATAGAAGGAGTGGTTGAGGATAGACTGCAATAACCTAACACTGAAGCTTGGTGTTCTTTCTGAGTGTGGAAACAGCTCCTGTTTTCATGTGTACTTCCACTGACATAGAAACTTTTCCGTTTTTACATTTTAACTGCTAAATCTATTTTTCTAGTGTCATATCTTGATATCCTTCATATATAGATATCATAGTAGCACCCAAAGACCACAGATTTTCAAACTATACTCATTTTGGTAGAAAGGGGAATAAGAAGTAGAAAGTCTAAGTAAGTTGCCCAAGATAATATCAAAAGACTCTGTCACCAACCAAAGGCAAAATCTCAGTTCTCACTTATCTGTGTCTGTCCTCAGGATCACAGAATGGTCACTGAAACTGCAGGAGAACTGCTGCTCAAGATTACTGGTCCTAGGGACTGTCTAAATAATGTGCTCACTTACAAGAAAACTTTACCATCAGAGCTCTGTTAAACTGTAATAAAAAAACATTTTCAGGCAGTTCCATATCTATTTTGTATCCATGTCTACATTGTCCCAAGTTGATCATATCACAGTCTGTTAGAGACATTGTGCTTTTCAGCAAATGGGAAACCATCTCCCGTGATTGATTCCTGACACCAGTCCCCAGCCAGTGAGACACTAATAAAAGGAAAGGAGGAATCAAGCTAGTCTCTTTACTTTAGGTTGTATCAGGCTAATGCTGTTCGGAGAAGGCAAAAGCAAAAAATTAAAAGATGGACCTGTGCAACTTCCCCTTCTTGTATTGCCACTGGATTTGCACATTTGGATGAGAGTGGTAATGCAGGGGATCCAAGATGAGGAGGTGAGCTAGTGAAAAGAAATGATTAGCAGGAGAAACAAGAAAGGAAGAAAGATGGATTCACACCCTCCAACATTTTTTTTTTTTTTTTTTTTAAGCGAAAAGTATATTGGGCATAGCAATCGTTCTGAAACTATCTTGCTTTTGGTTATCCTGGTGCACATTCAGCATATGATGTCTGTGATTTTCTAGAAACCTACCTGTGAATGCTGATACAAATTTAAATATTTCTGCTGGGAAAAAACCAACCAAACAAACAAACCCCCCAAAACCCCCAAAAACATGTGTTCATAACAAAGAAAGGACTAGTTTACACCTTGATCTGGCCTCTAGGGCTCATAAAATTGTGACATCCCAAACTCAATTGTTTGTACAGCAAAGGCACTAAATGCAGTGAAGTATTTTCCTATTCTTCACTTCTCCTCTCCTTCTTTTGTGGTTTTTTACATGCCTTTGCCATAGCTTTTCCTATATGTGTATGTATGTCCCATAGTTATTTTACCATCCTACCTACAGATACAATAAATGTCAACTTTAAGATCAGTGGAGCAACAGAAAAGGAGAAAAAGAAAGGTGCCATTTGGTCTATGAACTCAAAAGAAGGTGTCATCTTTTCCAAAAGAACCCTTCTGGTCTGTTTGGCTATGCCAAATTTAAAGGGCTGAAGGCCTCTGAATGCAAGCTGGGAGAGTAGAAATGTGTAGCTCCATGCTGGAAGGAGATAAGGGAGACTGTGAAATGCTAGACAAGAAAGAAAGAAATTTTAGCTAGCAGTAAGTCACTCTTTTTTCATAGAGAAATGGCTATTATTAATTTTCTGCAGCTTACATTTCCCTCTCAGCAGAGTATTTATCTCTCCATGTTACTGTTGTATAATAGTAAATTCTTAAGGTTTGCTTTTCTATTAGGTCACACAGTGCCAGATAGCTTTGCAGCATGTCCAAATAATTCAACATCTTACTTAAAAAAAAAAAAAAAGTAAAAAACCAAACAAAAAACCAAACCATGTTGTAGCACCTATTAATAATGTGGCCCTCAAGGGTAACAGGAAAACTGGAGCCTTTATTATTTTTTTCATTAATTTTGAGAATCTGGGTTTGCTGAGGTGTGAGTGGAGGATGGTGTAAATTTTTAAACAATGGCACTCTCAGCAGTTATGCAGACTTTTGTAAATACAGCTTGTCTCAGAGGACTGCAATATTTGAACAGTGTTCTCCATTTGAACAGTGCAAAAGAGTTTTCTATTAATTTGTGGTGCTTAGGGATGTTCAGTTCCTGCTCACACCTTCCATAGGAAGTCAAGAAACAAGCCTAGCATCAGCTGTCTGTCACACTGGGGGTGATCCCTGGAGATGGAGTTATCTCTGAAATTAAAATATTGTGTCAAGGCAGTTTACCCTTTTGGCTTCTTTTCCCTGCTCCCCGATCTGTGCCCCCCACCTCCTGTCTATGAAGGAGAGGAAAGAGTTAAGTATTCTTGTGCTTCTTAAACTGAGCAAGGCAGAGCCAATGGAAATAGACTATCTGAATACTATTATGGGATGGAAACCAACAAGCATTTTTAGTAATACAGGGCTCTACAGATTCAAACTCCTGTTGACTGCATTCCTGAGCTGATCCCCTTGCTCCTTTAGGTAGGGAGTGGGGAACAACATGGCCCAAAAATCTCCTATGTGAAAATCACATTGGAAATACTGTATGAGTTACACTTTTCAGTGAGTACAGAAGTGTGTGATACTAGCATTCTCCACATCTTAGAGAGAGCATGAGTTTAAATTATGGGCAATACCTCTGAGTACTCAGTTTATCTCTGGCACTCTGAGTCAGCAGCAAGAACTGGAAAATTCATGTAGAAAAGCAAGTTTCTTCTGGCTGCAAATTTCTTCTTTTTGTAGTTGTTTCTCCTATTTTTTAATAGCAGAATATACATGTTAAAATAAATAATAATATTCTACAGAAAAAAAACAAAGAAGAAAATAATAACAATAGAAGTAGGGCTATGATGTCATAAGGACATGGAAGAAATAGAGCAAATCTATTAAAGCTCAATATATAGAGAATGGCTAAAATTTTTAATTGCAATGGTGATGCTGTCTACGTGCTGTGGGAAATAAGAGTAGAAATAGAAATTGTTGTAACTGAGATAGCCACTCAATTAAAAAAGATAAATAAAATTGTTGCGGTGATGGATAGTTATGAAATAAATGACACTTTCAGGCATGGATCTGCTGGTAAGGATTTGGAGCATCAGTACAACCAGAAAGATACAGGGAGAGGTAGAGCTGAAGGGAGCGTGAGAAAAAACATTTTGCGGTAGGTAAATACTTGTTAGGATTGTGGAATAGGAAATTTGTATTCATTTGGACAATGGGAAGTGTTGAAGAAAACAACAGGAAAAACACAAAATGTGACAATAAGGAACAGTTTTCAAAAAAGTAAATTAAACTAGACTGAAAAGACATCTTTCCTTCAAAAGATAATTATGTTTTGGAACAGAAAGATCTTAAAAGATCCAATTGAGCTGGATCATTACATAACTCACCTTTTAATAAAGCTCATAATAATTCCACATGGAGATTTGCTAGAAAAAACTGAAATAAATATAAAAGGCTTAAAGTGAGTACAGCTAACAGGAAGAAAAGAAATGGATGATGCTGAACCAAGAAATCTTAAGCTACATGTTAAAAGTATTGAAGAGTCATTTTCAAGATGCAGGTTCTTTTATCTTGTGGTTAATAAATTTCACTCAAAAAAGTAAAAATATTCTAATGAAATGTGTTGAATATTGAAAATGGCCGGTACGTTTAATATTGAGTAGTAAAAGGATGTTACTCAGAGACAGTTGACATTAGGATTGATATGACGTAAATAGAGTAGCATATAAAATTAGGAAATAAAAAGGACTTTAATTATTAAAGACTAATAAACTAAATCAAACAAAGCCCTTGTAATAATCTTAGAGCTTATCAATGGGATGCCATGGGAAGGATGTGTAGATGAGTGCATTCATCAATCACAGGATAATTTGTGTGCTACTATTGTAAAGTGACGGTGAAAAAAAGCTGGTAAAAGACTGGGGTGTTTCAGGGGAGACATTTCCAGTGGAAGGAGAGAGAATATTAATGCAACTGTAGCAGGCTTGGATGAGACCTGATCTGGAATATCGTGTTCAATTCCTCATTCATAGTCAGGAGAGATGAATTTGAAAAAGTGCACAAAACAGGCTGTTATGATTCTCAGGGGAAGGAAGAGTCTATTTCATGAAAGGCTGCTGAAAGAGCTAAGAATTTTAGCAGAACAAAAGCAGAGAAGGGATAAGATTGCTGTCTTTAAATACAACAGGATGGTAAAGCCAGAGACAGGAAGGAAGTGTTTAAGCTAAAGAATAGTATTGGCTCAAGAACAAGTGGGAAGAAACTGTCCAGGAATAAATTTAAGCTGGAAAGGAAATGTGGGTAAAATGCTCTGGTTTTCAAGAAAACAACTGTTGGAAATTGAGTATGTTATGTTTATTGTATTTATTATATTATACTATAGCACAGCATAGCATGATTGCCTTCTATACAAGTGTCATAGGAATTCTATTCCAGTTCTCTGTTTGTTATTTTGTGTGAATATGTAAATGACTGCATGTATAAATATTTAATTTGCAGTAAAACTGGAGGTCATCTCGGATTATTTAAACACAGATGGAAAAGGCAGGCCAGTTCCACCTATTTATGCACTAGTTAGAGTCACGGATTTTGATGAGTAGATACACCTGCCCCTCTAAATTGAGGCAAATGGTGCTTTAGGAAGTATATGTCTATGCATCATACTTATAATATTTAGATAAAGTTGCAGGTTAAACTGTTCGCATTCTGTCCCCATGCTCAAACCAATTTTGTTGGCTTAGCCAAAGCACATAACAGATTAAAACTGGTAAAAAGTAAGGCTGGAAGTATACCTCTATGGTTCCATAATTTAGTTTTGGTACTATGAAGAAAAGAAAACCTTTCTGTCTCTGACCTGTTGGAGTTTTCTTTTGTTTGTTTGCTCATTTGTTTTCACCATAGGAGTAACTTTTTAAGAGTAAATGGATTTGAGGAAGATGGTAGAGGAGTCTGTTATTCCAGTAAAGAAATGACACAACCTACCTAAAAGATTGTGTGGGAGAGTACATGGTCAGTTTTGGGGAGATATTGCTGGAATAATTGTGTGGTAGTATTGAGATTTTCTAAACAATACCCCGAGTATGGTATTGAGATAGGAAGAGTGTGAGTTACAGGGACCTTAATGTCAAAGTGAGCAGAAAATAGACAGGGCAGAAAATTGTGATGGAGGAAAATATTGGTAGAGCCTTCAGAGGCTCAGAAGCTGGTTTTGTATATGCTGTTTGAAAAGGTTTGAGGTTAGGGTGAAGTGCTGAGGGAAGTCTTTCATGTTTCCTGTGAAAAAACAATGAAGTTCATGGGAATATGTTGTTTGTAATGTAAGAGGGGTTGGACTTTTGAGAAAATGTCCCAGAAAAGTTGTCTGAGTTTGCCCTCCCATTAATGACAAAATTTTCTATGTTGCTTTAGCTGCTTAAAAAACTGTTCCTTAGACACGTGTGTTACACGGAAAGAGCATCCTCAGATGAGTTCAGCATCAAACAGTTGCACAGTCTACCACCTGGTGAGCTGACCTGCTTTTTCTGAGAGCTGTTGCTCAGAGACACAGCAGAAATACAGATCATTGTTTGTGTTCTTCTTCCTCTGCCCTTGAATTAGCTTTTGGTCTCCTGTTGTTTATTCATGTCTCCATTCCTCACGGTTTTGTTATAGTCAAACATTATATTAATTTGCGTTTTCAAAATGATGATACCTCAGTTTACAATTTTAAACAAGAACAGTTTACTTTGTCACCAGTTTTCAATTTTAATTTTGCCACTGTAGTATATTACTTAAGTCCTTGTTTCTGTAAAAGGCAGATGAAATTTACCATTTTCTGAGTTAGTGCATTTTTCTGGGTATTTTCTTCAACACTGTTTATGATTGCTCTCAGGCTGCCAAAATTGCTATCAGTAATGGATGGAAAAGCCACAATTATGGTTCTTAGGTAAAAAATTTAGCACACACTATGGTGTTTTATTCTTTTACAGTGAAATTGGCCTATTCAGCATTTACTGTGAGTAGAGACACTTTCTATGTACATTCGTTGACAACCAGACATGAACATCTTAAAGAGTTCCTCAACCAGGCCTTGGTATTACCACTTCTGTTAGCTGAATTTGAAAATGTATGCCAGTGAGAAGAAGGGATGGGAAGTGGCCAGCCCCTTCAGTACAGATTCAACCAGGAATTTCACTATGTGCCACCTTGCTCATGGTCCATGTTATTATTGTCATTTTGTCCCAGTGATTTTACTGAGGATCTGGAATAGAATTCTGTCAAAATCTTATTTTGTAGGTTTTATTAAGGATTTCATGTTAAAGCAAACCCACCACACTTGGGTTTAGGTGTATATTTTTTTCTTGTTTGCTTTTAACATGTTTAACAGGGTGTGGGTTCAACGTCATTGGTCTTGTGTTCCTTTTTTCCTAAGAAAACTTGTAAATGAAAAGTGAAAATAGTCCTCACACTACAATTTGAATTTGAATCACTGTGATAGTTTTCTTATATGAGTCTGTCAATAGTTTATATTAACAGTAGGAAAGCTGTGACCTTCAACAAGGTGGTAAATGAGAAATTTCTATGAAGTGCCCTTTCAGAACTGAATTGACTAAATGTTTCAGTGCTGCTGAGCTATAAGACTGATCTACTATTATGGAGTGTACTATAGGAATCAAATGCAGAGTGGCAGGTACCACTTGCTGAATTATTTTGAAACTGAAATAAAGTAGTTTATATTTAGAATTGCAAGTCTCTCTCTGTTTTCTCTTCTTCATGAGCAAAGAAATCTTTCAGGTGTGTGCAAAGAGATCACGATTTGTTCCCAAACACTGGTTAAATTTGAATCTCTGAATGAAGAGTCAAGGATTTGTGCTATGCAAAAAGTCTGTCTAGGTTACCTACTCCTCTCTGTGTCATCTAATGTGCACGGGGTAAGAAACTCTCCCCATGTCTCATTGCCTCCTCTGATTCTAAAGGGCAAGAAGACCAATTCCTTCTCATCCAGTATTCTCTCATTCAAGTTTTTTCTTAACAGTATTTTGAATTAGAAAGATGAAAGCAGAGCAAGGGAAATTGTCATGGCAGTAGCTGAATTAAATATGAAAATAAGAAATTGTACTGAAACAATGTATTTATAGACCAGATATTTAGATATTTTTTCTATTTTCTTGACAGTTTTTTCATTCTTTGCAGTCTCCTAGCCATTATAATACAGAAAAAAAGAAAGTAGTTTTAAGTCTGAATAAGTTTTCACTTAACTAATATAATCACAGATATTTTCCTTGATTTTCTTTTCTTAATTATTTCTTGCAAACAATAGTTCATATGTATTTGTACAATACATTAGGGGCCCATTACCTTGACAAAATTCATAATTTTTAAATTAACCTGAATGTAGAATTTCACATGGGAAAGTTAATATAATGTTAATGTCTCTGGAAGTTGTAAAGCACTCAGAAAAAGCCAAAAAGTAACATGAAATATTACATTGGTTCTAGAGGTTTTGTTTTCCCTTCTGGTTTATTAGGCAAAACTCCCATTGTTTTCTTAGTTTTAAAGTCTGTTTCTGGACTTTGTCACAAAGCTACCTAAAGAAATTACAGAACAGTACCAGAAGCTTGGTGTTTTTGGCATTGATTTGTTAGAAAAACTGCTTTGTGCAGAGAAATGGGAAGCTGTATTCTCCTTTAAACAACAAACCTGACCAACATCTTTGGTTCTGTGGGTACAGGAAACCAAATCAACATCTATACAATCAATTTTTTTACCATGGTTCCTCCATCAAACTATTGCCCAAGGTGGTGATTTATTTCAGCTACTTCTGGATTTCTAAATATTAGATGTTTAGGATGCAGTTAAACTGGGCAACCTTTGCTCTCTTATAGTACCGGAGAGAAAAAGACACTTTAAGGGCCATTCATGTGACCTAATTTAGTTGTTTGCTTTTGGATAAGATGAATCAGAATACACATTTCATCAGGATGAGTCACCACATCTTCAAATAGAGTGTATTTGTTTGTTAACAGCTCTCCTGTGAGACTCCCTGGAGTCCAGCCACGTTTGGTTTCTCTGGGACAGTGCTGGTCACCACATGTTGTCTTTTCAGTGCTGGAGGTAAGCTCCATGTACTCCGGAGACAGCTGTACCCATTGGGTACTTCTCAGGGTAAGAAAAAGCATGTTACAAAAATTGGGAACATTTCTCTGTTGTGGATAGTCCTGAACCTCTATCTTTTGCATAAAAAGCAGGCAAACTTGCCAAGGAGGTAAAAATTGCCATTGTTACTAAGATGAAACTTGTAATAAATAAATATTTTTTTGTTTATTTTTTGGCTTTTTGCTTTTGGACTGATTTATGCATTGTGTTACTTTAACTGGGGTCATAACTCCCATATTTTCCAAAATGGTAATTTAGGGGTTAAGAAAATTACTATGTCTTATCTAATTTATGCTATCATTCCATCCCAAGTTCCTGCATGTTTCATAAATGCTCTCAGCAACATAGTACAAGTGTGGTGGATCAGCATCCTTTGAAAGAGAGTGCAAGTGAGACTGGTGAAGTGACATAACAGTTTCCAGATAAAAGATGGGAAAGACTTCTTTCTGCACCTCCCCCATCCATCTCTAATCCATCTGTGTACTCACTCTCTTGTTCTTCCTGGATAGTCTTGATAATATTTTCTTCTGTGTGAAAATACAACTCACCAATGCATCAGAAATATCTGTCTTTGTTTCCTTTTTCTGCTGGAGTAAGGGATAGAATTTGCACACTGAGGGGCAGCATGAGCACCAGGGCTGGCTCAGAGGAGTGGTCTGTCAGAAGCAACAAGCTATTAGACTAGTTCAGTCTGTCTTGTCTGACTGCACCCTGCATCAGACCAAGCACCACATGGTGAAACACACTTCAACACTGTGAAAAAACTAAGTTAAACCTTTTCCGTGGGGGTTCTTTACCTCAATCCATCTTTGCTCCTGTGATGCTGGCAAAGAGCTCTGCGTGATCTATAGCTGAGCCTCTGACTTTCTTTTCACAGTCCAATTGTGATGCTGCAGAGCAAGAAATAACTCTGGCAATGCTTACAATATGGATTGGTTATTCTGATGCTTTTAGCTCCTTATGCCTATTATATTTGGGCCAAAATTTTAAAATGAAACATAAATTTTAGTGTCCCAAATTGCCAGAAGTCTGGCAGTCAGAAACATAGAGTGCCCATATTTTTAAGGTATTGGTAGATACATACATCTTCTCTATCCATATTGGGATGGGAGAAGAATGTCAGAAAATAATAAGGAATGTGAGAGAAGGATGACTTTGTTCATCTGTTTGCAGGTGAACGTGAAGTTACAAAAACTCAGAGAAGACTACCATTGCTGAAAATTTGATCTTGGGCTTATCAAAGTGGTTTCCCAAAAATAAGTTCACAGAATTGAAAGCATTTTTCTAAAGTATTCTTATGCTCAATGAGATCTACACCAGTAAATTAACTATTGAAAGAAACATATAAAAAATTAAGGAACATACTAGCTTGGAAGGAGACTTGCTTCAACTAACTATTGTAAGAGATAGCAGACATGGAAACAGTTTACCAATGTCTATGGAAGAGGGGTTCACAAAGACTAGGGAAGAATTTGAATCTGACAAGTTAATTTACAGTCTGGAAAGTCTACCAAACACAAATTGGAAACAGCGATTACCCCTATGAAACTAGTTTGCAGGCTGCCAGAGATACTGACTGTTAATGACTGGATCTAATCTGATGGACATATTTACTCAGGAAAGTATTACTGAGATTTACCAGTTTGAGAACTGTGTCAGCTCAGGAAAAAACTCTTACTGAGCTGTGAGATGGCCAAAAAAGCAATTCAGAGAATGAAAAATCTGGTAAATGTACAATAATGGTCAGTACACAATATTGTGGCAGTGTAGAAATGTATAATTACATGGATAGACTTTCCCAGAATAGAGGATTTATTTTTGCAAGTAAATTTGAGCATGTCATTGATGTAGTTGATGTTTGACCTTACTGAGAAGAATAAGAGAACACTTATAGCTGTTATTTCAGCAGGTACTAAAAAGAAGTCTTCTGAACTTGAAAGAAGACAATAGCTGGCTTGTGTTTCAGAGACCTGTTGGATTCAAACAACTTGACATGTTCTTTTCCTGTTTCAATGCTTTCCTTCCATGATATCCATGAAATAGTAAAAAGCAAAACAAAAAAAAAACCCAAACAAACAAAAAACAATAATTAAAAAGCAGAACAGTTGGATTGCATTTTTAAACTATGTAATTTACAAAATTTATTAAAGCTAATAAAAATATTTTTTTGTTTTGAAAAGTCTCTTAAAAATTAAGCAAGCTTGATAATGGTCTGCTTTTTGGATGGAGGACTCTGAAAAACAGAAAATTAAAAGTGTTGATTTCCCTGTCTTTTATTTCAGAAGTAGTTTAATGAAGACCTAACAAATATACTTGTAATGTCACAAAGTGTGCAACATTAACAACTGGTTACAAAGTGTGCAACCAGAATGAAACTGATCATACCCTCAAAACTGTTCTCTGTTGTGCAAGTTCCTTTACATAATTTTTGGAAAATCAAGTAATTCTAACCTGAGATAGTATGGAAGATGTTGAGTTCACACCTTTTATTTTATGGATAAATTTAAAAATTTAAGCCTAAAATGTCCTTCTCTCATGAGAATGACACTAGATCTTAATCAAGTGATGGGCTCTCACCCCAACAGTCTCCTCAGTTTCTTAAATCTGAGGGAGATAGCCCATACAGCATATATTTACCTCAGGAATAAAGACTGCATTACTGCAGTCCTCAGTTATAACCATATTTGTGTCAGAAGTATAGACATTCCAAAATAATCCTGGGAAGCTGAAAGGTAGGATTATTTATAATAGTTTTTTACAGAGTGGTCATGGACTACATTTGACGTTTTAAACCAGCAAGAAGGGCAAAGTGAGATGGACTCTGCTCCAGGGACCCTGGGTAAGGTTGGGAACAGACAGGTGGTACAGCTCATGGTACCTTCGCTCACCAACTGACTCTGACTCAGAGCAACCCCAGTCGCTCACTTGAACTGTCATGCTGAAGGTCCTGCACCATTCACTTCAGAGATACTCTTTTCCCTGCACATTGAAACTTTCCCCTAATTTGGAAGTATTTGAAACTTTCCTGGCTTTGTGGCTGAAACATCAACAAGTAGCACAGGCATGATTGTATAGTCTTAGCTGCAGTTCCTAGCCCCTCTGCCCCTCTCTGGCGTGCTTACTAACAGCAAGTAACCTGTAAGGAGAAACATTTAGAAGACTAAAATAGGTCAGATGAACCTGTCCTTAACATATGTATAGTTTTTTTACCTTTTCCCATTTGTCCTTTATGAATCTTGGACTGACTCACTCTAACATTTGACTTGTAGGTGTATAAAAATAGGAGAGACAAATACCTTTTCTTTAAAAATTTTTCTTGAATTGCAAATGACTTCAGTACAAGATAATGGCAGGGAACTACTGGGGTGGTTCACGTGGTATGGTTTGATTCAGGACAACCTAGCAACCTAGCATTCAACACTGTGTAGTGCAAATGTTCTTTTAATACCTTTGCCATTTTTCAGTGGCAATTTTTTTATTTTTTTTTTTTTTTTTAAGGAATAATAGAATCCCTATAGTGCCTAAATTTCACTTAGAGCTTCAAATTAAATTCATTTAACTAAAAAAATATCACCAGTGAAACCTTTTATATTCAAAAGGTAATGATAATAAAAATTATAGGTTCAGCAATAAATTTGATTTGTAAAGATATTTAAGATCCTACTTAGTGTAACACAGTTTGGATACAGAAATTAAAGGTACCTCTTATTTCAGATATCATTTACATTTTATAAATCTTAATCACATGATGTTATATAGTAAAAAATAATTAAAAGGCTCTGGATGAGTATAGAATAAACTATTACTCTTGTAAGGTCTGAGTTAGTGTTGGATCATATAGGAGATTTATTGGACATCCATTCAAAAGATGTCAACACAGTAGAAATTTATTAGAGATATGCTTTCCTGGTATAAGAAAAAAGATAGTTTCTTGAGAAGGGAAAACTTTAGCCTTCACAATTGAATGATAACTGGCAAGTCAGCACATGTCAAAAGAAATTAGAATCAAAGAAAGTTTACGAACTTTTCTAGAATTCAACATTTCTATGTCTATAGTAGCTAAAACAACAGAGCTTTGATTTAAAGTTGTGAATGGCTCCTCCTTTTCTTGTTCAATATGTTTTATAGGTATTTTGTCCGCTTCTTTATGCCAAATAATTTTGTTAAAAATATGATTTTCAGTATTTTTGTGTTTCTTCACTCTTCTCTTTTTCCAGAACATATATTTGATATTTTCAGCATGCTTTTGCTTGAAACTGTCAGTGATAGAATTTTCTGAAATTTCAACAAGATTAATACACAGATCATATTGTATAGGTATGGAACATAAGTTTTCTATTATTTAGAAAACTAATATATCTGTTTCTTCAGTAAAGTATTTATGACAGAAAATCTAGAAAGATATTTTTAGGAGCTGATTTTTGTAAACATTTACACATATGATTTCCCCCCCCATTTTTTATTTATAAAAAAGGAGTCAAAAATTCTATAGGAAACAAAGAAGGGATCAGTCTTGAACCTGCATATGGAAACCAACGTTCTCAGGACTAAAAAAAACAATCTCTTATATAAACTACTCAGCAGCCACTTTTGATGCGGAATACATGTGCAACAATCAACACCTGCTCCTGCATCACTTCTAAGAGGCTGTGTTTATCTCTGCTTCCAAAACAGTTGGTCTTGATAATTTCTCATAACTTTTTCTATTTTCCTTCTCCGCATGTGAAATGCAGGAAAAACAGCAAAGCAACTTAATTAATTGTGAGTGGAATATATATATATATATATTTATGCCTGCCTTGGAAGATCAGAATTTGTCTGGTCACACAAGCTGCACAACTGAACTACACACCAGCCAAAGTACTTCCTCGTAGTACTGTAACTATCGAGCTAATCATGTTATGATAATCTCTAAAGTTATCTTAACCTCAGCTTCTTCCTACCTTCTAAAGCTGCAGACAACCTCTCTTATCTATACACTCTACTCACCAGTCAAGCATATGTTAAAAAAGTAATTGCTACATTTCTTTTTGAGAAGGGCTGGCTACCACTCTTATGGATGAATGCATTTCTATAGAGAGTGAGAAGACAGGCAGTGGGTGTGAGGGGAATCCACAACACCTGATTCTCAGATTTCCTTTCCCACTGTGCATTTTCCTGCCTGGACCAGGATCCATATCATCATATATTTCAACAACAGTGCATTGAGGTCCCTGGAAAAACTCTGTTTTGCATGATTAAATAATTGCAAAGTGAAATTTTTTTAGAAATACTTTCCATTGATCTGGGATTAAAACAGTCACAATAACAGGAATTGCTTTGGTCAAATAATTTTGAAGTTTTAGATTGCATTAAGACAGTGTGAAATGCACAGTGATAACTTCATTATTCCCTGTATAGCTGACTGGTCAAAGCCAGGATATGACTATCTTAGAACAGATGATAATGAAGATCTTATATCTATATGTTTCAAAGAGTAAAGACTCTAGTATATATATATACTAGTATATAATACTAGGTATTGCCCATAAAACCAATTCATACTCCAGCTGGGAAAGCTCTGCCCACTACATTTGTCAAGCACTGTGGACCTAAAGGTAGTTAGACCGTAGAAGTAGACAGGAAAAAAAGACGTCTGGGGTGTGAATTGCTTTCCTAGGTGAATTTTCCTTTCACCTAGAAAAGGTGAAAATTGTTTGATGCCATGAAGTGATTTTATTGTTTATTCACTGGATTTATTACTTAAAAAAGAATTTCTTTAGGTTTGGTGAAAAGGCTACAAGGAAAAGTGGGAGCTGAGGGATAACTATTTTGTAGAAATCTGAACTGAGGTGGTTCTGAAAGATGGGGGTAGGGCTGACTGATTTACTGAGCTGACTGAGGGGTGTAGAAGCAGGACTAGGGTTGACATGTAGCAGTTTAAGTGTTTTTCTCAATCAGCTATGGCACAATGAGAGGTAAATGTGGGAGCTGGCAAGTTACAGAGAGGAGTGATTTAATGAGAAAGCAGGTAACAAGAGGTCAGAGCGGGACAATTTATTTCCAGCACAGGAACATATTTTCTGGAATAGACTTTGTTGATAGAGAAAAACGCATCTACTCACCCACACAAAATAGTGCTGTGGCTGAATCTACTAGCTCTTCTGGCTAATACTGTGTATTTAACGGGAATCATCTGAAAAAATTTTCTTTGATGTCGTGCTTAATTTGTTTGCTGGAAGGAATGAAAAACCCCCACACAAACAAAAACACTTTACCATGGCTTTAAATACTGGAGGCTTTATGTGGATATTGCTATTACCTTTGAATCACTAAATGCATCCTGTAGGACAGTGGGTGATATTTCCTTAAACAGCAGACTATTGACAAGTCGAATCATGCAAAGTTCATTGTAGGAATGGAAAGCTTTTGAAAGTTCTAACTACATGCAAATATTTCTTCTCTTTAGTGTTGTTTT
>JAWWTY010000001.1:42147060-42159091 GCA_035222235.1 Margarornis squamiger | reverse complement strand
GTAATTTTCACTGACATTTAATCTAATTTACGAATGCTGCTCAGTCCAGGTGGATACTAAACTGCAGCTGTTCTTTAAACATTATTTTGTGTACCCTCCAGAGTCAGTTCTAATTTGTTTGCCTTCCTTTCAAGGCACTGATGCCCCTGTTAGGGTAAAAAAAAAAAAAAAAAAAGTGATTTACTACAGTTAATAGGCAGGTACCTAAGAAAGTTACATAGAATTATTCAGTTTTGAATTTCATTTACTATGAAAAGTTACTGCAATAGAATATAGTGCTGTTATCTTTAATTGGCAGGTGCACTTTGTAGAATTACATATTTCATGTATTTCTTGTAATTTTTTGACATAAATATATTTATCTCTTTAATTACAAATCTCCTACTTTTTCACTTACATAAAAATTTTGAGGGCATGTCAGGACATTTTCTGTCAAAGATATCTTGCCTTTTTTCTTAGATAAATCTTGATTTTCATTATTTCTTTTATTTTTTTCTAGATTGCTCAGGTCCCTCCTGTTATTAAAACACCATAGAAAGGCACAGTAAAATTTCAATGCGAAACTCGGTGAGCTTGTGGAAAAGCTGTGTTTGATTTCAGTAGAGTTTGAATCAATCTAGGAGAAAAATAGCCAGACCTTAAAAAGATATTTATTATTTTAGTTTGGTTGTCAAAAACAAATTACATAAAATTCTATATTTTTCCTTTCAGTAGAATAGTCTCTTGTTTTGACATTTTTAATTTTTTTCAAACCATCAGTTCCAAAAGTATCATTAAACAACACGACTTAAGGTAAGAAATTAGTACTTGAACCTGTGTGCTCTAGAAACTTTCATCATCCAACAAGGCTACTTAAATGGTACTTAAGTTATGTATATGAGAGATTAAATGCTGGACATGTGGTAAGTTTGAATGCTTCCTTTTGATAAATATTTTAATGTTGTGAAAATTGAAAAGTAGTAATGTCCTATTCATGTAAATGCCTTTCAGCAACTCATCCATGTAAGACTTCAACGCTTCACTTAGAAACAGTCTTATAAAAAGAACCAGTATCTCAAATGGTAATAAAACATCCAATTGTGTAAAAAAACCACATGCAAATTCTCCCCTCCCTATAACACACAAAGAGTTGTGCTGTCAATATTACTCTATAAACATAAATTTACACATAATGATAACAACCTGTTAGAATTATAGTAGTAAAGTTTACTGATAAATAGTCAAATTATATATGCACACAGAATAATGAATGTATACCATTTATATTGCTCAAGAACAAGATAGGTAGAACATCTGAGGTGACAGTGGAAAATGTTAAAATCAACTTTCTCATCTGCATTCTTTAAAGTCAGAAGGAATTATGCTCCATGAGGGACCGTACACACAGTGAAACTCCTAAATCTTCCCCATCTTTCAGCTTTTATTTACACCAAAGATAACCTATATTCAAGCCTCTAAAAGCATATAAATTGCACGTGAAAACAACTCATGGAGCAATATTTTCTTTCATTATTTTTTTCTTATAGAAAAACACATGACCACAGTTTTAGATATGGCTTTCAAGTTGGACTGCTAGTGTTTATTTCCACACCTGAAAACATCCTGAATGCACTTTCTAAAATGATGTCGTACCTTCATAGCAAGGATGTGCATGTGGCTAAGCTTGAAGCAAGGACAGATGAAGGAGTGCACTCTGTAAATAACACTGCAGGCTTTTGGCTGATGTGTGCAGCTGTTCCTGTGAGAATTCTATTTAATTATGCATTACTAGTAATAATGGTCCCCAAAATTACTGAAGAAAAATTACATGAAAGCAGTGATATGCTTTGGACAGTATCTTATCCTCATGTGAGGACACGATCTGGTTGTTTGGGTTTTCTTTTTGATATACAAAGGTGCTTCAAGACAACAGTTCTTGAAATAAGCTGCTCTATCATTCCCTTCTACTCCTGTATGAGAATAGGAAATACAATGAAAAGCTCATTAGTTGAGATAAGAACCGGGACAGATCACTCTCCATTTACCATCATGGGTAAAAGAGACTTGATTTGGGGAAATTAATTGAATCTATTACTAATCAATTACCCTCCACTACCAAAACCTGGTCATGCAAACCCAATACATATACAAAAGCACAATTAACTAAATATGGTTGTATTTTTTCCTGAAGGTAATTAGGAAAAGTGAAACAAATGATTGAGAAGAAATTTTGTTTAGATAAAGACAGTTTTGGGTCCCAACTAACTATTAAAGGTCTTTACTGAAAGATTAAGAATTTTTTTATTTGATTCTGTAACTGGATAGAAGAGCAGTAAAACTGCTATCTTCTTTTAGATCAGTGGAGAAAAAGTGAATGATATCCTTGACATTAAAAAAAAAAAAAAAAAGGAAAAAAACACAAGATCTTGAGTTTATTGAAAAGAAACAGGTAGAAATTGGATTGTTTTGGTAGCTTGTTTCAGAGTTACTGTTTGTAATAATTGTTTCAAGGATAGAAGCTGTGATACATAAAGAGGAGAGATATTGAAATAAAGTTAAATGGATGGTTCTGCAGTTGTGCTGAATAAGATGCTATTACCACTCATTTTAAAGTCAGTCCTTTGGGATATAAGTGCCTTGTGGCATTACAATATGTTGACCTTTTTGCTCAAAATTTAATTTCTGCCAAGTAATAAACCAGGTCTTTCAGTCATGTTTTATTAGGAATGCAAGCAATCAACATTATGAACAGTTAACACTACATCCTACTATACATGGAGAAATAAGAGATGAGGTTATGCAAAGCAGGCTCACCCATCACACAATCATAGAACAACTGAAGAAAGCCACTCTGGAGATCATCTAGTCCAGGCCCTACTCAAAACAGCATGATCTAGAGTAGTTTTTCAGAGTTTAGTCCAGTTGTGTCTTGAGTATCACCCAGGACAGAGATGCCTCAAATTTTCAGTGCAGTGTGACCTGAGTATTCAGCTGCTCTCACAGTAAAAAAGCCTTTTCTTATATTTAAATGACTTTTTTTTTTTTTAAATACAGCAGTTTGAGAATGTAGTTTTGCTTTGGAGTCATCACAATGAGAGGGAAAAAAATTATTGTTTGCAAAAGAACAATCCTCCCTTTTTGAGGGAAACAGGGTTTCTGAAGTGCAGGGTTTAAGCAAGCACTGAAGTGCTTGGTTTGCCCCTGTTTTAGATGTAAAAATCTAAAGAAAGAGCTCAAACTCTACTAGGTAGCACAATAAGACCTTGTGAAATAGAGATCTTGTGAATAGCCCTTTCTTACAGAAGAGTGTGAATAAGACCCCTAAGAGATTCAATTCACTCCATGGGTGAAGCAGTTTGATGCATCAATAAGTATAGGAGTTTTAACAGGAGTAGCTTGAGCTGCAGTGAGAAAATGAAATACAGACTTCATAATGATATGATGTAAAGACACAAATGAAACTGTCTTCAGAGAGCTGATTTTCAGGCTATCACTTGCTTTCTTGAACAATGAATTTCATTTCTGAGACTCAGGTAGCTCACCTAATCCAAAACATGGTGTAAAAACCCACTTCACTGACTTAATCTTGCAAATAATAGTAGGAAATTATATGACAGTATGAGTAAACTCATCACTTCATAGATAAGTACCTGAGAAAATGTCATCTCAACGCCACTTACCATCTGAACAGATAATTAAGACAGAAGGGACAGGAAAGGTAATTAAAAATTCAAGTGGATAGAGCATTTAAAATCAACACAGGTTCTACTCATCTTGTTTATTTATTTGGAAGTTTTCTCCTGTCCATTATAGCTATAACTATCTAAGAAAAGTTTGGGATGTAAAGACTATTTTGAAAGAATACTGTTAAGAGGTTTTTAAGGGAAGAGCCAGGGGAATTGCATAAATCAGCAAGCATACCATAAAAAAACGAAAATAGAAAACCATTTCCACCAAATTTTTCTTTCCAGGTGGAAACAATTATTTTGCCACTTCTGTACAAGTGCAATGGAAATATGCTTGGATTTATATTCAAAGATTATCAAGGTTTTGTCTACAAAGAAAAAGCCCAAGTTTGGTACTTGGTTTTCAATGACAAGCTGAATTTTTACAGTGCAAACATAATTGCAAAAGTATTCGTTCTTCCAGTCTTCTTTAAAATTGACCATAATGTTCTTTTCTATCCAACTCTACTTACAGACCTAATCACAGAATCAAAGAATATGCCATGTTGGAAGGGACCCACAGCGATCATAGAATCCAGCTCCTGGCCTTGTACAGGACCACCCACAAGAGTGTCACTATGGGCCTGAGAGTATTGGACATATGCTTCTTGAACTCCTTTTGGGCTTGGTGCCATGACCATTGCCCTCAGGAGCCTGTTCCAGTGCCCAACCAGTCTCTGGATGAAGGACGTCTTTCTAAAATCAAAAATATTAGACAGTGTCCAAAACTTTACTGAAATTCAAATAGATTACATCAACTGGCTTCCCTTGATCAACTAGGTAGGTTACATTGTAAGAGAAGGAAATCAGGTTTGATAAGCAGGTCTTTCCTCTCATGAAGCTGTAGTGGCTGTGAGCAATGACTATGGTTTTTTTCAGGTGTTTTTCGATGCTTCCCAGAATAAACTCCATAAGTTTACCAGGTACTGAAGTGAGATTCAGAGTCCTGTCATTTTCAGGGTCCTCCTTTTTGCCCTTGAAAAGCAGGACAACATTCCCTGGCTTCCAATCATCTGGGACCCCTCTGGATTCCCAAGACCTCTCAAAAATCATCAAGAGAGGTTTTGAGATTACATCAGCCAGCTCTTTGAGGATTCTGGGATGAATTCCATCAGGACTCATATATTTGTAGAGGTCCAGCTGGAGCAGCAGATCCCACACAATTTCAGAGTCAGTTGGGAATTGATCATTCTCACAGTCATGGTTCTCCAGCTCAGGGCACTGAAACCCCCTTGATCCATCATCTGTGTTGAAGACAGAGGCAAAGAAAGCATTAAACGTCTCTGCCTTTACTCTGTCCCTGTTTGTGAGGGGACCGTCTTCATCCTGTAATGGGTCAATGGTAATTCTATACTTAGTATTACCATTACTATATTTGAAAAAATGTTTTTTATTGTCCCCTGCATTTCTGGCAGCTTCAACTGCAGTTGAGCTTTGACTTCACAAATTGAGCTTTGACTTCACAAATTTTCTCCTCACAGCAGCAAGCAACATCTCTGTATTTTTCCCATATTGCTTGACCTTGCTTCCACGGGGCATATACCTTCCTTTTTTGCCTTATTAACAAGAGAAGGTCCCTGCTCAGCCAAGCCAGCCTGCTTGCAGTTTCATTTGGTTAATAAGTAAGAGAAAACATTCCTTTTTATTTTTATGCAATAGTCTTTGCACTACAGATGTGAGAAAAGTACTTAGTTTCTGCAGACAATTTTTCTTCTGCTACATGCTACATGTGTACACCAGCACAGGCAGCTGTTAAAAATAATGACTAATATTCTTAAAAGGTAGTAGAAGTCTGAGAATGAATTGTTTTCATTTATTGACTGGTACAGAAGAGCTATAAATCATATTTCATGGTATCCAGCTCTAGGATGGTAAATTATATGAGATCCCTTAAAGACAAATGCATCTTGTGAAAAAAATAAATGGTGGCTTACTCACATTACTTTTTGATAGCTAGCTCTTCTGTGGCACAACATTTTTGTTTTGTTTTGTTTTTTGTTGTTTTCCCCCCCCCCAAAGAGAGAACAAGAAAAGAAAATTTTAAAAGTTAAATGGAAATGGAATGAGCCAAAAGATTTGTTTTCTTTGACTTTGTCATTGGAAAAAGTTGGAAAGTAACAAAATTAAAAAAAAAAAAAGAATGGAGGTGGAAAGAAAAAAAGAGAAACACCTCACTGTTTTAATTTCAACAAGGATACGTAAAGTTTCTAAGAATAAGGTGTAAATAAATAGTTTTCATCCTCACTCCTTTACTAGTCCTTACTAAAAAAAAAAAAAAAAAAATAAAAAAAAATTAGGGATTAAAAAAGTAAAAATTTCAAATTATATTTCTAGTCACATATTCATTTAAAAGGTGTGAAAAAAAACACATTTCAAACTCTGTTGAATATTTTTTAAAGAAATAACCCCCCCAGATGTACAAAGGGCTGCTATATGAATACTTTTCCAAATAACCATTAATAAAAATATGTGTTTTGGAGAAAAAAATTGGCAGTCGTGATTATTGGAAATAAGCATTTTTAACAACTTGGAGGTTTGTTTTTTTTAGAGAATAATTTGGGGTTTTTTAATTTTTTTTTAATGACTAGTTAGCATTTTCAGGAAAAAAAAAACAACCATGCAAATCTTATTTATGAAGTCTGCTTTTGCCAACAAAGCTTTCCTGTATGTTTAGTTCTTATAATAGAAAAGAAGCGCCACTACGCGCATTGCAGTGTTCTCACAAGTGTAGCCCTTATTGAGTTTCCTTTGCATTTTGCTTGATAATCTTTGGGTTTAATGGAACTTAAATGTTTGACATGTACTTTTGGGGACCACCTGCTTTGTTTTTTTTTTTCTGTACTAAAGCATAAATAAGTGGTATTGACATCAGTAGATTAAGGAGAATAATAAATAAAACTCATGCTTGCACATGTAATAGAGAAAGCGAAGGTTTCTGGGACTAAGAGTATGACTGTGAGAAAAAACTGAAGTTTCTTGTAAGAATGACACGTACTCAAGTTGTATTTTGACCAAATAATCATAGTGGTGTTTCTATGAATACAGTGAAAAGCTGGTGAAGTTCACCTTAGAACAATGTGGATAAATCCAACAATTTGCATTACAGCTACATTTTAAAGACAATACAAGAGTCATTTTCTCATAGTTCTGACCCGGATCCTTGCAATGACTGCAAAATGCACTTCGCAGTACAAGGGAAGATGTATACATAGAATACACACACACGCACACACACGTATGTATGTAAGATGATATAGAGAACAAAAGGATCACTGTCATGAAGATGAGAGATAAAGGCAATATTGTTCATATGCTGAAATATGGGTCTGTATTTCTATATCTAGCTATTATACTTGATGTTTTTTGGCCTGTCTAACTAGGTTGGATCCAGGATAAAAATTATCTAGGATAATCATTACTGTAAGTAGTAATTTTTTGTTAAATAGGTTTGGGGGTTTTATAACCCCTTTTTTTAAAAAAAAAACACCCTGATTTCAGAAATTCTAAGTAATCTGTAGGCACTTTGTACACATTTTTGTACAAATTTGTAAAAGTTTCAATAACCTACTATCATGGTTTAAGCCCAGCTGGCAACTAAGTACCACACAGCTGCTCCCTCACTCCCCTCCTCCTGGTGGGGTGGGGAGGAGAATCTGGAAAAAAAGGGGCAAAAGTCATGAAATAAGAAGAGTTTAGCAACTGAAATAAAATATAATAATAATAATGGCAGTTATGATTATGGCGATGATGAAAGTGGAGACAAAAATAAAAGAGGGAGAGAGGAGTAAAATCCAAGAGAAACAAACTATGAACAACGCAGTTTCTCACCACCCACTGTCCAATGCCCAGTCCAACCCCAAGCAGCAACAGGCACCTCCTGGACAGCTCCTCCCAGTTTGTATACTGAGCATGACTCTGTGGTATGGAATATCCCTCTGGCCAGTTCAGGTTGGCTGCCCTGGCTGTGCTCTCTCCCAGATTCTTGTGCATTTTCTGGCGGAGCATGGGAAACATCTGATAAGTCCTTGATTTAGATGAAGCGCTACTTGGGAACAACTAAAACGTAAGTGTGTTATCAACATTATTCTAGTACTAAATTCAAAACCCACAGCCCTGTACCAGCTACTAGGAAGAAAATTAACTCTATCCAAGCCAAAACCAGAACACCTAGAAATTGTATTCGTTGGTAAGTATTTTTTCTGAATATTTGCAAAGTTGCACTACTTATCTCTTTAATACATACACAAGCTCAGCAAACTTGGAGGATTTTTCATAGTTACACAACTCCTGGAAGTAAAGAGCCACTGAAGAATTTATAACACTGCTTTCCTCTATCCATTTTAGATTCTTAGGAATATGTTTCAAAGGTAATGAGTGAATTTAACTCCCTTTGACTTCAAAAACCGGCAGCAGATTGTTTGCCTTAGGAACATCAGATTTAGTACAGTCTTATTTAAATCAGAATTCAGGAGACCCATTAGAGTCAGGCAGATTTGAAATAGTTTGGTCTTCATTTCTAGCTGAGCTAGATGATGTAGTACATCATGGCGAGTAAATGGAAGGTGAAGTAAAGCCAGGAAAAGCTCAGTCTATATTGAATGCAGTCTTCAAGTTCACCTGAAGGTCATAGAGAGATAAGATGAAAAAAAAAAAAACAAACCACAGCACAGACACGTAATGCTGCCTTTACCCTTTCTGTTTATATTCTGATGGTTTGGGGATAAAGTCAGGCAGATCTGTCAGGACGAATGATTTTTGGATTTTGATTTCAAGAAAGTGCCCTTGTGGAAGTCTGCAGAAGAGTAAATTAATGGAAGGAGATGCTTGAAGATATTAAAGCATTCTATGTAAACCCTTTTTTGCTACAATTTAAAGGGTCAGTTATGACTTTCTTCAGTCAAAACCTAGTACATGTACACAGTTTACATTTTAATTCCATTGGAAGAATTTGTAGTTTACTGCAACGCCATTTGACACCTAATCAGAATTTTGAAAATTAATTTAAGTGTATTTTAAATCTTGAACTTGTCTTTTCTCCAGTGAGCCTGTATTTTACTACATTACATCTCGGTCTTGAAGCTCAAAAAACTTATGATTTCAATATATGAATATGATATACTGAAAACTATGATAATAATGTTTTACACAGAGACAAGGGGCATCTCTTTAAATCACATATACTCTCTTTTAGCTTATTTACCATGAAGATGCAAACAATCTTTTTTTTGTTTGTTTGTTTGTTTTTTGTTGTTTGTTTTTCCTTAGGAGATATTAGTCTACTCTTCTGATACCTGCTCTTAAAACTGGTAGTGAAAATATTGTTTCCAGAGATATACTGGGTTCTGTCCCTTTCACCCAACTCTGTACATCTGTAGTTTATATGTGTACATACTAGCTAGTAACCCAACGCTCTCTTCAAGGTCAATAGAGAGCAATATCCAGTGATTCATCTGACCTATTTTAATCATCTATTTTAGGATGAGATGACTCATCTTTTAAAAGTGCCAATTTTACTCCACTCAGTGTGAGAAAGTCTTGACAACTAGCTAACATCAAAATATCTGTACCGCTGTCTATATTTGTGATCTCACAAATGCCATTCTATGTGTCTATCTTCAGAAGTCTCTGATTTCCCCATCCTTTATTTATAAAAATTCTAGTCATCCAATCAGTGAGCCAAAATAGAATTGTATGGTGCTGCTGAATATGCATATACCACAAGTATAAACTAGTTAGTAGCATATTTTAAACAATCTCCAAGGAAGAAATTCACATGGTGGTCTGGATTCAGCAAGTCATTTTTGACTAGAGAGACACAGAAATGTAATTCAGGATAAAGTGTTTTGGTAAAGAATATGATTAGTGCTAATATAAGTAAAAAAGTACACCCCTCCCTTTCCTACGAATGGATGCAGTTATATTATAGTAAAAGTATTGGAAAAACCAGAATGAACACAGCATTTTTGCAAGGGCTGAGACATTTTGTATGTTTTCTGTACCTTCATCTTAACAATGAAGAGTGTTCTGTAGAAAACCCATCATGAATACTGTTCATATTTAATATGTTATAGGAACAAAAGTTGTTCAACAATTTATAAAAAATACAGTCATTAAACATTATGACAACTGCTTACATACTATAAAAAGTAGAATGCTGCAGATGAATCCACCTTCTTCAGTGCCTCCCTTTCTTCATTAAATGGAAGTGACATTTACTATGATGATACTTATCTTTTTAGAGGTTACTAGAGTTGAATTTTCATCAGGAATGTGAGAAAATAGTGAAAAGATATTTAAACCTAACATCTTACTCTATATATCAAAACCATGTCAATGCCTCAGATCAAACCTAATTCTCATAAGCTATCCCAGTTGTTGCCATATTTTGGCAATTTATTCTTTTTCATTAAAAACCCCTCACATTTTGATAAGTACAGATTGTATATATGGTACCATACTGTATATACAGTACTATATTTCTCCCTGAATATCAAAACTCAGTAACAGTTGAAAGTCAGTATTGTGATTTTTGAAGCATAATCCCAGTGTTTAACAGTGTTAAACTATCCTGAAGCATGTATGTGCATATGAGTAGAGAGTTTGTGAAAGCAGTAATTGTCTCAGGCTTCACTGCAAGTGTAACTAACCAACTAACTGTAAACTAATGATAGATGCCAGTTTTGCAGGAATTTAGAAGTGTGATGTAACATTGTAACATATAGCAATTAATTTTTGAAACAAACAAATTTATTCCCATACCTTATTGTTCATTTTATGTGCCTAATAGGTTAATTACATGGCTGATTAAGAAAAGGCAAAGTTATTAATATCTTAATATAAATGAATTGTGTTTTTATAGGAGCTATCAACACCCCAAACCAAGCCAGGAAGTGAGCAATATAGTTAGCAGAAAGGATAAAAGGGATCTGACCCTTCAGCCTGTGTCTTGTCCAGTGTAGGTACTGCCAAGTGTTCTGTCTTAGAAGCTGCAGCTTTCTACATTGGTCAGCTGAATTCACTGTCCGTATGAGTTGCCTTGACATTTCTGCCTTTAATTGTCTTAATTTAAGAAGTTGAATGCTTTACTAGATTTCCTGTCATTTTGGCAGAAGGCTGAAGAAAGGATTATCAAGAGTAGTTTCATCTTGCTATAGGATGGAGTTGGATTCATTGTTTTCATATGCTAGTCTGTTACTGGATTTGTAATCTAATTCTTTGCTTTCCTTGCATGCAAAGGGCTTTTGAGCACTGTAGATGCACAGTTACCTCCTTGCAATTTTTTCAGAAATCAGGTTTGTGAAACTGCTATAATTACTTACTTGTCTTTTATGAGTTTTTTACTCCTGGCTCAATTCTGCAAAACTTGGGAAACTCCCAAGAAATGCTGAGCATGTCCAAGGTCTATAAAAATCAGTAGTAGCAGAAGTCCCTCACTAGATTATGGTATCATATAAAATCATATCTTCAGTGAGCCATGGACTTTCTATTTAAATCAGATACACTTGTGAAACTTAATATCCTCTACCTTATTGTAATAGCTTTGGATGTACACAGATAGTGAACAACAGCATCATCTATAAAATATATAGTTTACATTTTTTATCTTGATTTGCATCATGTAAGTATTAAATCCCATGTTCTGTCATTCTTTTTATTACTAAGTAGCAGCTAAATTGAATTCAGCAGGCAAAAGGCACAAGAAATTAAAGATGGCAAAGCTATATCATTAAGTGCTTTGTAACGATGAGTTAAAGAATTGCACGTCTCAAAAGCACTGTTACTTAGGAAGAAATGCAAATGCATCTAAAAACTTATTTAATATCTAATTTATTATAATTTTCTCAGCTTTAATTGCATTCTAATTTTCTAATTAATTTTAGGAGGAATACTATTGGGGATACCTATTTATTAGTGAATTTTAAGATATATAACATTTCCTTGAGTGAACATAAAAGAATCTTTGAAAAAAACTAGAGTGTAGAATAATAAATATGCAGCATGTTGGAATGAAAAAAGATGTCTTTTTAGTTATATAAAGAGGTGCTTTTAAAAAAAAAACCACAAAACAAAAAAAAAAACCCAATATCTTCTTTGAAACATTAACAAATGTAAGCATCTGTAAAAAATGTCACTGACATTTTATCTGTCAACATAAAAGTTTTCAAGGTGAGGAGTATGTTGCATATTCGTTCCCTACAATTTGTTAAAATACATTGCTATATAACAGACATTTGATCTAAAAAGAATCACAAAATCACAGAATCACAGAATCTTCTGAGTTGGAAGGGACCCACAAGAATCGAGTTCAACCCTTAGCCCTGTGCAGG
>JAWWTY010000001.1:42080374-42146960 GCA_035222235.1 Margarornis squamiger | reverse complement strand
AAAATCACAGAATCACAGAATCTTCTGAGTTGGAAGGGACCCACAAGAATCGAGTTCAACCCTTAGCCCTGTGCAGGACCATTCCCAAGAGTCACATCATGTGCCTCAGAGTATGATCCAAACACTTTTAGTACTCTGTCAGGCTTTGTGCTGTGACCGCTGCCCTGGGGAGCCTGTTCCAGTGCCCAGCCACCCTCTGGGTGAAGAACCTCTTTCTAACATCCAACCTAAATCTCCCCTGACACAGTTTCAGGCCCTTCCCTCAGGCCCTGACACTGATCACCACAGAGAAGAGATCAGTGCCTGCCCCAACTCTTCCCCTCACAAGGAAATTTTAACTGCAGTGAGGTCTCCCCTCAGTCTCCTCTTCTCCAGGCTGAACAGACCCAGTGCTCTCAGCCCCTCCTCATGCGGCTTCCCCTCAAGGTCCTTCACCATCTTCGTTCCCCTCCTTTGGACACTCTATAATAGCTTAATGTCTTTCTTACACTGTGGTGTCCAAAACTGCACACAATATCCAAGGTGAGGCTGTTCCCAGTGCAGAGCAGAGCAGGACAACCATCAATCTTGCCTGGCTGGCAATGCTTTGCCTGGTGTCCCCCAGGACACGGATGTCCCTCCTGGCTGCCAGGGCACTGCTGACTCATATTCAACTTGCCATCAACCAGGACACCCAGGTCTTTTTCCTGGCATTGTTTTCCAGCATCTCATTCCCTAGTCTGTATGTACATATGGGTTTGCCCTGTCCCAGGTGCAGAATACGACACTTTTCCTTTGTTGACTTTCATACGGTTGGTGACTGCCCAGTCTTCTAATTTGTCCAGGTCCCTCTGCAGTGCCTCCCTGCCTTGGAGGGAGTCCAACAGCACCTTTGAGTTTTGTGTCATGGGCCAACTTCCTCAGTATCCCTTCCAATCCTGTGTCCAAGTCATGTATGAAGATGTTGAAGAGCACAGGGCCCAAGAGGGAGCCCTGTGGAACATCACTAGTTACAGGTCACTGGTCTGATGTCACCCCATTCACTATTACCCTCTGTGCTCAACCCATGAGCTGATGGTTCACACACTACATGATGTGTTTATCCAGCCATGTGCTAGACATTCTGTCCAGAAGACTACTGTGAAAGACACTGAAATCCAAAAAGGTTGCATCAACTGGCTTCCCTTGACCAGCTAGGTGGGTTACCTTGTCATAGAAGGAAATATGGTTATAAGTAGGACTTTCATCTCATGAACCCATATTGGCTGTGATCAATGTCTTCATTGTCTTTCAGATGTTTTTCAATAATTCCCAGAATAATCTTCTCCATAGCTTTATGAGGCACTGCTGTGAGATTGACAGGCCTGTCATTTCTGGGGTCCTTTCTTATCCTTCTTGAAAACTGGGGCAATGTTCACCAGCTTCCAGTCAGCGGGGACCTCTCCAGATTCCCAAGACTGCTCAAAAATTACCAAGAGATAATTTTGATAATTATCAAGAAAGGTTGTGAACCAGCTCTATGAAGAGTGTTGAATTTGAAAGTTGTTCAAAGTTAGAAGCAATAGAGTATAGCCACTACATTTCTAGAAACAAAATGTTTAAGAACAAGAGTTCACTCAAGGAGAAAACTGAAAAATATACATAGACACATAAATGCATGATTATGCCTATTTTAGATATAGTTAATTTTATGAATGATCATGTGATTATTTCATGACAGAGAATTTCAGTCATATCTGTGAAGAGAAAATGTAAACTATAAAGTTGTGGTCAAAAATATGGATAGAAGATTTATGACTCTTGATAGTTGTCAAGGCTACACGTAATGCCCTGATCTATACTGACATACTTTGATATATTGGCTTCTCTTTTGCATTTCTCAAACCTCGTAATGGTATTAATTCTTAAAAGAGTTTGAATTTTTCCCTAATTTATCTTTTATTATAAAAGTCCAAAATTTATCTGGTCATATGATGATATCTACACATGAACTAGTCATCTTAATATGAAAGGAAATAGGCAATTGCCCTATGTCATCCCTTAATATTTACAACTATAAAATTGATATCTCTGTATAGTCAGAAACATGTTTTTGTATTTACATTTTTGTGACAAAAATTTCACATTTCTTGGACAACTTTCCTTATGTATGCATTTACTTATTGCATGCTTATGAACACTTACACTTCTGCTGCTATGTATTTGTTTAAATTTTGAAATAATTCCTTCCACTCAATTTCCTTGAAGTAACTTTTTTATTTCAAAAGGAAGAAATTATTTTCACACTTTCAAGAGTTATGTTTAAAAAAACCCAAACAAACAAACAACCAACAAAAAACTGTTCTGGAAATAAAATATGTATTTTCTCTGGAGAGAAAACATCCTGAAGAATCCTAGTGAAATGGCATCTAAAGCTTACATGCATCTGACTGTATTACCTTAAACTAAAGCTTCAGGAGCAAGAGCCCAAAACCATACAAAATGATGATAATTTTTGTTTACTAACACTATTTGAGACTCTTTTTTTAAAAAAGGAGATTAATGATGTCTCAAAGGACTTTCATGTAATTACATGTTTTATTATCCCTGCTAAAGTAAAGTACAAGGGTCTGAATGTAAATGGGATCAAGGTTTTTGGTCATCTCTTCTTTTAATTCGATAAATTCTACTCAGCCTGTCTTAGAAAAGTGTCTTGTTTTCTTCTGTTGTTATTTACTTCCTTCTCATGCAGTCATGATTGTTTGAACTTTCTTATGGATCTCAGGATTTTAAAAATGTGTTTTAAAGTGTTTAGCTTTTAGAGGTGCTAAGAGCAGCTGCTGTCAGCTGGATTGTTAATGTTCTGAAACACTAACAAGTCTATGCCTTACCCTTTAATAACAGACTGGAATCAAACACAGAAACAGCAGTAGAATAATCAGCCATCTGTAACTGTAGATTCTTGCCCTGCAAAAAGGTTTGCATTCACCCATGCAAATTCCTGGAAACCGAGCTGGTTTTTACACAGGTGTTCATTTCAAATTCTCTAGTACAGTAGAATGTAATATCAATGGTGTCTGAAAAGTATCAATTTGTTAAGACCTGCCAGAGTTAACTATTTGACTAAATAATTATAAAATAATTCTTTTCCCATAATGCTGTAGCTGCAATATATCGAGCTGAGATATTGATATTTTTTTTTGATCACTTATATTTCAGTTAATTAAAAAAACTTCACCAGCTTTTTAGAGCAGTTGGGTGTTTTTCTGTATTATTTGTTTATGGCTATTCAAAAATGCAAGAGAATTTTTATTGTCTAACATTGTCTACCACCATTTCAATATTAAATAGATACTGCACCATGTATATGTGAATTATTCTGGCTCTAGATCAATTTTGTTTCTTTCTTTCTTTTCTATTCAAAAAGTAATAAAAAAATTTTTGCTAACTTCAGTCTTGTCTCAAATAGTAATTTTAATCTTTATGTGCTTCTCTAAGGAAAAAGAAATTCATAAATCTTGGTAATTTACTGCATTAATTTTCTATTAATAAAGTACCCAATCAGCAAAATACTCTACCACAAATTGGTAGACTAGAATCATTATATTAACTGAAATAGTAAATTATTAAGCAATTAAGTCACTCTTGGACTTATTTGTTAGAGGAGATTTCATTAGTGGTATAACACAAGAAAAACAAAGAAATCGTATTTTTCAACCTAACTATATAATTAAATCGGCTTTGCATCCCTCAGCTTATAAGATATCATCCCCAAATATAGCCTGATCTCCTTAAAAGACTCACCATTTTTTACATTTTGGCAACTTTTGTAAAACATCTGGGCAACAACATACATGTTCTTAGGATTTGTATTTTTATCTACTTTACATAACTTCTTTGTTTAGTCTCCAGCTCTGCTTCTGTGCCTTCCTGATGAAGAGCAGAGAGATATGACCAAGCTACTATAAAGTAGCTACTCCTCATTTCTGTTGCTTAAAAAAAGCAAGTCCTTGATAAGAGACTTTGGGAAAGAACTGTGTCCTCTTGCTTTTCACTCCTTACAACTGGCAGTCTGACCCAAACTCCATACCAATGCCGAAGAATCAGAGCACTTAGAGCACTCACAAAGTTTTTTCCTTCCTCATGAACAAGAGCCAACATCTGTTAGGGCTTTGATTTGAATTTTGGATAGATACTGTACTAAGCTATCAGGATAATATTCATCTGTCAACATGGCAATTAAGTGCTCATAAAACCAGTGATCCAATCCATGAAAAGCGTCCCTTGGATATCAACTTTACTCAATAATGTTGATCATTCCACATTGCTGACATGTCTACTGTTATTTCAAGAGGACACAGAGCAGTTTGATGACCTCTACCTTTCTCTTTGCATGATATTTGGTTTCTCCCTTGATCTGTCTCCAGATGATTAAAAATATGGACCCATGAGTGGAAAACGTTATAAATATGGGCACTGCCTATATGGATGGAGAGCACCTTAGGTCTTGTAAAAATACGACTGAAGCACTGATATGTTTTTTTGTTTTTGTTTTGTTTTTTTTTTTTTTGTTTTTTTTTTTTTTGTTTGGTTTTTTTTTGTTTTTTTTTTTTTTTTTTTTTTTTTTTTGTTTTTTTTTTTTTTTTTTTTTTTTTTTTTTTTTTTTGTTTGTTTGTTTTTTTTTTGTTTTTGTTTTTTTTTTTTTTTTGTTTTTTTTTTGTTTGTTTGTTTGTTTTTTGTTTTTTTTTTTTTTTTAAATAAATTCTAATGCTCCACTGTATAAAGAGTATGCTGCTGACAACAATGAACAGTCCTTGAGACTCTTTTGGTCTGTAAAGTGCCAATCTGTCAAGAAAGGAAAATCAACAGAAGAAAAGGAAAACAATAAAAATTTTCAGACTTATACATTTTTTGAAAGAGCACACAATACAAAACATAAAAGTTCAAGTCAACAGCTAAGGTTGCTATTGGGAGCTGCATTGTTCCTTCTTTGCCCCTTTGTCTTTGTATATGTCAGATGAGTGCAAAAGCTTCTTGGACCACAGATTTTATATTATATTTATATTTCATTTGCTTACTTCAAAACAAAACTTTGGATTAATGAATTCCGGAAACTGCTGGAGTAGTTTGAAGAAAACTTAAATTTATTTCCTTGAAAAAGCATAAAAGTTTAATTATTTGTGACTCATTCACAGGATCATATCCCTAGAGGTGACCTGAAGTGACAGGAAGGTACACGAGCATCTGCTAAAAACTGTGAGTTAAATTTGGAAAAAGGCATACAAATCTGCAAAGCAGCAGAACAAGCAAAACTGCAAATGCAGAATTTCAGAAATGAGGAAAATCAAGAAATAATGAAGGAGGTTAATGCACAGCAGAACATGCTGAGACCAGTGTGGAAAAGCACCTGAGCTGGTGTCTCACCACAGAGACCAGCCTAAGCAACCATGTAAAGAGCACTCATCATGCAGACAGAATCCACCCAGCAGAGCTTCCCATAAACATAACTTTGTCGTTGTTGCCATACTTTGTACTTGCTCAGGGTGATAGTTTTCCTTGGATATTGAGCTGAGGAGACAGACTGGATGCTGCTGTGATAACCATTTATCTTAACAGGGGATACTGAGGCAAAAGAGGCAGCAAAAGTCAGTAAATGCTATACCATCTCTTTTTCCTGTACAGATCATCCATGTGGCAAAGCACGCAGAGGCAGTAGGGCCAGCAAAGTGGCAGAAAAACATGTCAAACAATTCTTTGGGCACAGGTGATAAAGAGTCAAGCTATCCTTCTAGCACACATTGGTAGCTGACCAGCTATTCTGTTCTCCTGGAAAAAAGGGAATCTGCAGAAAAATGAAGATTTTTTTTTTCATGGTTCTTGGAGTATGTTATCCATTCATAATTGTCAATTATTTTTGTTATACTTACTTCTCAGAGGAACAAGGGTCTCTCAGAGTGTGACTTTGAACAATAGTAAAGGTAAAATGCAAAATCTAGCTCTTGCATCTAGCCCTTGTGGCTTACTCAGATCCAAATAAGTAACTGATTCTAACCTCAGACCCAAATAAGTAACTGATTATAACTTCACATTCATGTTTCCAAGAATCAGAAAAACATTACAGACAGGTTCTGCTCCTTACCTCCGAAGATGATACAGTGCAGCCTTGTTCATAATGGAGGTGTCATTTTCCTTATGATTTTTCTCCACCATAACAAGAAAGCAGGAGATAAAAAGGGGCAAGGGGTAGGACTGACCAGAGGTGAAGCTGAAAATCTGGGTCTCCTACTTTTCAGACTCTGACAGTCTTGATGCAAAACTTCTTTATGTCAGAACCATTTCAGTTCTGCACATCAACCAAAGATATGAATACCCAAACTGCTTCTCCCAGTGTGATATGGTGGAGGTACAAAGTCAGAAGTGATGAAGAGCATGCACACACCACTATCTAAACACAAGGCAGCATAGCCAGGCTGGATTAGAGGTGAAATACAAATTGCAATTAAATTATGAACCTTTTCTCAATGGATGGAGGAAATCCAGAAGCTAGATATTGTTAGCATTTATTTTCATTTCCAAAGCTTAGCAAATGGATCAAGTTTGCTCTTCAGCATCTTGGCCAAAGGCAGCTTCAACTGCAGCAGTCTCGGTGTGTTCAGCACAGTTTATCATCTCTGTTTCCACATATATACACACTCGGAATGCTGCAGCAACTAGTATTACATAGCTAACAGGAAGTCTTGACACAGAACTGATGCAGCTATAATCACTTACAGAACTGAAGAGTGAATCCATGTGGCCCTGCTTTAAGGGACCAGCTTAGGTTTAAGGACCACTGGAGCTGAAAAGGCCTAGTTGTACTGTTGAAGAGGAAAGCCTGTGGATTAAATTTCTATTTTCTGCAAATGTTATGCAGATGACTTCCAACTATGCTATAAAATGTTTTTCTGTGTGGTACTTCAGTCAGGAATGCAGCATTTGTTCTAGATGCCAGTAAGATCCATTACTCTTCCCTAGGGAAAACTCTACTAGGCTGACAAAATCTCTTTATCCAGTTTAATTAAAGGTTTATTCCGGCAATCTCAGGTACTTAAAATGCTTTGCTAATTGATACTTGAACAAAATGAACTATTTACAAATTATCACTCGTGAAGGAAACAAGGAAATTGTAACTATCTGCTCAAATTTTATTCCTGTCAAGTGCTTAGTTGAGATCTTGCAAAACATTTAACCATGTATTTATAAGTGAATGCAATTGCAGTTAGACATTTCAAAGACTACATCTCAATAATATTTAATGAAAAAAATTATTACAGTAGAATTAATGTCAGCTAATTTTAGCTATGTGAGTGTTCTGTATCTAGTAAGTTAGACTTCAGTTTTTTTCTATAATCAATGGTAAGGGACAGGCAAGTCCAAAGGCTATTAGTTTTGACTGTATTAGACATTTTAAGTTGGGAAATGCTTCTTTGACAGTTGACTCCAAAGGCAGTCTAGATAATGAACTTAGACTTTATGCCCAACTCTTATAAAGCTAAGTGAAATGAATCTCATCCTTCATTTCCACATAATAATAGATATAATCTTTACAGTAGCTCCATCTTCACAAACACCCACAGTTCATTACAAGACTAAGTTATAAGGATGATATTATTAAAATAATTATTCTGGTTACAACATAACTATGCATTTCAAATCAATGTGAGCAGTTTATTTTCTCTCTCCTTTTTTTTTTTTTTCCTTTAATTGCAGCCCTTAATGTACTTAACTATTTCTCATTCTAACATGAGGATATTATGTGTTACATCTTCTCTGCCTGAAACACTGTTTGTTCCTGGTTTTCATTGTGTTCTTCACCTCCATTTGCTCTCTAATCAATAAAGTCATTTTGCTTCCTTCCTTAAGAGCTAGGTTACATCTTTCCATGTCCACTGTATGTCCTGAAGTTGCACTCTGCCTTCTTGGTGAGTATCCATGCTACTGCTTTGTAGGTTATCATTATCAGTAAAACATCATCGAAACCACTTTGGGTGAAATACTCATTTGCTATGGAAGCCACTTGAAAAATTTCATTTGAAAAATCTTCCAGGGGCCAATACATACCTCATTTGTGAGGAGATCCTCCTGAAACATTTAGCCTTCTACAAATCACTCATCCAGTCTGAATTTCTCCCTTTAGAATACTAAGGCATGATGCTGCCCAGAGCACACAAAGCTTCACCCACTTGTTGGAGCTTAACTCAAATAGGAAAAGAACATAGGCATCCACTTGGTAATTCTGGTAATGAGCATCTTGGCGATATAAATAACAAAATGTAAATTATTATTTGAGTAGCATTTTCTTTGTTTCTAAACAAGTCTAACTGCATAATATGAAAACAGCCTTATTCACATAGTGCATGTTTCACTCTGAACATCCTTTGTTACATACTATATAACTGATTACTTCTAAAACATTCTAAAGTAACATGGGAATTGAATGCTTTAAAAGAAAAAAAAAAAGTTCACCAAATCTTATGATGTTGGCTGTTTCTCTTCTTTGTTCCTTCATCATTGTTCTGATTGTAAAACTTGCTGAGCTTGGGTTGTTCTTGTTTTCAAAGGCACAGATGTTCAGCTTTTCCATAAAAAGGTTACGGTTAAACTGTTTGCACCTCAGGTTCCATCTTTGTAAAATGAAGGCTGTTAGGGTTTCTCCACTTTGCAATAATTCCCTTTTGCAAAGCTGTTACTTAACAACTGCAAAATATGCTGAGCTCCTGCTGTAGAGGATGCTATGATATGGAAGCTGTAAAATGATATTACAATGCTTACAAATGCAGAGAACTGGGAATGGGAACAGGATCAGCAATTTCGGTGACAGGTCATTTGCAATCAAAATGTGAGGGAGAAGGAGGTCTCTGGGGAGTAATTTAGTTCATTGTCTGAAGATTTATACCTGCTGGTGACGCCAACTGAATAGGTTTGTTCTATCCAAAAATAGGAGTTGATATATTATATGACTTTTTAAAATTGTTTCAAGTCTTTATTTTAGAAAGAGATGTTATCTGGTAAATGTACATGCTGGTGTAGCAGGATGGGGTTGTGCATTTGGAATGCACAGCTTAGGACAATTGCATCATACTGTGACAGGTTCTTGTGTCAGGCACATTATTGTGGCATCATTAATAATGCTTGCTACAATAATGTACTTTGCTTTTATATGAACCATAGTATTTGGAACTGGATGTCATGTTAGGGCTGCTGCAGAAGACAAGAATCAAACCAATATAAAGTCCTGAAAGGATGCCTCATGATTTACTCTGTCTTGGACTGCTTACATTCTTATAAGTATTGGCAGATTTTCATGATCATTCTAAAGGTTCTGACACAATTTTTCAAATTATTTTAATGATCTAATAATAAAATATTTTAACAGGAGTTTTTCCTCCTGTAATGTAATTTTTTCCCTGGTAACAATGTAAAACTGAAGATAAACCTTGTCTGTTTTGTACATTTCAGTGTTTAACATTGTATGAAAAGCGTTGTCTAAATAGTTCTGCTGAAAACATATCTTCCTGTTATTATGAACTCTGTAAAAATGCCTGTTTTATACATGCACAGCTCAGTTTTATATTAAACTACCTGACTTTCTCATAAAGGGGATTTGTGGAACTGAACTTCTCACTAATTCTCATTATCGCACTATTCTCAGGAGAGATGCAGCCACCACACTGAAGCATAAATGCTGCATGACAATCCTCAGAAGACCATTTAAAATATTATATAAATGTGTAAGAAATACCTTGTCCATTACTTGGCAGAGTTCTTTCTGTCTGTCCTGTCAGTGGCAAGTCTCTTTTTCCCTTTCTATCAAACTTTTGTCCAGCTTCGTTGAAAAGAGTTCCCTTTGATAGGTAAGGAATAGTGTAAAATGAATAATAGAGAATCAGAAATTGGAAAAGCACACCAGCTCATCTTTATCCAGTAAAATAAGTGTAATAGATTAGATCACATTGGATCAGATTAGAATTCACAGATTAAATGGTTGCATAGAATAAAGTGAATTGTAACCTTCATTTTTAATTCTAGGCCAGGAAAGTGGAAAATTTTATGATAATTAGGGTATCATTGAAATACTAAAGGGCAACACCAGAAGCTTGGAAGACTTGAGAAGAATAGTTATGAATCAAAAACGGTAGCTGGTGTCTTTTTGTGACATTTTCCTTTTTTTTTTTTTTGTCTGCAGCTCATACAAAAGTGCCTGCAACCTACTAGAAAACAGATGTCCAGGAATCTTCTAGTAATGGGGGAAAATGCAATAAAAGATGCTTCTATTAGTATGAATGGAGAGGAAATATGAACAAAAGGGTACAAAATAGCAAGAGGATGAGAGCTATAAAAGTGGCTGACACATGCAATAGCAGGCCATCAAGATGCTGGCACACATCTACCTGCAGCTCCTCAGGACAACTAGAATCAGAGATGGTGAATAAATCTTATTGACTCATAGTCATCGGATGTCTGGCTCCTGACATATCAATGACACTCATCCACAACTGAAATCCTCCTAATAAGGACCCTGTAAGGGAGGGGATAGATTTGAAAAATGGTGCTGATTATCATTGCGAGCCATCCTAGACAGCCTCCCTGGACACAGCCTGCCTACTGATAGACTACATAGATGAATTTTATTGCTTGTGTTTATTAAAAAGTGAGTATTAGGGACTGAATCAGTTGTGCTTTAAAATAAAGTAGTACTTTCATTCTATGAGATAGTGCACCCAAGACACTGCATCAACCTTCATCAATGCCACGGACATGAGGACGAGGAAGCACACATAGACCCATCTGTACCATGCCATTTCCCCCCAGGCAGTTGGAGACTCCCCACAGTTGTGGACAATGGGAGTTCTGAATCACCTGCCCCATATGTCTGATGTGGAAATTAAATTTTCTGTTTCACCACCAATTGGCTGTTTCTTTTGTTTTGTGTGGTTTTATGGGGGAAACATCTTGGGTCTTTTCCTTATTGTCCTTAATACATTGAAAATCTTTATATATACCTACAGATAAAAACATAGGCATTTCTATATATATGCATATAGAAAATGTACCTATATCTTCCTTATGGGAAGGAAATGGAGAACCAGTTAGAGGCTGCTCTGGATCTTCTGGTTTTGGCACTTTTGAAACACAGAAACCAGCCCATTACAGAGCAACATGAAAACATGCTTGCTGTGAGCCTAGAGCCACATCCTGGTGTCAGTGAGATGGAGCAGGAGGCAGAGGTCAGTCTGAGGCACATGGCCTTCATGCAGACCTCAGAACGAGGTCATTTGTTTTCAGCTACACAGCTAGAATGTTCTGCACTCTGCCTGTGAGGATTTTCATCAATAAAGAAAAACATTTCACTTTCTTACCTATTTTCTTCTAGAAAATATCCATTAGCTACTGAATCCTCTATGGATTCACATAAAAATGAATATTTTTCCTATTAATTATTTATTGACTGAAATATTTTTATATATTGCATCATACCCAGTAGACACTTTACTAAAGATTTTTTCCATAATTCATTGCAAGGGTTTTTAGAAAAACCCTTCAAATTCTCAGAAATCCATAAATATAAATTACTGACAATAATATTGATATCTTAATTATGTCTTGGTAACTTATCCAAATCTTGTTAACCAAGTATAAAAGCAATTTTCAATGATTCAGAATGTCTGCGTTAGGCTATGTCATGAGAGCCATCACAGGACTGTTTTAATTCCTGCTTAGTGGAATCTCATTTGTTGCCTTTGTATGATTCTTTTTATTATTATTTGAGATTACTAATCAGGTAATATAAAACAACTAATGTACAGGAAAAGACTAATGTATAGAGGAGACTCAGGGCCCTACATTCACTGAGAATTTAATATCTGTGGTGTTCTTTCCTTTCTCTCTGCTCTGATTTTTCAAGCCACACCTCTCCCAGAAATGTCAATGCATAGAAAGGAACTGTATAAAAGTCTCACTTTAAAATGCCAAATGTGACATCCTCATGTTGCTCAAAGTGTTGAGAAAAGCTACTGGTTCAACATATAAAGTACTATAAAAACTAAAAAGATCAGTCACAATAATTATTAGTTATATTGCAATACATCACTAGGTGTTGAAGTAACTCCATGACAGCTGCAATGCATTAGATTAGTCTATGCTAAATGGAGGGCTGCCTTGCACTAGTCTGTCACCCAAGGACAAAAAGAGTGCAAAGGAGTTTTGAATTCACTTTGAAACAGTCATTCCCCAGAGCTGAATCCTGATTCAAACCCCATACAGTTCATGGTTAAGGTAGCTCTCATGTGTGGTGTTTTACTGACCTGTGATGCATAAGGTACCAAAACAACTCATTTTGACTCAACTCAATTATTTCTTAAAAAAACATGAAATCAGGTCACTTAATCACATTAGGAATGCTTGATCACTCAGTTTTAATTATCCTGTATGGTCTGCAAAACTGATATCTTGTACTTCTGTGGCACAAAGCTGGGGTTTCTCAGTTCTTGCATGATTTCTGAACATTTTTTTCCCAATCAACGTTCTTGTATTTACTATCAGACATATACTAAAGGCCTCAATAGATGTGTAGGTCTTCTTCACAGGCCATTTGTTTGTGTGTCAAATATTAAAATACATAGATTTAGGATCAAATGATACTATGTCTTAGAAGGGCTGTTTCTTTAATACCTATTAAAAGAGTCTTGGGCATAACTCAGCTATAAGCAGGGAAGGGTGAAGTTCAGTAAAATGCAAATTATCCTAGCAGACCATGAATGGTGTAATGGAACCATGGCACACAGGCTTATGCCATCTTCAGTTATTCTATCTGTGTTTCTGTTACAGTGCATACAAATGCTTTGCCTGTTTTATACTGAACTAGACATTATCCTAATGAAAACCATTGTCCAATGCAAAATAATTTCAGTTTAACAATACTGTGCCCAGTATTGAACCCTGGGGGACATCACTAGTAACAGACCTCCAACTAGACCTTGTGCTACTGATTATGACCCTCTGGGAACTGCTGTTCAGCCAGTTCTTAATGTACCTCACTGCTCATCCAGTCCACACTTCCTGAGTTTGCCTGTCAGGATATTTTGAGAGACAGTGCCAAACACTTTGATGAAGTTGAGATAGACATTATCCACTGCTCTCATTTCATGCATTCAGGTAGTTTTTTCATTATAGAAGGCAGTCAGGTTGGACAAACATGATTTACCTTTAATGAATCCATGCTCACTACTCCTGATCACCTTCTTGTCATCCATGTGGACAGAGATGGCCCCCAGAATGAGGCACTCTGTCGCCTTTCCAGGGACTGATGTATGGCTGAGAGACTGGTAGTTCCCTGGATCTTCGTTCTTGCCCTTTATGAACACTGGGGTGACATTTGTTTTCCGTGAGTCCTCAAACACCTCCAGTGATCACCATGGCCTTTCAAAGATGATCGTGAGCAGTGTAGCTATGGTGTCCACCAGCTCCCTCAGCACTCATGGATGCATCCTATCAGGGCCCATGGACTTCTGGATGTCAAGTTTTCTTAGTTGTTCTCTAACTCAATCCTTCTTGAATAAGGGGACTTTCCAACATTCCTTTACCCTCCTTTCCTGTTTCAGGGTTTTCTGAGGGCTTGTCTTGTTTTTGAAGACTAATGGAAAGAAGGCATCCTTTGAAACTGGCCTCTTATAATCTCGAGTTTCTGTTCCCTGGGAGGAAACACTGTCTGCTCCATGCAAATAAAATGCTATGTGTCCTGAATGATATCTCAGATGTCCCTTGGGATTCACAGACTGTTCAAGTCACACATCTAGAAATCTGTACCTTATTGTTGACTGTGTTATCATGCTTACTCCCTTTCTCTATTAGTATGATGAGAATGGCTCTAGACATGGTACCTCACAGTATGTTTCTAAAAGGGCAGCAATATTCTTGGTAATGTAGTGTCTGGAAACCATGTCTGTCAGTTGTCCTTACTTCAGAGAAGTGTGGTGGTGCAAAGCAGAGCTTGCTTAGGAAACTGACCGTAAGAGCAGTTTTCACTTTTCATTTTGCAAGCACACTCCCTGAAAAACACATTTTCCCTCACTTATGTGTGACACTTTGAAATAAGGACTTCTGTTGTTGAAAAGGAAGTCCCAGAAGTTCAACTGTCCTTCTGCCTTTGTCACATACTTGGTAAAGTCATACTGGTTAGGTTTTTATGCCTTTCTTCTCTGCAGTGTAAGAATGTGAGGGAAAGAACCTAATGCTGAGGTAATTTCTTCAGCTCTGGTAAATGTACTTAAAGAAAATACACATAATTAGCCATCTTTTACATAATGAGATCACGGGGTATTCTGAGTTGGAAGTGACCCACAAGGATCATCAGAGTCCAACTCTGAAGTGAATGGCCCATACAGGTATCAAACCCACAACCTTAGTGTTGTTAACACTACACTCTAACCAACTGTACTAATCTCAGAATATTCAATTGTGCCTCCCTCAGCTTCTTGAAAAGAGTATAATACTAATTAGCTAAGTCAGTCCTTTCTGTGAATGCAGACCAACTATATAAAAATGAGATGATGGTTTTGTCTCAAATATTTATGTTTAATTTTCACTGTGAACTTTCTAATCTTATAGATAAGCCCTGAAACAAAGCCCACTGAAGGGATTTTTGAAAATGTTATTCTGTATATTTTAAGTCAACCTTATAACACACATTTTAGCAGCAGATTTGGGTGAATATATCAAGTAAAGCTAGCATGTGAGCAACAAGCTTCTAAGCATTAGATACAAAGGTATTCAGGGAAAGAATCACACCCGGTAAATAGATGGTCTCAGACTGCAAATATGCAGCTTGCTCAGTGTCTGAAGGGTAAAGAGTTTAGTATGTTTTTGTGTGTATGTATGGTTAGAAACCAAAACATCAAATTCAGTGATTTGAAGTTTTATGAGGTGAGCAAAGCAGTTGTATCTAGTTTACTGAGATCCTAGAAATGGATGAAAGAAAACCAAGGGTCCCAATGCATGTCATATTTACTCATGAACCCATTTTCAGACTGAGGTTGGGACATTTTCTGTGGAACCAGCCACAATACGCAGTGTTTTTGTTCTTCTGTGGGGTCTCCTGATTCTGATTTGAACTTCTACACACAGCTGTACTATGAATAAACCTCACTCATTATCTAAATTGCTGACAGTAGTATCAATACTAAAAGTGAATAAACATTGCAAAGTAACCAAGAGTTTAATAGTTGTTATAATTTGCAGATAATTGCTGGCTGTGATGGTGATAATGATGAAATCCATATGGCTTTTTTTGTGCTCATTATATTAATTTTTTTTAATGACAACTCACTTTTCTTTATGTATATCCTTGTCATTATACATTATAACTGATGCCAATAATCAGCATTCCTGTGCTAGTAAGTAAGGAAATAAAGATTCAGAGAAGTCTTCAAAGAGAGGCAGAGGGTAGATTCAGAACCCACAATTTGTAAAGGAATTTAATATTTATGGTTTATTTGTTTAATGTTGTGACAACATTAACTGAAATGTTTATTTACCTCAAAAGAGTTTTCACAGCAATGTCTTAATGTGATATGGATGATGGAAAGCACTAAATAATTAATAGAATTATTACTACTAGTAAATCGCTCAGACGCTTCTCGACAGAGGGGGTAGTTGCCTTTATTTCGAACAGTTCTTTACATCATTTTAGAACTTAAGACTGAGCACACAGATTAACATACTACATGTTAGTGATTAAACCCACTTGCATAGACTATGAATAAGTTATTTTCTTCTCTTGATATTTTAGATGAGTTTTTAGAAAGCTAGATGATGATCGAAGAACAGTGTAGTAGGGGAGCCTAAAACCTCTGAGTTAAAAATAAAACAGCAGAAATCTGTTGTATTGAATTTGCTTCATTGCCCTATATGACAGTGAACTCATTTTTTTTTCCATAATGAATTTCAACTTAAAATTTGCAATATTCAGAAAAGAGCTGTTATTCCAAATTCACATTTTCCATTCAGAAGGAGGGAGATAGATAATCAAAAATGTAAAAGGGAAAATTAAAACCCTGGAATGTAAACTTTAATATAGGTTAGTGTTAATCATCCTCTCAAAAACACTATCACCCTCCATGACATGAAAGTTGAAAACTTGTCTTAGATGAGTGCATATACATGTTCTGTGGAGTTCTCAATTTTCTACAAAAATAATAATTTTACTTCTTATGCCACTTTTATATTTTATATTAATTTGCAAAACTCTACCAGTAGCAAGAAAAAGTAAGTAAACTGTATTTATTCATCAAAGATGAGAAGAGCAATCTAATATTTTTTTGTTACAGACAAAATGTGTCATTAAAGAATTGAGTGCATTTAAAGGTCTTTAGTTCTATTCATGCTCTGCACTTCTCAAATGCAGTTTATCTTTCCAGAGGGCAGATTATCTTTTATTTTAAATAATCTATTGCACCTTGTTGTGCCACTTGCTCTACAGTCAATCAATAGTCCATAAAATACACCTTTACTCAGGGTTTGTAGATCCTGTAGATAGCTGATAATCAGGTGAATAGTCTTTGTTTGTGCATTCCTCTTTTTCAGTGGGATACTGTCCTCTAGATGTTGCTCTGTTATTTAATGCATTTTTTTCTATAGATTTGTATTCCATTTATGCTGTTACAATGATTTCCTTTATTACCAACATCTGTGAAAGGAGGTCACAAGCTCTCTTGGGCAGATGACAGATCTTATTGTTACTACAAAATATTTGTCTTTTCTGGAAATCTGGATATTTCTAAACTCTTCAGAAGGACAGTTTTTTTCAGAATATTGCAGGATCAGACTATATATATACGGATTTAATACAAAATGCAGTCAATAACAAGAAGGTACAAAGAGATTGGCCATTTGTGTATGCCAATATTAAATGCCATAATATGTAAAAGTATGAAAATTCACTTTTTCAGATTGAACCAGTGGTTTTACAGTCAGTTCTTCACATAGCAGGAAACTGTTCAACTTCATATAGTAATAGAATCATTTAGGTTAGAAAAGACCTCTAAGACCATTGAGTCCAACTGTTAACCCAGTACTGCCAAGTCCACACTAAAGCTAAGCATGTACCTAAGCACATGTACCTAAGCACCATATCTACACATCTTTTAAAAACCTTCAGGAATGGTGACTCAACCACCTCTGTGGTCCACCTGTTTCAAGGCTTGGCAACCTTTTCAATGAAGAAACTGTTCCTAATAGCTGATCTAAACCTCAGCTGCTGCAACCTGAGGTCATTTCGTCTTGTCCTTTTACTTGTTACTTGGGAGGAGAGACTGACCTCCACCTCACTACAACCTCCTTTCAGGTAGTTCTGGAGAGCAATAAGGTCCCCCTGCCAGCCTTCTTTCCTCCAGTTTAAACAACCCTAACTCCCTCATCTGCTCTCCTTAAGACTTGTGCTTCAGACACTTCCTCAGCTCTGTTGTCTTTCTCTGAACATGCTCCAGCACCTCAATGTCTTTCTTGTAGAGAAAAGTAAAAACTGAACACAGGATTTGAGATGCAGCTTCCCCAGTGCCAGGTATGGAGGAATGATCACTGCCCTGGTCCTGCTGGCCACAGTATTGCTGACACAAGACGGTCACCTGGGCACACTGCCAGCTCATGTTCCACCGGTGTTGACCAGCATACCCATCTTGAGGCAAGACAATACCCTAGGACATCTACAGTGGCACAAGACACCTATGCTTATGTAGCTTAACCACTCACCAACCACACCAGGAAAATCTAATGGGACTCTTGTAGTCTTGGGACATACTTGATAACACCAGTGGATGTCCCATGTACAAAGTCACCATGTTTAAGTATTTGAATGTCTCAGTTTTCAATATACAAGAAAGATTAATAGCTTTCAAGGGCATTGGACAAAGCCTGTCATTTTTTTTTTTTTCATTCCTTAATCTTTTTGGGCTTTCATTTTTTCTTCTCAGAACCTGTCTGAAAGCAATAATGTGCCAGAGGTTTGCATGAAGGACATATTTGAATCTAAACCTTGTCTTTGATTTTTAAAATTTTATTTTTTCAATGATTTTGTTCTCAATAGGGTGAGAATATGTTTCTAAGGAAAAAAAAAAAGCCCTTTAAAAGTACTGAAAAGGGATGTAGCAACAATTTTACAGCATGGTTGCCAACAACTTTTGACCTGGAAAAATTACCTAAAGCCACAATGCTCCTATGGATAGCTTCAGTTTATATAAACTAGCCTTACTTTTTAGGAGCAGCCATAAAACATTTGCATGGACCATTTTCATTCAGTGCCTGAACAGTGTTCTGATGGATATCTGCTGATAGTAGTTTCTTCCTGTTGCAAGACATTCATGGTTGAGTGATGCTGAATGACCCCATGGCTGAGCAGTCCCAACTGTTTTCCAGTGCAGAGCAATAAAACAAGTTTAGAATGGGAGAATCTAGGTGGCTCAGTAATTCAGAAACTATGACATTTTAAAGACAGTCTCCCCATCCATAGGTCTTGGCAGGGTAGTTTGGGCATATATATGATGCAGAGAATGTATAATCATTTATGGAGTTTGCACATAAGTCTTCTATAGTTAAAAAATACTCTTTTCTTCTGAGTATAGACCTCCAGGTTGCTCGTGCCTCAGGGAAGGATGCTCAATGAAATGTGCACTTTTGTGTTTGAGTGATAAAAGCCTAAGTTAATACATATTGCTGTGTGATGAAGACAGCCTAAGTTGCTGCAGAAAGCAGGAATAGGACTCTTCAGTCTGACTTCTTCTTGTCTTTACACTTTGCAATTTCTACATCAGTATAAATTCAGTGATTTCAGATTCTTATTTGTAGTGCTCAAAATGAGAGAAGGTGCCAGTTGCTTCAGATATGGAATGTCTCATTATTATTGTGTTTTCTTTCACTGAGTTTTAATTGAATAGCTGCATGGATGCTTGAATACCTTACAGGCCTGTTTAATTTTGTCTCTTTGTCTGATGTAATTTTAGTAGTTAGAGAAAAGGATCATCATATGAGTTTGAAAAGGATTTAAGAAGCATCCATCTCTGTCTTTACCATAGATAGAGAAGCTCCTTAGAAGCGTGGGTGTCTGTCATGTAGGCACAGAAAGAAAAAAGCCAGTACAAAGTGGTGATTATTTCTTTTTAGTGCTTTGAAGCTCTCACTGCTAGCAACATACAGGCTTCCTCTTGTTGTTAGCATGTCTGCCTTTTTTGTTTGCAGTTTGTTTTGCAGAAATAGATTTAGGCTTATGGTGTATTTCTTAATAGACTCTCATTTTCAATACATATTAACACCATGTCAGACAGAATATTATGTCACTTTTAATACCATAAAGTACTTACGCAGAAATTATGGATCAGAGAAAATGAAGTTGTAGGATTTGATTCTTGTTTCAGGAAAACTAGTGCTTCATTAGGCAATGCTTCCAATGCAGGTATTTTTTACAACTCTTCAATTTTGAAGCATTGTTTCTCTTCATTTGACAGTGAAATGTCATCGTTTTCTATATAATGAACAACTGGAGTGGAAGTCCAGTGGGAACTTGACTTCCCATGGATGATCATGAGAGATAACTGAAGCTATAGAGGTAAAAAAAAGCTGATCACCTAACCCAAGCAAATTTGTGCTAATAATCTGGTATCTTTTCATTAATGACTGAGTGGGTCCCTGAACACAATATACAGTTTTATTATGAGATGAAATTATACTCAATGACATAACAGAAAAAATCAGAAGGTGGCACATGCCGAAGCAATTGTGGAAACTGGTTAGAACTTCAGAACTCCAGTTGTTTACAAAAATCAGCAAGGAGCTGGAAAGGGCAGGAACATCTCAGTATTCAGGGAATGAATATATCAATTCAGGTATGAACAAGCTGATACTCTTAATGTTTTCCAGGTTCAATTGCATTGTTATCTGTTCCATACAGGAAATGTATACTCCCCTGCATTTGCCACTTGAAAAATGAAATAGCGAGAGGGAAAAGGCAGTGCATTTCATCGAAGCATGAGAATTAAAGTCAGATGTTCCAGCATTCTCTCAGACTGATTTACCCTTACAATTCTGTGCAAATCATTACCATTTCATATATTGGTGAACCCACCAGTCCGTAAAGACTGCAGTATTTTTCCATTTCACAAAGATATTGCATGTATTCATTTGTATGTGTAAAATATTATTACAGATAGTGCAGCTATTATCTTTGCTTAAAAATGAACCTGTTATTTAGCTTTGAGAAAGAAAAACCTTTCTGACTAAATTCCCAGAGAAATTTTAAGTTCTTGGTTTTGTTACTGCTTTGATGCTTCAATGTCTTTTCTAAGGAATTAAAATGTCATTAACACTAAAAAATACCTTCATCAGTCTGGAATGCTACCAACAGTCATGATTCGCTTGTAATAATTTCATGGGCTATGGTTTTTTTTTTTAATTTTAAATGAATGCAAAGTTCTCTTTGAGCAAAACAGAATAACTCTCATTTTGGCTGCAAAAAACTGATTCGCATTTCTTTATGCAAAGCCAAATCTCCTTCTGAACATGTTAGTTCCTCTATGGACCTCCCAGGATGCCTTAAGTTTACCATAATAAAGTAAGGTGTGTCTCATATTGTGCTTTGGATTGTAATAAGTACATTGTTGATGATTAATGGGATACACATAATAATTATAAGAGTGTAATAAATTAAAATTTCATACTATAGAATTTATAAAGCTTAAAAACCCAGACATAATGTTTTCTAATTAATTGCCAGTTGCAATAAATCTTAATTGCAACAACATATCTGTACTATACACTCTTATTTCTTCTCTGCAAACAAAAGTCAGTGGACATAGAAAGTAATTTCAATTCAATTGTGTGCATCCATGATAATCCATGTATCCACATTATCATGTATACCACTGCCACAGGATTTTATACCTTCCTGTGATGCATCTCTTATTGACTGCTTTTAGAAATGAGGACCTGGTCTCCATGAACTTCAGGCCATATACATATTCATGAGGAAAATAAAAGAGAGTTCCCTGGACTACTTTTTTTTCTTACATTAGATAATTCTGTAGTCATGAGACAACAGTGGACTCACCCTAGTGTAAAACTGCAGAGATCCAAATGGAACTAAAGTGAAACTGTAGTTGGTACCTCTTCTCTATTTTTATTAGAGATAAACCTGGCATGAGAATTAGAAGGTCTCTGATTTGAATCTTTTTTAATGCCCAAGACAAGATCATGCAATGTTTACTGATTCTTATATTTTTTTTTTAGTTTTCATATTGAGCCAACTAATCAAGAGTGAAATGTCTGTAACAAGAATTATTAAGGAAAAAAAAAAGCAGAAGAGAAAGTACTAATAGTTTATGACTATTTTATAGTATTTTTTTCTGAAATTACAGAAGCAGTATTGTCATATCTCAGAGTGGATATAATTAAAGTCTGCAAGCCACAGATGTCAAAATTATGATGCTTCTACAACTGCTATGAACTAAATTTTGGAATGGTTTAATTCCTCATCTGTATGCAAAAGTAAAGATGACAAGAATGAAAATTACTCTGATAAAGAGATATTTATAAGACCTGAGAAATCTTTTGTTTCACTCCATTTCTGTTGGATCGGTGGACCTGGCTGCTAAAGTAATTTGCAAGGTGTTTGATATCCAAATGTTTACCCAGGTAAAGGTTACATTTGTCATTTAGTTACACCATAAATCTTTTTATTAAAAAACCCCCAAAAAACAAAAACCAAAAAACAAACAACAACAAACCAAAAAGAAAGAAAGAAATAAAAACCCAATCCTCTAAAACCAGCCCACAAAATAGAGATTTTCAGTATATGGTAATATTTTCGTCATTAGAAACAGGAAGATACAGACTTGTGACATCAAAGTCAAAGAGATTTGTATATACAGTAGGAACTCACTACCTGTACTTTGTTTTTACAGGTGCAGTAATATAAGAACAAATAATTGTGCAGACAATTTTTGTTAAGTTATGGATTCACTGACTCATCAGAGAGTTATTCTAGTATTACGTCAGTGTAACAGGGTGTTGAGGAAGACTCAGTATTTACATTTTATGTGTAATCAGGCAGTTACATATACAAATTAGATAAATTTTGTGAGCAATTATTGTAGATGTAAAAGCATGTTCACATTTTGGGAACAGAAGGTATCCCATACTTAAATATCTGTCTCTGTCTTCTGTATTTATACTCAAACCCAGGGCTGGATGATAGTTTGCAATTGCAAGACTTTAAATCTGTTTTAAAAATTATGACTTAGGCCAAGTTACTGATACTTTACTGAATTATTTTAATAAAGTGTTACCTGTTGAGTTGAATTTCTGATGTGACACCAAAAACTGTTCCCTAACATGATGATGCTCAGACACAAAGTATGAGTGGTTTATCTGATGATTTTCCAGAAATGAAATGAAAATAGAATATGAATTAGCCATAGTCATATACCTGGCTATAGTCATACTCTGGATAAAGTTTGCCACTTTCTGGGTGAGACCATGGAGAGAAGATTAGAGGGGAGGGAAGGGTGAGGGATGGGGGAGGATAATTTGAACAAAAGCATTTTGACTTTGTTCAAGTCTGTTCCCTAAAAATACTTTTCCTTTGTCCTCTTCAGTGAGAACATTTCAAACCTTCAGACAATTTCATGAGCAACGACTTTTGCCCACCTATATAAACCGAGGGTCTCATGCTCACAAGCAAAATCAGAACTCCCTGGGATGACACAAACTTTTTCTGTTAGTAAAACAGCAATGACAAATCAAAAACATGTAGTGCTTCCTTACTAGCTCATTAGCAATGAATTTTGATTATGAAAGAATAGTTTGATAAGAATATTGCTATATTTGCATTAAATAAAAGTTTGCAGAAGAAATATTTCTGATGGTTTATAGTTTCATCAGTATGTTAATACAAAGTCAGCCAGGTGTGCTATTATTCTTTCTATTGCCTTGAAAGATGTGCTTTAGACAAATTTACTCAAACCAATGTTTGCATTTGATACTTGAAAAGCATACAAAATTAGAAGAAAAGAAGGAAACAGAAAATTTGTATCCAGTTTACAAGAACATCTTGCCATTGATTAATGTCTCTGTGTTTTGAAAGTGTAGTTTAAGATCTGTCCTTGAAAACATGGATCATATCACACTGCCAAGTATTTTCCAGATAGCTTAAGAAATATGTCTTTTACCAGTGTTATAAAATCAGTTTGCATTTCCTGAATCAATATATAGAAACATTCAGTGTTTGTGTGGTTTAGGATATGTAATCAGACTTGGTATCTTCTATGATTTTTACAAATTGTCTAACACAGTCACAAATTAGTTGTCAAATTCCAAAAGGGAACCACTACTTCATCTTGAATTTCCTCTCATAATAGACTTGTTTCTAACATAATTTCCTGCACTAATGTTTACATATATAGACATTTGTGTATATATAAAGAGATATACATATATATGCACCATAAAAGTCATAACGTGTATGTCTCACAGTGTTTTCCAGTTCAGTAATTCTACCTACAAAGATGACAAATGTCTAACCTCCTCCTAATCTCTAGCTGTTCCAGATCTAATAAGGTATTTCCCAGGTCTCCGTAGCTAAACAGTTTCTGGAAAAGCAACTGAAAAGATTCTGAGAGTTTAAGTTTTACAGATAGTGTTATAACTAGTCTTTTGTCTCTGAGTAGAGTGTTTAAATACTGAAATAGCTGTCCTGTGGAAATGGCTAGTCCTTTCACATTCTTTCTAATTTGGATAGAAAAATTTGACATATTTTTTGCGGATTTTTTTTTCCCATTTTTTACCATTATCATAAAACAGAAATTTCAGAAAAAGGGTTAAGTCTTGATGTTTGTGATTACAGTGAAATATTTGGATATTTCCAAAACTAGAGCAGCTTGGGATGAGATTAATAGATGTCTCTCAGGCACTGCAATATTATTCTGATGACATAGTTCTCTTCCTGGCTAAGCCTTTGTTGCATATTATGTGTTTTCAAGATATAATCATATGATTTTCATCATATGTTGCAATTTCAAACACAAAAAAGCAGTGATATGTCATGACAGAGGTAATCTATTCACAGAGCTATTTTGTTTGAGTGAGGAAGGGATGCACTTGAGTTATAACTCCTGTGAGGTACTGCAACAACAAAACACAGACTGAAGTTAAAGCAGACCACAAAATAAAATATTTCCACTATCAAAAAACCCGAAACTTTTCTCATTTTGGTTGACCTGACCAGATTTTCCTCACAGGAAAAACACTTTTCTTGGAAAAATTATTTGTAGAAACTGCATTTCCCCATTTTTGAAAAAAAAAAAAAAAAAAAAAAAAAATCATTACGAGATTTGTCTGAGAATCAATAATAAACCAAAACTTTAAAATAGTTTTTGAAAGCACTTTGTTTCTGGGTATTACATTTTTACACCAAATTTCATCAAGGTCCTGATGGTTTATGATAACATGAGCTTCAGGGACAAGACAAGTAAATAGGATATGAATGGACCTGCCTGGGATGTGTGAAGGTGTGCATAATGAAGTACAAAGGAAACAGCAGAAGGCTTGGAAGTACTCAAAATGCTTCTAAGTCCCTGAACATTATGTACTGCTAGGTATTGGACAAGATAATTGTGCCTGCCATGCAGCTGGAGGTGAGATTTGCCAGTCCCCATCCACATAGCTGAGTGGTCAACCCTTACTGAGGTGAGAGACATGGAAGCTGAATGATAATTACCAGACTTCAACTCACTATTTCAACTTGCTATAACAGCTCCCAAAAGAGACTAACAAGAAAATTTTATTTCCCAGCTATACAAACACATGACAAACCCTGGTTCCTCATTCCTGCCAGGTCCCCTCTCCCAGGAGGGCCAACACTAGGCTGTGTTCCAGGGAAAGCAGAGAGGAGCTCCCAACCATGCCATGGGAGAGCCATGGCCAGGTCCACCCTACACCTGGGGGATGGCTCTGCTGAGAGTCAGTCCACCCAGGCCTTGGCTACAACCTTGCTGACCCACAGTCTGATGTCCTGACCTGGCCTCAGGCTGTGCCCATCCCAGTGACCATCCTGGGACTGCCCTACCCAGACTCCCCTCACCAGGCTTCATCCTGACCCACACCCATGGGACACCTTTGCATCCCTGATGTTTACAACTGAGTCCCAGGCAGCTGGAGCAAGCGCCTTTGCAGCATTAATGACCCAAATCCCTAGTCTTTTCCTTCTCCTCAATGCAAATAACCAAAGATTTTTGTTGTTTTGCTGCATACTACATTTTGATAGGATAAGACCCACACAAGAGTACTGAGAGAACTGGTAAAAGTGTTCACTCAGATGATTTGCATCATTTACCAGCAGTCCTGGCTAACTGAGGAGGCCTCAGGTGACTGGAATTTGGCAAATGTGATGTTCATCTCCAGGGGCCAGAGGGAGGACCTGGGAAACTACAAGCCTGTCAGCCTGACCTCTTTCTTGGGAAGTTCATGGAACAGATCATCGTGAGTACCATCACATGTCATGTGTAGGACAACTCAGAGATCAGACCCAGCCAGCATGGGTTTAGGAAAGGCAGGTCCTACTTGACCAACCTGATCACCTTTTGTAACAAGGTGACCTTCTTAATAGATGGAGGAAAGGCTGTGGATGTTGTCCACCTCTACTTCAGTTAAGCCTTTGACACCCTTTCCCACAGCTTTCTCCTGGAGAAAGCAGCTGCTCAGGGCTTGGATGAGCGCACTGTTTGATGGAGAAAACACTATACAGATGGCCAGGCTCAAAGAGTGGTGGTGAATGGAGTTGCATCCAGTTGGCGACTGGTCACAAGTGGTGTCCAGCAGGGCCCAGTTTTGGGGACAGTTCTCTTTAATAACTTTATTGACAACCTGGATCAAGTGCATCCTTAGCAAGTTTTGGGCAGAAATGTCAGTCTGCTGCTATAGGGTAGAAAGTTTTTAAAGAGGGGTCTGGACAGGCTGGCTGGATGGGTTGAGGCTGATTGTATGCAGTCCCAAAAGGCCAGGTGCCAGGTCTTACATTTTGGTTACAACAATCCCATGTAATGTTACACACTTGAGCAAGAGGGTCCTGGAAATCTGCCTATGGGCAAACAACCTTGGGGATGCTGTTCGATGGCAGCTGAACACGAGCCAGCAGTGTGCCCAGGTAGCCAACAAGGCCAGTGGCATCCTGACTTGTTTCAGCAATAGTGTTGCCAGCAGGACCAGGGCAGTGATTTTCTCTCTGCACTCAGTATTGGTGAGGCCACACCTCAAATCCTGGGTTCAGTTTTGGGCCCCTCAGTACAAGAAGGGCATGCAGGTGCTGGAGCATGATCCAGAGAAGGGCTGTAGGGCTGTAGAGCTGGGGAAGTCTGGAACATAAATCCTATGAGGAGCAGCTGATGTACCTGAGGTTGTTTAGCCTGGAGAAAAGGAGACACAGAGGTGACCTTATTGCTCTCTGCAACTATCAGAAAGGAGGTTGTAGCAAGGTTGGGATCGGTCTCTTTTCCCAATTACAAGTGACAGGATGAGAGGAAATGGCCTCAAGTTGCACCAGAGGAGGTTTAGATAGAATCTTAGGAAAAATTTACTTCCCTGAAAGGGTTGTCAAGCATTAAAACAGACTGCCCAGGGAAGTGTGGAATCACCATCCCTGAAGTTATTTAAAAGATGTGTAGATGTGGCACTTGAGGACATGGTTTAGTGGTGGACTTGGCAGTTCTGGGTTAGTGGTTGGACTCAATGATCCTAAAGGTCTTTACCCAAATGATTCTATGACACTGTGATTCCATGATTCTATGGAATTTAAAACAAATCACAACTTAAAAATGTTTGTCACTTGGAAATTAGTTATCCAATTTACGTATTTTTTTCATGCCAGTACTTATGTGCTACTGAATTTTAGATTGGTAATGCTCACAAATATTGTGTTGACCATGAGGCAGACAAAGCACTGTCCTATTCATTAAAGTGTATGGAATCCAAAGTCAGGATTTACTTTTGAGAGTCCATTATATGATGTGTCAATTTATCACTGAAGCTCTCAGTTACTCTTTAATGAATTTTCTGATATCGCATATAGCTGCTTGTTGACTAGTTTACACAAGGTCTTATGACATTTATAAAGCTGGCTTACAAATTTAAGATACAAAGTGACCTATTGATTCATATTTAAGTGCTATAAAACAGTGTAAACAGCTTCAGTAAATAATTTAGACACATTAAGAAAGCAAAAAGGAGAAAGAAGACAAGCACTGAAAACTGATAAGAGCTATTATGCTGAACACAACATGTACTTGAACATCTTTCACAGTTTCTGTGCTTATAAACCAGCAGTTAGCAGTTAATATTATAAATTATTTTTTATGAACTTGAAGAAAGAAAAGCATTATGAATTTGTCAAAATTGATTTTTATGTGAGTAATGATTAGACAGGGAAATATTGCTGCTGTATTATTGGAAGGACCCAAACAAGAACTTTATATGATTAAAATCCTGGTCATACAATCAGTCGCCAATGTGTTAAACCAGTGTTCAGAAGACTTATTTGTTCATACATCTTCCACATTTCTAGTTGTCTCCCACAGACTTTCCAAACCTCCTAGGTTTTGTCATGGTAACAGCTTAATTTATCTCATTTCAACTTGTGTGATGAAAAATTGTCAGTGAACTCTCTACAGTGCCCACAAGCATTTGTTTGCTTTAGTATTCCATGTTTATACCTGCCAATATAGAAAAATTTCAAGTTCTTTGTTTGACTTACCAAACTGTATCAAAAGGAAGATTTGTTAAAATGGATATTATGAAGTAGTTTTGTTCCATTTCCTTCTTAGATTTGGTAGTATAAGCCCTAAGTAGTCACACAGTACGTTATTTTGAAATAGAAGTTTCCAAATTTCTCATGCTCAACAGACAAAAGATGGACTTGAGCAGCCATTAAAAGTATACTGGAATAAGGAGATACTAGTCAGGCACAAAAAAATATCCAGATCTATTCTAAACTAAGCTAAACTTGGGAAGGTCTAACCAGCAAAATTTGGAAAAATGAATGTTTCTCTATGCCTTCAGTTCAGTGTCCAATATTTACAACATACTGTGTCATTGAAGCTTTCACTAAGTTTCATCTAAGACTGTATTTTAATTTTGTGTATTACTACTGGGAAATGGTTCCTTGAAAAATATCTATGAACAAAGATATTTTTAACATTTATATTTGCAGGAAGATATATTTAGTTCAACTCTTCCAACAATACTTTTCCATATGAAAAACTGCTTTCTAAAATGGAGCATGCTCTTTACCATTAGTAGGACTGGGCTTCTGTGAATACTCATTTGAATTATTTAATTAAGAAATATTGGAAGAAACAGATTTTTGACAAAAATTGCTGAACATTGGTGAAAGCAAACCAACCATATTCTTACCATGAAGCTTTAGTACAAGAATTTCAATCAAATAGAGAGTAGTTTTTCCAATGTGACAGTGTTCACTGTTTAACGTGCAGCAAAACCCCTACAGATGTGAAGAGTGAAAAAGTTTGTCAGTGTTTCCGTGTGTATGCATAGAAATGCAGATTACAAAACCTTTCTGTGGTCTTCCTCTTCCTTCATTAGCTGTGCTTTGACAAGCACCTTCTTCAGAGAAGAAAGTCAGGGAAATTATTCTGGCAGAGGTTTATTCACGATTGCTAAGGCTGATGCAAACATACATCAGACTTGATAAGAATCTCTACCGTTCTTCCCCTTCTTGCTTGCTTCTTGAGAGAGTCATTAGCTTCTGCCCCAGTGGGAGCTAGGTCAAAACTGATGCAAAGCCTGAGAACAATATCTAACTTGAGGGGAGACAAGAATCCTTAAAAAATAAAATCTGTTCAAAATTTTAAAACAAAAAAGAGCAAAATGTGTCATATTCCTTGATATAAAATGTTGGCCCACTCAATACTTAGCACAGATGCTCCCTGAGTGAGTCATTTGTGCAATATACTATAAACACAAATCAGTTCCATTCTTGGAAGACGAAAACACAGAATGAAACTTGATCTTATTCATATTCACAGAGATATCTCATTTTTATTTTGAAAATTTGGTCTGTATGAGGTGAGCAGAATTAGGACCAATTTATACAAGAGCTGCTTTGTTGTTAAAGTTTGTCTTCCATTCGCTACTCAGATTTGAAGGAAATGACAAATTATTTTTAAAATTTTAGATATGGCTTTTAACTAAAATTTGTCCGAACTCTTTACCTCTTCATTTTTCTTCAGCAAACACTTAAATATGTGTTTGATTTCAATCCTATCAACTAGTTTCATGGTAGCCAAGTGGACTAAGCAGACAGTAAGGAATGTGCTTAAGAGGACTTGTGGGCAATTGTTTTGCCTGTAAGCACATGGTATAGAGTAACTATATATCAATTTCTGTTTAATATATGATGTTCTTGTATTTTCTATCTTCCTTATGTTCTTTAATCATCCATTTAAAAATAGTGTATCATAGTATGTTAAAGAAATATGCAATCAAACTGCTGCCAAGTCAGTTTCAATTAAAAAGAGGAATTTTTACATTCAGCTAGAAACAAGACACTTGAATTTGTTGATAGTTTAATATTGTTTGCAAACTGTTCATTCTGAAATTTGCACATGTACTTAAGTTGTGCATTATAAAAGTTAGAATGGTTTGATTTTTTTTATTAAATATTAACTAGATCTGCTAAATGGCTTGGAAAGAACAAGCCAACTTCTGTCTCCTCTGCTTACAACTTTGTGCTAACAAATTAACTATTGCTAATTTTAGACAGGTTAGTCTAGAATGACTGACTAGAATGACTGTTTTTGGAGTATCAAAACATTATCTTTTGTGATATGGATGGAACTTCTTGGTACGTGCTTCCACAGAAAATTAGCTACCATTTTGTCCCATTTTGAGAATAAAAACCCTTCACATTTAATAATGGGATATGGATGAAGTTTTATTCCTTCTAAGCACTCCCTATGATCTGCATCCTGTGCTTATAGAATTTCTCAGTCAGAAAACATAGAGGCAGTAATACTGCAGAGCCTTTATCCTTCAATAAAAAATTGCTAAAAACTAAGTATTTTACAAGGTTTCAAAGTTATTAAATTCTGTACATCTAGAAAATTCACAATTTCCCCCACTAAGGTTACTATACAAGCTGGGATGTTATTGCACATTCTGTGTTGAAATTGTGTCAACTTCAGTGTGAATTCCATTCACATTGTAGTGTTTGCACCACTGAGCATTGGATTCTGTCTGCTATAAACCAGGGAGTGATCTTTTGAGCTTCGGACTTTCTCAGAGATGATAACATACCTCATTGTCACTCCAAGGCATCACCTTGCTTTAGATCAGTGGGGAAACCACCAACTTTGGCAAAAGCTGACCTATTGTAAAAAGAATACTTAGATGTTTCAGTCAAATGTTGATATATCATATTTCAAAGCAAGAGACCCGTCTTAGAGAAGACTGAGTATATTCAGAGTGTGCAGCCAAACATATGTGTTTTCTGTGGGCATTTTCAAATACTTGGTGTGTATGTATTTGTGCGTGTGCGCAAGTCTGTTTGTGTACTCTCAGTTGCTGGAGAGAGAATGGATGGTTTGGATTCTTTGAGTTTGGGAATGCATAACTTGGAAGCATGCTACTGTTTTTTAGGTCTTAATCAAGATTTTATGGAATTAAAAAATAATATTTAAGTGACTGAGAGCCTTTCTAGCACTTTAAAGTAATAAAAAGACAGAAAACAAATAAATGCTAAAGCCTTGTCTGATTCTCAAGCTGCCTGCTATAAACAGAATCCTTTTCTGCAAAGTTAACATTATAATATAGCTCACAGAATTCATGTGTCTCAGAAATAACCCTATAAATGGTGTTGCTATATTTACTATATGAATTGAAACTGCAGAGATTTACAAATCTCCCAAAACCATATATTATGTCTTTTTTTTCTGCGAGGTTGAAATACAGTAGACCATTTTCCAACACGCTATGAATGAGAAATACTCATGATAAAATAAGGCTATTATACTTGCCCTCAGACTTCTAGAATAGATTTCTGCTAAACACAGTGAAGGTCAGAACTGAAATGAAAGTATTTTGTTTCATATGAGTTGATACCAACTCCTAGAAGTATCATTTAATTGGCCACTGCTGAAGGTATTGATAATGAATCAATGGCAATGTTATAATAGTGGGGAGCAGCAAGGAAGAGTGAGAGGGTAGTAAATCTGTACTATTTTAGTATCTTGATGTTGGTTGCTAAGCACTAGCTTGAAATGTAGAATGTATTTTATACCATTCAGAGCAGAGAAAGAAAGACATAAGAAATTGTATATTAAATAAAATACAGCTGTTGTTTATATAGTCGCAATTATTGGAGATGATCTGAAGATATTACAGTTATCAGAACTTGGTCAAAGAATGTTGGCCTGTCAATAATCTACACCATCCCAGTTTGGGGGTAGAAACTGAGACATTTGTTGATCACTGGTGTTACAATGTAACCGAGGAGCGGGGGTACATTAATGAGGAGGTAGGACATGTTAATAAGGGGGGCAAGTGATGCTAACTAGGGCTTAGGAAATCCAGTCACTTTATTTCATCATACAGTAGGCACTTTTCCACATCAGGACCACCTGGAGAGGAGGAACAAAGGGTTTCTAGATATCTTGCCACATCTTCCATATCTTTCAAGGGGAGGCAGGGCTAATACACATAGATATCTGAAAACAGTCCTGGTCACCCAGGTATCCTCTCGTGGCAGGCTCCTGTCTTATCAAAGGGAGGAACCCCTTTCAGTATCTGCTGCCCAGGTCTTGCTGGACAATCCCTTCAGGTCTTCTCCTGTTAATAATTGTTTTTCTTCCCCAACAGAAGAAGTAGATGGCAAGATAAAGAAAACAACTCCTTTGCAGTATCTTTTAGCCATCTGCAGTTCTTTGAGTCTATGATTTCAGTAAGGGGTGGTGGTAGAAATAAGGGCATAGTCAACTGCTGTTTAAATATGAACACTTCCTCATGATTTGCACGTGCTTCAATTTCCAACAAATTCAACCAGTAGTTATCCTGTCCTGGGACAGACTCTTCAGGTACTTATAGTTTTGGAAAATCCAGAGAAGAGATATCATGAATGACACTGTAAAGGAGAGTAGGAAACAACTATTCACTTTTTCTCACAACACAGGAACTAACAGACATGAAATTAAATTATGGGGTAGCAAGGTTCAAGCAAACAAAATAAGTTAATTTTGTATGCTACTCATAATTAAGTTTACAACTTACTGCCACATGGTGCTAGCAATACCAGAGGCATTGATGAGTTCAAAAAGTAATAAAGGAAATTCAGAAAGGAAAATCCCATCAAGACCTATTAAAAAAGGTACCTCTGAGTCTGCAAGGACCTAATTGACAGACCAGGAGGTTATATGGGGAGCTATCCCTTATGGTTGCCCCATGCTTTTTTGTTTTCTTGGGTTTTATTATTAACCCATAGCACTCAGGCTCCTGGACTAGGAGAAGCTCTGATTTGACCAGGCATGATCACTCATATTTTCTGATATTTTATAGAGATCATTCCATTAATTTATCATGTGATGGGACAAGATTTCAGTTTAGGTTTTTCTTGACTAGACATTGCTGCATTACGGCAATATGATTTTTACAGACCCCACTGTTAAATCCCACAGACTTGGATTTAACAAACTCCCTTGAATATAAACTGTAACACTACAAACTGTCTTCTTTATAGGTTCATTATATGGATTACAGAGCAAAAACCTCATAGGCCTTTCTGTATAAGAAAATTAAATACAGACTTCTGCTGTTACACCATTTTAGTACTCATACAATATCACTTGGATAGGTAACAGAAAACATCTTTACAGTCACAGGCTGTTTCCATTGGAAAGTAGCACTTGATGCAAACTATGGCTCCAGTTCAGAACCAGATTCCCTTAGACAGGAAGAAGCTAAGTCAAATCTAAAGGTAAACAGCAAAATTCAGTGAAGGCTAATACCCCCTTCCACAATATGAGAATTCCAGGAATCGCTGCACACTATGCATACTATTTTCATTAAACCATAATTGGTCTGAGATGCCCCACAGAGGTTGCAGTTCCATGTTCCAAGTTAAATATCTGACCATCTGTGGGATCATCAGTAAATGTTTTCTCCCAATCTTTCATGTTCCAAAACCCAGGAAAAAAAACCCAAACTCTAATATTCACCTACGTATTAACATGATTAGTAAATCCTACCAAATTCAAAGGTCTTGATTGATCATGACAATTCTACACTGTAAAAGCAAGCAAAAAAAAATTCAAAACAAATAAACACACCAAAAAAGTAGCGCTACCAACTTCCATAACAGTGTCAAACTTGCTGGTTTTGGATAAGGTAACTGCCCCTGACATCTTGTTAGAGCAGTGAAGAACAGACAACATAGTCATGATTAATTTCCTTCCCCTCCTTTTTTTTTTTTTTTTTTTCTTTTCTTTTTTTTCCCCCCTAACTCCTAAGGAGTCCTAAGGAAGCCAAAACCACTCAGATAGCAAAGTAGTTGTTCAAATGTACGAATTCTTGTCTGCAACTGTGCCATTTACATCTCTGGTCATTGTAAATTGCCACATAGTGAGACTAAACTTCTTCCAGTCCTACTAAATGGACTTACACAAAATGTTCCATAGATGCATATTGTTGTATTTTTGTGATTTTGGTTGTTACTTTGCATGGTGGCTTAGGTCTGTGAACTAGAGTATGGTGGATGAGAAGTGACAAAACCCTCTACTTATGCTCTGTTCTGCCTCTTCCTTGATGGATTCATGCACACAGGAAAAGTATAGAGCTGGCAGATGCAGTAATGACACTGTTCTTTCCCATGCCCTACATCTAAAACCCAAGAAAAGAGCACAGAAATTGAACAAGATATGATTTTTTGTTTTAACCATGTCCCTGTATTACTATTTATAGCTGGATTGTATTTTTTTTCAAAACAATGAAACAAATATTTATAAAGCAGGAAATAAAACAGTAAACTAAGTATTGTTGATACCCTAAAACAGACTTGCTAGTTTTTCCTTATGGGCTAGTCTATTTGAGTTTTTGCAACTAAAGCATGCTATTGACTATTATCTCTGAATGTCTCTTTGATGTTATTAGATCAGTTAAAGTTTCAAAGCTGTAGTTACCTGTGGAGACTGGTACAATTTATTTCATACATTTACTGCCCATTAGCATGTGTATGAGGCAGTTTCTTGCAGATTTTGTATCTGTAATGAATATTAAACCATCTCATCTACTTATAATAATATAATAGGCCCTGTGATGATAGACTCTGTTTGCACAGGAAGCAGATGTTGATGTTTACCTAGATGTAATTTACAATGATGAGTGGTGGTGAGCTGAGATTTTTCCTGCCAGAAAAATTGTCTGTGTTAAACTTCTGCAAAATATTTTGCATGCCATGTGGTCTCTTAGGTCAATATAGATATACATATTATCTTCAGTGAATAATTGTGAATCTATACTAAGAAATTAAATTATACATTCAAGGAAGCTATTTATTTAAAGATATATTTACCAATTCTGAAATGTGATGTCTGGGAAAAATTGAGGGTAAACTTCAGCTAAAGAAGAAAGTAGTATGTGTTGAGGTCATAAATGGATTTCTTAGAAGTAAACATAGTAGGACTTATTCAGACAGAGTGTCAGTGGCTAAAAACTGAAATTAGTAAAGGTAAGGCTGAAATAAGACACATTTATTTTAGTACAGAGAAGTGCCATACACTACAATGGATTACAAAAGGGTGACATGAATTCTCCATCATTTAGAGTCTTTAAATCTAGGCTGAAAACCTTTCTAAAAGATAGTTTTTAGTTCCACTTGACACAAAAAATGATGAATGGTATTTTCTAACCTGTGTTATGCTAGAGGGAAAAAAAAGAGGGGCATTGTGATTTTTTGGGGCTTCAATACCTGTAAAATCTATGATATAATGAAATACAATCAGATATTCACCTATATTTTCGTTTTAGATTCAATATTTATTTTCAGTTTCGGACATCATTTACAGCTTTAGAAAAACAGTGTTTTGAATTTGGAGATGTGGCTCTTCATGTCCATTTCTTTGGTCATCTCTCTCTAGATCCCAAAATATGTTTTCTCATCTTCTCACATTTGGAGTTGGGGACATACCACTCTTCTTGATAAACATCAATTTATTCTTTTAGTTTTGGGCCCACTTCTCAGCATCTTGCAGGTATTTGATCTTTTCTACACTGCTTACTACTTGCCATCCTGAGATCAAATCTTAATGAAATTCATAGTAAGACACAAATCTATAGATGTAGTGATCATGTAAAACATTTTCTAAAGTCACCACTCATTTCTGAAAATATTCTGCATTGAACAGAAAAATATGTGTCCGGAGGCAACCTTTGCTTTTGTTGTTTCCTAAATCATACCATTGGCTTCAGAGACAATAAAACCAAGGAAAATACAGATCTTTTGTCTCTCCTTATTTTCATCAAAGTGAAAGTGGTACTGTTTGGCTAAAAGTAGTGTTCTAAATTTAAATTGGTTGAAATTACAGTGGACTTAGTTACATTATTTTTCCCAAATTTTGTGGTTTCCTGAGTGACAGTTGTTTAAAACATAAAAAAGAGAAGAAAAGGAAAGAAATAAAAAGCCCAGGTTTTAATGTGAATAGACATGTGGTCTGATCACTTGAAGAAAACTGGCCTTAAAAATTCCATTTCAAGGACATTTAGAATTATCTTGGATCCCAGATGCATTTGTAAATGTATCCATCTATATTTATATTATTTATATTGATCTCTTTTTTTTTTTTTTTTTGGAAAGACAGCACCTTTCCACTCTCCAAGGTCTTCCTTTGTGGGTTCTTTTTAAATTCACTCCTTTTTTTCTCCTTTCATAATTTTGTTCTGCTAAATCGCTTCTGTATCCTGAAAATGCCTTTCCCTCCTTGACATTTAGACTCTTCAAGTATTTATAGATTGTTACCATGTCCCCCTTAAGTCATTTCTTAGACAAACTATGCATATTTAGCACTTGCAATCAATCCTCATACATCAATCACTCTAGAAGTCTAATAATTTTTTGCAGCTTTCTTCTCATCTTCCTCCAATATGTGAATATCCTTATAATAGGATGCCTAAAATTAAATACAATGGGTCATGTCTGCAGCTCATGTAAATCAGTGTAGCTCTGTTGAAGACTTTGTTGATTCATGCTAGCTAAAGAGCAACATTTCTAGTGCAAAGATACGAAAACTGTATATATTTTGTGAAGTGAGCTTGAAACCACACAGAGCTTTTTTTTCATAGTAAAGCTTCTTTGAATTAATTTCCATTACTTAGCTTTATTTTTGAATGATGAATTTCTAGTTTGCTTCTTGTAAAACCTCAAAATAATCTGCACTTTCATGTTTTTGTTAATGATTTGAGAAGATTCTCCAGCATCATCAGAATAGCCATGTGTCCCAAACCTATAGCTGGAGGTTTCTGCTTGCAGACCATGGCCACACAGAAGTGATACAGGTTTAGAGTGGCTGTGGGAAGGACTGTTCTAGTCCAGATGGCAATGAGCATCAATGGCTGACACCCTCCCATAGCATATCGACTGTGAAAAGAAAGCTTATAATCCACTTTATAATACCCGATCTACCTTTGAACTCTTCTACAATCTTTGTCATTCTACTGGCCCCATCAGCGGCCTGTCCCTCAGCATGTTTCATCCCAAATCAGTTCTTTGTGTCCTTACAACCCAACATTAGAAACCATATGAAAGCTCATAATAGAGAAAGATAGGCTGATATTTTTAGACCTTTTTTTTTTTTTTTTTTTTTCAAACTAGCTATGGTAAAGGGCAAAACCTTAATTATGTTCTTAATAGTTCTAGACCTCCTGCATAGTCAATGGAGATGAATAAACTTTTTCTTTTTTTAATAATTGGTACAGCATTTTAGAAAATAAATACAAATGAAATTTATAAATAATTTACAAAATAAGTTATCACTTCTAGCTGCAAAATGGTGACTTTCCTTTAGAAATACTGCAAAAGCGCTGCAACAATTAAATTTCACAGGATTCCTCTCCTGCAATATATTAGAAATACACATACACACACACACACACACACACACACAGAGTTAGTGGAGAACCCTATTTCACTATGTCATTATGTCCTATTCTGTCCTGAATTGAAACTGTATAGGGTGGGGACGATGACACACAAAGATTTCTGGATTGTTGTTAGTTTGTTAGTTCTGGACTACTACTTTCAATAGTACCAAATTTATATTTATATATACATATTTTTTTTTTTTTTTTGGTCACTAATATGTACAAGTAGCTATGCTTATGCTTTGAAGAAATTTGCTTTATTGAAAATATTTTCTGGGTGAGGTGGCACTTGGTTTCAAACCAAGATAGCATCTTCCCCAGGGAACACTTTGTTCAGACTAAAAATTCTTTACTTGAAAAATTTCAGCAGCCAGGCCACTTTGTAACTGATAATCATACAGAAAACTTATTGACTACTTTGCTATTTTATAAACTATTTTACCTAGGCCTTTTTTTTTCCCCAATTTATACCATTTTTCTTTGGCCTTTTTATTTTAAATGAGCATTTTCTGCTAGATTTCTTTCAGAATTGTTTAGTAAAACTTCTACAACTTAAAATTCCACAGCAAAGTGTAAACCAAATGCCATAAACCATATGTTAAATAAACTTTACATTCAATACCAAGGGAGTCCCATAATAACACGGAAGTTGCAGATGATAATATTTGTTCAAATAATTATGGTCACAAAATTGAATAAAGGGCATTTTTTTTTGTTGTAAAATGTATATCTGTGTATACAGGGAGCAAAATCAAAGTTTTCATGAGATGTTGTATATTATGAGCATTGTGTTTCACCACAGAGAAGTATGGAGAAAGGCATTTTGCAATTTCCCTCAGCATATGATCATGGGTCAAATAGTTTAGACTTTCTGATTCCATTTAGGCTGCTGAGGTAGACTCACAACCAATTCTAAATGGCATGACAACAGGAATTTGGTGTAGAAAACACCTATGGAATGAGGTCATCTGCTGTGTTTGTCAGTGCAGGGATGTTCCCCCTCAGGACACCCTCACATGTTGTACAGTGTATTTCCCTAATTACTTCATAGGATGAAATTCCTTTCACCAAAAACAGAGGTTCATATTGCACTCTAACTGTAGATTACAGTTAGGTCTGTATTGCTGGCCTTATACACGTCTTAAATATCCGTCCCCAGTTTGGCAAGGAATGAAGTGAAGGGAGTGGAAAATATTGATTTATGAGGTATGGTAAACCACCAGGCTAATATTGAGTTGCCTCCTCTCTCTTTTCCTGGAAAGCTCAAGGCTGTGTTGTCAGAGGATTTATTGTGAATGACTTCAGAAAAAACTGCTCAGAGGCTGTTTCAGTCACTGATGGTGAACCAGTAGCTACGTATACTTATTTTACATCGAAGGTTCCTTGTCACTGCAGACAAAACAGGGGTTTTCTGTTCTAAGGATGAAGGAATGAAATTGAACTGTTCTTCATATCAGAATTTGCTAGAAAGGGGAAGAAAAAGAGTAGGAAGAAATGGTGAAAATACTTGAACAGTCTGCTACTGTTACTAGCTGTCCCTTTGCTCATGCCTATGTCTGACACTGTTTTCTAGTCCGTATTAGAATGTCACATTTAGGTTGATCCCCTATAAAGAACTGGTAGTGCATCTTAAGGATCAGAGTACTAAGGAATAACCATCCCTGCCCCATGAAAAAGCCTGTAGAGCCTGTCTGCTAAGAGGTACAGAGGAATCTCAAGATTGATAGTGTCACTCAGTTATTGACTGATAATAAAAAGGTCAATGAAATACAAGGTACTGCTCATTGGGAAAATTAATCATATCTATGCAGATACAAATATGATTGTAAAATTAGTCAAGACTATTTAGAAAAGGGATCACAAGACAGCTAAAATGGTTCTTTGAAGAGACCTCGATTCCCAGAAAGGCAAAATGTGATATTAGACGTTGTTATGGAAGGAAGCTCGAATGAAACAGAAAACACCATTAAGGCAGCATATAAATCACTGGGACATTTATATATTTAGTAATACAGTGCATTCTAATATTCTCATCTGAAAAGGGTTAGGCAGAAATAGAAAAGCAGGAAGGAATGTGACAAGGATGAGCAACAGTGTAGAACAACTCTGGATTTAAGGGAGATTAAACAAAATAAGACTTACAATTTGGAAAAGCTGTGATATGGTACAAGTATATAAAATCAGAAGTGATGATCATTCATTAGCACTCAAAGAGAGCAAGAAGTTGTCAAGTGATATTTTTTGGGCAGAAGATTTAAAACAAATGAAGTACTTTTTTTAACATGATTGTAATTAAAATGTGGAACTTGATGCCATAGGATACAAGGAAGAACAAAGGTAGAAATAGATTTGGACAAATTTATAGGAAGAACAAAAAATCCTTCAGGGATTGTTGACTACAAGGATCTGAAGCCATGCCTGACTTAAGAAGACCTTAAAGCACTTATTATCAGATGCTGATAACATTCAAACTTCTCTTGTTCTTATACAAATTCCTTAAGCACCCAATGTCCACTACTGTCAACTCTCAGAGCATGGTTTCAGATCTTGGACTCCAGTCCTCCTAGGAACTGTTCTGTCATTGCCTTCTGAATGAAATGCTAGCGTTCAGAAGGGAAGAAGGCCACCTGGTTGTCTGGAGCCTGTTTTGGGGAGTCAGCTGGGCTATAAGACTGACAAAATTCTGTGTTTTTCTAAGTGTCATCTGCAGAGCTTCTGTAAGTAACAAGCTTTTCAGAGCCTCTGAAAGTAACATTTCTATGCTTGGAGACAATAAGCATAATTGTGAGGGGGGAGAATGAGCTTGTAAAGCAGCAGTATGATCTCCTACATGTCTCTTATCAGCATGCTTCCATTGCAACCTCCACCTCACAGGCATACTCAGGGAGCTGCCCTTATGCTAAATTTGAGCCCTGGCTTCTGCAGACATTGTTCTAAAATACATCAGCAGCATATATTTATTTCTTGTGAAATACCAGTCATCATATGGAAATCAAAACTTGTCATTCAACTGAACTTTTGGCTGTATTGTTTTGAAAACAGGCTAGGAAAATATCTTCAGAATACAAGCTATGAAATACAGAACACTATTGAGATTAGATATATACCTCAGTAAAACTTTCAAATATCTATAAATTAATAATATTTTGTTTTATTGTAAATTCTGTCACATTTTAGTAGGTTTTTAATTTACCCATCATATTGACAATTTTTGATTAAAACCAGATAAAATATTCTTCTGTTTTTTCTTTAATTGATTTTCTAATTTATCTGGATTTATCTTGCAATGCTGCATTTCTGCCAAGATTTGTCATTAATGTAGGAGTCCAGAGATGTGACTGACTATGAAATTGTGTCCTTCACAGATACTTAATCTACAGAAGGCCAGAAGAGCACTGAGGAACTACTCTCATAACGCCACTGTACTCTGATCCTGCTGCAGATCAAGACAAGGCTGGAGAAGAAAGTAAGTCTGTAGCTTGCAGACAGAAGCTAGATTTTGCACATAGTATTATCTGACAATTACCATTCTATTCTTTTCAATATAAATTAAATAAAATACACTCCTGGTCTAAGGCTTCAGAAGATTTTTCCTCTCTACTGTCTCTGTTTTTGTGGGTTTTTACAGTCAGTCAAGAGTAGCAATGCCCATCACTAGAGATAGTGTCCATCATGTCAAAAGAGAAATAGCAACAATACTTGTATCATTCAAAATTACATTTTGGTAGAAAAGAGTCTAATTTCTAACTAATATTACTTAAGTTGTTTTGGTGCCAATAAGGAATATTTCATTAGAATGTAATTTCAGGGATTCTGGGTTATTTCAAGTGGGCATTTTAGAAAACAGCCAACTTCTATATGTCCTTTTTTTCAGCCTTTGGGAAATGAGGCCTTTACAAAAAGGAAAGAGCGGGTAACATCTTACCTTTTAAAACTAATTTGTTTCACATTGGTAAGCAGCGCTTTCACTTTTACATGTTTATTTCACTCCAAAACATGACCTTGCTACTTCAGATCCAAAGAAAGATTTTAGCACTCTACTGTTTTAACACAGTTAGGCTGGAAGGCAGTCAAGGGATGTGAGGAAATCGTTTGTTGCACATTTAATGGTGTGAAGTATCCACCAGGGAAAACTTGAAAGATTTTTCTGTTTCCTCATAAAAGTGTCCATGAGTGAAATTCCAGTTTCCTGAGTAGTTCTCTGATTAGCTTTTCACAACTCTGTCCTGTGTCAGACAATTGGGAAGAAAACAAGGATCAGGTTTTGTTGATATTCATGAATATCACACCTTTATCATCATCCCATTGGTGACGTCTCTTGGATTTGCTATGAGGGAAGCTTCACAACTGCTGAGCTTATCTTCAGGCACCAGTCCTGTGGTGCTCTGTAACTGTGCAAGGCTCAAGCTAATCTGCTGCTTAACTCTGCTCCTAGGGGGATCTTGAGCACTGCAGCAGCTTAGAGCCAGCTCTGTGGAGCTCAGACACTCTGTGGGTCATGAGCTGCTGTGTATATGAACCATCACTTACCCACCTGTTTCTCAAAGCTCCCTTTGGACCTCAATCACATGGGAGTCTGCAGTGGCAGACTGTTCTGTGGCCCAGGGTTAAGATGAAGAATATTTTTCCAGGAATACCCATCTAGCTCTTCCTTAGATAAGAAATACCTTAAAAAAGCAAAACCCTGTTTAGAGGAAGCTTTGAAAGGATGCTATGCTAGAGCTGCACTACACAGTTGTTGACACACTGAGCAGTTGAATTAATAACACAATGCTCCTTTAAGCAATATATGCTCCTTATTTTTTGAGAGGATTCCTGGAACATGAAGGAGCAGATGGATTTATTTGTAACCTGCACATTGTATACTAGAGCTGACCTTCCATCCTGAAGCTGGTTTAGTGTTTGCTTTCAGTTAAATAGAGAAAAGCCTCCAAGGAACCCCATGAGTCACTCCTTGTGAGACTCATGGTCTCTTACTCGTGTTCATAGTACCATTTCTGTCTATATCATGAAGTCAATCTTATGCTTAGTTTTCCTTAAATATATTCCTTTAATAAATACAATGTTCATCACAAAAGAAGTGTTTTATTATTACTAAAATAAAGGCCCCAGTATAAGTGGCTTTTTATGAAAGTTATATTTTATTGCTGTAAGCACTATTTAACCATAACAAAACTGTCATGCAAGCCCTGCTGCTCATAAATACTTATATCACCATGGACATCATATTCAAGAAAATAAATATGTGGGACTTTTTTCTAGCTCAGGCAGTAGAAACAGATGTATGGATTTGCATGCTCAAGAGGCTTTTGTGCATTGTAATGACAAAGAAAATATTCTTGTATCCATTTGAAAAATATATTCTAAAATAAAATTCCAAAGATTGAAGGCACTGAAGCAAAGCTAACAGTTTATTGAGTGGACTTAGGTACTTTTTCTATACATGTAAGGAGAAGTTATTTCAGCATTTAGAAAGTGCAGCATATACTGAAGTGTGGAAGTGTTGGGTTTTCTATGGCTTTTACTTTAACACATTTTCTAATTAATTCATTAATGCGTCAGCCCTCAAAAATCAAATGGCACTTCACTGCAGTAGCCTGAGAAAATTCTGATAATACTTTAATCTACAATATTTTCGACAAACTGCTAGAGGTTTTCAGGCAAAAAAAAAAAAAAACCAAAGGTTTCCCTGATGGAGTTATCTTTTAAAAAAATCAGACTAAGTCTGCCTCATAGCACATGTCATGCAGAACAAAATTCAGTATTTTGGTCAATAACATGGCAGCAACATAAAAATGTATGATCTTCCACACCAGGTCAATTTGAATCCAGTCTCCTGTGTGAAAACATCCTGCACAGCGTGTGAAAATTTATATGAAGAAGGCAGATGCAGTGTCACTTTCTCTGGCTTCTAGTACTCTAAAATTTTACCAGTTTTGGAACCAAGAAAATGGTTTTTTATATTGTCTCTTAAAAAGTGCCAAAACCATAAGAGAGACAAAGATATAGTGTGATAAATTTTTTTTCTTTAAGATGTTGAGTCTTAAGGTGTTGTGTTTTGTGCTGAGACACAGCAGTGTTCTGCTTACCACGGGACTTTTTTCCCTTTTATATCAGAGGAGAAGACCGACTAGTTTGCACTAATAAGATGAGCACAGAGAATTGCGCTGTTATCAACCGAAATGAAATGCCATTCCACAAAACAAGTGGTTGAGCATTATTTTTTTCCACCTTCATCCTACCTGCCTGCCTCTGTGGCTGAGATCATTATCTGGTGTACTGCAGTGCTGGTGTGCTATCACTCTTGAGATTCTCAAGGAAGAGTGAAATCCCTCAGAAGAAAGATAATGGTCACCACAACTGCAATGTTTATGGCTGTTTCTCAGATTCAGTAACATCAGACGGCTGTGTGCAAGGTAAGTGATGTGGTCCAGTGTCACTGGGGAGCCATATGACATAGCAATGACTTCTGTAAAGTCCCGCTGGGCTGGCTGTTAGTTCCCTAACAAAATAATGCTACTACTTAACAGCACCTAAGGGTCTCCTTTTCTATTAAAATGCGGAAAGAGAAAACAAAGAAGTGAAGGACCTGCATTCTGTATTTTATAGTGTTTGTGTAGTTCTAACACAAGATAGCTGTACTGAAGGGAAAGGATAAAGAAGCTAATGAGACTGATAGGCAAAAAAAGTGAGATTGTGGCAAGCAGTGAGCCAGAGGCTATAATCAATTAGCTGATTGTTGAACTTCAGTCCCCTACATTACATTTGCCAGTGGTGGTGAAAGATGTACACCTGAAAATTCCCCATTGCAAAACCACAAGTCTATGAAACTCCAGTCATAAATACTTTAAAAGGAAAGGATCTGCTCTATGATAGATTCCATCACCTTGATAATAGGCAGCCTTTCAATGGTATCCACTTTATAAATAGAAGATCCTTGGAATAGAGATCTGCGAATGGAGTTGTCTGATGTAATAAAGCTTAAACTAGTCTCCACTATTTTATTAAGGAATCATTAGACTGAACTGCTTCAGGTGAAATATTTCTCAATTGATGTTAGCAGCAAAATTCCCTCTGACTTCAGAGAGCAAGAAATAAAAGCTTTTCAAGACAGTTATTAAGCTGCAGAATGGCTAAAAGGTAAGGAATTAATTTTGATTAAATAGAAATCTATATTTATCTCACAAACATAACCAGAGAAGAGATTAAATTGATTTTTACCTCATTTGTTATATTTACTGATATGAATTAAACTAAGAACCAGTCTTTGAGAGTCCTTTTTTTTATCTTATGACAATATCTACTTATGATTATTTTAATTGTATTTTGGAAAAGGTGATTTTAAGAACAAAAAGATAATCTTCTTACAAATAACCAGGTAAGTAACCCATCTTGTGTTGCAGCAAACTGAAAAAATCCTAGAATGCTGCAAGGAGCAGCACTTGGGAAGAGTCTTTTGCCAAGTGTATCTGACTCATAATTAGAGTTTAGAGAGATATGTCTATCTTCAATATTCAATGACTTGCCCCAGTGCTCACTGGGCCTAGTCTGATTACTGGGCGACATTGTGTGTGTTAGGAATTCTTTCTGATAGATTACTGTCTTTTTACTGTACTTATATGACTCTTCAAAATAATTAAAATTTTAAAAGGAGCATTGTCAAAATAAAGTGCTAAACAATAGGCTATCAGCATAAATTTTCAAGGAAATGAAACTTCTTGTAAGCAAAGAGCAAAATTTTACAGATGACAGGATTTGAGAGTAGTGAGGCATTTTAACTTTGTGTGAGGCATTTTAACGTTGTGTACTTCTGTTGGGAAAAGACGTGAATTGCCCACAAAGTCCTTGCAATGGTCTGGTGACAATTACTAATGCAGATGGCAAAGAACTTAACCAAGAGAGACTTTTTTCTTTGTTTGTAGTGACTAGGAAAGAGCTGGTCAAGAACATCAGGGTAAAAGGCAGGAGTGAGTGAGAAAAGACATGCTATAATAGAGTTCATGAGATGTGTGATATAGGCTTCATGAAAACATTGGAATTCAAGAAATATAGGAGTTACTTAGGGGAGCAATATTAAATAATAAATAAATAATAAAACTAAACTATTCAAGAAGAGAAAGTAAAAGATTTGCTAAATTATGAGCAATAGTGTTAAATTTTGACCTTTTCAGACAGCATCTGAAAAGGTGAAGTTGGGTCACTTCCCAAGGGTAGGTAAGCATTGCATAAATGTGATGCTGCAGAATCAAATATTACCAAGGCACACAATAGATTTCAATCTCAAACGCCACAATGATAATAAAAATCATTCTTTCATCATAAAAAAAAAACCCAAAAACCCCAAAAACCACCCAAAAGATATGACAAAGACAAACGAAATAGCAGTTAAAAAACGAAAAAAGGAGGAGGAAGAGCATTCAAGAGCTGATACTGACAACATGCTTTTTAATACTTTTTCTGAATTGCTCTAATTTAAATGGTGAGAGAGCCTGTTCAATCTTACAGTAATAAGTATCAATGAAGAAAATCCAAGCCCAAGGTTCTAAGTGGGAAGGAACAGGTTAAATATTTAGTAACAAGTGAGATGTTTTCAATTAGCTGTGATGCTGTGATACTTGAAGAATTAGCTGATGAAATATCAAATATGATAGAAGTAGCTCTAAAAAGTCAAGGACAATGGGTGATGATCAAGAATGAGCATGGTAGTGATCTTTGAAAAGAATGTGAAACAATTTAAGGAAATTAGATCAACTTCAGTTCCTGAAAGAATGCTAGAACAAATAATCAAACTATTTGTAACCATCTAAAAAAACCCCAAGGAAATTAGTCACTGTCAACATGGATTTGTCAAGACAAAATTATATCAGAATAATCTAATTTCCTTCTGTAGGAGAGCAACCACGGATAGAAAAGAAGCAGCAGATGTCACACATAGCTTTTGACACTGCCTCATAATATTCTCATAATTAAGCCAAAGGAGTCTTCTCCAAACAAAACTATAGAAAGCAGACACAAAAAGGCTTGAATCATTTTACCTATAAATCACTTACCAATACTGCCCTGTCAAATTGAAATGATCTATGGAATGGCTTACAGTTTCTGGCTCTTTTATTTTCCTTCAACACTGGGAAGAAGTAATTGACATGGTGCTTACTAAACCTTCAGGAAGATCCATAGGATTCAAAAAATAGGTCAAGCTTGGCCAGATCTGTGACATTTGACTCTTTGTGCTTTTATTCACATGTTTTTATGGAGTTCAAAACAATATTTCCATACACATGTTAAGCATAGAAATAAGTAAACTCCCATTTCAGCTGTATTAAATGCACAGGGTCACAAAACCATACAGTTTTTTTGGCCAAATTTTTGGTACTATCATATCTTTCATTATAAATTTTACTTCTTTTAAAATTCCTCTCTAAAACTTGTCATAGTCCATTAATAAAAATAAATTGGAATAAGCTGTAATAATTTGGGCATTCTTGAAAGGTACTAAAAAGATTAATATTTTTGGGTTTTGATAATCAGCAGTGTCATTCTCAAAAAGACGATGAATAGTTTATTTTTAATCTTCTCTATCCCACACTATCTGGCTAGATATGTGGATAACATGATGCATTTCCCTTCCCAAATGAACAAGCAAAAATCCTTAGAATAAAGTGAGATTCTCTAGAATAATGTTTCTCACTTTAATTAGTAGCATTCATAATTTGAAAAGTTGCTTTTCACTGCTATCTTCATTATGTACTTAAAAGTCACTGCTCCTATAAATATTTTTCAAATTGCATGGAGGAAGATAAAACACACAAGAATGCCAGGGGGAAAAAAAACTCCACAATTTTTTTTTCTTGTATTATTTTTTCTGCTATATAGCTTGCAAAAGTTTGCATTGCCTGCCAATAGGTGGCACTAATAATTTCTGCATTAACTGAGTGGTTGTTGTCTTTCAACATTGATGGAGTTATATCCTAATATACCTCACAATTTCATTTTCTTTGATTGGTTTTCACTTAAATTTTATGTTTAACCTAAAAAGAATATTTGTATAAAAATATGGGTTCTGTAGATCCAAGAAAATACTAGTTTTATGTACACAGTACTGATACATTAACAAACTCTAAACAGCCATTGTTTTTTGTCCAAGGGATCAAATATTAACATGCCAAATTAACAAAAGCTGAAAATTGCTGATGCATAGCATCTAAAGGATACATTTAACATCTGAAATAAAATTGAAAGAGTTAATAGTGTCATATATACATAACCTTTGTATTTCTCACTTTATTTCGTAGAGAAATATTTCAAATGTTGTTTTTAGAATAGTTGAAGTAAAAGGCATTTTTCCATACCGCAATCTGAATCTTGTGGTTATGATTCACCTGACTATTTGTGTCTATGATCAATGCTTGATTTTTGGGCACCTGCAATTATCTGCCCTTTACCTGTGAGCTCTGATTTCATTATTACCCTCTGTTTCAGCTTCATGGTGGCACCATCAGACTGCAAGAACTGAAAGGTTAAGGCAATGAAGAGCTGGTTGGTAGAGTTTGCCATGCAACTCCAAGAAGAGTTAATTTTCTTTTAGCTCAGCAGAGACAAAGGCATGCATACAAAGTTTTTGAAAGAGCATACACTGCAGTGGAAGGTGGATGCCACCAGCCCAAGGTGCTTCTCTTCCCCTTCGGCTCAGTAAAACAGGATATGACATACTGTCAACATGACATCAAGTTCTTCTGAGTTCTCGTGTTAGCCAGCCTTTGAAGACATGCTGCACAAGGTCATTTATTGTGGTTTGTGCTGTGTTGCAGGCCCAAAATATACCTGTTGTGTGAACAGACACAGCAAAAACCAATGTCTGTTGCTCCAAAGCTGATCTCATTTCTGAAGACAAGGAGATGAAGCCAGTTTTTTTAGTAACACGACTTTCAGATCTCAAATTTCATGATTTCCCAAAAAATTCACTTGAGTCAATTTTTGTCTTTTACACTCTACACTAAAAATCTGCCTTTTGGAGGATTCTTCCCACATCAGCAGCACTGGCTGTGCTGGCATGCTGGGGTAGGAAAGGGATATCAAATAGAGCTGAAACTATTATGCACATAGAAGAACTGCTTTCTCAGTAGTATTTGGCAATTAAAAGTAAATTAATACATGCCTGAGGATTACAGGAGTATGGATGTTTCTACCATGCTTCCCTGAGATGAGTATATGCTTTGAAATTTCTCTTAGGAAAGAAAGGTGGCAGCAATAAAGTTAACACACAAACACCATCTGTGAAAGCCAGAAAACATCTATAGACCCTCTGCATGCTAGAGTCTTATTGCATCATGTATGAGGAGCGATCGAAAAAAACTGAAAGAAAAAAGGAGAGAAGGAAATACAGAGCAAGGATCAAAAAATTGCATTATAAAGCTGAGAAGTAAATATGACTTAAAAAGTGCTACACAAACCATCTTAACACTGGTATGTTACTGCAATACAAATCATAGGCATTTTTCACATGTTGCACAGATGAAATGAGTTACAAGCAATTAATATTATCAGCCTGAGGCACTATCCAGGCATATGTAAAAACTACATCTATCCTGAAGACACAATTTGAATGGAAAACTTCCTTGATTATTGGTAATAAGGTTGCACTGAAAACAAGGAGGAAATATGCTGTGAGTCAAGAGAATTTTGCTGGAACTCTGTAAAACATAACTATTGCCTACAGAAATGAATAACTAATAACCCCCTTCAGCTCTTTCTGGGTACCAATCTTAAAGTCAGTTCCTTGGCAGCTTCCGACTGTGCCCAATAAACATCACTTAGCATTTCCATTTTCTTCCCACCACACTCTACTCCCAGGTACACACCAACAGGAAATGTCTGTATTTACATGGGAATACAAAGGCAGGGTCGTCTCAGGCCTTAAGATGGAGCATTGATAGTCCCAGCCATGCATTTCCATCATTTTACCCAACTGCAATGACTCCAGCTCTCCTGGAGATGACTCTTCTCTTCACAGGGGCTCTCACTTTTTCTCCTGTGCTCTGCAACATTAGTAAAGAACATCATATCATAAGGTCATCTCTGGCACTGTTGGTTACAAAGTCCTCAGTGGAGAGGGTAATTGAGGAGAATCTACTCATATAGGTTCCCACAACCTGAAGAGTTCTCCCTTCCTTCTGTTTTTGTTGTTGTTGTTGGTTTTGGGTTTTTTTTGTGTCTGTGTGTGTTTGTTTGTTTTTTGTTTGGTTGAGGTATGTTTCTTTTTTTTTTTTTTTTTTTTTTAACTCACTACCCTCCAGTCTGCTGGTTGATACTTCATATATCCTCTAAAGCCTTCCCAGAGTATAATTTGATTGCTGTTGGGAGTGAAAAAAAAAGCCCACGAAAGGAAAATTCTATTTTCTGCTCTCTCCAGCAGACAGTAACAGAGAGTATTCATCTCTGGATATTTCTTTTTATTTACTGATGAAAGGAGGTATCCATCTCCCTTTCCCATCACCACGCCTGTACCTACTCTTGTATTTTTCATTTTGGACACTTAATATCCTTGCTGTTAACTGTGGATCACAATCTTACATGGTTTTATCCTTGTAATGCCTTGACGAACTAGGAAATGTCACTATACAAACTTTATAGGTGAAACATTAAGCATCAATACACTGTGAGCTCAGGCTTGTGAAAAAGCCATTTACCATAAATGTGTCAATTCTCTATAGGCATATGCAAATTTTGTTACAAATGCAAGATAACTAGGATATCTCTGTTTTTCTTTGAATGGTTCTGCAACATACTTAAAAATAATAGAAAGAAATAAAATGTTAACTTCTTTTCCGGTATCCTAAGTTAATGTAAAATAACTAGCCATTTCTGTTGACTCATTTGTTCTAATATTTTGCTCTGAATTTTTACTAATTGTCCCAAACTCAAAGTGGAATATTTAGCAAGTAAAGAAATGGAATCTGACTTTTTTTATTTGTTTGTTTTTAATCTAGACTGACTGATGGAATGTCCGTACCTTCATTTCTTGCAGTATCTTTGGATGCTGTGCTTAATATGATATAACATACGTCATGCTTAAGTTTCTCAGAAAATGTTTAAAAAAGAAATGACACTACCATCTCCTGCAGTGTAGTGCAACATGATGTGTGGGGTTGAAAGGGCAGAGAGGAAAGCATATTTCAAATGGACAGCATGAGAAAAAGAGGGATGCATTATCTATCACTTTTACTTTAAAATCTTGTGTTTCAGAACCATGAACTGCAGCAAATTACACATAAACTCAGCTATTAGTGTTGATATATGAGATTCTGTTGTGCCAGCAGTAAATATTAGCAAAAGGTATATTCATGAATATAAAATTTTCTATGTAGCAAATGTCTGTTTAGGAACAAATTTAATGTCATTATAGATTGTGAAAATATTGCTTGACGTGTTTGGGAATGCACTGTCAAGATGAATTAGATACCACCTTAATTCACAGAATGGTGTTGTCACAAACACTGAGAAAAAACTGTCTTGCTGTGTTACAGACTGCAGCCCATTGTCTGTGCCTCAAGGGTGGCAAATGAATGGCTAAGGCATAAAGCAGTATGTAATGTCAAAGGTAAACTGACACTGAGCACTACAATTAGGATAAGATTGTTTATTATTGGTCCCAAACACCACACCAAAAATCATTCCCCCTCGGCTAGATTTCAGACTCTCCACACTGAGTAACCTCCTGTGAGTCAGTCCCAGTACACATCAGAACCATGCCTGCATCTATTTCTAATCAGCTCTATATTTTCTAAAGTATCAGTTAGGACATACCCTCTTACAGTATTCATGAAGTTTAACAACATAATGTCACAAAAAAAAAAAAAAAAGAAATAAAAAGAAGTTGCACTCATTTTGACCCTGAGACAAGAGGGTGATGAACAAGATTCTAGGAAAGGCTCAAATATTGTGATGCTCAAGTATGATAAAACACTCAATAAACAACTGCATAACCCAAATTTAAACACTGTTCTTTAAATTTTTAAAAAAGAACCCAAACAAACAACAAAACAACAAAAAAGAAAAGCAAGGGAAAACCTAAGTTAGAGAAAGTTTAGGGACACACCTCTCTCTGTACAGCAGATGAGAAGGATCTGGGAATTGAAAATGGGATTCAAAACTGTAATATAAACCAACAGTCACAATAGAGGTGAAAAAAGTTGAAGAACACCTGAAATTCTGACCCTCCTGAAGAATTCTGGTATTTATCTGAGTGTGTACTGAGACACAACCATGAAGATGGCTCAAACAGAAGTGTCTCATAGAGATTTTTTATTTTAGCAGAAATCTGCAAAGGAAAAATTAAACTCCCAAAGACCCTAATTAATTATGAGATTTGCTCCTTGGCAAAAACGACTAATTTATCAGTACATCCTTGCTCAGAAAAATCATAGATAATCAGGGGTATCATTTCTTGTTTAGCTGAAACATAAAGGCTGGGAACCAGGAATTGTTTTGATACAGGGTGTTTTATTATGCTAGCTCCATGCTGAAATTTTAATAATAGTATAACCACAGTAATTGCCTAGCAACTGCTAATGTGAACATAACACATATAATGGAGAGATTTCTATAGCCTGTAGAAATGAGGTGCTGAGGGTGGGCTTCACCCGATCTAATTTTGGAGCTCTAAAATATTTATGTCTGTCTTCAAGTTCCTTAGACTCTTCAAAAGAAGGAAGTAGATACTCCTAGATATGCAGCTGACCGATTGCAAATTTCTGCTTTGGGACAGTGTGAACTGTGCTCCAAATGTCCATCATCTCTTTCCACCAAGAGTTTAGCTGGGATGTAGATGTACATGCTATAGGCATTTACCTTTGGGCAAATGTAATCTACACACATTGCATTATCTGGTGTTATTAGCAAAGACTTTTTTAAAAAAACCCAACGCATAAGCATACTAAGTATTTAAGACTTTATTCCTTGGAACACTCCCCTGGGCAATATTTATAGTTACTATGCTTCCAGTCTCCTGGTAATGCAATGTTATGAGAAGGGAAGTGTAGAACAGTCTATGGAATGCAAAACTTTAGTAAATCTGAATTTTTTTCTTAACAAGTGTTTCAGAATCCATAGTTACAGAACCTGAAGCACTTAGGAAAAATTTAGACTGGTTTGGTTAGACTTGAACCTCACGAAAGTGTTCATTTTTGTTGAAAGAAATCTTAATACTGATGCTAGTCATGAAATGTCTTTGCAAAGGTGGGATTTGGGAAAATTACCACAAATCAAAATCATGTGCAAGATTGTAAAAGAAAAGACAACTGCTTTTTCCTAAAACACAGTCACAGGGGGATGAATGATGTTGTCTTTTCCAGGACAGCTAGATGGAATTTTTTTTTCTATAATTCGTTTATCATCTGTAGTACTTTTTCCTTTCTACCTTACTAAGGTCTACAGTGGAAGTTGAGTTCTGGACATGATGCACAATCTATTTATGTTGGAGACAAGAACAAGTGGTGGTGTATTATTGATGTTCTTATTTTCTCTTTCAAAGCTGAACATACTTAAAAAGAATTTCAATAAAATATTCTAAAATGTCAGATATAAACAACTGACAGTTGTTGTAATCAGTCTTGTTTTGGGCTGTATCAAAAAAAAGGTAATAATCTGATATAAAATTGCTATCAATGATATCACAGATGAATATGAACTTGCAGGTGACTTTGTAGTTTGCTAATAGCATTGCTGGTACACCCTGCAGTATCTCTAATACCTGGACCATTTTGAAAGCTTGTTATACCAAGCTTAAGAATTTACAGAATTGAAAACCATCTTTCAAATGTGGGGGGAGGTGGGGAGAAGCAGGGAGGGGATGTCTGTGCATGGACTCAGTTCACCAAATTTTATTTCAACCATATATTGTGATTTTATTGTTTTTGTTGTGAGACGAAGGTGCTTTATAATTTGAGCAAAACCATTCTAAAACAACTGAATTATTCTTAGGGATAGTATTCAGAGTGTAGTATGCAAACCATCATTCATCTGTCTTTGGCTTCATTATTTTGGATTTTGCATACAACCGATGAGAGTTCAAAACCAGCCTATCAACTCCTGCCTTCTTGTGTGTGCCACAAAGACTGCCTTTAAATGCAAGAAGAAACCGAAGAAGAAGCCGAGCAAGTAAGATACTGAAGATTTTTGGGAGCCAAGTCACAGCTCTGTTTAACTTCATTAATGACAATAAAAGTGTCTAAGAAACATCTTTATTTAAGGATACATGATGGTTAAGTGATTAGAAGAGCACTCACCTAGAAAGTGGGAAACCTCCTCTGGCCCGGAGGGCTCTCTTACACACAGCTCTCACATGTCAGCCTTTTCCTCTCATGCATTACAAGATGTTGGGAAGGCACTTTACAGTTCTTGTTGAAGCTGGACTGCTGTAAACCTGGAAATGCATGAGCTACAAGATCAGAAAGACTGAACTGAGAGTTATAAAGAGGGCCCCTTAGCTGCAAGAGACATTTCTTACTTTTTGATTCTGGTTACAGGTTTATTTCTGTTTGTATCCAAGGACACTCTACAATATAAAATCCATAAACAGTCCCTGGAGCAGAGACTGAAACCGCAGAAAGTCCTTTGATAAATCATATAAAATAAATCAGTGAAATATCATACTTCCATTTGATTCCATTACATGTTAAAAGGGAAGGTTTGTGCTATGAATCTATCACTTGTACTGAGGAATGAACGTAAAATTCAAGCTGATGTTCAGAGGACATTGAACTGTTAAACCAGACTATCTATATAATTCTGAGTTGCTCAGCACCATCATATGAAGAATGGAGACCATATGAGAAGAGCAAAATGAGTCCCCTACTAACGTGAAACCTCCCTAAATATACTCATACAAATTATTCAAAGCAGTGATAGCTTGGTTATGATAAGGTGTATTAATGGAATTCAAAGTCTCAATGTGTAATTAATTTCCACTACCTTTAAAAAAAAAAAAAAATCATAGAGATTCCCTCTAATTTTTCATTTTGTAAAAAACAAAACTGCAGACACCATCGTAGCTTGGTCTCAGTGGATCATAGGAAAGTTGAAATTACTTTTCAATGTCTTTCCGCTGCTACCCTGTTTAATTTTTCCAGGTACATATTTGGTTGTTTTTCTTGCTGCTGCATCAGTGAAAGGGCTTTGACTACAAACTACAATCTTCTCATTTCTTCTGGAGCAACAGTTGTGTAGGTTACTCTGTAAAAGTGGTATACGTTCTTCTGTCCAAAACAAGTGCCTTTCTTTTGGCTGTATTAATTTTTTTATCACTCTTCTGAATGTAACTGAGGGATGAAAACTTGCATTCATACTATGAAAGTCTGGAAGGCTGTGATTTGGCTAAGTAGCTGTAAAGAAAGTTGAAATTATAACCAAAAAAGATGTTGCTCCAGAGTGAATATTACTGTCTGAAACACATAATAAGTATTTTTTGTCTCTTCCACCTACAATTTTTGAATAGGCAAAGTACTGGTGTGTCTGTTTACATGGTTCCTGCGCAGATGAGTTCTCAGTTTATCCTGCCTGCTTTCTCACCTATTCTTCTCTATGAGGAAAACATCTGCTTGAAACTGAGTATCTTAACAAATCTCATGGATTTTATTACTCTGCATGTATAGTCCCCTTCTTGTGTTCACTATGCCTAATATAACATAATTAACTCCTCCTAAGCAGTAACAGTAGAAAAGGGAAAGTCAGTAGTTTAGTTCAGTTTGCCGCATTTTCTTAAGGGCCATTGATTTTTTTTTTTTTTTTTTTTCTCTAGAAGGTGCAGCTCAATAAATATGTGGCCTGGGTTTAAAGAAACAACATGAACTACTACAGTATTTTTTATACATCAGGAAGCTTTAGTAAGATGTTTGCTGTCTTACTTTACTGAGATGCAATAGCACTTCTGAATCTCAAACAATGAAACCATAGCACTCATTTAATACTATTCCCTTTTCATAGGAATAGAGGTTGTCAGACTGAGTAAGACCTCCCAGGTCAATCAGTCCCATCCCTGCTGCCTAGGCAACCACATTATTCAGTATTTTTCAAAACAATTTTCTATCTGTAGTGGACTTCAGCAATGTTGATAGCAATGCACTACATGTAAGACACTTGAGCTTTGCAGAAAAAATACTGCTTTTTAATCTTCTTTTTTTCCTAGCTGGGGAGAATTTTCAGCATCTGTGACTTAAGAGCAACCTTAGTAAATTTAAAAATAGATTGACACTATTACCAGAGGAAAATTGTCCTCCTTGTCTTGGGAAAAATAAAAGACACAAAGGAGAAGGAATATAAATGTTCATGAAATTCAAGGCGCTTGGCAGATATTTTTTTTTTTTTTTTAGCTGTATTGTTTTTTCACTCTTTAACTTGTTTGTGTTCATACTTGGAAAACACATGACAGTAAAGAATGCTCAGGATTATTGGTATATGAATATTTCAGCTCTTGCTTTGGATGACAAAATCATGGAGTCATTGAATGGTTTGGGTTGGAAAGGACCTTTAAAGATCATATAGTGCAACTCTGTTGCCATGAACAGGGACATCTTTCACTAGGTCGGGTTATTCAAAGCCCCACACAAGTCAGCCTTGAACACTTCTAATGATGGGCTAGAACTGATACTGACTGTGAACACTTTCAGTAATGAGGCATGCACAAAATGCAGTACATTCAACAGATTCATTTTCCTGGACAAAATAATGCTGAAAAATGTTGGGCTGGTTGCAACTTATTGCAAAAGCATCAGTGAAATAGAAATCAACAATACTTCACCTTATTTAATTTTCAGTGGTGGTGTTCAGTCCCACTGAATTTCCTGTTTCTCCTAATTCTTATTCCTAAATCTTATTTATATAAACTTTTCATATAAAATAAACTATTCCAAAAATGTTCAAATAAAGGGAAGATTTAAAGAAAATGATCCAGGAAGGTTACTGCATTGTGTAGGTATCATACAAATGCAATAAAATTTCTGAGTTGTTTCCAAACTAAGGGAGATACCATTTAGTAGGGTAGTCTGATTGTTCTTGAGCCATTAAACACATTTCTGTGAGAAAAAAAGAGATCAAAAAGAGTGTTAATGGCACCTTTGTAAAGATTCAAATCAGCACCTTCAGCCAGTTCTGTAGTATTAAAAAAGCTGGAGAGAAAGCACACTGACCAAAGTGCTGGATGTGTTAGAAAATCTATGCAGTGATGGCAAACTGTGCACAGGTAGTTGAAAGAGAATGAAGGACTGTTATAAAAAAGGGTGAGACTAAGAAAAAAAGACAAAAACAGGCTTTTTTGACTGGTTAGTTATTGTCCTAGGAGGCATTGTACCCTTAATTCTAAATAACCCTAGGTAATCTGTTTTGCATTATTATCATTAATATATCATTTCAAATCAATGCAAAGAAGAGAGTGCTCTAACCAGTAAGTTAAATACTTTCATCCTGCAGCACAATCACTTTGAAATTCTGTTACTTGAGGGAAGCAATAGATTTCAGATAGTACAACATTTTCTAATGAGGAGGAGGCAAAGAAACCTACTGAAGTAAATTCTTGAAGAGAATTTGTGTCTTTTTTTGTTGTTGTTGTTGGTTTTTGGTTTTTTTTCCTCCTGAACATGCACTTTATTTTTCATAGCTATTCAGGAAAGCTTTCATGATGATTTTATTCCTGAATGAACCTCCACAGCTGTATAACCCCCGCCTTGTTGCTGTTTCAGCTAGAGCCTTTGTATATAAATTTAAATAATCAGTTTCTTTAAGCATTTCCTAGAAAATATTCTCTCCATTTATTCATGAACTGATGGTAAGGTGAAAAGGAGAAATATAAACAAATTTGCACATTTATCTGGTAATTATTTACTTTTCTTTTCAGACAAGCTTTGGAAAAGAAATATACGTCTCTAAGAAACTCAAGGAATAAATGTTGATATCTCTTTTGTAAAGTGCTCACCGGATGAACCTAGTATTACATCAACTAAAAAGACGAGGAATAGCAGGTGCATGCAAAAGTTATGTTTCATTTATTGAAAACCATGAACTACATTACATGAGGGCTTTCTTAGCTTTTAACATGCAGTTTGTCGGCTAGTAATGACATTTGGTTTGGTGGAGGAACTAAATGGCTTTTACTTTTCTGGAAGCCCACGCCAACATGTAATTGGTACTACTGTAGCCAAGCCATCTATAGAATCAGTAAAACAGCTTCCAATTATTGGCTAAGACTGAGAACCACAAAGAAAGGTACTTAATATCTATTTAAGCTTCTAATTTTTCATTGAGATAGAGGTCCTCGTGGAAACTCAAAGAAAAGTCAAGGCAGAAAACTCTATATGTGTTTTGTGGTCAAGACATGTGGAAGACATAAGTTTATAACCATTACGACCTGCCTCAGGAGGGGAGGGTAATCCCAGTTCATGTTAGTTAATCCCTTAACTAATGGGGTGGATTGAAATGACAGTGAATGATCAGTGTTTTTAAATATATATATATATATATATATATATGTTTCATTTTAGAACAATTTTGTTTCTAAGGAAAGCAGGTTTGTATGCATTTTGGGTGTTATCATCTATACTAATACAACAATATTAAAGCATAAAAATAGCATTTAAGGAAATGTATAAGGCAACAGAAGGAGAAAGAAAGGATAAAGGTAGAAAGATATATAGTCACCACCCGCTGGATCCACCAGTGAAAGCTGGTAGTTGCAGCTTCGATGTCTGTTGGTTGAACTGGTGGTCACAGTCCTGTCAAAGTGATGGTCTCTGCTGGGGCTGGGGGAAGCCCACCCCAAAACTCAAAGACTTCCATGAGTTATATACACTCAGGCTCAGGCGGGAATACCTAGTAGCATCCCTGGGGTGGGGAGTTTGAATGCCTTTGATGCTTCCTGGAGGAGTTTTCACAGCAGAGTCATCTTGTAAGGGAGGATTATCCCACCTCCAAGGATTTGCCTCTTATCAGCCTCTTCCTTCATCTGGAAATCCAGTTTTTAGCTTCAGGTATGTATGCCCTTCTGCACCTGGGATAGTTGGACTTCTGTGATCTGAAGGTCCTTTCCCAGTAGGCATATTCAGGGAGGGGTGGGCTTTGTTGTATGAGCAGCTGTTTCTTTGCAGTTTCCTACAGTGGACCAAAAGTCTTTTGGTGATCTTAACAATGCTTCAGCCATTAACCATTTCTGTCTCTGACAATACCTGCCATTCCAAGCTAAGAGGATGACCTGTATATATCACCTCTAACACAATACTTTTGATGGAATGCAAGAATTTTCCATTTTTCTAGCTGGTGAGTTTTTCTGCTACTGACCTGTTCATTTTTACTTCTAAGGACTCCATGCAGCTTCGTCATCATTAAACACTTGGTGACAGTAGCGTCAGTCAAATTCTGGTCATTTGACCAGATGTTCACCATTACTTGATTAGTTCACACAGAGCAAGATTAACATACTTCTCGGAGAGCTTCATGTTCTTTATCTTAATTAATATGATGAAATAGGTCATATTAAATGGAGAAAAATGCAGAAGGGGATAAATGCAAAGGAATATTCAGGTCATAATAACAGTTTATATCTGGTATTTTATCTCTTGAAACATGCACAGAGACATAATTGGTCTAATTCACTGAGAATAACCTGCAGGACAGATTTTACCAGTGTGATTCTTTGCTCTGTTACTGATGCATTGTATAACCTTGGGTAATTCACATAGCTTCCATGTAATTTGGATTCCTTGTTATAATGGGAATAATATGATTTATTAATCCCACAGAGGCGAAGTGAGGTCTTTTCAATATTGGGGAAGTGCAAAATAATTTTCATGTCTGAACCTCTTTTAACCTCCAAAGTATTACAATGATTAAATATTGATTAGTTTATAAAAAGCTATGTTGTGGCATTTACAGCCAAGTGAGGGAGAGTGTTAATCTGTGGCAAGCAAGAAAAGCATGAAAAGCTGACGGAGAGCTGATGAATCAAAACATGGCTATATAGATCTTTTGAAATGCCTTTATAGATCCTGTGAAGAGCAAATGCAAGGGCTTTAGGTGGATTATCAGTGACAGATGTAATAACAGCTATTCCACCACTTTCTTTCTCACGATATTTGTATTATCTCCTGAGGAATACATCCAGACAGGTGGACTGCACCACAAAGAAGCAAAACTACATAGAAATTGCAGTGCAGGTGCCCCAGAAGGTGGATGTTGTCTCTGCTATTATACAAGTGACACAACAAATTTGTTTTGGTAACAGAATGTAGAGCAAGGATGAGGTCCCAGCTGTCTCTGTTCATCAGCTGGATGTTGCCCTAGGCCAGGGGCATGCTGTTGCTAATTTTAGTTTATTTTGCTGCTCAGCTCAGCTTGTTTCTGTGATTCACCTAATCATTACGATTAACAAATTCAGTTATTTCTGTTTTGCAGACTCTTTGTAAGGCTAGGTGTAGATGAAAGCAATTTCTAAATGCCGTATGACTGCAATGCTTCACTTAGAGGAATCTTTCTGTTTAAAGGAAATCAGAATCCTGATTCTTCATTCTTCTCGACACTGAGTGAAATGCCATGAAGAAGCAGGAGAAAGCAGTAAATGAAATGTTCTCTCTGTACTTACAGTAGAAAAATTCATTTGAAATAATTTGTTCCTGGCACAGGCCTCAGGAACTGTTATTGTATCTTTCCCTAATACGTGTAGCACTTGCTATATCAAAATAACCCTGAAATATTAAGGAGGAAATTTTACCCATTCAGCTGCTTCAGGTACCCTCCTAATGTTAATAAAATTACTCCTGCAGAATATAAGAGAGATTTGTGGTTGAATATATTTTAGGGCATGCCCACCTCCTATTTGGTTTAAGATATCCATTTTCTGCCTAATGACTTGATGTTGAAGCTCAGAAACGTAGGACATTACATCCACAGAATTTTCAGAATAGGTTTCTAGTGGATGCATACTTCACTAAATATTTTGTACATAGGTTTGAACACAGATCCTTGTAATGGTCTACATTTAATTATTTAAAGGTTAATAATATATCACATCTCTCTCTGTTTTTGTATTTTTAACAACAAATACTACATAAAAAACCAGAAGAAATAGAGTTGTGAGTTTGTGGACCTTCCCCCTGAAAAAAATGATAAGAAAAATATACCTTCGCCGAGTATCATGCTGAAGCTCAGTTGTTCCAGAGATTAACTGATTCACGGAAAAATGTTCAAGAGGTCATTTATTATCCCTGAGATAGGAACTGTTTCTTTTAAATTACTTTTATTTATTTATCTCATTTTAAACGAGAGCTTAACAGACATTAGCAAGGAGCACTGGGCTGCCCTTCCTTTTCTTTATTGGAATCCTGATGACTAATCAGGATTTTAAATCTAAAACTTTAAATTTGTGCTGTAAAACCTGAAATTCAGCTATTTCCAAAGTTTGGAAATTACTGTGAATTCTAAAGAACACCTGAATCTGAGTCAGTCTGCGGAAAAAAGTTCTTAGAGAAGAAAGACATAGGAGATTATTCCAGGTTACTCCCCACACTGTTTCCAGGTGGTTTTATTTTTTTACATACATAGTGTTATTACTTAGGAAATTTCATGATGTCTGCTTGGTGATTTAAAACCGTAACTTCTATAATGGAATCCTGCATTTTACTTTGCACAGTGAAGCGGCCTAAGGCATAAGGCGAAAGAACTATGGTACTGAATACACAACCTTAACTTACACAAACATCACCAAAAAGGGCAGAGCACCTCAGGCTATTGGTAAGAGGATAGCAAACCTTTCATTTCTGGATCACTGCTTGCATCCGGCTGTGTTTAGTAGTGCCTGTAGGTCATTAAGTGAAATGAATTGGACATCGCAGATTGGCTTGCAAAGGGACAGGAGTTCACATCACTGAACCATCAATATGGACAGTGCGATTGGCAGAAGAGCCAATGCCTGCCTCCAACACAGGTCTGAGCTACATTAAAGGCGGATTGTGGGAAAGCTTGTGCAGCTGCAGAAGCACAAATTTTAATAACTTGGTGTGTCGCTGAGCTGAGAACAATTGCTGTGCTTTGGATAGTTCTGAAGCCTCTGAGGCTGTCAGCCTGATACTCCTGAAACATTGAACTCATTGCAGAGATTAGAGTGTGAGGGGAATCCTGCATCTGAAATCTGTAAAATTTAAACTTACACTGTAAAAGAAGCTAGTGGTGTCAGGCTTGACACCAGATCTGATATCAAAAATGTAAACTTGAAGTCAGAGTTTTGACTTCAGAAGAGGTCTCAAGAGTTCCCTTTAATCAATTTAAAGGTAAAAGGAGATATAAAATGCTGAATAATTGTATTTTTGTCAAACTTAGACAATTTTGGTTTAATTTTTTAGAATATCTTCACTCTTTTTGCTGATTTCAACAAAGACAGGGCAGGTGGAAAGGGAAGCAAATTCCATTTAATCACAAGAAACAGTGGCAATACTCATAGAATGAGAGATATTGGGTTGTTTCACTAATGCATGTGGCTCTTACACATCATTAAGTCTCTGAAGGCTTGAGGCTGGGGAGGTGCCTATTCCTCACCCATTCAATTGCCTAACTTTTCCTTCCTAATGCCTTGAAACACTATTTACTTTCTGCACTTACTGCTGAAATCATTCTGAATTCTGCATTTCTTTGCAATGGTTTTCCTGCAGAAAAGGCAAAGCTAAAGGAGCAGTTTTCCAGCATTGTTCCCATACAACCCACCAGACTCCTTCAGGGGATCCTGTAAAGAAGGCTGCAGAGGGAAACTGGCAATTTGATATTAGGAAGAGAGTGTTTAAAAGCAAATCCCACAAGGGCACTTATGGTCTCATGTATCTGAGATACCAGAAAAGTCCCTTCTGGCAAGATAACTCTGGATTTGAAATGTGAGTTTCAAATCAGACAAACTATGAACAGACCATGAAAAAAACATCTGTTTCAAACGTATTCCACTGAAACAATCTCACTGGGACTCATGCTGCAGAAAAGATTAACAACCAATTGGTAAGGCAGGGATGTGTTTCTGTGCCAGCAAAACCCTAAAGAAAGGAACTGAAATGATTCCAAAGAAGTTAAAATAATAAGTGTTGAGTATTTGTGTCAAATAGAGCGAGAAAGTGGTTCTGGTTTTAACATGCTTTGTTTTTTGTTTTTTGGGTTTTTTTTTTTGTTTTTTTTTTTTTTGTTGTTTTTTTAAGAAACATCAATATGCACAGGACATTCTAATTTTCTTCAGTGTATCGATGATGTGACCTTAGTTTATGTATATATGTACATATTTGTGTCTGTGTACACATAATTTTTTGTTCAACTGATCTAGTATTTCTTAATGAAAAAAAAAATAAAATAATTCTTTGTCCAAAACTTACTTACCATATATAAAGGGATTGATTGTGGCAAAATATTCTCCTTCTATTCTCGCACATTCTGGTTTGGGATTTATTAATGGATTTTTCTCTTCCCTATATTCTTTCAAAGGACAGGATGAAACTCTTACAGCCTGTTAGTTCTTATGAAATTCTTTTGCTGCAGTTTGGAGAAGATTTGTAATCCCTCTGAAATCTAATACAGCCCAGTCTAATGTAGGTATCTGAAACAGGTCAAATGTGTCTACTTCTTATTAGTAGTATGAAGTTTAGGGTGTCAAGCTCAAGGATGTAGATATCAGGAGTGCAGATATTTATAGTCTAATAATGCATGTCCTACAGACTATACTAGTTCCCATGTGTGCCATTCACATGAACATCAGTACAAATGTAATCAAGTTCTGATAGTATTTCTTCCACTTCTACTTTGCGTTCTTCAACAGTAAGAAAAAGTCCTTATTTCTTAGGAAGAGAACACATAAAAACATATGTACTTCATGTGTTTTCTGTTGTTCTTTTCACTATATTGCAATGGAAGGCATAATGGTAACCAGCTGTGCGGCAAGAAGGACCTTGTTTCTTTTACAGGTGTAATACAAAGAAAGTGACTCATTACAAGCCTTGGTGATATTTCCAACTCTTTTTAGACCAAAAAAGTAAGACTGTACTTAAGTATAAGAAATTATGGCAATATATTTTCTTGACTTTAAATGAGTTCCTCTTGTGCAAAAGCTTCATGTTTGAGAGTTTAATTAACAAATAATGTACTTCCTCTGAGAGTTTAATTAACAAATAATGTACTTCCTCCCTTCTTCCCAAAATAAGTCCAGTAGCATTGGCTCCTTATATCCCTGAATTATGAAAAGAATGATTTTAGCAGTGAGCTTCTATTCAATCCTGTTTTATTGGTACATGACACTGCAAAGGAACAGTGCAGTTCCTTTATATTGCCTTGTCTCTTTCAAAACTCTGGAAGTTCCAATTTAGAGCTAAAAAGTAATTAGAATGTAATTTGAATGAGATTCATGAATATTGGTTTGGGAATATCTGGCAATAGATCTCAATCTCTGTATCATTTTGGTGACCACCTCTAATTGTTTCCTTGCCTTTTCCCACCCTTTCTCCAGGCACCACAGATTGCAATTTAACTCAAGCTACACTTATGAGACAAAAACGTGCCCTGAGTTAAACGCAGTGATACTGTCTCTGATCTTGGCAGTTTCTCTGTTAAAGGCTTGTGGAGAAAATCCTGAGGTAGTACTGCTATTGGTTTGGTTTCTTATGTCACAGAATCACAGAATCATTGGAAAAGACTGCTAATATCTTCAAGTTTAACCTTTCACCTTCACCATCCTGTCACCTAGACCATAGCACTAAGTGCCACATCCAGTCATTACTCGTCCTCAAAAATCCTTCATCCCTGCTCAATGCCACAGAAAGGCAAACCTATGCCTGTCTTGAAAAGGAACAGAAATGTCTTAAAGAGGAAGCTGAGAACCAAAGGAAACATGTGAAGTTAATATAAAAATCATGCAGGATGTGTTATTAATATTTCCAAAAATTTCAGAAAAAAAGAGCCCAAGAGTTTAACACAGGACCAAAGCTGGACATTGAGCTGGACATTGCTCACTTGGTCTCTCTGGAGACAACAGAGTGAGGCCCTGTTGAATGGTGAGACTAGTCACACAGCTTAACCTGGAAAAGCTATCCTTCTGTCTGTCTGCTCTTAAATGATTAATTACTTGGTAGTCAACATTTTATTGGGGAAATATACTGCCAGTCAACATTTCAGAACTGATCAACAGGGTTATGCAGTCCCCTCAGTTATTCTTGATGGGTCTGAATATGCTATCAATACAGGGCCTTTCCTTTGAAAGAAATATAACACTTCTATGCAACATTCCCTTTCTGGAGACAGAAGGTAAGTGCATCACCAAAGAAAGAATATACAGGTTACAATTCCAGAACTCTAGAGAAAAGACATCTCTAAACAACACATATTCAAAACCCAAGATGACATCTCAGGAACTCGGACTGAAGCTTTAGGTGTTTGCAGTAATATTTTAATAAGGGACTCACATAAAATGGGCACCTAGGTAGATGAAAGCAATAAATCCCGTGTAGTTGAGGTACATGTGCCATTTGTTCAGTCCTGCTAAATGTCAAGGTTTAAAGCTGCAGAGTTAAGTCACCCCTCTCTTGGATTATTTAACATCATCTATCTGTTGTGCATGTAAATACCTATCAGAGGGCTCTGTCACTCCAGAATACCTTTCACTTTATTTATGGAATTTAATAAAACAGACTCCAAGACTACTGTGAGGTCCTTCTTGCACACTGAGAATCTGGCACAGAAGTAAGTAGTACCAAAAAAGAACTGGTAATAGCTTTTTCTGCTGGTCAGGATCTTGGTGTTTGGAAAACTTTGGCTGCACATAAGCAATCCATTTAATGTTGGAAACTTGGTTTTCACAGGCAGTGGAAGCCTGTTTACTCTTTCATTATGGTGAAAGTCCTTCAGAGAAGTCAGACTGCTGTTTCCAGCTGTACTGCAGGCACAGATTTTTATTTCTTTTTTCCCCATGTAGTGTTTAAAGTATTGCTAAAGCCCTAATGTGTGTGCCACAGCGGACTGAGGCATGGACTGACAAGATTCGTGACAATTACATTTGTTTATCCTATTAAGGTAATGGGATTTTTAGGATTAGGCTTCACATTTCAAATAAAGATGTCCATAAAACATTCTGCATGGTTCAATCTTTGTATGGTCAGACACTTTATACAATCACTGTACAAGCACAATTTCTGCTGGTTGTAAATCATTTTGTAGAAAAAAAAATACTTAGGTTACTGATCTAAGAATCAACATAACTGTACAGAATTAAGATGGCATTGTAAAGAACTAGTTGTTTACTGACAACAAATTTCAACTCCATAGAAAATGAAACTTCACAGAAGATAATATGAACATCTTTATAGATATAACCTTTAGAGCTCAAGGCTGTCTTGAAATTTTTCCAAGTTCATGCAGTAGCAGTGTTGAACACAAACTCATATCCATATGCATAGTATAAGCAAAGCAAAGCAAACACGCCTAAAATACCTATTTTTCAACCTATATCTCTTACATACTGTGGCTGCAATGAAATGTGGAAGCCATTGGGGTTTTTTTACATAAATGAAACTCCCTTATATTTCCACGCAGATTGTAAGTGATGCACCAGAACACACATGCAGAAGGTATTAATAGCAGCAGCAACTTTCATGCATTATTGGAGCAGTCTGTTTGTTCTCTTAACAGTATTCAAGACAAAAGGTTAATAGGTATAAGTAAGTGCAGAAATGCTTTTTGCTGTGCTCTTTCTTATGCTTGCAGGTTTATAAGCATGTAGGTTAATTGCTACATGTTTGAACAAACATAACTGCCCAGAAATGAGTGTGAAGAGAGCTGTGGGAAAGAGACTTCTATTTCCTGAGCATAGAAAATAAAGCAGATTTACTTCATCATTAGTTCTGTGAAAGAGCTGATGCCTGATTTCTGTGGAACTGGTATCTGCTCACTGTTTTAAGTCCTTCATGGAAGCAATGTTTTTAGGCTCATAATGTTAAAGAGTTTGATAGTATCTGGCCTCTACCCCCAGATGCTTTCATTTGTCACAATAAATTTTTGAGGCTTCTCTGAGACCACTTAATTACTGGCTGTTTAAACAAAACCTTGCTTTCAAAGGCTCTGCTAAGCTACCATGGAAAGACATATTGAAGGATTTATTAAACCTTTTTGACTGGTGAATCACCAGTGCATATTATCTGGTCTTCCACCTGCAAGCCTGAAAGTGGATTAGGGAAAGCGAAAAGAGAGAAAAAAATTAAATAATAATAATAAAAAAAAAAAATTAAAAAAAAAAAAGAGAAAGAGAAAGAAAAGGAAAAGGAAAAGGAAACAAGGGCAACATCCCCCCCACCCCCCCCCCAAAAAAAAAAAGGCAAAAACAAACAAACCAACAACAAAAAAACCCAAAACAAAACAAAAACACACA
>JAWWTY010000001.1:42032981-42080258 GCA_035222235.1 Margarornis squamiger | reverse complement strand
AACACCCCCCCCCCCCCCCCCCCCAAAAAAAAAAAAAGGCAAAAACAAACAAACAAACAACAAAAAAACCCAAAACAAAACAAAAACACACAACCCCCCTCCCAAAAAAAAAAACAAAAACAACTAGGAAATAAAATCTTGACACCCGGATGTCAGTACTCTGCCACGGTTCAGTAGAAGAAAGAGAAGAGATCCAGAGGAGGGTGCACTGCAGCACTTCTCCCTTACTGTATGCTATGAAACACCATGATGTGGGGACAAATATTCTTGACATACAGTGTCTCAAAATCAGCATATGAAAGTGTCATTGATTCGGGGGAAAGGAACAAGAAAGCATCACAGGACCCTTCACTTCCTTTCTTCTCCCATCTTTCTTGGTTTCTTCAAAGCTTCTTTGCTTAAATCAGGATATGCCACTTTAAGAATGTAAGAAATAGTTTTCCTGTGCGATGCTCTTACACTGGTGTCATTTCATCTGCTGACACTGATTCTGATTTGTGGATAAATGGGTCCATTCTCTGATCTGTAATGGGAAGTGTGTTTCCGCTACTTGTATCACTCAAAGATTTATGGGAAATGACTGAAGTGATGACATAGACCAGGTCACAGTGGCAGCCTTGTTACTGTTCAAAGATACTCAGAACTCTTCCATCAGCTCGAGCCTCCCTAAGTAGAACCAGAAGAAGCATGCCAATTACTGCAAATCATCTACTTTTGAGAAAGGAGGGCTTTTTTATATGTTCTGTGCCAAATAATATTCTTACAGTTACGGTCAAATCTTTTACACTTGAACGAAATTATTATCATTATTGCACAACAGAAACAGTAGCCAATATAGAGTGTGACATGAGAATAATTCTTGCAATAATGAAGAAAGAGTAACTAGGCATACTGGTTCTTTTTGGTATTTAGAGACACAAAGGTTGTAAAACTGAGCAAAATGGTATTTCAGAGAAATGGACACATCTGGCAAAATAGCTGAGTGTAATTGCCATATCATCATTTATTGCATTTTACCTAAGGTCAGTCAAGAATTGCAGAGAAAGATAGTTCAATTTATACTCATTTCTACTGACATGGTCAAATATCCTCTTTCCCCAGTTTAAGATGCAAACAGATGAGCTTTAGAGGATGTTGAGGACTGATGACGATTTCCTTACTATGTAGAGCTACTACAATCTTCTCCTAATGACTATCTTGAAATCCAGAGGAAAAACCCCAAATATTTGGATTAGTCAGATGCTGGGAAAAAAAACTCAAGACACAGAACCTCTTGGATCTTAAAAGCTACATATGGGTGTATTAATTTGTCTGAGATTTTGGGGTTAAACTGAAGCTCTATCCTAAAATGTTCAGCAATATGTACATGAATTATAGGCCCATCCCACAAGGTGGTGAGGTGCTTCATCATGATTAGATCTCCCTTTTCTACAGTACTTTGTTTTCCACTGTTTTCCTTGTATTATTTTAATTAATGTTATTTCTCAGATGCATTTATTAATTTGTGTGATTTCTTTATCAATATAAGAAGAGAATTTCAGAAAAAAATCCAGAAGGGAACTTCTGATGTATATTGGCCTTCAGCTATCAAATTCAGTGTTTTCACAAGAAAAAAAAAAAAAAAAAGAAAAATTTAAAATCCCAGAAATTTTATCTTTAGGCAGGGAAAATTATGCATTTCTTAGAAAGGAAGACATTTGCAACCAAGATTTTAAAGAATGAGACTAAATGTTGCTACACATGCATACACACAACATTGTGTACTATATGCTGTAAGAGTATAAGCTCTTTAGTTGAAAGACTGCTCAGTTTTGGCTTTCTGAGTGTACTTAGATGTAGTTTAGTAGAGTAATTCTTAGCATATTAGCAGTAATAATTTTCTCTGTAGTCCTGTTTTTTATTTATCCTATCCTGCCAAGTATTCAATGTATTTATTCCACAGACGATGTTGAATAGTGCAAGAAATACTCAATGAGTACACTACAGGCATACTTTTTTTTTGTTTTTAAACTGTCAGCATTAACAAATCCTAATGTCATATGCACAATTTGTGTTCATGCAGTCTGAGAAGCCTCCACCTATCCCCAGTTTTGGTCCCATAAGTTTTTGGCAGCCTGAATGATTTGATTGTTGGCAGAGATGCAATCTTCCATCACTTTCTAAAACAAAAATTGTTATTAGCTACAGAGAATAAAATATACATGTGGCTTGCCATGTTTTTGAAATCTACACACATCCCCTGCCTCCATCCAATGCATTACAGATGCAATAAATGTGTTTTCAAGATCTAGTCAGTGCTTTTTCATTAAAAGGAAGAGGTCACCCATAATAACATAATTCCTGTGACCCGGGTAAAATGAACATATTGGTGTGATGTCCCTGCATTTAAATGCCAAATGGTGCTTGTTCATAAGGAATTCTGTGAAAAGTTATGACAGCCATTGTTGCCAGTGTTAGTGACAATCAGATCCTGTGAATAACTAGGTATATTAAAAATTACAAACGTTTTGCAATTACCCTTAACTGCAATGTTTTTTGTTTTTTTTAATCCCCACTATGTCAGTGAATCTAGGGAAAACTTAATTGGGTTTTTAATGAAATGCAAATGTGACACAGTATTTCTTATGTGTGTAAGTATTGGAAAGCTTTTGTATTATAACCCTTTTCCATTTACATTTTCAATTGTTCAAAACTCTCTTTATTTTGGCAATTTCAGTTGCAGACTCTGTGCACCTTTAAGAACTAAGGGAAAAAAGAAAAAATAAATAGTTATTTTCCAGGTTCTGCTGACACCCCAAGCTTGCTTGACTCCAGAAATCATTAAACTCCTACTTTAGCCTGAGAGAAGAGCTCTTTCAGACAGAAGTGTAAAGATGTAAATTCTTATTTTTTAGAAAGAATAGTTGTAGTGGTTAACCTTGGCTAAGGGTCAAACTCCAACTCAGCTTCTCACTCACTTCTCCTCACCAGGACAAGGAAAAAATTGGTAAGATAAGATAAAGAGAGGGAGATCACTTACCAATCATTGTCATGGTAAAATAGATTAGGCTTGGAGAAAATTAATTTAATTTATCACCAATTAAAATAGATTTGCTTATGAAAAAACAAAAGTAAAAGTAAAACAGCACTTTTCCCTCACTGCCTCCCTTCCAGACGCAACTTCACTCCTTCACTCCAGTGGGGAGAGCGATGAGGATGGGGGCTTTTGTCAGTCTGTAACCACTCCTCTCTGCTTCTCCTTCCCCTGCTCCAATATGGGCTCTTCCATGGGCAAAGCCATGAAGGAATGTTTGCAGCTCTGACCTCTCTGTACAGAAGACATTCCTGTAGCCCCTCACTATCAACATGCTACTCACAGCCTTTCTAAAAATCATGATATCATTTTATTTTCGTTTTCTGGAATACAATAAATGATCCCAGTTCGTGTGCAAAAGTGATGCTCTACTTCATTCCTCTTAATCCTGAGGACACCCTCTTAATATGTCAGAAACAGCAGTGCTCTTGCTTGTACCCATACTTTGGTTTACTTCCAATGCTGTAGTCTGCTGCCATTTTGACTTTTTCAGCAGCAGTTCTTCTCTCCTTTATGACAGGTCTCCACATTACTGAGTGCATTAAAGATTCCATTTTCCTCTGGCACCATTTCTGAAATACCTTCCATGAGTTCTGTGTTCATTTGATAAAACCAGAGCTCTGCCACTGCATTCTTCACATCAGTGATTTACTTTGAGGAGGGAAGCAGAGAAATGGCATTGCTATTTAGCAAGTAATGAAAACAACCAAAAACTAAGTGCAGCAAATGTAGGATTGGCTTTACATCTCACACAGACAGGCAGCCATTACAAAAGGCACTAACTACAGGTTCCATCTAATAATTAATTTTGATTGAATTCTGACTTAATCCAAGACAAAGATCTCCCTTCAGTTACAGAAATTTGTCAACACAAGACTCAACTACTTTATTCCAGTCATTAATCATCCCCACTATTAAAAATATACTCCTAATTTCTCCTTTGATTTTATCCAGTTCTATTCAAATTTATAGGAATTGTTTCCTGCTATTCTTTGTCCTATATTCTACAGAGCACTTCAATGTGTTTGAGTTTGCAAATCCCAGGATTACATTCAGTCATTTTACCACTTCATTATGCTGCTCATAATAAGTCCTTGTTAGAATTATTATTTTCTATAAGGCAGTCCTCCTCTCAGTTGATAGGATGTACATTCTCTGCTGCAGCTGTATTAAAACACATTTTGTAGGAATGTGTCCAATGAGCCAAATGATACAGGCTGTGCTCAGTGATTGCTCCTTCTTCACTTACGGCTCTGCCGATGCTTTCACCATTCCCAGATTTGTACAGCACTTGTTTTGTATTTAGGTGCACTACATTGATGGCATGCTGCATGTATGAAAACCACATGATTCTGTGTCCCAGCAGGTGCTGCTTTTGACATTTGTTGAAGAGTTGTTAACCTCAAGTTGAAGGAATGGTGTCAAGTTGCACAGGGAAGGTTTAGATTGAATATTAAGAAAAATTCCTTCACTGAAGGGGTGGTCAGTCATTGGAATAGGCTTTCCAGGGAATTAGTGAAATCACCATTCATGGAAGAATTGAAAAGAAGTTAAACACTTGGGAATATGATTTAGCAGTGAATATGGTACTACTGAGTTAATGGTTGGACTTGATGATCTTGGAGGTCTGTTCCAAACTTATTGAGTCTACAATTCTAACTTGCCCTTTAGTGTGTGATCCATTGGTACCAGCTGGTGGGAATTGACTTCTTTTATTTCTCTTTTTCCTGAAAAAAGTAAAGCTTATATAATTACTCTGTCTCATAATTGTGTAATCCTTTTCAAACCCTAACAAGTTTCAACCAAATTGAGGAGCATGTTTCTTCAGGTTTTATCAGAATAGTTAATTAGATATGAAAGAAACAACCTCTAGTTCTGTAACAAGAGCAAAGGTAAGAAGTGCGCTTGCACACACAGGGTGAGAACAGGTAAGAAAACTTTGACAGCACTTGCGCTCATGGTCTTTCCTGCTGGCAAGAAGGCCTTTTCCTGACAGATGAATTCACAGGGGGCTCAAATCTTCAAGAAACTGTGGACTTCTCCACCTTCCTGTTTGCACGACCAGTTTCTTTCCAGCTCCTATCTTTATTTTCCTGTGGGTGTCTCTTGAATGCATAGCAGTTGTATTGTGACACAAGGCACAATGTGATTAGCTTTACCCACCAGAACTCCCCAAGAATGCATACAGATTTCTTAGAGCAGGACCAATTTCTCCTACAAGCTGTGGAAATCCATGATGTCCACAATTCAATTTCCTTTATTCTTTATTCCTCACTTCTTGGTTCCTGAATTACCTTTCCTTTTTATTTTATTTTTTATTTCTGACACACTATTAGCACACATCCAGGCTTTTGCACTTTCTCTCATGAATAAAAAATGTTAAAAATAATTAAATTGCTAGTTCAAAAATCTCCTTGGTCAAGACTTTCAGAAATCTGTTGACATTAGTCATACATGACCTGATTTCAGAATATATCTAATGTATGTCACCCAGCATTCTCCTTGGTTACTAATGGACTGGAATTTCTTGAGCCTTATGTGACACAACAGACAACTTTTTCTTAGGTAATTCATAATTATTTAATGAACAAATCTACCTCCCTCTTTAAAAGCAGCACAGAAGCATGTGCAATTAATTAAATTATGCCAACAATGTCAGACTCCACTGTGAGTCTTGTAAAATGTGAAGACCCAGCATAACATCAAAAGCTGACATGTTTGTTTTAGCTTGCCAGCTCATTCAAATCCTACCATCCAGCATCTGCCCAGTACTGACACAACTAATGAAACAAATAAACAGTCTGATTACACACCAATAATCTCTCTGTAAAGAAGTTTCTGGTACTGTTTAAAAATTCTCCAGTACATCATGTTTTAATACAAAGACTAATTTTCACAAACCTCGAGGCTCTTATTTTTCTATTTCAAATTTTCTTAGTGCTTCTTGGGAATTTTAGGATGACTTGAACCTGTCTTGCAAATGTGCAGAAAGGGATAGTTGAAACTCACCCACCCCCTACCCCGGCCCCATGGTTAGGTGTTAGGTGCTACTGTCTGTGGCTAGTTTAAAAGTGGAAAACTCATATCTACAGTCAAACTAAGTCAAACTAACTATCAGTTTTTTCCTTTTTTTTTCTTCCCCCCCGCCCTTGAAAACAAGAATGCATGGTACTGAGGGAAAATGACAAAATTAATTGGCTTTACATATGCTGAAGGTTTTCAGTTAGTCATTGTCCCTCTAAGGAAAGCAAATAGAAGCATCTGGGTTATATTAGTATTAACAATCCCTTCAGTGAGATGTAGCTACACTTCCAATGACCATGCAGGGTACCGTGGACTAAGGGCCAAAGAATGTGTTCTGGTTTATGCTAGTGGAAATATTCTTTTCTTCTTGAAAGCACACTGCATCTAGAAAGCAATACCCTTAAATATAAAACCTTTTAGTTACTTCATGTCTTGATACGTGTTAAGATTTTCTTCTAAGTGTGATTCATGCAAGATATTTTAAAGATAAATTGTGAAAAGTTTTAGGCTGAAAGTGTTGCTTTTGCCTATACATTGATCCTGTGTCTATCCTTGTAAAGGCAACTTGCCTTAATTTTACAACATATTTTAAAGACTATGTGTATGTATTTTTAAACAAGAGAAATATGTATATCTCTATCTTTTTCCTCTTTCTCTCTAGCATCTCTATCTCTATCTCTCTATTGATTTATAGGTAGAGTACTTATTTAAATATAAAATTACATATTGATATATATCTCTTTACATAACTTTTACAACTTTTTCTATATACAGTTATATTCGTATAGATATTTATGAATATAAAATGTTTAAACTTTCTCCAAGTCTGCAACAGACTTTTGTTTATAACACAAGATGCAAAATTTCTGAAGAAATTTCTCATCTTAAAGAAAAATTGGCTCCTTTCCTTCTCTCCACCCACCAAAATCTCCCCACTTCTCTTAGGAAAATACTTAAAATGCAGGAAGACAAAATTATTGTTGCTTTAATATACAATGCATATCATATATAAAATATATTAATATAAATAACACACAATGTATGTGACAGAACTGAATTTTGCCCATACCTCCTGTGCCAAATTTCACTCCATAATCCTTTTCCTGCACAAAAGGATTCTTTTTTTTCCTATTTCTTGCCTTTATTTACTATTAACTTCTTTTCTGTGTCAAGTCTGTCAGTTTTTCTGCCCTTTCAGGTTTTGATGAATAAGAGGCCAGTGGCTCAGTAAGGCTCATTTCATTAACTATAGCAACACTGGGATGCAAGAGTAGGCCCCAAATCAAATTCAGGGCAGAATTGTCTCAATGTACATTCTTTAACTGTTGAAGTATCTCAGATCCCATTCTCAACAAACTGAGGTGAGACCTTTTCATTTACGAGTGTGTTGGGCTGAGGAGTGTAAGATTAAAAATTACTCCCACGATGTTACACAGTTATGTTAGTGATGGGAATTTTTAGAGTTGACATCTGCCATTCACCATGAATCCTGAGCAAGTATCTGGTTTACAGCACCTCAGACATCAGATTTCAAGAGAACAGTCCTCTTGAGGAAAGAAAATATAGTTCTTTACATTTTTATTTAAATATTCACAGTGTAGCATAATAGTCTTTTGCACAGAAGGAGGAAGTATTGTAACAAGTGATTCACTTTCATAAAAGCAATACTATATAGCTGCAGAGAACATTCTTTGTGAGGTTTAATTCTAGTGAAGTCTTTTTCCTAGACAGTGGCAGCACTAATCATTTTATGAGTCATTGTGACAAGATTTTTCTCTTGTCAGTGATTCACAACTTTGTTCTGCTGAAATCTCTCTGAGTCCCCATGGACTCTATCTCCAATTCTCTATTCACAGTGTTTCCTTCTTTGACTATTCAAATCCTAGATTTGCCTTCCAGTATTCTTGTTATATCTATACCATATACTCTTAACTTATTTATAGGCATCCAAGTTATCCCTAAGCAATGTAGTTCAAGTACGGGAAGCTGTTTAACCTCAAAATAAATAATTCCATTTGGGCTACTTTGAAGTGCTAAACACCTCAATTACTCTGCTGCACGTCAAGTGAAAGAGTATTTTGCTTGTCAAGGACAGGCTTTGTATGTATCTTGTACTTAAAGTATTGCAAGTATCTGTGTGGCTAAAATGTAAATGATTGGAAATTTGTGGGGTTTTCTCTTTAGGATGCCTTGATACCTGGGCAGCATGAGGAAAAGGTAGACAGGCACAAGCCACCTGCAAAACTTGTTGTAGTGGGAACTGCCACACCAACAAAACCTGAACAGCTGAATATTCACAAGGACCCTGCTATAACACGGAACATCAGTATGTTTATAGTTTCACAGAAGCCACAGTTGAGAGTCATGTGCCTGATTAATCATGTTTAATTACAAGCTCTTATTAGGCTCGCATCCATTTGGACACCATGCTGTAATACAGCAGAGCCGTCACCACCCACTGTGTGAGCAGAAGTGGCACACAGGCATGTGCAGCTCCTGTGATTCCTTTTTGTCTGGAAACTGCAGTTGAAAACTGTGTACTGTCATCCAGAAAACATAAAACATTTAATGTGTTTTCATCTTGGTTTATATAAACCTCTTTTCAACACAGATATTTCAAGCTGCCTGACATAGTGTTTCATGTGGAACATAGTCCTGTATTTCAGGAAGAATTTTTGTACAACCATAATTAATACTGAAGCTTGTAACTATTATTATAGATACATTGACAAGAATTCTTTATGTAAATTAATCTTTAAAATTGCATAAATAAAAATCATGTGTCAGAACACATACTGTTATCTTGCATACAAGTTAATTTGGTAATAAGAATTTGCCTACCTGAATAAGCTTACATGCTTGGAAGCTTGAAAAATTTTACAGGTTATTTTCCTTATAGGTCTCTCTCTCTCTCTATATATATCTGTTCCAAACAGTGTTAGACTTCGCTATGATATTAATATATATATAGTGTATAAACCAGCTTGCCTATTGTTAATTCTGCTTGCAAAATCCTATTCTGTTTTTACAGGAATCAGAAAAAATATTTCTACTGTTGCAAAACATGATGCAGGAGATACAAGAATCATATCCTAAGATACTTCACAGAATCATAATAATTCATAGAATAGTTTGGGATGTAAGGGAACTTTAAGGAGCTTTTTTTTAGTCCAATCCCCCTGCAATGAGTAGGGACATAGTCAACCAGATCAGGTTGCTCAGGGACCCATCCAACCCAACTCTGTAAGTCCCCAGGGATGGGGCCATCTACCACCTCTCTGGGCAACCTGCTCCAGTGTTTCATCCTCTTTGAAAATTTTGCATTTATATCTGCTTAATAAACTTCCATAAAAATAAAATTATCTACTTTTAAATGCTGGCCCTGCTAAAGAAATTAACTGTAAACCATAAAGGATAAAATATTAAGAACTGAGCAGCTGCTGTGTATGTGCCTCTAAAATCTCCATTTGGCATATTCATCTGCAGACTTATATTTCCAGGATTTGTTTAGGAAGATGCTGGAAACCTGCTGGTACCTTTCAGGCCATAAAAATTATACCAATGAGCAAAATGAATGAATTATTAAATTATATGTTAACTTCCCAGTAAATGTGGGTCATTCAGAAATTCCTGTCTCAGAACAGAGAGGAGAGTCACCTTTTTTTTTTTTTTCTTTTTGTTGCTATGCAGCCTCACTATCCATTTTACAGAATCATCATCTCTCTGGCACTAGATGTAATTAAGGACCTTTTCAAAAAAATGATTTAATGATCTGCCACTTTTTTTTTTTTTCTTTCAAATTGTAGCAAGGCAAACAGAGCAACTGATTCACTAAAGGATCAGACTCTTATTTTATATGGACAAATCATTGCAGTCAACAGTGCTTCACCTGGATGATATGTCTTAAGGTAACAAAATAAATTAAACACTAATCCATTAAAAGTTGGGCTTTCCCCCCTGCCCTCCCCACCCCTGGTTGACATTATATAAAAACTCACAAAAATGGCTTCAAGAAGGGAGAGTTTTGCAAGACAGTTCTGTCTTCACCAAGTTGAATTCTGACCCTGAATCATGAAAATGCAAACATTATGAACACTGTGTAGAGGGCCTCATAACTTCCTCTGTCTTTTTTGTCATGGACACCCTTGTAAATTTACTGTTATGCTTGCAACCTTCCATCCAGTCTTTGGCCCCATGTATTCATCTGGAGCTTTTGCCCCAAAATAAGAATGTTTGTGGCTAAGTTCTCAGCTCGTCTTTGGTCTCTTTGCTACCTTCTGTTTCACAAACAAGTTTGAAAACAGTTGAAATATTTTGTGCCTAACTAGCTTTGACTTAGTCTAGGTCCCTTCTGTCAAATAACACGTGATAGGAGAGGAAATGGCCTAAAGTTATACCAGGGAAGGTTAAATTCAATATTAGGAAGCATTTCTTCAGTGAAACAGTAATCAAGTCACCATCCCCAGAGGTATTTAAGAGACATGTAGATGTGGCACTTAGGGGCACATCTTTTAGTTCCAGACTTAGCAGTGCTGGGTTAATGACAGGACTTGATCTTAGAGGTGTTTTCAAATCTAAACAATTCTATGATTCTATGTTTTGTACCAAAGTATGTGATTTCCTGAGTAGAAAAATTGCATAAGGGATCTCCGCAAGTCTGTGTTGTTTGCACTATCCTTTAAGAGAGTCTGTGTTCAAACCCAGACTTGCTGATGGCCTCACTCTGATGGCTGTCAGGAAAGCACACGGATTGTCTCAGGGTAGAGAAAATTCCAGCCACATACTGTGCTCTCTGACAAGCATGTGTGCAGCAGGGACAGGTGCCCTTCAAAAAGCCTTCACCTGACTGCTTTCAATTTGCTCTTATAGTGGTGCTCTGGGACTAAAGCTCTTAGTTGGGTTGTGAGAACAGCAACCATGTGGGTTGCTGTGGTTTTGGGGTGCTTCAAGAGCTCTAAGTGAATATGGTGCTAGCTCATGAGAGAAGAGACTGTTCTGGAGAGAAGAAAAATCAGTTTCTGAATAAACGAAAGTAGAAGCAAAGTGTCTATGCAAGATTTTTTTCTTTGCCCACCAGAAAATCACTTCATCTTTCTTGCTGTAGTGAAATGGATTTAGCTGTTCACAGTGAACAGACGGGACTGATTTATGTTTTCAGAAGAATTTTATGAAAGCTGCCAGTTCTTTCATGTTACCCATTTTTTCAACACCTTCTGACTGTAAAATTGGCTGAGTAGTGCTGAGTTCTAGCTGATGATGCCAAAGTTGTTCCCAAAAACCAGTCAGGATTTTTTCAATCTTCTTTCAGAGAAAGATCAACTTGGAAGGGAGCAGGCCGTCTTAGAAATGCTTTATGACAAGGTGTGACTAAAAGGAGGAGAACAGGAGAGGTGTTCACATGCTTCTCAGCTTTCTGCTGAGGAGATTCATCATCAAGACCAGAAGTAGTACAGCTAGAACATAGCTCTCATTCCAGATTCATCTCAGAAGTTTCTTTCCTTCTATGTATTGATTTCGCCACAGCTCCTGGCTCCTCAATCCTCAGTGCTGCTCCTCAGTTTGCTTTCTGTTCCTTTAAATCAATTTCTATATCTGCAGCATCAATTTCCCAGCAGCTGCTGTCCGAGAAACACAACAGGAAAAACTTATTTGTTTTGGTCAGAACACCTGTCAAGAATGATTTTTTTTTTTGGTAGATAATTTGTTTGAGTCAGAACATGTGGTAAGAATATGTTTGGCACAGACTCTTTATGCCTCCATAGGCATTCTTTTTTCACCTGTTCCCCCACTGCTGCTTTTGCCTTGTCTGTATTTCAAATACATGTCTTTAAAGCCTGAGCAAAAGCACAAGGTTGACAACAACACAGTGACTTACCCAAATACAGCTGAAACATGAAGAGAGAGAGTGCTCACCTGGGGACTGTGGCGCATGGAAGAAGACTGGGTGATTATATTTTTGTAACAACGTCAAGGTCTGTTAACAACCCTGCAGGAGGCGAGCTAGAGCTTTAATAAAGACAGTAGTTAAAAAGAAGTATCATGACCCAAGGATCCAGGGGAACAGAACAACTGGAACAGTGTACTCTTTATGCCTTCTCTAAAGAAAAGAATATTTTTGGGGATAACTTTTACAGCTGACACAAATTGCAAAAAGAAATAAAGTTCTTAGGTTTTCTGACTTCCTGAGGTGGATGATTCAGACCCAGGAGCTAGTATCATGAGCTACGAGGTGATTTCAGTTATGTGAGTTGCACAATCAGTATGATTCTATATGTGAGATTCAGACAAATGGTGCATAGTTTAGAATTTTTTAGTTGACCCTTGAAATTCTCAATTATACCAAAAAATTGCCTAATTCATTAGCATTAAATAAATACATACCTGAAATGCAAAGCCATCAAATATTGGATAAAAAATTCACTCAGTTTCATTTACCTTGCAGCTGAAGTGCAACACTTAAGTCATTAGTTTCATTCATGCCAGTGAGTTTTCAAACAGAAATTATGGCCTTTTTTCAACTGTGCATGTCACAATGCTTTAGGGGAAAAAAAAAAAGTTCAGCATCATTAAAATTAATGAGCAGGTTTAGAAATGAGTGACTAAGGTAATAAGGGTTCAGAAATCACTGCAATATTGGTTTCTGTGTGCCTGCATCCAGACAGCGCACTAAGACACAAACTAGTGATTGTTTTCCAAAACACATGGTGATGTGGTGGGTGAGTGGAAAAAACCATAATTCCCCCAAAATATTTCTGCTGCTTGTTTTCTCAGCTGATTTTTACAAGAGCCACTTCTTTAGCATCTCTGCAGTAACTTTCTCCTTTTCTCTGAATGGCATTGCTGCCTGTCCTCCCTCAGAGTAGCTAGGTAGCCACTAGAAAAATTAAAAAAGGGAGAAGAAAAATAAAAAAAAAGATCATTCCAATATATTTAAATATAAAAAAATGACACATTGGAAAACAATGTTCTTTATGTTTCTCCTTTGCTCAGTTGGGGAAGAGATGGTGAATCATAATAAGTCTTATAAAACTGGCTTTCTCTTAGACATTTGATACTTATTTTTGCCAGCATCTTAAAAATTGGAGAGCTATAGCAGCCCACAACAACATGCATATTTTTGTGCACACATATTCCTACACAGGTATATCCTTGCTTTTAATACTTGCCAAGGCTGGAAATGTAGGAAGGCATCCACTCTGCAGACTATGTTATTGCTCCTTCAAACTTATGAGGCCGATTTTGGTTAATGTCACAGTGTTCAAATGATTATATTTCTTACATCCACCATTTATTTTCTTTACATTATAACTTTCCTTGTTAAAAAGGTGGAATATGATGCTAGATTTATGGCAAAGGAAAAAGTACAGTATTTCTTATGGCTGATTTATTTTTACAGATATAAAATTAATAGACGTAGCTATTTTTCTCCCTGTCGATAAACTACAGTTTTAAATTTAATCAGCCAGTCTTTAGTGTAAGCGAGAGCCATGTCAGTGGTTCATTTCTGCTTGAATTCCTTTTGAATAAAGTGTATTATTGAAGTTTATAACATAGAGTGCTTGCGAAGGAAAGAAAGGGAAAAAGAAAGAGTGATAGATTCCCATGACAAAAAGGAATGGGAATTTTTTAAACAAAATTTTCATCACATTAATCAATTTCATTGAAGTTCAGTATGCTTTAAGATGCAAATGTTTGAAAAGTGTTTTTAAGATACAAAAGAAGAACAACCTACAGAACAACAACAACCACAACAACAACAACCACCAGAACAAAAAGAAACCCAAACCAAACCAACCAACCAACCAAACAAAAAAACAGGTCAGAAAATTATAATGCGATCTGCCAGGCTATTAATAACTTTAATAGATACAAATTTTATATGAATAGTAAAAAAACCCCAAACAGTGAGTATCTTTGAAGGTAGTATTTATGATTAGTAACTTTTCTTATATTGTCACCTCCTCATAATGAAATAACAGGGGATGTGATAATACCTCTTAATAATGCACTTTCTAACAATTTTCCTCTTGCTAATTATGAAAAATAAGAGGATAATCCCAGTCAATCAATCTGTAGTTTACTTTGCAGTTCTTAGTGACCACACTCTAAACATTCAAAATGCTCTCTGTCAACAGGAGCATACTTGGCTAGAAATGCACACAGCCTTCACATGATTGGAAATCATGTGAAAATCATGAAATCTCCCAGTAAAAGACTCAAACACCTGCATAAGACTGCACATTTTCATAAGACTGAATGTTTATTTCTGTTGCTTGTATTAGTGACTGATCCAGCCATATAAATTAAATTAGTTAAAATTTATCTTTTTATAATATAGATGCAGTCTCTTGAGACAGCAAGCATAAACACTTATACTAGGTAATATCATCCAAATCCACCCCCAGCAATGCACTTTTTACAAATTTTCAAGGATGCCAACTCAACATTACAATAACATCGTTTCTGCTTTTGCTTCCCTCCCTCCCTTCTTTCTTCTCTCTCTCCTTCTTTCCCTCCCTCTCTCCCCTCAAAGGGCTCAAAACAAGCCAAAATCCTCTAACAACCTTTGACTGTGAGGGTTTTTTTCAGCTGGGTTTTGTCCTTATATTTTCTCTATGCACAAGTCCAAACAAGACACGGTCCCACTGAATTCCATTACAGTTGTTAATGATGACAACAGCAATCAATAAAACCCCAGAATCCTCTTAATGTACTGCCCTTGAAATGAGAGGCAGCAAAACAGGTACTATAGTAATGTAGCTAGAGATGGCAAATCACTCCTGGGTTTCAGTCCCCCCTGTATTAAAGAAAATAACTGATGTATTTTTACTCACAACTTTCTTCAGAGTATACAATTACAGGCAATACTGTAACACACACAGGAAAGAGAAGGAGCTAAATACCTTGCTGTGATTACATGGGTGGTTGCACTGTTCTGAAATAGGTATAATTCTCAAATAAGTATAATCAGGTGAAGGTGTACAGATTTATAGCTGACCCCTCTAACAACAAGTTGACAAATACATGCCCAAACTGCTTGCACACTGAGAAGATTGCAAAATGTTTTTTTATACTCAACACTGAACTTGTTACCATGCTAATTATGAACACACCTTATTATCAGCTTGAAGTAGAAAGGTGATCCTGTGCCTGCCTCTGAACCATGGTGCAGACCCACTGCCTTAAGGTGGGGTGGAACAGGACCAGTCTCATAGTTTGATAGATGAAGTGTGAAGACACATGACTCACCTTGTGCTCTTGCCTCCTGAGCCAAGGGCATATACCTCAGGAAGATAAAGTCAAGCAAAATAAAGTGAATGACTGCCTTTAGAACAGTGAAGAACTGAAAATTACTATCCCAGCAGATATGCCCAAGGTGGAAAAATAGCCACTGTATATTTTTGTGATAAGGGCTTTTTGTCAATGACTTTGCTGCTAGTTTGCACAGACTTAAAATGGAGTGATTTTAAAAAACAATGAATATATCTTATGTAACACCCAAGTCAGTTACTGATTTAACTCATTTCAGAGAGCTGACAGCAGATGGTATGTGCTCAGGTACCTCTGACAGAATACTACTGGTTTTGGCATCAGGGCAGCTAGATATGAAATAAACTAAATCCTGATCACATTAAGCCAACTATTTGACCATAAGTAACAGGGGGCACAGAGCAAGGCAATCTGGCCAGTCATCATTAATGTCAATCAGTTGAACTCAGCCTTCATAATCATGCTCAAAACCAAAAAATATCCCAAGATAGTCCAGTGAGGGGCAGACCTAAAGACTATCTTTACATATAAAACGTAAATATTTCAAACAATATGCTAAGCCTGTTGAAAAATTATCAGCTCCCAGCCTCTATCCTTCTCTTGATGTTGTGATGCACTGTGGAGGCTGATAAGGCATGATATCACAGAATTTCACTCCTCTGTCTTCTTCATATTGCTAAAGAACTTTTTATATATAACAGTTACTGAGAAGTTTTAGGCTTCATAGATGCTTTCTTTATCTTTGATACTGTAAAAAACTTCACTTCCTCTTCCATACTGTGTTGTTGATACTACTGACACAATATCACTCTTTCTTAAAGAAGAATGAATGTTAATAAAAGAGAACTAATTAGCTACCAAAGAAATCTTTCCCCTATGTAAAAAAACAAGTGCTTCGGCTTCAGAAATGGACAAGATGTGTAAGACAAAGTAGAATTTGGCTACTCTGTTCGACATAGTCAAAATTTTCTACTGTTTACACAGGTTTGTTCAGCCTCTCATTTGAACAAAGTTATGATCCCCACTTTGTTCTCTGTCTCTGTTTCTTATACACACAGAACAAATAAAAAGATATAAACCATTCAGGTACATACTATATATATATTTTAAAAGCTTCTGATGCAATTGTTGCTATGTGGGACAGTAGTAATAGTTTAAAGTTTATTTATTTATAGTTACTTTCTTTGTGAATCAATAGAGCTCTAGTGTCATGTAAGTTAAAATCAGAAGAGTTAGAATTTTCCTAGACCAAAATATGAGTATTTCAGTTTTAATGGCACTATTTCTATTTTGCCTATACTCTGATTTTGATATTAATTTCTGACTGACCTGACAGTAACTATGGCAAAAGCCTTTGCAGAGAAGGGACCCATATAAAGGGAAAAATCTTTAACAGAGTTGAAATTTTCAAATTTTGCATATAGCAAAAAATCAGGAGATGAGTATTGTATTGCTTTCTGGAAGAACTGATTTTCAAGCCTAGACTTATCGCCTGCATGGCAGAAATTGTACAGTAATTTTATCATGAAAGATGTTGTAGGATGGTGTTGCAGTATCTAAGGAACAAATTTTAGTAACACAAAAACAGATGTTGGAGGCATAACAGGACTGAAATATCAAAACCATTTTTAGGCATGGTAATAATTTCTGCCAGAGTGTGCTAGAATTTGAAAACTTATTTATTATTATTATTAATTATTATTATTATTGTATTTTAGTATTAATTGATAAAGAACTGAGTTGCTGTTGCTTGGGTTGGGTTATAGGTATCATGAAGTCTTAGTCCAAGTATAGAGTGTGGACACCTCACGAAATAAAATGTCAATATTATCTCATCCAATCTTTGTTTTTAAACCTGCAGAGAACATTCCTGTGACATTCAAAATAAATTACACAGTAATTTACCATTTTTCAAACATTCAGAATGTGTGTAGCCAAAGATTACTCCTGTCTTCGTAGGTGTTCATTTAAACCACTGGTTTCCAGTGAAAGATCTTTTAGCACAATGATCATGTTACACTTGTGAGATGACTGTGGAATTCTCAAAAGCAATCTTCGTTTACCTATTTTGTGTAAGATTCCTATCATTGTATTTGAATGCTTCACAGTCTTCAGCATACAGTAGAACAGTAAAAAGAAAAAAGGTTTAAAAGAGAGCTTAAGAGGTCACTTAAACCACTCCATGTTCTTTCTGAGATGTTTCTGATGGATCTTCCTCATCCTTCCTGTGTAAATGATTCACCTGTTTAACTGCCTTTAGACTAAAAGTGATTTCTTATTTCCTAACCAAAAAGTACTTCATGACAATATAAATTTAGTTTTTCATGTAAAACCATTCCATTTTTCACCATTTTCCTTGGTGATTGTAGAAAAAAACATTTTGTTCCTCTTTGTGTGAGCTTTTTATGTAGTCGACGGCAGTTATTTTTTTCCCTAGTCTGATTCAGTTCTTTCATGCAGTACATAGGCCGTGTACTGTAGCCTTGTGTTCAGACTTATTTCTCTTCTCTGGACCAGAGCAATATCTTGAATTAAATTCAGCTGAGGTCTGCCCCAAGACAGAATGAATGAGTTCATGTATCTGACATTATATAAACCTCAATAGCAGCCTTTTTTTATTTATTTTTTTTTTAATTGCAATATGGTATTACAGCCACTAGCCCACAGACATTGCTTCCTCCTGCACCTTTACTAAATAAGCTGCATCAATGTGCAAAGGATTTGAAGACTCAGGAGTACAGGGGAAGAGAAATCAAGAGGATCCCCTCACTCTGTGTACTGGAGGAAAAAGATGTCCTTAATGACAAGAGTCACCATAAAGTCTACAAATTTCAGTGCCTTGCTCCTATTCACACACCTGTAATTGAACTATAGCATTTCATTCCTTTTGCTCACTCTTCCTGACACTCCTTGCTTCCCTACTTCAGCAGTATGTTGGGAACCTGGAGGAAGACAAGTAGTAGCAAACACTGTTACCAGAATACAACATATGTAGGGGACCTAAAACAAGCTGTGAAGTATATGGTTTTTAAAATGTCCATCCTTATGTTTTTGTCTCTTTCCAGAAAAAAAGAATATTTAATTTTTGATTCATTTGTTCCCCTATATAAAACAATAAATGTTGAACTCTGTTTATAGTGTAATGGGACCATGTCTTGAGTTGTTAGCACAAGATATAACAGCAAAATTGATGGAAGAATGTGATTTCAAAATGTTTGCTTGTTTAGAAAGACATAATTCTAATTGCAAATATCTTGGCTTCTATTTCCTTTAAATGGGACACAGCTGCTTTATGATATTCCAACCTTCCATAGGAACATAGAAAATGAGGGAAAACAAAGAATTACTGCCTGAAGGAGACTTACTTTGCTTTTAAACTTAGCTAGAGGGCATGACTACAATTTCAAGCCTTTACCAAGAAAGTTCAATTTGGCTGAAGGATGTGTTTCAGTCCTGAAATGCTCTCAGGTACTCTGTCTAGGTAGCATATATACATGCAAGAATAGGGAGATTTTCTTAACTGATCCCAAATGAAAGATAACTTTGAAAAAGAAGAGAAAATAGGAGTGTCAAATTACTCACTTGGAAGAGACTTCAGAGGAGGACTTTTTTAATCTCAGAGAAAAAGAATTGAAGGGCACTAATCAATTGCAAGTGATTTACAAATTGGTTAAAAAAAATGACACATCCAGAAGTATCATGGAAATCTCATTAAATACCTGTATGGATCCTAGCAGCACAGATACCTGTCTGAATCAAGCTTAGGGAATAAGAGTAATAAACCACAGCATGTTTATTAGCTTTGATCAGAGGTACTGTACTAAACTTTTGCTGTCAGAGCTAGGTGATTGCCAAAAACCCTTTGGAACTTGTCTGAAGTTGCTATGATTATGATGCAGATTATCCAAACATAGAAGCATATTTTCTTGTACAGAGGGAAACAACAAGAATCTATAAAAGAACAGGAACAGATGAACAAATTACTGAATGACAGAAAACACAAAGCTCAGGAAAAGTTCCAAATCTTCTGTTTTCATAAAAACATTATATACACGATTAGAAATGAATGTTATGTTCCTGTTCTGTTCTATCTGTGTACGAAAATGGAGTGAAGAGAGTTCCTCACTGCACAAGCATTACATCCAGGGAAAGAAAGAAAAAAATTATAACACTGAGCCTGTTCTACCTGAATTCTTTAGAGATAAAGGAAAAGTTATTTCTCAACTTCCTAACACAATATTTAGAAAGGTAATATATGATCTAAAAGAAGCTAAATAAAGTTATAATCAAATGAGGAGAGATGTGTGAACAACCAGTTGAACAGTGGATAAGAGGAAGCAAAGGACTGAAAATTAAGAAGATAGTTGCCAGTGTCATCAAGAAATGCTTTTGCTCATATTTTTGACCTTATTTTTCATATTTGGATTCCTCTTCCTTTTAACAGTTCAGTCACTTGCTATTTTTAAGGTTAAATTTTTAAAAAGAAAGAAAAGAGAATGAAAAAAAATTCCAAGCAAGCGTTCTTTCACTTGCTGTTCTCTTTTTATCTTTTTCTCCATATATTTTGTGGATTTGTTTTTGTATTACTGAAGCAGTTCTGAATTTTAATGATAAAGCACTTGGCTTGAACCCAACATGTGCAATAATAGGCTTAGTTACTCAGTACTTGTCCAGAATCTCTGAGAATTTCAAACCTCAACATATTTGGAAGCAGTACATATCTTATTCTTGTTTTAAAACAATAAGAAAAATAAAGTGCATGCCAGAACATGTATGTTATTACTTCATTTGAAAGCCGTTAAAGCAGGAAAGACTGATTTAAAAAAAAAAAAAAAAATCAAAACCAAAATAAGTTGAAGAGTAAAAAAGGAAAGAGAAGTTTTATTAGAAAGTAATGTGTCTGTCTAATACACCAGATGGGTGTGCTGCCATTCAAAAGGACATCAAGAAGCTGGATAAATGGGCCAGAAAGAACACCATGAAGTTCAATACAGGGAAATGCCAAGTCATCCCGCTAGTGAGGAATAAGCCCAGGCTCCAGGGCAGCCCAAGGATTGATGGCTAGAAAGCAGCTCTGCAGTGAAGAATGCAGGGTCATGGTGGACAAGCTGAGCTTGATCCAGCAATGTGTCCTTGCTGTACAAAAGGAAAATGGCATCCTGCCCCCAGCACACATTGGTACCTGGGGTTGTTCCTCCCCGCCAGGTGCAGGACTTTGCACTTCCCCTTTTTGGACTTCAAGAGGTTCTGTCAGCTCATTTTTCCAGCCTGACCAGGTCCCTCTGCTGAGGCAGCATGACCCTCTGGTGTATTGCTTCATTCAGTAACCAAAGCAGGGACCTGTGTTCTGAAATCATGCCAGATCCTGAATCTCAGGGACCTGAAGGCACACCAGCTTACCAGCAGCACTTTGTGCAACGCTCTCCTCTAGCTAGGTGTAAAGCAGACTATTCTCATGTCAGACATGCTCTCTGGAATGTTAGATTACGTGCAGAGATTAGATGTTTGCCCATTCAGTGGGAGAAGTAACACTTCAGAAGCTAGGAGAAACTACATTTGATCTGTAGGAGATTAAGTTCCTTTAAGTCACTGGCAATGACTTTTTAGCCAAAAGAGAAAAGAAGGTTCTATGACTGGAGGCAAAATGTGAACCAATTCAGGAAAGTCTTTTTTCCTCCATCTGTTGACTGACCAGCTTTTTTGAAAAATTCCTTCAGCCCATATAGCAAAGCAGGTGGAATTGAGAAATTCACCTGGAGGCAATCCCCATCTGTCTGCACTCAGACCATATCCTGCCATAACCTCCACCTAGTTACAAGCTGGAAAGTTAGCCAAGGTGTGGGACCTGGCCACCACCTCTCCCCAACAATTTAAAGTCGAGGATCCTCAGTAGCATGATGCTCTTGGTCCTCTGCACAATAAGCAGAACCTGTCATAAACTCTGACTTACTAAAACAATGTTGTATAAAAAGCAGTGCAAGGATTACAAACAACAGTGCCAATGCTAATTAGGGTTAGCCAAGGTTTTCTCATTCATACAGCTAAGGGAACATATGGGAAATGTCATGTTGTCATAGCAGATTCTTTGCTTCAAAAAGTTGTGTGAAACATCAAAGCCAAGTAAAATAATAGCTGCATGCAACAAATGTGAAGTACAAGAGCTTCAGATAATATAACTTTTTTCACTGTCTGACAGGTGCTGCAGTAAGAATGCATGCAAAAATGAGATCTGCTGTGATGCCTATTGTCAAGCTGTTACTCTGACTCTTCTTCTGAGACATTTCTCTAATTTTTATGTGAAAGCATTTAAAATATGATTTTTCAATAAAACTGCTTTTATTCAAACAACACAGAAAGCCCTAGAATCGAAAATATCATTAACTGAAAAAAATCATGCCTTGCAAAACCTTGAAACATTTCCTTTTCATACAGACATAGCTCTTCTTTCTTCCTATAGTCTGTAGGATTGAACTACAAGAGAGGCAACAATTCAGATTGTGTTAATTGTTAACTGATCCAAATTTTAAAGCAATTTCTTAAAAATATTGCTATTTGCATATATATCTCTTTTTGATTCTGTACAAATAATAGAAGAGGCCTTTCACCTTTTGTGTTAGGACCCACCTAGGAAGGAAACATTTTCAGATGTTGCTCCAAGTGGCCATGTGTATGTATGCCCTGAATATAACACTCATAACTTCATTGGCTCCTGCTGTTTCTGAGAAACACTGAAGCAATTCTGAGCAGACAAACAGAAGCTGGTGGGAGGGATTCATAAACTGAGATTAACATCTGCTTTAGAGAAGAAGTAGAAAGTATGTTAGACTCAAGATGGGAACGAGCTGTTTGTTTATTTGTTTAGTCTTCATTTTCCACTTGTATTTTGCATTAGGAATGCTATTGAATTCACTGTTCACAGATTCCCAAAGAAAGGAAATACAAGTAGCTGAAATGTAGACATTGCCAGAAGTTTTGTGTCTATTCCTGTCTACTTACAAAACACGGAAAGAGTAACATTTTACAAGTGCATACATTTTCTCCTTGTATTCTTGGTTACCCCATGCCAGATGACCCAGCCCCTTGGGTTTCTGTTTTTCAGCCATTTTTTTCTTAATTTTTAATTTCCTTTGGTATGCGTGTGTGTGTGTGTGTTGGTCTTTTTTTGGTTTGGTTTGGTTTGGTTTGGTTTGATTTGTTTGTCTGGTTGGTTGGTTGGTGTTTTTTGTTTGTTTCTCATTTAATCTTACATAATAGAAGCAAGCACATCAGTCAGCTTTAACAAGTTCTGGTTGCTCAGTCATGCTCACTGGCAAGCTTAACAGGATGGCAAATGTGGGTCTTAAGCTGTGTGTGGACTTTCAGAAGTTCAAGTCATATGCCAGATTGTGCCATCTGGCTAATGGGAAAGCTGAGCCAGCATGGGAACTTCTGGGTAACCTGAATGTCTGACTTTGGGGAAGCAAATCATTAAGCTATGTTAAAACTGACAATCCCCAAGTCTGAGGAGCAGTGGGACCTGTTGGGAGCTGTTGTGATCTTTCATGAACCACAGTTTGAGGTCTCTTCTTCTCTCAGCTCTCCAGAATATGTGATGTCTTATCCTGTAGCCCTCGGCCATTTGAAGGTTTAATGGCTGGTTGCTGGGATCAGAAAGGTTGGATATATACACGTTACTGGGATATCAAAAGCTTACTAGTGATTTTAAGGACAGAACATAACACAATTTTTTAATGCAATATTCAGGTCTGCTCAATTAAACCTTGTTTTTATGCTACCTTACTTCTTAACTTGATGCCATGACTTGAGTTGATAAATACTACATGAAAAGCTATCTACACATTGTTCCTGGCAGAGATTACTAGAAAGATGTTGAGAAAACTCATTATGTAGAATCATAGTGTAGAGACTTGTTTTAGTTACTTATGATTTGACTTTTCTATGGAAGGGGTTTTTGTGGAATTTTTTTTTCTATTGACCCTTTCTTTTAGTTATCTGACAGAATATGGAAGACAGGGTCACCAAGAGAAACTGGGACTCTTTAGGGCCTGTAGATGGCATTATGACATTACTGCATTTCTGTTGACTACCTCTGAACACATTAAAAATGATAAAGTACCAAGAGGTCATAAAGGTGTATAGCAGCTGTGTCACAGCTGATGAAGTTACATGACTGCCAACTAGTATCATTTAAATCCCTTAAAAATACCAAGCGTAATGTTTAGCTGCAGTTCAGTGTGGTAAGTGAATGCCATATAACCTATGAGTAATGTACTGAGTAATGCAATCTAACTGCTTCTCATGAGAATTTGGCTGTGGTTTTAGTCAACTAAGATTAGCAATTGGCAAATCAAAACTGGAAGTCTTTGTGTAGTCTACAGTGGAAAAGGCCAAGACGTGCCTTAGGGCCTTCATTGTACTGTCATATAGAAAGCAATGTGACCTGAGTACACTATTGATATTATATCTTTGAATTACTGAAGATGTGTCTCTTGAAAGGAATATTATTGCATTCTTTTCTTCTCAGAATCCAAGACAAAAAATGAAGATGCAGCTAAGTGAAAACATATACCTAAGAAAGTGTAGGATTCAGTTAACATGTTCTCCTTCCTTCTGTGAATTAAGTTTCAGGTCAGTAGTCTGTAACAAATCCTCTGTTCCAGGGGGAGACAAGCTAGTGCATTACAACACAGAAACCACACTACCTTTAAAAATGCTTGTGAAAATAAGATTATATCTACCAGGATACATAAAATATTTGACACATTAAATCAATAATATTTTTCTGAGATTAACAAATCTTATTCTTATTTAAAGGACATATTCTTTCAGCAGAGATCAGCTACACTAATATTGCCCTCAGTAAGCACAGTAAATTCTGAGGTAATCATTATGATCTGAGATGAAAATTGTACTACAGTGCTTATTCAAAACATAAAGCTTTCTTGTATGTTTATATTTTGCTAGTATGCCTTACCATAGTGTTAATACTTGAAATTGTAAGCGGCATTATATTATGTATATCAAGTATGCTGGGGAGTAATGGAATTGTTTACCATATGGAATTCAAAGAAAGATATCAAAGTGACTGTTCTTCAGCTGTAATTTGGGGGTTGCTCACATTGAACAGGCATTGTTTTGCATCAACCACAATCATTTTTGTAGATGCAGAGCAGGTGCCATGATCTAGTTTTCTACCAGAAAAAAGTCCTATCGCTATGCTTTTTAATCAGGTTGGTGATATTGTATCAGAAGAATTAAATGGTTCTCTTGATTCAGAAACTGAGCAAAACACAACAGTTAATGATAGTAGTGTTCTGCTGTGGAAGAAAAAAACATCTCACATAAGTTAGTTGACTGTTAATCAGAAGCTGCATCCATATTGCATATAGATATTTCTCTGTGTGAAATAAGTATATCTTCAATGTTTTCACACAAAATTTTGGAAAGGTTAGGTTTACCTCAGATGACTTTTTTCCTGGCATCCTTTGAGCCATGTCTTCCAGCTGACAAGAGGCTCTTGAAAGTTTTAGAGCTTTCTGCCTTTGAAACATGGACTTGCATTCCTGGTTAACACACAGAGAACTGGAGCAATGAATTCTGTAGGAGTATGAATCTGTAAGAATGGAGCAAATAGCTGTTAGGAGAGACTACAGAAACACATCTCTGTACAACAGTAAGCACAATCCATCCTCCATTCACTACAGTAGTTCCCTGTGGAGTGCTGAATAGGTAGAGCAGAACTTGCATCTGTCTGTCTTAGCAGCTCCATTGGCTTTTTCAAACACAGCTGTCTGTCTTGCATATGAGAGGAAACAGTGTGCTCTGAGCACAGTCATGAATCTTGGACAACCTTACCGTAGTTAAATTCAATGTGTATTCTTTTGCCAGCTAATAGGTTAGCAATATATTTATTCATTAAAAGTATGGGATAAAACTAGGGTGAAGGGAAATGAATACTGAAAACCACTGTCTTTGATTTTGCAGGTATCGATGCAATACTTGACTCTAATATCCTTTAAAACACTGTTTTGGATACTACTCATTTTATGCATTTTTTAAAAAAAAATGTTTTGAAATGTACAGTGCAATTTTCTTCCCAGGAAGAAGGTTAGTAAATGTTTCTCTGTGAGAAATGGAGTTTGTCTGCATGACAGATAGTGACTTTGTGCCTGAGCATAGTGATTGTGTCTTAATGTTATGCTTCTTGTGGTGCTCTTAGCTGAAATACAACTGAGGTTTGAGATCCAGATCTGGCACTGAACAACACTGCTTCTTTGCTGTCTATGAATCTGTGTAATTTAATCACCAGATTAAATTGCAAGTTCAAATCCAGTTAAATCAAGAAATCCTTTTCCTATGTCATATACAACTGTAAAAATTAAATAGTATGTACAGAACAGTATATAACAGTTCTTGCATACTCATACATGCTCTAGCTGACTTCAGTGTTGAGTGCTTTGAGCATCCACTGTTCAATTTGTTTCAAATAGATTCTGGTCCTAATTTTATTACCTCTCTAAGAGTGTGTTTTCATTTAGAACAATGAAGCAGGCATTCATGAATGAGTGGTAATTAGGCTGAGGTATTTAGGCTGTGCTTCTAATAAGAGACATAGCAAATAAGGTGCTTACTAATAATTATAGGGAAACAATCTAAACAGTTCCTCTATCATGTTGAATATCATTGAGAAATTGAGGAGAACAAGGTCCATCTTAAACTACTAGTGCTACTTTGAGTGCTATATTACTTTAATTATTAGCAAGATCTCAGAGGTTTTGTCATTCTTCAGATTTTATCAGTTTCTTCTTCCCCTAGGGCTGTCTGCAGCTTAGGGGTCAGCCTGGTAGGGGAAACCTTCAGCTCCTGCCAGTCAGTGTTGGCAGTTCGAATGAATGACAGTATCCCTACTGCCTGAAATGAATGCCATTTGTCTTTGAAAGAGGGTGGTTGCAACCATGCAACTCATTTCTTAAAAGTCTTTCTTGGGGTTTCCCCAGTCCTAGAGCTGTTTCGATGTTTTCTACTACTTTCTGATGCCACTATGGTCATCTGAGCCCAGTTTGACCCACTATTATGTTTATTATGTTTCTTCTGCAATGCACTTCTCCATAATCATAGCCAGGCAGTGTTGTACAGAGTCTTTAAAATTAAAGACGATCTGCTGTAGGGTCTCTAAAAGCAGAGAACATCATTAACTCTCATCCTTCTCTCCCCTGCCACACTTCACGTATGGTGTGTGGGCCCCGACTTCACAAAGCAACCCTCAGATCTCCAAATGCACCAAGCAGCAAAAAAATGTGAGTTAAAGAAACAGTATCTAAAGAAAAGATTGCAATTTTCTGTGCAGAGAAAAAAAAAATAAAATAAAAAAAAAAAATCCCAGAGATATATGGGCTCCCTTCAGCCAGCACGTGATTGCAGGCACCTGGGGTAAGACAAAAGTTCTGGGAACTGCTGGTGACACCAGCACAACACAGGGACTGGGGCACCTCTTGAGCATGGTCCCATTTAATGTCACGGCCCCATTAAAACCATGGGCTGTTGAACACAGCAAAGAAAAGCCTGCAGGCTTCTAAGGTAGTGTTAATTTTCAAGGCATGAGTTGAGCCTTTTTCTCTCAAGGTGTTGACTGCAGACTCCAGACTTGCCTGAAACTCATAAGGTGTAGAACCTTGAAAAAGAGTTGGTGCGACACCTTCAGTATTCTTCTCAGATTCTAATAAAAATTGAGAATCACTAAGTGGTTGAAGTTGGAAGCAACCTCTGGAGGTCATTTGGTCCACCTCCCCTATTAAAGGAGTGCCACCTAGAGCAGGTTGCTCAAGACCATGTTCAAATGGCTTTTGAACATCTCTGAGGATGTAGTCTCCACTGTCTCTGGGCAACCTGTGTCAGTGCTTGGTCACCTTCACAGTAAAAAAAAATGTTTCCTGATGTTCAGATTTTTCTCCCAGATCTACCATACTTTCTTCAGAGACATTTGCATTTTGTAAGAAGACAGGCATATTTTCTTTGCAAATATAGACAGAGGCAAATATAGCTTGTGAAATGATGGATGGCTACAGAAATGATCACTACAGACTTTGCCATCAGCTGCTGAAGCAGGTACGCTTGTAATTCAAAAAAGACATTGTTAGAGAGTGGATTTGTATCTCAGTGAGTTGTTTGATGGATGGGTTGAATCAACCATCCTGTCTGTGTGTGTAGGGAGCAAGGGGGCCAAGCCTGTCCACCTGGTAAGGCCTCCAGCCACCATGGCTGTGTCCCCAGAAGGCACACAGCATGGCACCCGCCTGGGACACCTGTCAATCAAAAAGGCCCAGCTGGCAGCCCACCCACACCACATCCTGGAGCCTCTGACTGGCCGTGGTGCCCCTCACTGTGTCTAGGAGGGCATGAAGTGGTCAGTGATTCAGATGTCCTGCTTGGGGGGAGCAGCCAGGACAGCCAAACCATGTAAAAGAGGCACACAAAGCCTCTGTTTTGAGTCTGGCCTTTTCTACTGAAACCTAATAGCATGTGACCTCTTGGCAGTAACTATTTCTCTCTTCTCTCTTTATTCTTTCTTATCTTAATCTCTTTTTTCTTCCTTTGTTCTTTTCTTCCTCTTGTGGGTGACATAAAACCAATTGAGTCATATTTCACTTAAGTTGTGGGTTGGTTTTTGCTGGGTGCAAAGAGGATTCTCTACTCCGCAGTGATGCCTGCTGGCCTGTAAAACCCTTGGGGGCTAGAGAAGCAGAGTTCTGAATTTCGTTTGGAGAGAGACAGGGAAATCCTTTTGTTTCTAGTAACCTGTTGTTCAGTGTAATGCTCTTATGGAATCTTTTTCAAATGTTACTCCTGTTAACCCTTTTGCCAAAGCACCTATTTTCTCACTGAATTAAAGGAAATCTCTCAGGGAAAGGCATGTAACTTATTTTGGATGTGAATTCAAGGTATCAGAGAACTAGGACTGTTCAAAAGCTTCATGTGGGAACTATTGAGACTCTAAATTAAAGTGCAACACCTGGCCACGTGTGTTAAAGACCACGGTGTAACAGGCATGCCCCCTTCTCTGGATCTCTCCACCAGGCCAGTCCTCAAAAAATTCAGGAAAATAGCCTCCCAGGAAAGAGTAGAGTCCATATAGTTCCACTTCCTTGTCTAGTAACAAGACTAAACAGAGCTGATTTCTCCTTGTCTTTGTTACAGGTTCCACGGTCATTGCAATCTCTTGCTTTCCACACAGGAATGGCCAGAGAAGGGAAGAGGACTTGTCTGGGCTACTACAGACATGACAGCCGCTTGACAGCTTTTAAATGAAGTAATAAAATAAATAAAAAAATCACTCTTACTGACATATTATTCATCTTCATAGGTTTTTTCAATACAACTTCATGACAGTACCATCCTCCTTTTGGTATTTTTGTGAAATTAGTTAACTGCCTGCCAGCAAAATCCCACTTTCTTCCCCCACCAAGTTAGAAAAAGGAATGAAGTTGCTAGAGCAGATCTGTAGGCTGCTCTTCAGGCACAAGTTAAAGTACAAGATATGCTATCTGAATATAAGAAAAAAACCCTTTTTTTTTACTGTGAGGGTGGTGAAAAACTAGAGACAGGTAGAGAATATCTTTGGAGATATTGAAAGTGTGACTGACCATGGTCTTGGGGGAACCTACTTAATACCTGTTCACTTTCACATGAGAGTCTGGGCTTTCAGCTCCAGTTGGAAACTCTTCCAAATACTGACTTTCCCCTACAATTTTATGCAGCACTTAATAGAGTACAATCTTGATTTTTTTTCTGGGCTCTGGGTTCTACTATAATACCAGTGTTATTGATGACTTAATTTCTTAAATGCCATGTTCACTTTTAAGTGCTCAATTGTAAATTTATTTTTTTTTTTTGGCAGAGGCAACGTAGCACAAATCATAGTGACTCCAAATGAATCCTGTTTATGGTAAATAACTGCATTAGCTATATAGAATATCACACTATATTTATTCTTAATGTAGTTTGTACCCTTCTTTCTAAAGAGACTCTAAATTTTTATTACCACCACTATCATTATATGTTTGACTGAAATACAGCATATTTTCTCAAGCCAGGAGTCTTCTGTCATTGCTGGGGCATTGGTGGTGGGGGGGGGAGGGGTGAGGGCGGGAAAGGGAACGTGGATGTTTTGTGTTCTTTTTTGGTTTTGGGGTGTTTTGGGTTTTTGTGTGTGTGTGTGTGTTTTGGTTTTTTAGTGAACAATATGTATAAATAGAGAAAGCAAGGATAATACCTTTGTAATAATTTTTAAAAAATCAAATTTGTCTAGCAGTCATCAAACTCCTGTCTCAAGGAGCTTCTCAAGTATTAATTTGGCAAGTGCTATGGTCTAATTGGTGAGGTGATGATGGATCAAAGGTCAGACTCAATGATCTTCGAGGTCTTTTCCAACCTAAATGATTCTATGATTCTATAAAAATGAACATCCAAAGAGAGTAGACTTGAAGTCTAAGAGAATGGCATAAGGCTACGCTAGATACCACCATTAATTGCTGAAGTAAGAAACATAGTAAAATTGAAGATACTGTTTCTGCCACATTGTGCAAATAATGCTTCTTGCTGTTCTTGTCTTTGGTGGTATCACATTGGGGAAAAGCATATCCATATCCGAACCACTCGTTGAGAGAACAGGCAGGAGACAGGCAGGCAAGAAGCAATCCATCTATATTAGTCACTCTAAGCTGAGAAGAGAAACTGACACTGTTATGAATTAATCTGATTTAAATTTAAGTTAAAAAATTGAAATAGTCTGAATGTTTCTTAGAATATTTCTCAACGATTTCAAGAACATAGAGGACTTTTTACCATTCACTGATAAAGCTCTGGCTGCTCTTGCAGCCAGAATAGTCTTGCAAATTAAAGAACAACATCAAATGCTAGAGATTCACTGTTACAACATGGATAATAATTCATGGAGAAGGAAAGTGCCCTAGTTTATTTCTATTGAGGTTTATTTTTTAAAGGAAAAAAGCCAACATACATAGACTATAAAGGATTAAATAATCCTAATAAATTTTCTTTCCTTTACTTCAGCTGACCTGAGAGGTGAAAGAGATTCGAACAGAGATGGATATATTATGAGCCAAAAGCAAGGTAGCATGGGCAATTTTTAATTAGCTTAAATCACTTTCTATCTTCTTGCTTCAGCAAGTATTGTATTTTATGGATCTACGTGTATTTTATTTTACACAGATTATAAACAATATAAATATAAATGGTATGTAATGTATAAATTATAATTGTTTTATATATATATAAATATAAATAGTATGCAATTTTTAAATTATAATTGGTTGCATATGTACCTTCACTGACATTGTCTCACTAATGGTAGTCATTTGTCAGTATTTGACAACAGAATTAGAAAATCATCCAAAAGCACTGGAATTCAAAAAAGCAGATTGTTACATAGAACCTTACTACTCTTCAATAGTAAGGAAAAAGTTTTCCTGCCTTTACTAGCTAGTTAAAATGAAAATAAATTTTTCTGGTGAAATACAGGGTTCTGGAAGTACATGATGGCAACAGAGATTAGATTGCTCTTACCTTCTGCTAGTTAGGACAGTGAGTAACACTGTCACTGTCATGCAAAATCTCTGACTTTATTTGTAGTCCAACAGAAGATCAAGGTGATTCCACCCAAGCAGTAAATCCAAAAAGAGCAACAGGGAACTGAACTTCTTTAGACTCTGGAAGCAGTACTTGCCAGCCATCCAGGCAAATTTTTTCCCTCTATTTGATCAACTTTGTTCACTTTCAAACAGTGCATGTCTAACTCCTGCCCCTCTTTAGGGCTGGAAATCTATTTAAAACCACAAGGTGACCTGATTCCTAGCACTGTAAGTGTTATTTTCTTTCACAGTGACAGCCATTCTTCCAGGTTGTGAATGGGTCTGTGGTACTTGGGTGTAGTAAAAACACTTCTGATATCCACTAATTCAGTGTTTTTTTCTGTTCTGCCACTCATATGTTACTTTACTGGGTGGGCATTCGCAGTATTCATCCCAAATCTCATCCATCTTGTCTAGTTGGAATGCATGGTCTTGGAGCAGGAACTGTCCTGCTCAGAATGTACAACATCCATGACAACATGTCTGTTATCTCAGATGGAACTGTTATGTGGGAATAAAACATTTATTTTTATTAGATTGAAGAACATTCTACAGATACAATATAGGATTACTCAATCCCTGGTTATGCCTCAGGATCACATCTGTATCAGTTATCTTCAGTTAGCACAGCTGTCTCCAAATAACTTCTAATTCTACAAATTGAACTACTTAACAAATATTTTGCAAAAATATATTTCAGGGTCACAATTAACATTACACGTTCATAGCATAAGAATTTGCTGTTGGTTTGTCAAAGTGTACTCAACATATATATACATTTATACTCAAATATATGAGCATTCTCAAATATGTTTTTGTGTATGGCATACAGAGACAATAAGAATTTACATAAACTTTTGTAGTGCCTATGGATTATTTTGTCCATTCGTTTCATAACTAGCTTAACTGTTGCTTTAGCAACTGAAAATCCAGTGTAGACAACTCTCAGATCAGATAGAATGATTCAGCTCAGTTCAAGTCTGACAGATATGACATCATCACCACTTCTTTCACTATTTGCAGGCTTATACAAATAGAACATTCATTTTGCTTTTGGTAGTGATGCAAAGATACAATACTCATTGCACAGAGGTTATTGCTCCAGTCTTTCACTCCTCTTCCCTGTGCACCGAAAGTCATAGTTCATGCCTTTTGAGGCTGGTAATATCTGAGTGTATCATGTTCCTGCTGAGCCTTTACAATGTCCTGTATGCATCCTATGTCTTGTTTAGAACAATGATTTGGCACTAAATCATCACTAGTCAGTTTTTCTGAAATGAAAGTCTGTCACTTTTCCACCTCAGGCCAGTGATGCAACGTAACACGACTTTACTGCCTTATCACATTCTACTGAGCATCCTTGGGCTAATTATTCCAGTTCACACCATCTGCATCCCTGCAGGTACCCAACTATTTCCAGTTGTTTTGTGTAGTGATGATTATTTTCTTTAATCATATGAAAATAATAATTCCAAGGGGAAAAAAAAATAGCTCAATGTAAACACTTCTAGAATAGATCTATTATGTACCTGGGATTTTGTACCTAAGTATCCCATTACTTAGGTACTGGTGAACAAACTAGAAAGCCAGTTTAGGGTAAAGATGCACTACATACCGGCTTCTGTGAAGCTGTCTATCTGTGGTGTTTTGGTTAAAATGGATAAAAATGTACAGTATATATTTAGGAAATATATAGAAACTGAAATGTCATTACAATCAGTCTATCCCCTTGATTGGCAGTGGAGTAGGAGATGAACAAGGGTATGCTTCCTAATATAATTTGAACATGTTTTGCTGTGATAAAGAGGGGAAAGGCCAGTTCTCTCCGCATGGGACAAGAATTAATAGAACGTGTTTCTTAGGGCCACATCTGGAGATCATAATCCATTCTTGAAAAGGATATTTGAGCAAACGCAGATACATTTAACGAGAAGTAGACATGTATTTTTAAAACTAGTTGCCCGAAGTGCCTGCTTTAGTAAACAAGAAAGGAGTTCATCTAATTCTAAATACCATATCTAAATAGGTCAACTAACTCAGTTGAGAAGACAGGAAAATAAGAATGACTATTGAGTTAAAGGGCAAAAGCTCACCAAGCCAGCATTTTCTCTCTGGCTTTCTTGTTGGGTGAGACACAATCTCCAGGAAGGTGATATCCCCAGAGTGAGCCTCAACTCCTTCACTCCTTCACAGTGGGTGTGCTGGCTCTTCTGACCTCATCAAATGGAGGATATTTAGCTGCATAGACTGTTATCCTAAAAAAAAAAAAAAAAAAAAAAAAAAAAAAATGACAAGTGCTGTCCAAATGTTTACGGTAGTAAAAAAGAATATGTTGGGCCTCTCACAGTTTAACCCCAGCCAGCCACCAGCACCAGCTTGTTCACTCCCCCACCAGTAAGACCTGAGAGAAAATAGGAAGAATAAAAGATAGAAAATGCATGAGTTGAGATAAAGACAGTTTAACAGGGGAAGCAAAAGTCATGGACACAAGCAAACCAAAATGAGAAATTAATTCACTGCTTCCCATGGGCAGGAGGCACCATGTCCAGAAAATAGGGTGTTATCATGTGTAACATATAACAGAAGACAAAGACCATCCCTCCAAATGTCCCCCCCTTACTTCTTCTTTCCCCCAGCTTTATATACTGAGCATGATGTCATACCATAAGGAATATCCCTTTGGCCATTTTGGGTCACTTATCCCAGCTGTGTCTACTCCCAAACTCCTATGTACTCTCAGACTCCTTGCCAGCATTCAAGTATGAAAAGCAGAAAAGGCCTCAGCTCTGTGTAAGCACTAACATTGCTCAGCAATAACAAAAACATCTCTATATGATCAACACTGTGTTCAGCACAAATCCAAAACACAGCCCCATACCAGCCACTGTGAAGAAAATTAACTCTTCCCTAGCAAAATCCAGTGCACTCCAACTGCACATTGTTTCAGGCAAAGTTCTGTGGTATTGTTTTGATGGCAAAAGCAGTTTTAGGCAAGAATTTGACTAAATTATTGCAGTGATCACACTTAGCTCTAGAAATCTTGATTGGATAAGAATTGATGAAAATATGGAATATACATCAGGAATCTTCTCTTTCAATTTTATAAACAATGTTCCATTAACAGTAGTTGCAGAGTAACTAGAAAATTTTACTACTCATAGCTTACTGAGTAACTTTTTTTACTTCCTTTGGTTTTGAGAAAGTCATCAGAACATTGAAATAAAAACAAAATTGTAGAAATTAAAGACATGATATAAGTTGTAAAATAAGCAGAGAAGCACTAATTTTTAAAGGTTCAATATTACTGGCCCATGGATGAACCCATGCCCGACCAGGTGGATACCTGAATGAGGCTGTGACCCTCTGAGTAGCCAGCACTTAAGCAGGCTCCTGACAGGACTGGTGGACCCATGAAAAGAATAGCCCACACTGGAGCAGGTTTGCTGGCAGGTTTTGTGATCCTGTGTGGGACTGTGTTGGAGCAGCCTGTTCCTGAAGGACTGCACCCCTGGAAGGTACTCATGCTGGGGCAGTTCTTGAGGAACTGTATCCCATGTGAAGGACCTATGTTGGAGAAGTTCATGGAAGACTGTCTCCTATGGGAGGGTCTCCATGCTGGAGCAGAGGAAGAGTGTGAGGAGCCCTCCCTCTGAAAAAGAAGGAGGGGCAGAGACAAAGTGTGATGAACTGACTGCAGCCCCTGTTGCCCATCTTACTACACTGCTGAATGGAAGAGGTAGAGAATTTGGGAATGAAGTTGAGCCCGAGAAGAAGGGAGGAGTGAAGGAATGGTGATTTATGATTTAGTTTCTATTTCTCTTTAATATCATTGGCAGTAAATTAAACTAGGTTCCCCAAGTTGAGGTTGTGTGATGATTACCAGCAAGTGATCTCTCTCTCTCCTTATCTCGAGCAATGAGGTTTATGGTATATTTTCCCTCCCTCTGTCCAGCTGAGAAGAGTAGTAATGGAACAACTTTAGTGGGCACTGGTGTCCAGCAATAGTCAACCCACACAGATATTCATATGTAGATACATGCATGGAAAGGTGTCCTGTAACTTAATGTTGCTGCTCCAGAGACTGTCAGTTTCTTCTTCAGAGCCCTGAGTGCATCGACCCTCCCTCTGGCTTTTGGTTGCTTGAACTCAAGTACATCTAGCTACAGAAAGTACAGCAAGAGGGTCTGGATGTGAAATTTTTGCGTGAAGAAAGCTAGAAGCCTTTGTGTGGATGATACTCCTTCCCACAGGAGCTGCTCTTGTGCTAAGATTCTAGCCCTTGGTTCCTGGCTGTTCCTGGCTATGCACTTGATGATGCAGACCCTGAGCCAGATCCACAGGTTGACTTCCCAGCTTCAGCTCAGCCCTGCCTTGTCATCATGGATTTGCCTGGTTACTGCTGAGCTGTGTCTGATCCTAGTTATAATCACCAGACCTGATCCTGGTCCTGACTTTCTGGCATGACTTCATGGCTTGGCCTCAGATCTGCAACACTACTACGGACTTAGATGATGATCTGGGCTCCAGGATGACTCCAGCTGTCCTGTCAGACATGACACTGTGCTTGGCACCTGGCTTCCTGTCCCTTAGGGAGCAGCTGGCCCTCGCCTCTCCCTGACAGTCTGTTTTTCAGACCTAATCTTCCTTTTGTTTCCCAGTCCCATAAATTGTCTTGAAGAGGTTTGGCTTATGAATAGTGGAATGGCTTATTGACAGGTTGAAATAAAGCCTCACTGCTGTTCTTCCAGGCTCATCGGTCAGATCCTTGTGGTTGAAAGACTGATTGCTCTCTGGTTGGTGGTGAGTTATTCAGCATCCCTGAGGAGACATGTCATATGCTATTAGAGGCTCAGACATGAGCTCTCCGCAAAGAGGTTTCTGAACTTTTAGTTTTCAAGACAAGAGTGCCTAACAGTAGTAAGAATAAGACACTGCTTCGAGGCACATTTGCAAACCTGCTGGGCAACCCTGGCAGCTACTATTTTCAAATCTTCTGAATACATTCGTGCCTGCAAGTGCAATCCTTCCAGAAAGGAGGGTACTGTAGAATTTCTCCCTTGGTCCAGTTGACAGTCCTTTTTGTTAGCTCCTGGTGCTGCTACCAAGCCAGCATACACAAGGGTGGAGTTGTGAACTCCAAATTGTTCAAGAGCCTATCAAATGAAGTGGTAACTGCAGAGTAACGGGGTGCAGCTCTCTTTTTTACACTGTCACATAGAAATGCTGGTGCAAGGGCAAGAAATGTGCATAACTTGTGAGAGTTTGTGGAGTATCTCAGACCTCGAACTTCATCTCCTGGCTCCTATGTGTGGTTCAGAGAACAGCATGGAATCTTAATTTTCCTTGTATTATTTCCCTACACCAACTGAAGTAGCTTTATAGGTTTGAAATAACATTTTATTGAAATTTTGGCAAATTAACAGAAACAGGAAGAACTTTTAAAATCTCTGATAAATAACTCCCTGTGTGGCAATGAGGAGAAGCAGTGTTTGATCACATGCCAGCAGAATTTGCCTTTGACTTTTATATTGATAGAAATATCAAGATTATTTTAATTCAGAACTGTCCACTGAAGGAGGCAACAGTCTAAAAGAGAAGATACAAAATGTTCATTGCTTAAAAAGAGTGCCTCTGTCATGCATTATAGAAGTTCTTTTACCTCTCTATATTCATGTGTTTTGGGAAGAGAGGGAAAGATATCAAGAAAGCCACTGAAATAGGCAAAATCTGTCATGGTATTAGTTTTCCAAAAACTATTTCCAAAAGAGAAGGCACATAAAGTTTCTGACTGTGTCTCATAATCATCATGATTATTTGCATTCTTAAATAAACATTTACAAGTTTCAGCCATGGTTATATTACTGGTTTTATTTTTTATAATTATTTTTTTCTTTTAATTACAGTCTGTTCCATAAAGCTGGTGAAATCTATAAACATTTCTCCTTATTTATTAGTGGCTGTGTTTCTTTCTGTTATCACATTCTTTTGTCTTAACGTGGATTGTCTGGCACCTGCACCCAGGTTACATGTTTTTGCTTGATGTTACACAAAATAAATCTTCTGTTCAATTAAGAGTGTATGACAAGATACACTTTTCATTTACTGTATTTAGCAGGAGACTTTCAGCATTATATTCACCGTAGTACAGTCAGATTTCGTTTGCCAGTTACGGTACAGAAATTATTCTGGGGAAGTCCGCCAGAGAAGCAGTGATAAGAAATAATAAACCATTGCAAACTCATACAGAAAAAGGTCTAATCAAATGTGACTTAAAAGAGTTTATATAGAATCTATTTTCACCTGGAGCTTGATGGGCTGACAGTAATGATTACATGTACTTGAGTGAAGAAAGGTTCCAAAGGGTATACTGTTATTCCATCTTGCCATTTGAAATACTATCAGAAGGAAGAAAAGATCACATATTTATGGATTTGTAAATAAAGTGAATACTTTCTTATTACCAGTTCACTCTTTTTCTCCAAATAACCCATGATCTTCAGTGTAAAACTGAAATTTGATGTTGCGAAACAGAAGGCTTCTAGCACATAATGACTGCCAAATTCAGGTCAGTGTTTTTGACAATCCTGGCTCTGGAAATAAAGTTATATGTGAAATTGCATGCGAAACCTCACCTTTAAATATTTTCCCCTTTTGGACTCAGGAGCAGGACTCTTGCCTCAGTCTGCTTATACTTGAGAGACTATAGTTGCAGAAGAAGTTGTGGTTAAGACAGAGAAATGTGTCTCCATATCACACCAAAGTTTGCTTGGGTTCCAGTCCTCCTAATGTGACAGACAGGGAAGTCTGTGAAACAGTATTTTATTCTGGCAGCCTCCAGAAATAAGTTTTGTAGCCATAAACACAAAACTACTAAATAAAATCTGTAAGATCTGAGGATTATTAAAACCTAATGTTCAGATTTTGCCATATGCTTCCAACTTTTCTTTTACTGATTCCAGTGAAACTTCTCACACTGGAGACTCATTATATATATATATATATATATATACACATATATATGTATATATGTGACATTATGGACTAAGTTCTGCCTTAGGTGATGCATTTATAGTAGAGCAGAAGAGTTCCTTCAGACAGTGAACAAGAATGTTTCAGGTCCCAGCACTAGTTTGTCGGTCAGGTATGTGCACTTAGTCTCCATGGTCAGCTGGAAGGAGATGGTTGGCTGGAGGAAATTTAAGAGCTATCTCTTTTCAGAGTGATGTTTCTGGGTCATGTGTACACAAGAGATGTGGGATCTGAGACAGAAACATTTCTGTGGTTGCCAAAAGGGTAGATTTAGAGAAACTGAAAAGGAGAGAAAGCCCTGAAAACAAAGTTCTGAAATCCATCATTTTTAAGTTTTTATAAAGACTTCATTCTACCTCTGCTGTGACAGCTAGATATATATGATGGAAAAGTCTGAATAAACTAGACTAAGGAGAAGAAGATCAGCTTCAATCAGTCAGGAAAGGAGGGTTCACTTGTGTCAGGAGTGGTAGTTCAAAGGTACAGCAGAAGCTGAAAATTCAGTGTCTTGTGCTCTGGAGGAGATTTTTCTCCTTCCCTCCTTCTACCCTTTCTTCAATTGCGTATATATTTATCATGGTTCCCATCTGATGCACAGACTCTCCCTGCCTCCTCCTTAAAAATCCTGACAAGCTGCTAGAAGGTCTTCTGCCCATGCTGCATTGCACTTGGAAATTTGGAAATTTGTCATGTAGAGGGGAGCTGTAAATGTTCAGATTGTTACTTCAGATTTTTATTTTTCCTGGAAAGAGGAAGGATTTTATTTTGGCTGAAGGCCAAAGCTGAAGCACTTTCCATTCCTGAGCAGGACTTTTTTAGAATGGTGGGAACGAAGCAGTGGCAGATTGAAACTACTCTTGCCTCTACATGCTCCTTATTACTCTCAGTGGACTCTCCAAATGAGCAGTCCTGCAGGAACAAATGAGGTTGTGTGGTCATCAACTTCCCTCTCGGTTGAACATTTTTCTATTATTTTTGAGCATTTCCTTTAACCATCTGAGGAAAAACAAAGTTAATTTCTCTTTCTTTTAAAAACACTTTTATTTTTGCAGGACAAGTAATATTGTTAAGGGTTCACTACTATATTTTAAAGGAATTAAAGCTCCTATTTGTTTTTGGTTTTTTTTTGTTATAAATCTCAGTGTCTTATAGTAACTTGCATCCCTGAAACTAGCATGTCATTATAGTGTTCTGATTTATCCACTGAATTTTCACTGGGCTAACTTTCATTCCTCATAAATATCTATTTCTTTCATGATGTTATATGTTTGCCCGTCTGTGCTTTTGAGAGCCCATGGTAAAACCACAGTGTCCTGGAATCACCTTTGCTCCTTCTTATGAGTGGGGCAGTTCCAAGGACTTCAGGTTGCCTGTCTCAAACACTGTTGAGGCCACAAAAGGGACTTGCCATAAGATAAACCACCAGGAATTTGAGACAAGCATAGAAAGGAGGAATTTGTGACAGGAAGGTGCTAATTCCAGGCCTGTCAGAGGGAAGATCTGGTTAGTATCTCCTGGCTAATACATAACAGTCTGTAAAATAAAGACAAGAGATCTTTGGGGAAATGCTGTCACTACTGATGCTGGCATCAATTGACTATAGCTGTTTGCAACTGTGTCTTCCAGGCTTTCCCTCTCATGGCTCAACCAGTTAAAAATAGGATAACCACCTAGACTGGCAATGGATCAATGTGGGGAGGAAACACAGACATGACTTTAAAGGGCCCAAGCACAATATAATCTCTTACGTCTTTTTAATTTGTTCCAGACTTTTTCCATGTTGAGGAATCTAGGACAAAGTGCAGAAAAAGATATTAAATCAACTTTTAGTGACCAAAACACAACTTCAAATTCATGCTCATACAGTCCTTTGTTCCTGAGTTTTTATTTCTGTCTCCCACCATCAGCCCACGACACTTCATTTAATCACCATATCCTTCTCTCAAATTAAAGGATGAAGAAGTTAACTCATCCCTTTACTTTGCTAAGAATATCTTTTGGACCATATTTCAGACTTAGGGCAGATGCCATTTTCACTTTATTTAAAACCAGCAGGAAGCTGAAGGCTGCACTTGCCTTCCTGATCTTCTGCTGAAAAAGGCTCTTTTCCAGGTGGCTTGGGAGATGAAGGCAGAGATGTTCAAGACATCTCTCAGTATCAGCAGAGCTATAATATTAAGTATGATACCTCACAATAAAGTGATAAAACCTGACAATTTGCACCTTTTAATGTTCACTTATATTTCTAGTTTGTCATTCTGTATCTGTAATGTTTAAGAATATAAGGCCTATTTTCATAATTCTATGTGTGTATGAACCTCTGAAATTCCAAAAGAAAGGAAAGAGATTAGAAAAACATTAAATGAAATTCCAGTGGGCCTGAGGTAATATTTATTCAGACTCCATGGCCTTAACACTTTATACAATGCCTTCCACTATTATCTCTGCTCTGCACTTCACATTTAAGAGCCAGAGGATGAGCTCCGGTTTGCTTGTGGCAAATACTGGCATAGTGACAAGGTATATGTGATATCTGGCTTATCAACAGGCAGCAGGCAGGGCCAGAATTGACACCTACAAATATGTCCCACAGTATCAAGAAAAGTAATACTTGATAATGTTTTCAAAGGTGGTTTCAAATGAGTACTGGCAATCTTTCTCTGAAAGAATAAACCACAGATCTTAAATATGTTTACAACAAGTTACATTTAAAAAACTGAAAGATAGTAAGTTCAAAGCATACAGACAGAATAAAAGTACAGCTGACTGAATGTCCATGCACCAGTGGTATAATATACCTATTGTATTTACTTACACTGGACATAAGTTACTAAAGTCAGCAAAAAGAATTTGTAAATCAAAACACACTGCATGATGTAGAGAAAATATATTTGGTGCTTCATATTACTTCTGTGGGATATTACTCGTAAATTACATGGTTTATAAGTCCTCTTTTTTGGTCTGAAATGGTTCCCATGAAAAAATGAACATTTGCCCACAAATGAAGCAGGTTGCAGTGACTCACTTCAATAAATTTTCTCTTTGGGTCGGAAAAGAAAAAAATTTCAGCATCTTGCAGCTTCCAGATTGGTACCTTTGATATTTGCTAATGGGGTCAAATTTGTGGATCTCATACTGAAAAAGAAATAGTGTATGTTCTCTGACCATCTGTCCCATACTTTACTGAAGTTTATTTTATTTTCTCAGCATTAAGTATAAAACCTGATTTTTGCATATGGATATTGCTTACACCTACCGGGTTTGCTTTATTCCCTTGTTGGTTCTCACAACTTATCTTTTCTCCTTCACTCTTTTTCTCAAACAAAATACAAGTATCGCCTTTTCACACACATTCATATTTAAAAGTCTTTGCTGTACCATTGACTGTCTTTACAATTGGAAATATTAGACAATTTTCTTGCCTGAGCTAGTGATAAAGTCAGTAGCAAGATATCTTTTTTCTTTTTTTTTTCTTTTATTTTTATCTCTCTGTGTCAGATTCTCCATGGACTAATGGGGGTTTATGAATAATTGCTCCTGGATCAGGCTGCTGGATCATAACTGTTGATATTCATGGCCAGTTGCTGAAGTATGGTTGACAGATTAGAGAACAGGGCTGTTAATTTCATGACTTAGATTTTACTCCTTTTTTTCAACTTCTTCTGAAGAACAAAATTAATGAATAGGGTAGTAGAAATGAACATAAATGGATGGCCTTTCAAACAAAATAAAATGTGGGTAGAACTGAATTTCCTCCCTGGATTACCCACAGACCTCCATGAACCCCCTGAGCATCTTTTGAAATATCTGTTTCCCATCACTCAGTGTTTAAGAACATTTACCTGGAACACAAGGAGCATTATGGCACTGAATTTTACTGTGCTTTGTCCTTTAAGAGGAAGATCTATACAAGCATAAGTGAACATGAAACTTTTATTCATCTCAAAAGAAAATAGAGGAGTGATCAGAAAAGTATACTGCTCTGATTTTCCACATTTGTGTTGTATAGGCTTTATTGGATATAAAGATATTTTCAGGTATGTGTGAGTTAGCACAGACAACATTTTGGAGGTTACTTGATCCTAAAACAGAGAAAATTTTAAAATATTTGATATTTAACATAAATTAACATAGCTGATTCTTTTAATGCCACTAGTTTATTTAAGAGTGTATGTGAGGCTGGAGAAGGAGGTACTCTGATTACAAGTTCAGTTCTCTTATTCCTCCTCCTCCTCCTCCTTGTTCTTCTACTATTTTTTGCCATTATACTTTAGCATTGGTTGATGTCTCTCCATTTCTTTTGAATGAGATAGAACAGTATAATTTTACTGGCATCTTTTTAGTTCCTTATTTGCTGTACAGTGTTGAAACAAAACATAGAGAAATGTGATTTTTTTCCCCCCTTAATAACATCACTTGTGATTAATTGCTGATATTTATTTCAGTGATATTTTAGCAATGTTACTGTTGAATGTCAAAAAGCAGCAAAATCTGAGTCATACATTATATGTACGTAAGTAGTTCTTCTATAGCTCTGTTACCCACAATGAATTCATGCCTTTATATCTCTATCATTTCAGCAGAGGAATTTTTTTCTCAGTAAATACAAGATCATTAAGTAGTCAGATATCTGCAATCTAGTAATTCTAATGAAATTAGAGATCCCACAGTTTCATTACAGTAATAATAAATAACTTATTCAATTTTACAGTTGGATGTAAACAGGATGGATGGGTGCCTTTCAGTGGAGGACTTGAACCAGGCTGAAATCTAATATATCTTTTGTATACTGAAGAGTATGTCTTACTCCTTTGAAATATTAAATGTCTGTTTTGTTATCAGGATAATTTTTTTGTTGTATCTCTGAATGCAGACAGCCACAAAGACTAGCTGCTTGTTTCTATTTTGTCTCTGCTTACAAATTAAAGCAGTTTGTTAAGAGAAACCGCTCAGAGTATCCTAATGAGAAAAAAATAGGCTGATTTTCATCCCTGAGTTCATCATTGTATTGTCCTATAACTTTAGACAAAGCAGTGAGGAGGATGCCACTGCGATGCTGAGAGGAGGTGCTCTGTTGACCTGAGTAGGAAAACTGGTACTCAGGAGTTCTCAGGCCTAACTAGAGGTCAAGTAGAAATACCACACTGTAGAGCAAGGAAGTAATTTTCTCCTTTAGGAGAATGCGAATCTTAGGCAAAGTTCAGGACAAATGGAGATGTGCATTGTGAGGTAAAGCCATTCAGACTCAAATTCACTATATAACAGTTGTAAGGTGCTCCCTCCAGTGTGAATGAGTTACATTATATTAGAACAACAATTATAACTGGATCTGGTGCCATCTGATATCCACATAAATACTTCTCAAAGAGAATTTAGAAACAGGACTGTCTTTTTTCTCTATTTCTTTCTTTGGCTCTGTTAATTACTTAGCAACCAAGCTTGTGGCATTACAGAAAATGAGGTCAGGAAGAAAACATCCTGTACTTATTTATAAATGTTGCTTTTTAATGTTCACTCTCTTAAAAACTTCCTTTCTCACTCCCCCCCCCCAAAAAAAAAAAAGTACAAATTTAGGCCCTATGTGCTTCTTTAAAAGTTCAGTAGGATCAATGCCCCCTAGTTCCTCTTCATCACCCTTGTGTTCCTGAATCTGTTCCGCTGCACTGCTAAATACCTCCAGTCTTACTGTGGATCAAAGACAGTATGTAAGCCCGTAACATAAACACAAACCTGAAGCACTTTATAAACAGATATTGTTGTCAAAAAATCCGGAGCTTAGAAACTCATATTTTGATTTTCTACACGCTATCATGGTGGAAGTCTTTGAGATACTTGTTGAGGAAGTGTCTTACCTGTGACTCAAAGTCTCAGCTGTAAATGGTCTTGGGTGGAAAGAACAACTGAGCTGTAGCCTTTTTTGCCCTTTTGTCAATATTTGCTGCAGAGTAACAGTGCTAAATGAGAAAGTCTGCTTCAGGTGACCTAATTGTGGCCTTCCAGTACCTGAAGGGAGACTACAAGAAAGATGGAAAGAGACTTTACAGGACCACATAGTGATGGGAAAAGGAGTAATGGTTTCAGACTGAAAGACGGCAGGTTTAGATTAGATACCAGGAGAAAATTCTTTACTTTTAGGTTGGTGAAACACTGGAACAGAAGCTGTGGATGCCCCATCCCTGAAAGTGTTTAAGATGAGGTTGGATGCAGCTCTCAGCAATCTGGTCTAGCGGAAGGTGTTCCTAATCCTAACCCCGACCCTAACCCTGCCCATGGCAAGGGAGTTGGAACTAGATGATCTTTTAGGTCACTTCTGGCTCAGAGCATTCTATGATTCCATGATGTTGTGACTCTGATACAGCAATGAATCTGCTGCCTGGTGTTAGGAAAGAGCTTTGCAGAAAAGACTACTTCTACTTCAAAATTCACTTCTCTTGCCTGTGGCTGCTGCTGCTGCCAAGTGTCACAGCCTGGCATCCATACTACTAAATAATACAGGACCGAGTCAACTCTATAGGTATGAGCCTGTTGAATGGACAATCTGGTGTTCACACAGTTGCTGCTTCTGCCTTTCCAAAAAAACAATAACTGTGTCCAATTGCCCTTTGGGAATGGGGTCTGTTAGGTATTATCCATTGGGCATTACCTAACAGAGTGCTAATTGCCACAAAACAAATGGATGTGAGAGACCAGGCTAACAAAGGAGTGTAAATTGCCAGTCAATTGCCTAGCTTTTAATGTGGACACGTTTAATTTCCCGGTATAAATGTATCCTTCTTGTCTTCCATCCTGGGTGCAGAAAAGCGTAACAAAACATTCTTCTACGTAAAATATATCTCATCCTGAGCTTTAATCCAAATTGCACAGAAACCTTAAGTTCATTGATTTATGTTGGATAGCTTATTTTAAAAGTATATGCATTTCTGTGAACACATGTGATGCATGACTATATAATTTCACCAGCATCCTTGCAAATTCAATTTGGTTCTAATAGACAAGAAGTGCTGTTTTCTTATCAATCATCATTACTACTGATATGAAATGATAGGTTAGAAAAGTTTCATATCCTTTGCCTAACAGGAACCAGGAGATGGCAATTGCAGAGGGAGGTGTAAAAAAGTTTAAAAATAAAAAATAAGATCCTACAAGCCAAATGATTTCCATAGTTACACCTCAGAGCATTCAGTAAGATTTCACAGCTGTCATCAAGAACTAAAATTGGCCTGTATGATCTTTCTTCCTGGTTGTGATGGAAAGGAGTGAAGGAAAGTACTCTTATTCTCAAGATTTGTGAATTTTACAGCGGTAGCCATTCTTCAACTTGATTAAAAAAGGAAAAATATGACATGAATACTCTTTCTAAACATGAAAATCTACCATGACGTAGAGATATGAGTTATAATCTCTCTATTGTGATTCTTTAAGTCATAATTCATTGTGCTGGGAGGGCTCTTCTACTGTGCAAATTTACCTTGATTCTGTACTTGGAGTCATGCCATACACACACAATCAAGTCAAACTTTAGTCCTTCCTGGTTTACACTGCATCAGTTGCTAAGGTAGATAAACATATTTAGTCATGATCTAGAAAAAAAATTACATTTTCTTCAGTCTCTTTCTGCTGTTACTTTAAGACAAGGTTTTGAAACTGATATGGCAGCATATGGACAATATATTAAAGTTCGTCACACTCATGAATATGATGAAGATGTGTTCCATAAGAACTAGAAAATAACTGCATAAGTGGTTTTCATCTCATCTAACTTTAACCATATGCTTTCATCTATACTTTTCCATGATTGTTATAGGTAATGGAGAAAGACGGACAGTTAAGAGAATGCACTGTGCTATGGAAAATTATATAACCACATTAATCACCTTCTGTGTGCATATAATTCTCTTCACTGAACTTGCAGGCAGCTTAGAAGCTGGATTCGACTTTCCTAATGCAAATCCTGTTGTCATATGTACATGTCTACATCTCAGCCAGGCTTTCTATATAGTCAAAAGGGATAAATGGATGTTTCTTCAAGTGATTCGTCAAACACTAAAGTAGACACACAAGCAAGGAGAATGAATTTTTCTTTTCATATAAGTACACTGGAAGGTTATGGTATTCTACACAGTTGAGAAAGCTACATTATACACATGCAAAGACAGGTGAAATAGGAATTTTGGTGAAGTGGAAACGACAACTTCTTTAGATGGAAGACCTTACTTCCACAGGAGATCAATTCTGTATGACGTCTTTAAATTCCAGTCCACAGTTCATATTCCATGCATAAGCAGGTTAATAATGTATAGCAGTAAAACCCTATTTCAACTCTTTTCACAGTGCTAGTCTCTATTCAGAAATGTTTATTACCAGCAGAACAGAGAGGCCTGAAAATACTTTAGAGAATATTTATGGAAAGAAAATCCTATGTTTGACTATCTGTAGTAGAAAAACAATACAGTTAGGGAAGGATATTTGAAGGTCCACCCAAGAAGGAAGGTGAAAGTCTTACTTCCTGCTATTGTGTCCACGCATGGGACCCTGAAACACAGACCTCCTGCTTTCCTTATTGGGAAAATAAGGGGGTACATGGTCTTTTATACAAGATGGGCACTGCATATACTACAGGTTTGCACTTACTATTAGGATCACTTTTAAAATGAGAAATAAACTCTAAATGCTATTGGGTTCTGGGTAGTTAAAACTGGAGAGAATGCAGAAGTGTCTAGGCTTTACGTGTTTTACCTTCTTCTAAGCAGGATAAGCAACTTTCTTAATTATTAGAAGTAGTCTCCTCTCCTCATTGTCAAAACAGCCCCTAGGTATAATCCTGTTGTATTAGAGCTTAAGCAACCAACATCACCAGCAACAGCCATCAGGTTTAAAAGCTAGCAAGAGTATATTGGCAATTTAATAACTGGATTTACCTCTAATAAATTTCAATGAAATTCTCTTTTCAAAGAGCAGATCTCACCAAGTCAAAACTTTGCCCCCAGTCTACTTTTAGTAATCCTTTCCTGAGGGAAAAAAAATATATATAACCCTCCAGTTTGTTCAAAATGCTGATCAGTGGCTTTCTCTTCATGTACAGGACTGGGTTAGATTTGTGGAGACATTTATGGAGCTTTTGGCAGATGTATTAGAGAACATGAGATTCCTGCCTTATATTGCCGCGTGCCGAAGGGAAGGAAGGGACCAGTCCTAGCCGATGGTGGGTGAAGGCAAGAACTGATTTATTCAGGG
>JAWWTY010000001.1:41972291-42032881 GCA_035222235.1 Margarornis squamiger | reverse complement strand
GTTTCTGGTGTTGTTCACTTGCTTGAAACTGTTCACCCTGGTTGTTTTGGCAGCCTTCGAGACAGTGTTCTCCAACATTATATGTCTTTTGAACCATTTATTTTGTACACTATATTCTTCCCACTCAACATAAAGAAGACAGTTTCTCTCAAATTTATTCTTCCCAACATAACTTCCTCAAGATTTAGGAAATAACACTGTCCACTGCCTGAAAACTATGCAAAATGAAATGCCCCTGGACACTGGGACAGATTTTGTTGTTCTTCTGAGCTTTCAAGTCAAAGGCACTATTCTGACCAATTTTATATATGAAAAATGCTTGACAAGGGACTTGTCTGACTTCATTTCATTAGCAAATATATTACTTATATGACTTTGGCAGAAAGAAGTATTCCATTTAGATCAGACGATACTTCTCAGCATCTAACTAACAACTACCATGGCTGCCAGCAAGGTAGGTATGAAATATTAACATAATGGACTTATTTCAGAGGAATCCATAGCAGAATTAAAGGGTCCATAGCTTGGACACTGAAGAAATATCTCTACACTTAACACAGGATATTCATATTTTTCTAGGGGTTTCCATTATTATAATGGCTCAATATGTAGTTTGGAACATTTTTAAAATTAGCAGAAATTTGCAATTTCCATGTGAAGCAATTAAATAGGCTACTTCATGGAAACAGGGCTGATGAACTGACACTACCTGGAGAGCTGTGGCCATTTTTCCTTCTACAGTAACTCCTGCTTCACCTCTATAGAAGCACTGAGGAATGCTGTGGAGGGCAACATCTTGTCTGGAAGTTGCTGATCTCTGTTTCCTACTAGCAACAGTCTAATATGTATTTGCCAGTTACATTTTTTTCAAAACCCATGATCATTCCCTTCAGGCAAAGAAAGAGTGACACAGCATGGAGCTGGGTTGTCTGTTTCTTGGAGGAAATAGGTGTCATTCTGAGACAAATGAAACAATGGTGGAGGAAACTGAACCACTATTGGCCAAACCTTTAGTCAGTCAGAGGTGTACTTGTGACCAGAGATGGTTTTAGGAGGGCATTTGATGCTGAAAGAGGTAAGAACACCCCCTAAGGTGCTGTGGCTATGGGTGGCTCACTCTGTGTTAAAGACACAAAGGGACAAAGTATCAAACCCCATTAAAAACAGAACAACAAGAAACGTGCTACGTAGAGGGCACAGAAATCATTGCACTATTCAAACTCCTATCCTGCCTATCAGCTACTCAGAGTGCATGCAACCCATGGCAAAAAACCCATGAAAGTTGACATGAGGAGAACTTGTGCTGTTTTACTTAATATTAAAATTGATTATGGAAGGTTTGTGCTGGTTGACAATAAAACAAGCAAAATGATCTGACTTTAGGATCTTTTGCCTTAAAAGAGTGTTTAAGAATATCTCAACAATGATTTGAGTAAATATGCTTTTTCTTATAACAATATTTGAGACTAAAATACATTTATACGATATTGAGAGCTTCCAATGATTTACTGAAAATTAAGAAAAAATATTGTGCTGGAATCTATTAGGGAATGGGATATTCTTTAGTACCTTTAGATTCTCTGGAGTTACTGCTTTCACCTTACCTGCCATAATGCCTAAAATCAAAACTTTTCACTATCACCAGGGGAAAAAGTAAAGGCACACAGTGTTATTTAATCATCAGTAAGATTGGTGCAAGGCTCAAGGGCTAGCTGCAAGTCTGAGTTTAATGAATTCAAGTTGAGGATGATATTTGGTTTGTGGATGTTAATAGAGACAGTCATGTGTGTCTCATGGATTGCCACAAGTCAGAAGTGCTTATGAAGTGTTTATGACATGCTGACTGAAGGTGGAGAAAACAGCTAATAAAATAAATACGGGCTCCAGTTTCAAAGTCCTGTCTAATGAAACCATTGGAGCTCTGCCATCCTACAGTGAAGCTAAAACCAGATGCAAGCTAAGTGCTGAAGGTGTTCACAGAAACATGCTGCCCCTGATTGCTGTTCTCATGAGTGCTGCCCCCACAGAAAGATGCTTCACTCAATGATTCTGCAGCTCAGTGTCTGCATAAGAAGCAAGCACTCTAGCAGTCCCTATAAATGGAGAAAAAAATTATTGTTACACAAAAATTGTTGTCTTCTCTTACAGAAATACTTGCTTCATTTTGTTTTTCTCAAATTGGTCCCATATTTTACAAGGTAAAGAACTTTGCCTAAGCACAGAGCACTGATATAAGACACAATCTAGAAAAAGACAGTGGAGTGATATAAGTGGAAAAAGAAGTTTTTACTGAAATTTGGTAGATTTTCGTGTATACAATCAGTCCTTGCTCTTTTGCAGAAAAAGTATATAGGGACTAAAATTTATATAGCTTTAAATCATATAAAATCAGACAACTGCAGTATGATAGACCACAGCATAAAACATCCCATCATACTTTTACTTAAGGCAGAACCATTTTTAGGTGCAAAACTGATTAGAAGAATTATTTGCAAGAAAATTATTAAAATGTTTTCTTTTTCAACTTTCCCACAAAAATGATTGAAAATTTCAGTTTTACTGTTATTTCAATTCCTTTTGAAGTTCTCTACAATTTGTCAAAATTGAAAAGTGTATTCCATATTCTATTGATAGCTCATTAGTAATGACATCTCTGCAGTTCTGCTTGCATTTGGTAGTTCACTGCTTATATGTCTGAGAATAGTTTTCCTGGAAATTCATTATTACCTTATTATTTACCACACACACACATGTGTGTGTGTATATATATATATGTGTAAATAAATATATATATATATATATATGGTCCTTTCCAGAGAAACTAAATTCCAGAGCACAGCCCTCATTTACTTAAGAGACTTACATTCCTTACTTCTAGATTCATGTTCTTTCATATTACTCATGATTCCACCTTGCCAAATGATCCAGTCAGTCTGACATAGAATGGGGACATATATAGTCCCCATTTATCAGGGACTCCACCATATTTTGAAGTGAATGGAAAGTTTTACAAGTAGCAATTATGTATTTAATGATGGTTTTCTTTTACTGACCTATTGCGCTTTTCAACTTAAAATTAATTTCTGCATATGTCATGTAAACAATAAACCATATCATATGAAATTATAGTAATATTTAAAAAAAAATAAATAATAGAATCATAAACCACTTTAGGTTGAAATTGGCCTACTTGATCCTTCTCTTTTCACAAACTGAGGTCATACAAGGCCAGGTTCCATAGGGAAATGTTCTGTAAGAAAATTCATAGCTGCTCTGGGCAAGTTATTCTAGAATGTGACTACTTACATTGTGAGAAAATTTATCCTAATATCTTCTAGAAAATTTTCCCTTTTACAGCTTTCATCTACTGGGGTTTTTTATTCACTATATACATATATGAGAATAATCCATTTCTTATTAGATAGCTAAAGACAGCAGCAGTTATGAACCACATCAGACAATTAAAATACCATATTTACACACTATGTAAGGCTCTAAGTTGTTTAATATTTAAGCAAATATACTATCACATAGTCTGATTCTTCCATTTTGAAACTGGAACTGTGTAAAGGACAAAGTCAAATGCTAGAGAACTCAACCGGAGCCAAACCTGAGATCTCATTAAAATATCATCTATCCTTTACAAGTTTAATTGCCATAAAATCCTATTACTTTGTATAGATTTCTTGTCCGGGATTTTAATTTCAGAGGCAAATCATTCTTCTATTATCCTACTTCAGTAATTTCATAAGAGGGTTGCAAAATACTCTCTAAATGAGAGACATTGAAATTATTCAGGATTTGGAGATTCTCACATATCAGGATATCTCTGGAAATCTGATGCACTAGATGACATACTGAAACTTAAGGTACTAATTATGTCTTGTAAAACCTTACATGGCTTGGGACCACTCTTACTGCCACTGCCGTGTGTGACCAAAATGCTCTAGCTGTTTCCCCCTCCTTCTAAAGGAAAAGTATACATCCATCTGAACACTGCCTGGAGTGTTTCCTACACACTCAGATTTTCTTCAGAGTTCTTTCTGCAACAGCTACGTTTTCATTCTGTAGAAAACTGAATATGGTTGGAAGATACAGAGAGACGGTAGGTGTTTACTTGCTTTGGGAACTGATTTAAATGATGATGAGGTGTAATTTAGTCATATTTAGTGTATAATTAAATATTAGACCACCTAGAGCCATGTTCAATGTCTTTATTGTATTAAACTAAAATAAGTTAAAAACACAATCAACACCATTACTAATTTACTGGTGATTTATTGAAGTAAAAGGTTTGCAATGCCACAGATGGAGACACAGCACAGTGGGCCTTATGCTCAGGTCTGGCAGACCTGTCTAGGGTGGGAAATATGAGGCACAATTGTGGCCATATTGACTATCCGTGGTGCTAAGGAAAAACAGCTGGGGACTGATAACTGCAATGGCCAAGTGTGTTGCCTAGCTTCTGTCCATAGGAAATTAGGCACTTGTTCTGAAGTAGAAAAAGCTGGATCATCCAAACTCAGAGAGTGAGCAAGAAGTTTATTTAGCTGCTGAGAGTCTATTATTTCAATTCAATCATAGGCCTTCTTTTGTTTAATAGTATGGGTATATTTCTCTGGAGATGTTAAATACCTGATTAAACAAGTCTCCCAAAAACCTGATGCAACAGGATCTACCCTGAGCAAAGCTGGATTGGATGATCTATAAAAGTTTTATATAGTTTATATGATTACAAGATTTGATGGGTGATTATTCGTAATGACAACCTGGTCCTACCTAAACTAGTTAGTCATATGCAAGTTTGCTCTTGAGTGTTGAGGTCAATTGGAACAGAACACTCTGTGGCTAAAATCACCTAAAATCCTCTTAATTTCCTGCCTGTTGAAAGTGAACCCTTACCCATGCTAGACCCTGTGCTATGCCTGAGAATTATCCTGTGATTCTGTGAAAGAGTCTGAACTGGATCAAAAAAAGCCTGCCAGGGACAATGAACAATTTGACTGTGTGGATGATCAAGTTCCTATACCTGGAAATGTTCCCTAGCTCTATTTACTTGACTTGTAGAGAAATAACACTTGAGTATGAAAGCAGTTTAGGTAGTCCAGACAAGTCTCGCAGATCTGAGCAGTCTTCTTGCGAGGTGCTGTATTGGTTGGTCTTCTCCCTTCTGTGAGCCCTTCCCATTCTTTCAGGATGCTGGCTGCGTTGTCTTGGTTTCAGGTGAACTCACAGCCCATATTTTGAAAACTAAATCAGACCAAGCACTGTGATTAACTACAGCTACGTTGTTGTTTTAACGTGTCAGTATGGTTTTGGCCTGGACCACCTCACACTATACAAAGCCAAGGCACCACTTTGGATAGCTCTGGACAGAGTCTGCTTCTGATGGGCAGTAAGCACAAGATGATTTTACTTGGAGAACAGGAGAGAGTTTAATCATACAGACTGGTGTTATCATGTGCTACTTGCCTTCAGAGTGGTCCCGGCCCACCTTGTTTACTAACATAGATATAGTAATGATATAATTTGCTCAGAACTCAGGAATGTTCAGCAAGATCCACAATCATCTGCTTCTCCTTGTGCTAAATTTTGCAACATAAATAGAAACATCGAATTTTCATGATATTTTCTATTTCTTGGGATGATTAGTACAAAAGTTGTAGGGTGAGAAAGGTAAGTTTGGGTCTTGCATAGGTGTGTATCTCAAATTGCAAGTATTACCTAAAAGATAACTATGTAGTTCCAGACTGGCAGTATTCCAGAACACTTGCTGCTTCTGAGATGCCTCTTTCCCTAGAATACTTTTCCTAAATTTTCTTACAGGTTAAGCTTGATGATTTGAAAAAAAAAATGATGTCAGTTCTGTCATAAACCTCATTGCTCCTTTAAATCCTCTGTAATGCTAAAATGGGTTATCCAGGTTTTTTCTTTTGGACTTTCTCATTAAACCTTGCGTTTTCAATCTTGAAATTACTTTACATTTTTCATAATTCTATTCAGGAACTAGAATACTTAGTATTTCCAAACAATTATTTTTTTATACTCTTTGACCAAGGTGTTAGAGATTATTATGAAGTAAAGTATTATATGACTTAAAATTTTCAAAAAACTTCAGCTGCAGAATCTTGAATTGTGTTATCTGTCCTCCTAAACATGCTATTTGGAACCCCAGAATAGCAGCAGTACATTTTGTTCCACTTGGCAGCTGGCTGAACAACATAAACAGAGAGCAGACACTAAAAGAGGACTCAGGACTGAAAATAGGCTTTTTTAATTTTTCCTACTTATTTGCTGCCAGATGGTTTCCAATAGAATTCCTCAAGTGTTTCCTACTATATCGCAGGCAAGTAAGAATTTGAAGTACCCTGAGACCAATCTTTGTGCAGTGTACTGATGCATTCAAATAGCAGCTATGAAATATTCAAGTAACTCTGAAAATATATTTACAGGAATCAACAGCATTGTTGATTGTTCATCATAATAATTCTGATCACTTTGGTGTTTATTTCTAACCCTTTGTTGTTTGTTTGGTTTTTTGTAAAGGAGTATATGACAGTCAATGAACAGCTTTTGGGGTTTTTTGGTATGTGGTTAGCTGGGAATGAATCTTCATTTACAAAGTATTTTACAGGGAAAATAGTGCAAGAAAAGACATTGTTTTTTCGCTTATATTTTCATTTAGTTGGGCATGGTAAGTAATTTGAAATAAAAAATATGCGAGACACTGATTGCTGATCTCAGCCGAGTTCAAGTCTGCAGTATTTATGCACAACCAAAATACAACTCAGCCAATCAAGCTCTAAATTTCAGATTAATCACCTGCCAAATATACTTCGATAATAGATTTCCATAGAGCTCATTGAACCTTTCTAATGCTGATATGAGTTATGACAGTAAAAAGAATTGTCATGACATTAAAACTGAATGGAGAGATATCTGTAGAAACATAACTCCTGAACTGTAATAACTTGACATCAATGATAATGACATTTGAAGACAGGAATTATAATGCTGGTAGAAAAAATGCAGAAATAATTTAATTTCAACCCACTTTTTCAGTAGAATGGAATTTTCCTAAGCCCTTATACATTGTGATAATTTAAGTTAATTGAAAATATTTGTTCATTTTTTTCAGTTCATTGCATTTGTACTTAATAACTAATATTCTTTGAGGTACAATAAAGTCCTTTTTCAAAAAAATTTATAGGGTCTTCAAGCACCGTCATTTCTGAGGGCAGCAAGTTTTAAAATATATAGTAGGTCTCTAAGTATTAAAAAAAACACCAATACTTTAAAATTTCAAGTAAATCTTAGAATCATAGAATAGTTTGGGTTAGAAGAGATCTTTAAAAGTCACGCAGTCCAACCCCCATGCCATAGGCAGGGACCTCTTCAATTGGATCAGGCTGCTCACATGACCTTGAATGTTTCCAAGAATGTGGCATCCACTGTTTCTCTGGGTAACCTGTTCCAGTGTCTCACCACCTTCACTGTAAAAACATCTTCTTATATCTAGTCTGAATCTACCCTCTTTTAGTTTAAAACCATTACAGCTGCTCCTGTTGCAACAGGACCTACTAAAAGCCTGTCCCCATCTATCTTACAGCCCTTTTTAGGTACTGAAAGGCTGCTAGAAGGTGTTCCCAAAACCTTCTCTTCTGCAGGCTGAGCAGCTCCAGCTCTCACAGCCTTCCCTCATAGGAGAGGTGCTACAGTCTTCTAGTCTGTGGACCTACGTTCTTAGGACTTGCTCCAACAAGGCCACATCCTTCTTAAGCTGAGGATGCCAGAACTGGATGCAGCACTCCCTCGACCTGCGGGCCGTTCTTCTTCTGATGTTTTCCTAAAATTCTAGATCCTGGCTTTATTCTTCACCTGACCCATATTCCTGCGAGCTCCTCAAATGCTAAAGACAAGAAGTGAAAGAAATTGTTTGATGCACACTTATACCAATGAAATGCAAACATATGATTACAAAACAAGAACAAAAAAAAAAAAAATTAAAAGGTACATGTTTCACAAATCTGAGATTTTGACAGTTAAATGAGAGACATAGTAGTTTACAATGTGTGTGAATAACTGGAGACATTCTGGCTCCAACAAGGTGAACTAAAAAAAAATTAGTGACTCAAACTTTAAATCCTGGGCCCATAAAAACAGTTTTTGATGAGATTCTTCAATTAATTGTAGGTATTTTAACTTGCAGTTACTTGGAAGTCTGAACAAATAATTATAATTGTGTTTAGCTGTTGTGTCTAATACCTTTGATTCATACAATTGACATTGATGGTTTTCTCAGTTTCTAGAATCCTAGGTAGTAAAATGTCGGTCCTTTAGATAAAACTGAATAAGACTATGGGGAAACTAGATCTTTGTTTGTCAATGCCTACAGCAACTACAGTTTAGCCCCTCCAGAACAAAAATTTGCTATTAGTAAGAGCAGAGAGTAGATGAACTGATGCTTTCCTGTACAGAGAAGTGCATCAGTTCCACTAACAATGTGAGACAAGCCTGAAGTGAGACAGCACAATGTGAAAAGACATGGTTTTCAGGTTTCACAGTAGTGCAATAGGAACAGCTTTCAACTAAATCAAAGCAATAAATCTTGAAGCCAGAAGCAGAAATGAAACAGTGTCACACCAGTTTAAAGAAATAAGTGTATACTCACTGATAGACAGACCTTAACATAAAAAAGTTGGTTTGTTTGCAATACTAAAGCAACTAGAAATTCTTAGATATGAGAGTAGGAGACTGATTTTCCAGCTATGCAGGTTCCTTCATTTGTCTAGGAAAAAAAAAAGATACCTAATCTCCTGCTGATCAGCTGGCTTTTCAGCATTGAATTCAATGAAAAGAGGAGTCTGATGTCTGCTGTGTGTAGTATTGCAGCTGCATAAATGTCTATGAAGAATTGGTAGCTAAAGGAAAGGTCTTGATGATTTAAAATAACATGGTGGAGTTCAAATTAGTACTTTCTAGTGCCTTCAACCAGTACCAGTCTTTATAAGGTTAAACACCTAGATTTAAGAGGCAAAATTATAAACCTTCTGTTAAAGAGTAAAATCAAAATTTCTCTCTAAGAAACATCATTGTCACAAGACTTGAATTCCTTTTTACACAATATCAGTGATACAATGCTAAAACTATCTGGTAATAAAATGACCAACTCCAAATGAGACAGAAGGCATAATGCATTTTTAAAAGAGACTAACATTCATCTTCTCAGAGAATGTTCTCTGACTTTTGCTTGAAATTAGGCCATGATTTCTTCATTCTGCAATCAGCTAATATAAGCACCAGTTATGAGTCAGAAAGAGACATAATGTGAGCAGGCATAAGTTCATCCAACTAAATTATTTGAACATAAGACCTTAAGAAGACAAAGCTTTACAAAACTCCACTGAAGCATATGGTAATGTACATGTAGAAGGACATTAGCCTGTCATCTCCTCATGCCTTGTGATGACAATGCTGACTCTTGCTAAAATCTTACACTCTTGCTAAAATCTTACACATTTTTGCTAATGGGTATCCAAGTCCTTCGAGGACTAAAAATACAAATTAATACAAAACCAATTCTTTTTTGCTTTGTATCAATATACAGATAGGTTAGGTCAAATTGCTGCCCTTTTTAAACACAGTTATATGGGTTGTGTAAACTTTCCACCTCTTCCTACCCACTCAAGTTTTCTAACATTTTCAGTAATGGCAATAGCCAAAATTTTCAAAATTGATGTATTTTTCCATATGGATTTAATTTATATGCAAGTGTCAGAGAGTTTATAGTTTTTCTTCATTCCATCTGTCTACTAATGCAAGACATTTAATAAATTTAAATTCTTATAGAAGAGTAATGATGAACTTTTTTAGCAGGCCAGTTACACTCAGCTGTGTATCACTTTTGCATATGCAATGGTATTTTTAAAAAAATTCTAAAATAAATGTAAAACTAAGAAAAATTATGTAACTTTGAGATTGACTGCAATAAATAAGAAGAAAGATTGGTTAAGAAATGTAATAAAATGTATAGATTAAAAAATAGAAAAGAATATTTAAAATGGATTTAGGATTTTATGTTATCTCTTTGCCAATAATTTGTCACACAGGAATTTGGTGATCAAACACAGGGACTGATTCACAGGTCTTGATAAATCCAATGCCTTTTGCCCACACACCGTGTATTAAATTTCTTTACAGTGTTCTGTTGTGAAAGTTAATTGATTTGTTTGGATGTGGCTATGCCAGGGAAACAGAAAAAAATTGCAATAATTATTTTGTTGACAAAATTTAGCAAAAGAACAATAAATAAAATTAGTGAAAAATAAAAATGAAGGAACATTTAGTACAAAACCTTTGCAATCTCTCACAGGTTAAAATTCTTGTGTATACAAAAGTTATGAAAAGTGAAGCTTGTTCTATCCAAAAAAAAAAAAAAAAGATATTTCTTTATTTATATAAACATTACCTAATAATCTAACTACAAACTTTTCTAAAAATTCTGTTTTACCAAGACTAACAGAATGAAACATCTTTTGATTTTTGCATCTCTTTATGTATTTATTATGCAAACTATCATGGAAAGAATGCTAAAAATATTGTTAAATAAAATTCAAAAGGACAATGTAAATAAACAGTAGAAATTTCATATGGGAGGAGAAAATGATATTGAAACTGCTCTTACTAGAAAAAAAATTTTTTTGAATCCCATGTTAATGTCCATTTTCACAACGTGTGCTGTAAGAATAGATTTATATTCTTTGGGGAAAGTATAATCACTTTTTTCTTGCTTTATGAGTTAAGGCTAATATTTTGTTTCATTTTTGCACAGCACCCCATAGATTTTGAAAATATCTCATAAATATCTCTAATGACTTCCTATTGTAATACATTTGCAACACTGAGTAAAGATATGCAAATCTATATTTTATCAGCTTAAATAAGCTTCCCAAAGCACACAAAACCAGTGAAGAGGCTGCTTTTTCTCCAAGCATCCTGCTGTAAGGTGAATCTTGGATGTCTCTGTCTGGCCACGATCCTATGTTTTTAAAGCTCTTCAAAGGATGCAAGTGTCAATACATAATCCTTTTAAGTATGACAGAAAAAGCAATGCAGGAATCTTCTGATTTTAAGTTTAATTCCCACCACCAACAGAGTATCATATCATGAGGCCACAGGACACCATAGAGGATGGCATCATTTGCCCTGTGGTGGCTGTGCTATGTGGGGACAGGAGCATGTAATTGGAGTCTGAAAAAGAGGAATGGGGAGGAAGGTTCTGTGGCCCACTAGTTGTGCTGCGTCTCTGTGAGAGGGCAGATACTGCTTCTTGATCATGCTCTCGGTACTGTTTTTTTTCCCCCACTGTATATTTGTAATACTTGTGCTATATATTCCTACTTTTAATTGGTTGATAACAGGAAGAACTCAGTGAGGAGACACCATAAGGTCCAGAGCAAGAACCTGAACAGAGTGCAGACACCATTGCCATAAAGCTGCATTCAAAGCAGAGATATTTTATGAATTACTAGCTTGAATTTAAGGACCCACATTTTACCCTCATCCTATTTACTGACCCAAATACTTCTCTCTGGATCTTAATCTCTTTAATAACATATCCCACCTCTGTGAAAGAAAGGCAAAGAACATATTTTCCTTGCAGCTTTTAAATTCTTTGGAGTAAATTCAGTTGAGTGCAAAGGGGTCCAGATCGAAGATAAATTGAATGTTAATAGCACAAATTGTGTTGTTTACTTGCAGTATGTTGATATAATATTATTATGCAAAACATAAGCTAAAGAAGAAAGACCAGAGTAGTAAAAAAAACAAGTGACAGAACTGTGTAAAATCTTCATTAATTTTCAATTAATTGATTGTTTCAGCTTCAGCATCAGTTTTTGAGTAGACTTGGAAAAGGAGTAAACAAAGATATTCAATCATATGATTCTGTCAGGTAGAGTGTGAAGACTTTAAATTACATGCCTTCCTCTGTCTTAATTCAAAGTAGAAAATGACAGTTAAAGTCTGTTTTCATCAACTGAAATGTGTTTCTCCCCCATACCATTGACTGTATAGTATCTAGAGTGCAAACTTCATGCTACTTTGAATATCCAGTTTTCAGTGTCAAAAGAAAATGAATTATGTGTTATTAAGAAAATCCCTTAAATTCTCTTCAGCAATGAGGCAGTGCAATCATGTATGCTGCAATTATGTAAATAATAATTTATATTCAATATTGCCCAAGTACCACTAAGCTATCATACCTGCATGCCTGCACATATATCTTCAAATATATCTGCATGCTACTCATTCATAATCAGAATACGTATTAGATCAGTTGAAGTGAGCTTTTGGAAGGCAAATGCCTTATTTATTGGTAATGAAATAAAGGCCTTAGAGTAAACTAATAAGACCTAGCTAACATGTAAGTTTTCTTACACATCCATGTGCCCCAAGAACTCCTGGTGAGCTGTATAGTCCAGATGATCATACAGTGTTAAACGGGCATTGACTTACATAGTTGTGAATCTTCCCAAATGCTTCATTTTCTTCTGTCTGTTGAGTGTTAGCCCTTCTCACAGCCACAGACTTGTGGGACTTGTTTTTTCACTAACATCTTATTGCAAAATAAGAAATGAATGTCCTTTTTTCTTGTAGAGGAAATTTTACACTTTATCATCAATAGCATTTGAGAAATGCTTTAGGCAGCCTTGTATTGCATGCTATCTTCTTGGCTGTGGACGATACAGAATTCAGTAAGAAATTAGAATATCTAAATGTTGGTATTAATCTGTATGTGTCTATGTGGTAGTATCAGATTTGTGTGGACAGTTTCTGGTAGAAGGGGAGAAGAAGGGCTGGCTTCTGTGACAAGACACCAGAAGACACTCCCACGTGTGACAGAGTCAATTCCAGCCAGCTCCAAGATGGACTCGCCACTGGCCAATGCTGAGCCTACCCAGTGATGGTGCCTCTGAGATAACACAGTTAAGAAAGGGAAAAAGATGCTGCACAACAGGAGGTGGGCGAGAGGAGTGAAAATACGTGAGAGAGACAGCCCTGCAAGAACTGAGGTCAGTGAAGAAGAAGAGGCAGAAGGTGCCCCAGGCGCCAGAGCTGAGATTCCCCTGCAGCCTGTGGCAATGACCATGGTGAGGTAGCCAAGGAGGTGTCCATGGGGGAGCAGATATCCACCTGCAGCCCGTGGAGGACTCCACATTGGAGCAGGTGGATGTACTTGGAAGAAAGCTGTGACGCTGTGGAAAGTCCATCTTGGAGCAGGTTCCTGTCAAGTTAGGTGGACCAAGCAGAGGGGAATGCATTCTGGAGCATGCTTTCTTGCAGGTTCTGTGATTCCATGGGGGTGCCATGCTGGAATAGCTTGTTCCTGAAGGACTGTACTCTGTGGGAGTCCCCATGCTGGAGCAGTTTGTGAAGCACTGCAGCTTGTGGAAAGGAATCACATTGGAGAAGTTCATGGAAGACTATATCACATGGGAGGGACCCCACACTAAAGGAGAGTAAGAGTGTGAGGAGGAAGGAACATCAGAGACAAAGTTTTATCTCTTTGCATTTCTTAGGATAAGAGCTAATAAAATCAGGAGTAAAGGAAGTGGAGCCTGGGTAGAAGTGAGTGTGGGTGAAAGGTGTTTTAAAATATGTTCTTTTTTCCTCATTATCTTACTCTGATTAATTGGCAATAAACTAAATTAATTTTCCTAATTCAAATCTGTTTTTCCCATGATGATAATAGCTGAGTGATCTCTCTATAGTTATGCTGTCCCCATGAACTTCTAATTGTGCTTTTCTCCCCCTGTCCTGGTGAGGAAAGGGAGTGATAAAGTGGCTGGGTGGGCACTCAGCAGCCAGTCAAGGTCGATCCCTTGTCTCTTCCTCATTATTCTGTATTGCAGCAGACATTTTGCAGTGGGGTTTTTGATAGGAATATGATAATAAAAAATATATATAGAAGTAAATTTCCCACCATCAATATTAATTTTAATGTCACTTAACATTTTAATGTCAATTTTAATTTTAATTACAGTGTTAGGTTTATAGCAGTCTAAAAATAATTCTTACTGTTTTTTGTATCTGTAGTTATTTTTGCCTTTTACCATGCTTTTACTCTGTACAATGGTTCTTTTTTAATGACCAATTTCCCTGTTCTCTTCTACTAATCAATTATTCCATCATGTATGTTGGACAGAGAACTATTTCTTCATACTACTCCGTGGGACTTCTCCAAAATAAGCACCATTCAGGTTACACAGATCTGTAGTTGTAGTCTCTTCTGTCTTCCAAGTGTATCAGTCTAGAAGTATGGTGCCAACAAGTGAATAAATTAATTTTTACACATTTAATATTTCTGTGGTAGAAATATTGAACTGTCAGAATGGATAATCTGGAGGTGGAGATGAGATGCTTTGCCTAAAACTGTGAGCCATAAGTTTTTCAGCCTGATTTCAGCCCTGTTCCTGTCCTGCTGACTTGAATTTCTGCCTTGACCTCAGCCCTTTCTTGTCACTATAGATGCAGCTGGCGGGATGGACCACGTCTGACTCTGGTCACTGTTGCCAGCCTTCTCTGCTCTTTGAGGCTCAAGTGCTGTGACATTGTGCTCTTGGCAGAGAGGGCCCTACCTGTCCTCACAGAGCAGTGAGTCCTTGCTGATCCCAAAAAAAGGCAATAGCTGTGCCTCTAATCCTGCAAGGTCATTATCTTTCATATCACTGAATAAACAGGTAAAATTCCTTGTAACAGTTGTGTGCATATTCCCAGCATTATGAGCTGGTTATTAAAATTATTAGAAAAGTCCCTGCCCGAATTAAGGTGCAAACAGGACCATATGATGAAGTCAATAGTGTGGATTTTATTTAACAGTAAGTATGAGGCAGAGAGAGAGAGAGAGAGAAATTGAAAAAAGGAGGGAGAGAGGAAGAAAGAGATTGACAGAGACAGATTAAATATAAAATGTATCACCATTCTGTGGAACCTGTGGGTCCAACTCTTCTAGTCTTCTCAGTGGCTAAGCTCTGATAAAAGACAGAGTCCAATGGATTGCTACACACTCAGGAGGTGTCCAGGCACTTCCTCTGCAGGGGGAAGCTTTGCAGTCTCTTGCAACAGGCTTTGGATTTGTTGCATCACTTGGATCACATGCAGTACTCTGGTGGTAAAAGGGCTCAGGAATGAGTTGGGGCATGCTTTGGGGTCTTTGATGGTTTGTGACCCTTCTCAGCTGCCTCTCATGTGAATGTCCTGTGTTTATGTGGCCTTCCTGGAGGGGGAGTGTTACTCCTTTTGTTTGGAGAGATTTTGCCATCGCAGACTAGAAACCCTCCTTTTCCACTGGGTGAGGCCAGCTCGGGCTGATTCTTAACGCAGGTACCTCCTTCTTCTCTGAACCTTGTTTACTTCTCCTCAGACCTGACATAACTGGACAAGTCTTATCTCAAGTTCCTGTCTCAGTCTAAATTCCATTCAGGAGGCATATTTGGGAAAGGAGGGGTGTGCTTGCATGGTCACAGATGAGCAGTTGCTTCTTTGCAGTTTGACAAAAAGTATTTCTATGATTTTAACAGTGTTTAAGACATTGACAACACTTCAGTCTCTCACACTCTGTCATATTCTTGATACCCAGAAAGTAATAATATTTTTCAGGATTGCAGTTATCCAAATGACAAAGTGACAGGAAACTGATTAACATCTTCAGGCTATGCCTGGATAGAAAATACATGGACCACAATACTTTCTGAGAAACAAAATTCATGTCACTGTTCAGTGTGGAAAGGAACACAAGTGACTGCTAAGGTGAGTAAAAAAGGGAAACCAATTCTGTAGGATAGCTTTGTAGTTTCAGCAGATTTTCTGAGCTGACCCAGTGAAAATATGCTCTATACAAGACCATGTCTTTTCAAGCAGCAAGGTTCTGGGCCTTGTGTACTGTTCTTCAAAACAGAAATAATTTATAATGGGGCCAAAAAAGTTATTACCATTGTGAGCAGCCTTGTTTAATACTAACCACTTTAAGAACCACAGGGAAAAGGGAAACATTTTTTCTTCTCATGCATCCCAAGCATTAATGTATAGCTTCAAGACAGTTAATCTTTTCCTTTTTCTGTTCCTGTCAGGCCCACAATCTTTCTATGGAAAGATGTATTGCAACATCAGCCAAGAAAAATGAGTAAGTTATTTCTTTTCCATGCAAGAGGAATGAGCAATCTATCTGGATAGGCTCAAGAAACAAAGATGAATAATGAAATGAATAGTTAATTCACTAAAAAGTTCAGTGTTGAGGTGACTGAAATGTCAATGTTACTTGAAATGACTTTTTAATACAGATGGTTTTGAAAAGCTTACATTTTGATTTTGATCTTTTAAAACAGCATTTTCCAGATTTTTATTTTTTTTTTAATTTAATTTCTGGATTTTCTCAGTTTTTATTAAAAATGTGAGAACTGATCATAAAAAAATGTTTTCCATTAAATTAAATTATTTTTTAATTTCCAAATTATTTAATAAAAAATCAAAAAAGTTTACTAATGGCCAGAAATGCTGCTGAATGTAACTCAAATAAAAATATATATGCAAATATTATCTTATCAAGAAGTAGTGTAACACAGTTAAATGTATAACACACTCAAAAGTTTTAATTTCTCTAAAATGCTGACAACTTAATGTAGGAAAATAATGACTAAAATAGACACATGCAAACAAATAATGTAAAGAATAAATTACTTTGGTTCTATCTTACTAATTTTCTCATATAGTTTTTATTAAAAATTATGAGCAAATAAAGACTATTAATTCAGCAGTAAATTGTTGGTACAATAATATCTTCAGCAATAAAATCTTAAAAAAAAAAAATTCTTATTGGCATATACAGCACTTTCAGAATCCTCAGTAAAGGCTAGAAATTCTGATGCATATGTGAAAATCTAGCTGATATTTCTGAAATCTAATGGGAAGATTTCCTCAGAGTGTTAAAATCACCAGGTTTAATTCCATTAAATAAGGGTCAAATGTACAAGAGGGTCAACTCATTTTTACCAGGACAAGTTGGAAGTAAATCATTTTGTTGGCCTTGAGAGTAGTCTTCTAACTAGTAAAAGAGAAGGCTAGGCCGTCTGCTGTCAGCCCAAGAAAGACAAAGCAGAACAGAGAGAATGAGACAAATGGTCAAGAATGTCTAAAAATGCATAGGAGCTGTAAATGAAAACATACTGGAGTTCTTTTCTCTTTCACTATTAATAGCAAAATAATTTCTCAATTATTAGTTATAGTTTTCTAATCTTTAAAATATAACATTCCAAGTGAGTAAGTTCTAGTCTTCCTCTTTTTTTTTATTTTTCTTTTCTTCCTTCTTTTAGAGGTATTGAAGAACTGATTCAAGCCTAAAAATTAATGGGGATTACTGAAAGTCATCATGATTTGATTATGCTTCTGTGGAAACCAATAACACATTCTCTGGTGCATACCAGGAGCTAGTTTCACAGGCATACAGATAATTATGGGCTTAGTCAGCTGGTAAATAGAAACTAAAGAGAAAAATGTGAATAATTATTTGGAACTACTTAAGAACACTTACCAGTTCCTTAAAATACACAGTTGCCTGAAGACTTGTGGATTATTTACGATCATTTTCAGAGAATGAACATCTGTACATATATTCCAATCAAAATGCTCAATTGTTGACTCGAGTAATATCTTTGAACTTCAATCTAATTTTTTCCACCTTCAGCTTTCACACTTTCATAGTACTTAGAGTGGAAAGTCCACTATCATGTGTCTCTTCCCCATATAATGTGATGTAATTACCCATGTTGTGTTCTTCTTGAACTAATCTGTTGAGCTCCTCAGGTTTTTCATTCTAAGGGGTTTTTCAACCCTTTATTAGGTCTTGTTGCCCTCCTCTGAGTCCTCAAGTCTACCAAGCTGTTTAGTATGAGATATGTAACTCCCTTGGTTGCCAATAATAACATGCAGGGACCACATTAACCCTTTAGGCTGTGGCACCAGAGTAGACATTCATATTCAGAAGGTCATCCATTGGTATTTTTAAGCCTTTTCAACTGTCACTGCTTTCCCATGAAAGTTTTCTCTCTGCTGCTATGAGAGAAATTCTAATGTTTGACCATATTGAAACTCATAAATCTATAAATATGCATATATGCACATTAAGTTAAGTTTTCAAATCTCTGGTTTTCTGTATTTGTCTCAATTCCTCCTACCTAAAAACACTCTTTTTTTGATGCAATCTGTGGATGGCAAAAAACCCCAGTTTTTTCACAATGATTTTGCTTTCTCAACAAAGCTGATATAAGCTTTAAATTATAGTCTGAGTAACTTTTATTCCTTCATAGGGTGTCCACAGTTCCCCTAATTGGTCAAGATTTATTATTTATAATCCTTTCTTGAAATATAGAATTTAACTAATGTTTAATCCTTACGGTATGCAACACACTAATTTTGTGTCACTCAAGTTTCTTGACCCTAAGGTGTGTGACACAAAATTCATGACAGTTCTATTGCTTTGTGACTTGTGTATCTGTCAGATAAACTTGTATTCACATAGAACTGAAATTAGTTTGGCAATACCTATTCCTCAGAACTATGTGGGGAATAATTTTCATTATATTAACATCTTATTAACAGCCAGATGCTCAGTTTCTGAAGCAGCGCAACAATCATTGACATCTTCAAATTCAATGAATAAACAGGAATTGGGAGCTCATTTTTGGATGCCTTGTCTCCTGGTAGATGTGAGGTTAGATTAGATGATTGCAGTTAGTCTTTATTTGCTTAAAAGAATCAGATTAAGAACAGTTGCTTAGATGAAACAGTCTATTAAACGGTTTTAAAACCCCTGAGTGGACAAAAAAAAACCCCAAACCCCTACATCAGGATAAACCGGGCATACAAATTATCATTCCTGGATCTCATCAGTAGTTAGTGACCACAAGCAAAAGACTCCTTTAGGCAACTGAAGGGCTTTAAAAAAAAAATAAATAAATAAACATAGCTGGTTTTCAGTGGGTCTTGTATCTTGATTGTACCATACACTAATTGTTTAACAGCCAAATTAAGTGATGCTTATTAAGAACAAGGAACTTTAAGAGAAGAGCAAAAGTGCTGTCCCATGAAAATCCTCTGGATTTTCCCATGGCAGGATACACTGACCACAAGCTTAAAACTAGGTTCATTTCACAAGCAATCGGAATGATTTTCATGCATTTGTCCATCCGATGCATTCTAATGCAGTGCTATGCTTTGGTGAATATTAAACCTAATACTTTTAATTTTCCCAAGAAAATTAACTATGTAACCTAAAAGCAACAACCTTTCTGTTCAAACCATTAATTTGAACCTTTGATTCCATCTAACATTTAAACACACTTTTCAATCCATTTTTAAAGTTAAATGATACTTTTTGAACACATTTCTGCCTTAATTTTTTTTTCCTGAGTGGTTGCATGTCTTGGGCTAGGAAAATTCACTCCTTTGGGGCTGCTTGGTCTTTGAATCTTTTGTCTATCAATAAGCAGGAGAGTGTCTCTTGGATTTTCTTTAATTCCACTGTCTTACTGAAATGATACATTTCAGTGATAATTCAGATCTAATCTTTTCAGAGCTGGCTAAATCTTGATGTGACGTGAATATATACTGATATAAGAAATTAGTCACTTTCCTCTATATATTCTTCCTGATGAATTTGACTGTGATCCTATCAAAACTTTCAAAGCTTTAACATTAGTTAAAGATCCTCTGACTCTCAATCCGAAATTACATATTAAGGGAAATCATTAGATTTTTCCTAATTATGGTTTGAGGCTTATTAAAAAGGTATCAGGGGAATGAAGCATTTTAAAATGAGAGGAATAATAGCACTTAAAGGCTGTATTTCTGCTAGAGATTCAGTTATGGTTTCAGTGAGCTCTTGTGGTAAGTCACAAGATGTTGCGTACCATCAAAGGGACAAAGACCCCAGGCTAAACACTTGAGAGCAAAGCCCATTGGAGGAATTGTGTGTGTGGCATAAGGATGTGCTCTGCCTTTTGGTGCATGGTCACTTAAAAAACAAAAAAAAAAAACAAAAAGCAAAAACAAACAAACAAACAAACAAGAAAACCCAAAAAACCCAAACCAAACAAAAATCAAAACAAAAAACAAGTTCCTTATCTAACCTGAGATTGTTTAAGAAACAACATCTTCAGAAATTAGACATGTCTCTGGAAGGCCAGTTATAGGATGTACAGTGCCAAAAGCTGCAGCAGTAGTATCTGTAGGTGTCTGAGAGAATCATGATGGAAATATGTAGCATTACCATGTGAATTTTTTTTTCTGTTTTTTTCTTTTTCTTTTTTTTTTTTTTTTTTGCTTAAAACATATGTTGTCAAACACACAAAAAAATTATAATTTGTGATTGACACTTCATGACTCTATTTTGTATGTTAGAGAGTGGTGTCTAATACTAGTCCAGTTATTAAAATCTAAACATAATTTTGATATAAAGACTGGCTTACATCTTCTGATCCTGCAACTACATAGAGGGAGTCTAGGGAAAAATATGCTGATTTTATTTATTTTCTCGGATACAGAGGAATGTTCAAGGTATTTTAATAGCATGCTGTATTTTCAATATTACTTTCTTTCATCATCCTGTTTTCTCTGGCATGAAAATTCTTTTTGTTGTTGAGGTTGGGTTTTTTCACTGTATAAAACTTCATTTCCATCTTTTTCTGTTACTGTTTTTCCTGACCTCAACTGTGCCTTCCTTTCTCACATAGAATTTGTAGTTTGCAATCTCAGACTGTCTTCAAAAAGCAAGTTTCAAATGGGGATGACTCTTAACTAAAGTGGCATTCTAGTATGATATTTTTGCTTATCTTTAAAACATTTGGAAATAATAGTGATGGTTTTGGAATGGACTTGGAAAAAGGAGAAATACAGAAGTCTCCACCCATTTTGAAAGAAAGAAATGATATTTGAGAACAAGCAGAACACATACATGAAAAAAAATACCCAGGATAATTCATGGCAATTTTTTTTCCTGTCTTAATCACATGTAATAAATTTTCATTCATTTCCTTATCCTGAAAGTCCTTAAAATTAAGTTTATTGCAGAAAAAGAGAATGACTTACCTTAGCTCTTTTCCTTAGCACTCAGCTGCATTTCCTTAATTTTCTAATATGTAAGGCTTATTCCAATCTCTGCAGCTGTTAGTCTAATTGGATGATTTCCTGTTTGAAATGCAGAATAATTTAAAGTGACTAGCAGTTGTTCAGGGATTCTCCCTTTCTAGAATATAACTTAATCTGACATATTCAATGCTCATCAGAGATTCAACATCTTTTCAAAGTGATTACTGCTTCCTCCATCACACTCCAAGTTCTTTGACTTCCATTTAAGTGCTACAATTTAGATTTTGATTATTCAAATAAAACTAAGAAGAAAAATCAAGGTGTGGTTTTGGTTTTTTTGGTGTGTTGTTTTGTTGTGGGTTTTTTTTTGGTTTTGTTTTCTTTTGTTGAAGTTTTTTATTTTGTTTTGTTTTGGTTTGGGGGGTTGTGTTTTTTTTGTTTGTTTTGTTTTGGGTTCAGTTGGTGTTTTTTTTGTTTTGATGTTTGTTTTGTTTTGTGCGTTTTTTGTTTTTTGGTTTTTTTATTTTTTTTAATCGTGCTCACTCAAAATATATATTGAATACAGTCATTTACAGTATTTGGTGTATTCCTCATCTTCTGGGTTGCAAGAGCAAGCTCTGTATTTGTGGTTTTCCCTTTGATGAGATTAAGAACGATGACAATGGAGAAGTTCATGTTGCATATGATTAATATCATCAGAATTTACCTTGTGGTACAACGTTCAATTTTTTATAAAACTGGGACAACAGTTTCTTTTGAGACATGAATTTCAGTAAGGTGTGAGCTTTGTAAGAAGTGAAAATAATCGAGAAACGGTATTTCTTTGTACAACCTTGAAACACAGAAGTCTGTGTCTAATTTAATAGGCCCAAAACTTCATGTTAGTCAGGTCATTTTGAAATCTGAAAATGTTGAATGTGTGACAGAGAATATTCCTCTTACTAAGACAATTACACAGGCATGCGGCTCTCCAAGGAACCTAATTACATCTGCCTCCTGACAGAATGCCTCTTACCATTTGACTTGTCTGCTTGTTTTGCTTCATTTTTGTCCAGTTTTGGTTTTAGTTGTTTTTATTCTGTCAGTGTATTGCGCATGCCTATAGCATTTCCCTCCCTCTTGGTAAAGACACCAGGTGTTCTCTACATTTCCTTGAAAGCATGAAATTTTTTCTCAAGTAGTTCATTAATGTTAACAAAGAGTTACTTGGCTTAAAACCTATACCTACAGAACAGGCTCTTGAATGGTAAGTAGAAGAAAAAATGTTTGCTACCAGTCTACATAATAGGCTTCAAAGGAGGCAATGAAGTTTCTTCCATGTGGAAAAATCTTGGAAGGCATTTACTGAGCCATAGTGAGAACAGTTCACTTGAGGTTTCATCTGGAAACTTTCGTCATTTGTAAAATTGTCTGGGACAGGAGCAGCTCACTTAAAAAAAATTACTCAGAAGACAGAGGAGACAAATAAGATTTCTTATGTTGTACACTGAGTCTTTTAAACTCAAAAAAATGAAACACATGAAAAAAATCAAAATAAATAAATACATTCTAATGCAAAGCTTGCACATATGCTCATGGTGAAGGAAACACCTCTCCAAGGACAATTTTCTGGCTGTTAATATTTTCTAGCTGGCAACTTGGCAGACTTATGATGAAAAGTGGCAATCCTCTCTTGTTTCAAGTTGTCATTCCCGTTTAACCTTACATTGCTATGAGGCAAGTTTTTCCTCAGAGGTAGAAATGAAAAAGGAGTTCAAAAGTTGAAGATAAAAGCTGCCTGGGGTATAAAATATCGAGGGTGATTTTCTTCTTTGTTTCTGAGGCATACAACATATTTCAACTGTGGGTCATCAGTGGACAAGTATATAAATCAATGTTCTTTGATACTCTGCTCAATTCTCTTCTCATCACATCTGAAATTAGGAAAATTTCAGAAGAGCTGGATTGACAATCTTATTGATGACTAGGGCTAGTATTTTGCCTTTCAATTTTGGCAAAGGAGATAAATGGCATTTTCTTAGGAAAAATTCTTATAAAAGAATTAGCTTTTAAAAATTTTCACCAATGTCTTTTGAACCTCAGATTTTTTTTATGAAACATATTAAAGAAGTGGTTGTGTAAGGAAAAATCAGTCAGAAGACATTTCAAGCTAGTTAATGAGCACTCCTTTACAAAGTTTTTTTTAGTAAAATTAGATGGCATTGCTTTAATCTGTTTAAAGGACCTATTATCTTGCACCGAGCATCCAATAATTTATCTTACATAAGCAATTAGAGTGAGCAGGGATCTCAATATAGCAGTTTGACAGAAGAGTTAAATATAGGTATCATCCACATGCACTGGAAATGGTGATTGTTTCTTCTAAGAATACAGTCCAAAAGTGAACAAAAATGAAAGAGGAAAGTTTCCAGCATGCCTTCTTGGCTCAAATCATAACAAATATGTTAATCAGAGCTTTGTTTTGCACTGCCTGAAATTGCCTTTCAACAGTCAGTACAAAAATTAGCAAAGCCTAAGCATTCATGTGACAAGAATAACTCCCTTAAGAGTAGGAGCTGAGGCTGACCTTCTGAGGAGAGGACATTGCACAAGTGCAAATGTAGGTACTTGGGGAAGGCTTGTAGCATGGTGGTTTTAGTAAAGGTCTACAGGTATTTGTGTCCAGCTTTCATGGAGAAGTACTTGATTTGTTTCTGTGCACCTTGCAGTCTGAAATGGAAGAAAGAATATTTCTGAGTTATTGGATGACTGCCACATATTTTTACCTGTGCAACACTATCTCGGACTAGTTTTATTTTTTTGTTCAATTTCCTTGATATTATCAGAAATCCCTGATGTAACAGATTGCTGGCCTCTGTAGTGTGAGAACACACAAACTAATCAGAGCAGAGACATGAATCAGTGCCCCACAAGAGACTGTAGAGAGAATTAGAGTGGTGAGGAACGATTTGGTGGAGTTTCTTGTTTGTCTCTAAGATAGTGTGGATCTTATAATAGCATAAATATATTAAAGTACTGTTGCTCTGCCAAATCAGGAAGAGAACAGCACTGATTCTTAACTGGCTGCTGTCAATAATCTTGTGAATGCCTTTAGCAAGCATACTTCTGTACTATAATGCATCTTAGTGCCCGAAATGAAAATTTAAAAATCCATAGCAAATAAAACAAAATGAATTTGCAAGATAATATAAATAACATATTCAGAGATCTTTTAATAAAATAAAAAAGGCATAGATAGCAACCTAGATAAAAATGAGGCACAGATTATTATCTTTTAACAAATAAGCCTGAAATCCCTATTTTGAATGTGATGGAAGCATTTCAGATTTCAATAATAAATTTCCTGTTCCTTTTGTATATGTAGTTGTTCCAGGTAGAAACTTTTCCTCAGTGAAGAGATAGGCATTCAATCTAAAGAAAGTAAGATAACAGATAAGTCAGAAAAACTACTCTACAAACTGAAGAGCAGGTTTTCAAAGTGAAAGGCAGTAGAAGCAGAAAACCTGAACAAAGGAGGACAATAAAAGAAGGTGTTGTGGATGGAGTAGACAGCAACTTTTCACCAATTAAAACAGTTATTAAAATAAGTAAAAAACAAACCCCACAATTATTTTTTATTTTTTTTTCTGATGAAAAATCCAGGAGCCTTATTAATTAATACTGGAGGAAAGAAGATACCTTTACAAAAAACTCTTGTGGTAATTTGTAAGAGACGGAATTCTTCACTTCATACACTGAACAATGTCAAAACTATGTAGGGCCCTGTTGTTGGTCCTTACCCTTAATATGGTAAGGACCCCCATGGTGCCTGGCTATTCTTAGGTGAAAAACAAAAGCATGCTGAAAAGCAGTCCCTGAAGGTCACCTCTGCAAGAAAGATGATCTCTTCTGCCTGAAACATATTACAGACCTAAATTGAAGATCAGGAAGACTCTTACAGCAATAAGAGCTGAAGAGCACTTCTCTGGTTCAGCTTACTCTGAGCCACTTTCCCAACTGACACCATAAATTTTATAAATTAGCATAAAATTAAGTATTTTTTCCTTTTTCTTATAAATGATCCAGTTTTTTTTCTTTTTTTACACTAAGATATTAGAATATGATACCAGTAACCTCTTTTTTTTTTAGAGCAAAATCAATTATGTTAACACCTCCTAATTAGAACACACTATATATTAATTTCCTTGAAGTCTGAAATCTCCTTAAAAATACATTGTCTGACTAAAGTTGTTTGGCTTTGTTTTTTTTTCTTTCCCTAACAGACTTGTTTTGTCATTTGCAGACTTTCCCTAGAAATGTACCCTTAGACTTTCTCTGAAGACACTACCTTGGTTCCCATGACAGTTTGCAACCACAGGATCTTCTTTTGGTTTCTGTTTGTGGTATTATTAACTGCATTATTACTCAGTAAATGGAGTTATGGTTAGAAATTACTGGAATATGACAGCTCCTGTGACAATTTCTGAAACTTTAAAATGCATTTGTTGAAATTCAGAGTGAGAAGAAAAAATCCTGTTGTTTTTTTTTTTTTTCTGGGAAAATGATTGGTGTAAAAATGTTTATTTTTCTTTCAAATTTTCATACTGACTTTTCCCTGTCTCCCCAGAAATGATCAGAGAATCTTCCTTGAAAGGAATAAGCCTTTCTATGGCTAACATCACCAAAATTGGTGTGTCTAAGAAAATGCAGTCTTTGCAACCTTTATTTTTGACAGTGAAGGGGAAAAAAAAAAAAAAAAGCCTTAGCAAAAGTATTGCTACAACTCTTTTGCAGTTTACTATTCTTTTGCTGGAAAGCAGGTTGCTTTCAAAACTTTACAAAAATGTCTCTGCAAAAAGGGTCTCTTGTGAATAGTCTTTTTATTGAGTAAAATCAAAAAATAACCAGATGAAGGTGTCTATTGCACATGCAGTTGATCCCTACATCCCTGCTGGGGCTGAACATAGAGGAAGTAAGGTATACTAAAGGCAAAAATATGCTAAATCATTTGCATGAGGAATGTCTCAGCACGCACAGAAGGAAATCTTTCTAGGATAATTTGCAAGGGTTCTTCCCTAACAAAAATACAGAAAATTAATTCTTTATGTTATTCTCAAGAGATTAGGGCTTATTTAGAATGGGAAGCATCCCTGCAAACTCTTTACAAGTCAATAGATTTAGGCTCCAGTTTGATCATAGAATAAATCTGTCTTTAGGTCCTGTGCTATGAGATCAAAAGAAAATCCCATGAAGCAAAGTAAGAAGCCAATTTAAACTCATTCTGTATGGTCAGTTTTGCTTAAAAGATGTTGCTGTGCTGACTTTGAAGTCTCAGGCTTTCTTCTGGAATAAGTTTCAGTGTATTATCTCTTTTCCTACATGCCTGAAAAAAAAAAAAAAAAAAGGTTTTAAATACTGTATTGTATGCTTCAGTGTTCATTTGAAGAAATGCCAGCAAGCCTTTCTTCCTGCCCTTCCCTGCCCTCAGTCGGGATAAAATTTGTGTTTTGAGTTATCTGGTAGCACGCAGATACATTATCAATGGTTATTGAAGCATGGGGAAAAAAGGTATAAAAATTACTACTCTTGCTATATGCTTCAACTTTTTGTAAACAGAACTAAGCAAATGCCTGTTTATGAGATTGGAGGACTAGAGGTAATAACATTCTATTGCCAATTTTTTTTATAGTGCAGCTTGCTTTGCATTCACGACTCCTGTAACTACTTTGTCTCTTGTTTGCTTGTTAATGAAAGCTGGGATAAGAATTTGTCCAGCCTATGGATGTATTTTTTGTTAGTGTTACAGTCTGTTGAGTAGAGATGGGTGCTGTGCATGCCTTCAGCATACTGTAGAAAGGGACAGGTAATGAGAAATGGCCAGCAAATGAAGAAAGAGAGCATAAGCATTGCTGCAAAGCTGACTTCACCAAAAAAAAAAAAAAAAAATAAAAAAAGAAAATATCTCTTTTAAAAACTGAGTAAGGAGAAAAGTGGTACAAGTGCTACAGCTGGGGTTGTCAGAGAAAACCCACTTCAGAACGTAAAACATACTGCAGAGATAAGGGGTTTTTTTCATTAACTCATCAGAAGAAGCTCCAAAAAGAAAATGCAGACCTCACCAAATAAGTAGTCAAAAAAAGAGTGAGAACCATCTGTTGTATCCTTTTTCCCTCCTCTAGGGGGAAGGGAAGACCTTCATAATCTGAGTCGGACACCTACAAATAGGAGACGTATAGAAGGGACTTTTTCCTACTACAGCTTGGAGAATTTAAAGCAGAATGGGAAGAAAAGGTCTAAAGGTAGAGGGAGGGGATGAAAGCTTGAGAAAACAATGAGAATTTCAGAAATATTTTCATTCTTTTTTTACAGGCATTTGAAGATGCTATGTATAGAGAGCAGTACTTGCAAACCACTGTCAAAAAACAGACATTCGTAGATGCATCCATTAATACAAATTTCCCAGGAAAACCTACAATTTTGCTAAAAAATAGATATAGCTATGGGTCTATTAGTTTACAGTAAACTGATGTTATCAAAGGGTGGATTTCTGCTGAGAAAGCACATTGCTTGAAACATCAGAAGACATTTAAAGATGGCGTTAACATTATGCCATTGTTGTCTTGAACATTCTTTAAAGATAAGGATAATACATATTTGCTGGAAGTGATAGTAATGAAAAAGGATAATATTACAGAGGAGTGAAACAATCAAGCAACGAGCACTGCTGTGTGAATGTAACCTCCATTTCACCTTGAAGTTCCTGTAGATTGAATTCAGAACATAATGAGATTAAATATTTCTCTTGAAGAGCCCTCAGTTTATGTCCCAGAACTATGACCAGGCCCTACAGGGTGACCTGGTTTGAAGTTAATGGAACTGTGCAAGGATGCCAAGGTCAGTCCTTGCTAAGCCTCTGCGAGAAAGTCAGCCTGTGTCAGGTCTGACAACAGGAGTGATGACAGTAGACCAAGTAACCCTGAGGCAAAGTCTGAATCAAAATCAGGTCGCATGTAAAGGAATCATTGGGGTTGCACTTTTTTGCATCAGCTGAGAATCTGGTCCTCAGGGAAAGAAGGTTAGTGGCAGATGGTGGAGGTTCTGCAGACAGACTTCAGAATGGGCAGTAAGGCCACGTAACAATGATGAAGATCTTTGGAGTCAGAATGACAGAAAGCGAAATACTAGATCTTGACTTGGCAGTCTTTTCATTCTCTTCTTCATCCCTTTGTGCAAAGCTTCTATTTATTTTATTCCTTTTTTTTCTGTTTTTTACTCTAAGATCTATTTAAACAGAAATACTTAGATCACAGTTAGGAAAATATGATATCTTTCATGTTGATCTCAATTAATATGTAAAGTCTTTCAAACAGTACTGCTAAAACAGCAGAAGGAAAAATAGAGGCTTCTGCAAAATGACAACTCTGCAATGTGTCAAAATCTGTGATAAACTGAAGGTTAAAAAGTGGTAAATAGGATCTACCTTTTCCCAGAGTAGACTTGCTGAATATAATCTCTCAAATCCTTACAAAGTACTAAACTAATGGTATTCAATTAAGAATCAAATCCTCTTGAACGATAGATGACTAATTGGCAAGACTCAAGACTAAGCAGCTATCTTCTACTGCAGATCTGCATACCATGGTTCAAAACCTAAACTTGAATACTTGTTAAAAAAAAAAAAAAAAAAGTCCAGTATTTCAAATTATATCAGTAGGGAGATAACAAGGACAAAGGACACTGGCAAGGGCATGGAGCCTCACAGAGCCAGGGAATCTGGTAGGTGGAATGACACTGAGTTGCTTCCTGACAATAGCTTATACCAGACAAATCAAAGGGTCAGTACAACTGAAACCAAAATGCCTTCCCTATCAAATTTTTGCTCTGAGGAATAAAAATAAAAAATAGAAGAGGAAAACAATTTGAGGCCTGTACATCATCCCTTATCGATGGAGAGTTTTCAGATTCATTTGGACAGTGCTAAATTAATCATAATCAACAACAGCTATTTAATGGTGTGGCTAAGACTGTTACCAGAGGCACCGGTGTAAGTGGTTTTTGTGTTTTTAAGACTACATTCAGATAGAACAATGACCATTTTGTCTTCTGGGGTATGCTATACAAGACGTTTGAAGCACGTGAAAAGAACAGTAACATACCTTTACAGGCACCACAAGATGCCTCTTTGTCAAGAGCGAACTATATGCAATCATGCAACTATATCATACACTATATGCAATCAATGCTTGAATGAAAAATGTAGGTCTGCCTCAGGTAAAACTATGCTGCCAAAAATCCCATTGTGAACATTGGAAGCCAGGACAGAATTACAATTAACCAAAAAACTGTCAGGTAAGATCTTCTCTTTTATACATTTTTTTTTCTTCCTCATATTAAGTCTTTATCTTTCCCTTGTGAGATTTAAACTTTAAAGGCTCTTGCTTAGAGTCTGCTTTCCACACTAATTACAGACACTAAGCATCTGTCGGAATGTCCTCTGGTTACCACTGGAATTTAAACTACCATCATTCCCCACAGTATAGTAGTTAAATCTTAGTGTTTTAAGTCTATATTCCCATGTACTTAGTATGCAGTGAAACAGTAGATATAGCTGAAATATGTAGCTAAATTCTAACACACTCTGATAATGATGGAGATAAAGCAATCATACTCGTCTTTTCAAATGAAATACTTCTATTTTCCTATTCAGTTATGCAATTTCTGATTATTGTTTGTCTGAGAATTGTCCATACAATGCAAAGTTCTCTTCAGCCTTTGATTTACAAAGGTAAAACTGAAAGAGAAATTACAAATCTCCCTTCAGCACTGCAGCTTCATTCTTCACATCTGTTTGATAGTCTCTGAAAGTTGTTTGCTTTCCTTTTGGAACTGCACAGTGATTAAAAAAAGCCAATTTGCTCAGAAAACTCACTGGTTTGTCTTTCTGATACCTCTGCAAATTTTATTCTGCTTATAGAAGTGGGAAATCTCAAAATATTCAATCTTGGCTTTTCTGTTTTATTCAGATAGGGAAACAATCAGAGCTCTATTAGTTTGCTCAATTCCAATTCTATTCGTCAGAGTTTATCTGCCTTACCTGAGCATGCAATCTTTCAAAATAAGTGTTCCCAGCTACCAAACCTATCAGGCATTAGACACTGCATTTTGGATTTGTTGTTCAATTCTCTAGCTCTCACATCAACTTTTATTCATTATTTCTGCCCTAAGACTCATTCAGGCCTAGCCATCTCACTAGCCCTTTCTAGTACACTGATATGAAATGTTGTGGTCTCTTGGTTCAATGTTGTGTGGAAGCTTGACTATTACAGTGATCCTCCTCTTCTTTGCTTCTTGCAAGATATGTATTTTGAGTACAATATTTTGGCCAAAGTAATTTTAGGAGGATGAAATAGTATTTCCAATGGTGACTGCTCAAACAATTCACCTCACTGTATCCCCAAATTTCTGTTTTGATGGGATATTTTCATCTTAGCTACACAGGTTATAGGGCAAAATGGAGCTTAGGTGTTCTAAACTGGATTTTGAAATTTTCATACCTAAATCCAAAATCAAGATTCCCCAAGCTGATACCTCAATTCATTGACCTGATAGCTAATCCTGGCACCACCAGGCTTGCATGAATATTGCACTTTTTAATCTTCATATATTTTACAATATGCAGAAATTGTCTTATCCTAAAAATGGCTAAGACTGCCCTATCTCAGTTAAACCCTCTGCAAAAGCAAAAATAACAAAAAAAGGCTGTTATATAGCTAGAGGAACTTGATTCCTCTGGCATTTTCAGTCCACAATCACTGAACTCAAGCTCATGCAGGCATAACTAACACCTTGTTTGTGCACTAATTAATATCCATTTTTATCGTGGATCTAAGCAGTAAGGTTCAATAGTCGCTTCTCCCTTATGATCTTCTAGCAATTTCTAAGTCTCACAACAGATAATCCATAGGAAGCTGCAAGATATCTGGGGATAGAGAAAGAGAAGCAATTAGGTTGAAGGGGAAACACCTTTCACGTTATCTTTAATATAGGGGTTCTGTCACTCTGCTGGGTAGGGAAAGCACTGAGTGAATGTGATACTGATTAACCAGCTTTGAATCCAGTACAGTAAAAGGAGCTAGTGGGTGAACTGGAATTCTCCCTTACTTCCAATTACAATGCAGCTAGTAAGCTGTCTCTTCATGCATATGAACTTCAGCTGACAAGTGATTTATGATGGACAGAGTGAAATAAAAACTTTGCCTTCAATTCTATCTTTCATCTAATCCTGTCTATTCAACTCATTCAGGGCCTTTGCTTTTTGATTTGACAGCTCTATGAGCACCTATGATTCTCTTTCTACAAAGACATGATTTGCCTTTCTGAGGACTTATATCCTTATTTTCTGCCTTACTCAATTAGAAACTCTTGGAATCCTGATCTATTACTTTTGAGGGGGTAACTCAGAGGTCATGCTACTGCCATCCACATCCAGTATGTGCTCTAATAACACTACTCAAAACTTAAAGGGCACCTGCAGCAAAGATAGAGAATCTTTATCAGGGAATGTAGCTATAGGACAAGGAAGAATGGTTTTAAACCAAAAAAAGAGTAGATTTAAATTAGATATTGTGAAGAAGTTCTTTACAGTGAGGATGGTGAGGCACTGGAACAGGTTGTCCAGAAATATTGTGGCTGCACCATCCCTGGAAGTGTTCAAGACCAGGTTGGACAGGGCTCTGAGAAACTAGGTATAGTGGAAGGTGGCAGGGGGCTGGACTAGGCAACAACCCAAGCCATTAAATAATTCTATTATTGATGTCTTCATTCTTGTTTTGACTCCAGCTCACATTTACTTCACAGAAGTGTGCATGAGTGGCTAGTCTATATTGCGTTCTGGGGACTACCCCTCCTGTTGAAGCCACTCCACTGTGCAATATAAAATATGAGAATGATATGTCCAGAACTGCAGTCATCAACTCTGGCAGGTCCAGACCTCATGTATGTGATGTGTTCTGCACAGGACATAGAGCAAACAGGTGGCAGACCACCTTTGTGTTTACATACAATGGTCATTATCTGGAATTTTTTGGATAGTATCTAGTGAGTCAATTCCCAAAGCAGTAAGGTGATAGAATAGAGTTTATAGCTGCATGTTACCACCCAGTTTAGAGGATATGGTGGTTCAGAAGAAAATGGAGCCTGATTCAGTGGCCTAGGAATTAAGGGTCAGCGAGGAAGAGAAAAATCTGACATCTATTTAATTTCTCAGAATTTCTTTCTTAGTAGTTTTTTCCCCCATCGAAAGATTCTGAAAGTGAGCCAATTGTCACACCTATGCCATTACCTAAAGCAAATATCTATATTTAATTGCTGCGATGGAGTATAAAGTAGTTCAGAACGAAGCCCTAGAATTGAATGTTTTTAGGTATCTGAAATAACATCTTAGAATTGTTATAAAATTGATACACTTTTCAAACAAAGAGACAGCAGAATATGAGCATCCTGGATACATAATCTTAATCCTCCTAACCTGCCCATGGCAGGGGAGTTGGAACTAGATGATCTTTAAGGTCCCTTCCAACCCAAACCATTCCATGATTCTATGATAACCTCTCTTGCTTTCTTAAAAATGTCATCTGACCCTGAAACAAGGTAAAGGTCTCTCTGTCTCCAGAGCCATCATATCCTTGCCTTCAGGGCCTCATCTGTTTGGTGCTCCCAGAGCAAGTCTAAGAACTCTGCTCTATCCAAAATGTGTCCGCACACATGCCCATCTGCCAATCTTGCTGTATCTAGGGCACTGCTGAGGTTAAGGACATCTTAGATTCAGGCAGCTCCTTTGCTTGAAAGCTTCTTTTACCCAGGCCTTTCATCTTTTCTCAGTTTTTTTTTTTTCTGTCCCTGAACTGTTTGGTATGTCAGGATAGGGTGAAAATAAATTTCCAACAGTTGCTGCTGTTGGAAATCTTTCTACTTTGCAGGAAATATCTAAATATTCGTCAGACCCAAGAGAAAATAAGCATAAAAGTATTTGTAATTAAGTGTTTGGAACACATATGAGGAGGAAGAAAAAAAAAATAAGGCTGAACAGTAATTTCATTGAAGGGGACTAAGAAACTTTCCCTCACTTCATTCCTCTTGATATCTTACTAGAATAGGTTAGGTCAGGATCTCTTTATGTTTTTCTTGTGCAGTAAGAGATATGGGTTCAAACACTATTCATACTCTGCTGTAACTGTAGGGAGATTGTAGCTTCCAATGAAATTTTTTTTAAAGTTCTTTTCTGTGTATCAGAAATTTCCAAGTTATTTTATGGCAAAGATAAAGATCAAGGAAACAACAATCCAGGGGAAGCAGACACAATGCAGCTGGTCCCTGAAGGAGGGAGGGACATCTCAATGGATCTCCTGCATTCCTTTCTCTTATGCTGCAGTTCTTTGTTTTCCATCAGAGTAAGAGATTTCACAAGCTTCTACTCCACAAGGATCAGGAAAAATAGTCCCTAGAATAAAAAAAGCATAGCCACTATTCCTTACATGCCTTTTCTCTCTTAAGTACAGAAATCCAGTCCAAGTCCTAGAGAACATCTATCACAGCTGCAGCAACACAGTCTGCCATTTCGCTTTTTGCTTCTGGCTCAGGCTTCCTGGCTAAAACCTGTTCTGCTCCTGCTTTCTAAACCCCTTAATTCTATGTAGCCCCCATGTGTTTAGGACATTTCCTCTCAGAGTTGTAATGACACCTTGGTGTGGCTGCAATTCACAGTGGTACGAGTCTCCTATTAGTGATGGGCCAAAATGGCATTTTTGTGATCCTTGATTTTATCTTATTAGGGAGGGGTGTGAACCCATTCCACAGCAAAATTTTTATTCAGCCAGGACTTAACTCTTCATAAAAGTTAGAGGGGTGTGTACAGCATATTTTGCATGTGTCTCTTTTTATTGATTTGTTTCTTAGACTTTTCATTTTTCACATATACACAGCATGGTAGAAATCACAGTTTTGTGAACATGCCTTTAACAAATAGCTATGGTTCAGTCATCTTACAACAGCATTAAACCTCACTGATAGATCAGCTCTCATTAAATCACTGGCTACATCACTGGTATTGAGAGTATAACAATCATTTTCCATAAATGTAAGGTAGCTGAAAGAAAGATTTTCCTCTGTTCTATTAAATTTTATTATAATAAAAGATAATAGATTTAACAGACAAAAATATTCTATCAGATGTTTTATTATGCCATTAAACCTCAACTATCTTCCAGCTTTCAAGAAAGGAGAACAGAATATGCAATTACAAGACTTCATAAACAAAGCTCGAAATTCATTCAACAATTAAGAAACTAAAGGAAAAAACTTTATTTTCATATATTTTTCCCATGGATTCTTTTTCTGCACCCACTTACATGTGAAATAATAGGAATCATTATAAGTGTATATAAAGGGAAAGAAACCTAACTTGGGCTCCACTATGTAGGCTAGGAGTCATTCACAGATATTATAGTCGTTCATTATCCAAAGGCCAACACAGGAAAAAGAAGCTCTGGCTGTAAAGAACAGGAAATGGGAACAAGAAAGCACTATGAAACCTACAGCTGTATCACAAAGTTAGAATGTAGTTGAGCAATACCCTATCAAAGTTAGTTGGTGTGAAGCATTATTTTTCATTTTATAAGAGCCACTTTTGAGTAGCTGTAAGATTAACAAGTGCAAAGTTTGGGAGCTTTCAAAATGGAGGTCACTGTTTTGTTGAGTAGATTAATTAACTTTCAAAAACATTTTAAGTAATTTTTAATTAATTCATCTTCTTTCCGATGGCTCCAGAAAGGGCTGTTAAGAGCAGGATGTAATTGGGGATCACCACCCAAGGCTTAAGTAAACAAATATGTTGCTAAAAGCAGTCACTTCTCACACGCAAATTCCCCCTCATTCTGTGCTGGTCGGGTGCAGTGCAAGGAGCACACACCTGCACCCAGGCACCAAGCACAGGCAGAGCTCCTCAGTTCTGGCAGGCAGAGTGTGCCTGGGATTCCACCTGGGATGGGATGACATGTGAGGCAGATGGTCATCCTTGAACAGTTACAGTCACATATGCTGAAAGCGAGGTAGAAATTATTGCCAGAAGGCACTGAAGAGCTAAAAACACTCTTGAGCTCTGGTTGAAAAAGGGACTAGATAAATGCATGCAGAATGGGTCCATTTGTGCCTATTGAAGTCTGTGAGCCAGGTGCAGTCTCCAGCTCAGGTGCTGAGAGTTTGCTAACTGCCGGACACCTTGCCAGAGTCTGGAGGGCACCAGTAGCCCTAAGAGCCCTGCCTGGCCTTCTCCATTGCTTCCTACAGACCAGGACGCCATGGCTGCTTCCAAGGGCTGTCAGATCTTGCCCCAGCAAAGCCGCAACAGGGATGGCCTCCAGCTTCCATATCCCTCCTCTGCTCAGCCACTGGCAGCCACCCTGAGCCAAGCCCAGCCTGGCCTTGACCTATCCCTACCCCCACCCCTACCCCTACTCCTATCCCCAGGGTCAGTGCTGGGGGCTGGGGATGTGCAGGCTGCCCCCAGCTGTCCCGCTTGGTGTCTGGGGTGGCGGGACTGGCCCTGACTGGCCCTGACTGCCAGGCCCTGCCCTGTGTCCTCAGGCAGCACCAGCTCCTGTGGTGCCCTGACAAGACCTTCTGCAGATTCCTTTAAAAAAGCATAAAACAATAAAGTAATGGACTTTCCGTGAGTGATGGGTCAGTGGGTTTACAGTCACTTGACTTGACTGCCTTCATTTCAACAAGGAACTATCAAGGTCTGATAGAAAATCTTTTCTTTAAAGAGGTCGACACAGAAGCGATCATAATTTGCAGACTGTACTGAAGTTAAATTTTCAAGTAATAAGTTGCCTGCAAATATCCTTAGAGTTTATTCTAACATTGACAAATTGAAAGTCCATGAAAATAATAGAAAAATAGAAAGTGTGTCAGTCAGCTTCTGTTCAAATGGCACAAGTTAGAAAGGGTACATAGGTTCTTATTTCTCTGAAGCTGCTGCAGAAAAACTCTAGGAGAAACATTCCACAGAACAAGCAAGACATCACTAGGATTATGTGAGCAACACAGGAGAAAAATATTGTGTTACAAGATAAAAGGTCATAGCAATAATTAAAGTGGTGATAGGAAATTGGCTCAGACAACCATGCTGTAACATACTGGATTCTTCTTCAGCAAATCCATGTAGAAAGGCTACCAGATTTTTAAGTATCTTCTGAAAGTTAACTTCAATGGAAAAAAAAAAAAAGTGTCTGCTTGTCTAATGCTGGAATACCAATTGCCAGGAATTGCAGAATATGATCTGTACCAGAGAAGAGACAGAAAAATACCTAGGCAAACAACGTAATGCATCATGGTACTTATTGTTAACTAGCTTGGAGGGGAAAAAAATACAAAAACTGAAAAATAGTAAAACACCTCTTGAAAAAATTATTTGGGAGCCTGGAAATCTACCTGAGAGTAGAATGCAGTCTCTGACGATTTCAAATAATAACTACTATTTCTCTGCATTTTGGGACTGATGAAATTTGGCCTAAGGTATTCTCTCTTTCCTGTGATCTTGGACATTATAAAGGTTTAGTATCTGAAGGATCTTTCCCCTACCCAACATCCCATCGTATCTTAAGATCTTCGAGACCCCTACTGTCTTCATATTTTGACCAAATCTGAAGAAAGAAAATAGAATAATCTCGGAAGAATCATGTTTGAGGGAACATAAAGAAGAAAAGGTAGTGGTAAAATGGCAGTCACAGTCTTTCTGCCTCTCCTTATAAGCTCATTCCTAACAGGTAAAGACAGTGGGAAGCTTTCTGCTTTTGGACTGAGGTGTCAGGTGAGATTGCCATGTGTTAAATACACCTTCTGTACAATAACAGAAACATTTTACAACATGAATGTAATGATATTTGGAATCCTCAAGATGATCAGATGAATAACATTCAAATCTCTTATGCACTTGAGTTCATAAATGGGTGAGAATTCATGAACTGGCCTCTCAGGTACTAGTGTTAAGTGCCAGTAACAGAAAGGAGCATAGTAATGTTATAAACTGGAGAACACTCAGCATTGTGTGGCTTCCCACAGCTAGGCAAAAGCCACAGGACAGAAAGAAAACAGTTTATGAGCTTTTCATGCCTTGTCTGTAATACTTTGCCTTAGAGAATAAAGAAGTCAAATCTTCAACCAAATCTCTGATGATGACTACCAAATAAGACTTTATCCATAAAGGTTTGCTATTTTAGAGTGTCTTATAGGACAAAATCTTCAATTAATAAAAAAAAAAAAAAAAAAAGCTGTTTGCTGTGTGTTAAGAAGAGAATTTAGATTTGAGAAATTTGCTACTCTACTAACTACAGACTCCTATTACAATTTTAAGAAGAGAACTTTCTCCTGTTGGTATCTAATCCTGGCAACATCATATATAGAAAATAAAAGCTTAATATGTGTGTGGCCCAAATTAATTCAGTTAAGATTATAAGGATGTTAAGGTGTTGTTTTGTTTAACAAAAGAATATTAAAATTGCTTGTTTGTGATCTCTCATTGATAGCGTTTTAAGGAAACAAAGCCTTTCATGAGAAAAAGTCAGACTGCTTGAAATGAAACATAAAAGCTTAAGTGTCCATAAATTCTTCTGCTTTCAGAATCAAGGGAAGTAAGCTTTGTTGCTAGGATACTGTTACTAGAAGGTATCAGGAAAGATTGCTTTATTTTAAAGATTAGAATCTGCAATCAAAATACTTAGCAGGTAATAAAATAGCTATACATATGAGTTCAGTGCAGACCAGGTGACATTGTAGGCAAGTGCTAGAAAGCTTATGAAAAGTGCAAATCTTCAAAAACTCTTTGGCTACCAAGACATATTGGCCTGATAAAAGTAGCTCATTATTTGCTTGCTTACAATTAGAACATCAGTTCAGTTGGGATATGAATTATGTAGTAAATATAGATCCATCTGTCAGGAATGGGCTGTGATTTAATTTACTTTTGGTATTTACATGGTGCTAATTTGTAGGTCTCCAAAAGTTTTTAAATGAATAGCAGTAAAACATGTTGAAGCTACAGAGAAAGCAAGCTTGCTGTAGAGAAGAGATTAAATTATTTTTAAAATTTGGAAAATGTTAAGCTTTTCCTAACCATCTAAAATGAATAGCTCTATAATATTTATATAAAGGTTTGGCTTTGTAGAAATTTAAAATAAAAGTAATTGATTTAAAAAATTAAAATTAATTGAGAAGTAAATATATTTTATTTTGTATCTAAAAAATCAGCTCAAGGCATCGGAGGATTTCTTTTTGTGTGGAAAAAGATGTTATTCTGGTTAAAAAGGCTCAGCACTTCTACTTCAGTGTGACTCAATCAGTACAGAGACAGTTTTCATGGGATACATGTATTAACACAGAATTAATTAAAACCCCCTATTTCCATAGTTTGGGAGCTGTGTGTGGTGGGTTGACCTTGGCTGGACTCCGGGTGCCCACCAAGTCACTCTATCACTTCCCTTCCCAGCCAGAGAGGGGAGAGAGAGTAAAATGGAAAACAACTCAAAGGCTGAGATACGGCAGTTTACTAAACCAAAAGCAAAAGTTTGCATTCATCCAAGTGAAGAGAAAAAGAACAAGATTTATCCTTTACTTCTCATCAGCGAATGATGTCCAGCCACTGGAGGTGGGAGGTAAGAAAGGACTGTTGGGAGACAGTGCTGATGCTGTGCCAGTGCTGCTCAGCAGTGGCCAAAACACTGGTGTGTTATCAAAACCTTTCTAGCTACCAGTGCAAAGTACCACATTGTGAGACCTCCTACGGGGAAATGAGTTTCGTCTCAGCCAGACCTAATACACTGTGAAACATGTCTTGCTGGAGTCCATATAGCTTCATGGCAGGAATTTTCAGATATCCAGATCGACTGGATGTGTGTAGGAACCTTGGATACAGGCCATATGTAATTAATTATTTCTAAAGTTGAAATATTTTGAATTACTAAAATATGGTAAAAATAATTTAATATATAGTTGTTTTTTAAAGAAAAACATATTGTTCCTGAAATGTTAGAACAAGTATTTTTCCTAATTGTAATTAGGTAGCATTTTTTTACTCCTGCTTCATTCTCGTTTTCCATCTGACATTTCAGATCTTTCACTGGGTGATATTATGGAGATGTTTGTTATAAAGAAGATACTGTCAGAAAACTTGTTCATATGTGAAAACACCCTTCAAAGAGTAAAATAAAAACTCAGTGGGGCATATGACTTCCCTCGTGCAGTCATTCTAAAGAACCAGGGTGGTTACTCATATTCTCTGGTGGGAGGACACCCTTCTGCAATATTTCTTCAGTGCCAAGCCAGCTTGTTCAACACATAAGCCAGCCAGCTACAGTTAGGCCCCCTCATGTAAGAGTCACCTAGAGATTTTAATTTTGCAGTGTCAAGCTCTTGTTCACAGCAAGCCAGATGATTTTCCAGCACCACATGGTGGTCTGGTAGCTCATTTTCAGTTGTGTTGTTCTACAGGATAAAATCTTATCTTCTTTTTGATTTGTTGTACTTACATAGCCATCTACTTTTTGGAAAAGACTGCAAGGTTCTCACTAGGTTGAATAACTGAGATAATTTAAGCCTATTGGGATTTACACTTGGTGTTCTTTAATCCCTTTATATCATCATGAACATTATTTTTAAAATGTTAGTGATTAAGAAATATCAGAATTTACAAAATAAAAACTAACAAAAATTTAAAACCTCAGTATTACTGAAATTCAGACATCTACGTCCAATTACACTTATCCGACTACTGGAGTGCTAAACTATTCTATGATTCTGTGATGTCTTCACTCTTCTCCTGTGTGAAGGTATTCATCAGGAGGACACACATTCTCAATAAATTATGCAAAGTCCAGAATCACTCAGGTGCTTTGTCTTAGAGTTAATTTGCACATACTTGCTGCACAGTAGCAACAGGTCTTATAGCAAAGTGCCGCACCTGCATTCTAGAGAAGGAGGAAATGATTGAAAATTATTATTTTTTGGTTTAAGGTGGCATTTCAGTTGATGCAATTGGCAAAATGGGATCATTGCTAAGGCTATGAATTTTCTGAATGACATGTCATATATTCAAGTGTATCTTGACATAAGGACAGTCTGGCAATTTGCAGATACATGTACCATTAAAGAGAAACTATATTACTATAAGCAAGAAGAGAAATCCCAGTCTGGGTCAGGAAAACAATTTATTAAAATTGATTTAGAGATTTATTTCTTAAAAATTTGAACATGGGCAAACCAGTATAATGGTTGAACTATTCCATGTATAAACTACTCCATTTTTATAAAAAATGAAAGAATGCCTTATTTTAGGAGCAGATGCAGGAAAAAACAAACAACTGTAAAAACAGCATAGTTATCCTCAATTTCTATGCAGAAAATAAGGCACAAACACACAAGTGCAGGGCTCATTTTAACAGTTGCAGTTGTTTATGGTGTAGGTATCCACATGCAAACCAATGACTTTAGGGTCCTTTTTAAATCAGGATTGAAAAACCAGCACTTTGAGGCTATAATTCTCCTTAACATCAACTAAGTATCTAAGATCAGAGAAATCACACAGTAAAACTACCTTTTCTTTCCACTGACTATAAAGGCAGCTTGATGTCTTTATCTCTGTTAACAACGCTTCTTCACAGCTAGGTTTGGTCCTAGTTGCTTCTGAATGACTAAAGTCGCACAATAAAGGTATGACAGACTTGGAGATTGAGTCAACCTCCTTGGAAATCCTTATCAGGTCTGTATCAAACTCCTCTTTTTCTTTGCAAATGATTCTTGATCATTTGAAAGGGAAATTTGGGTGGAATGGGTGAATTCCTGTAAATTTCATCTTTCAAAAACTCACAGAATTTGTACTAATTTATTACCATTTAATTTTGTTCTTCATCAGTAGGTATCTACCAAGGCAAAGATCACTCTTCTTAAGAAAAACAAACAGATTTTCTAGATTCATTGTGTTTGGTAGAAATATTTCATGCTCTCTCCTAAATGTTGATGGGCACTCAAAATGAGTGCATGCATTGCATATCATATATATACTACAATATGTTTTTCAGAAATTGCAACTAGACATATAGTTGCAATACAGTTTGCTTTAAAAATATTTACCTGAGAGGACGTACTATATGTGTATATTCAATTGCTACCATGGAAGGCAAAATTTTCTGTCATTTTCATTTTCCATTGACTTTGGTGAGGACTGTAGCATTTTGAGAAAGAATTAAATCCGTTGACCTGTGTAGACCTATACCAAGAGTAGTTTTTGGGTCTCACTGAAATGTAACACTCATCAGAAATCTTTCTGTCTTAGCCATTATGCTGTGATCAGAGGATAAAGCCAGCCTGTAATAGACAAGTCAGTCTCAGACTGTTAGTGTTACTGTCATATATACATTTTGAGACTGTATGAGGACACGTGCAACAGCTAGAACGTCAGCCTGGCTTGTATAGTTTTTTGTTTTGTTTTTCTTTTTCTCTTTGCTTTCCAAGCAACCTGAATTAGAGCCCACCAAACAATCAGATATCCTTATTAGTTAGCAGGAACTTACAAAGTTCACTAATTCTCCTCAGTCACTTTCAGGGGGAAATAGTGCCAGAGCAATTATGAGTTTGTAGGAGAGAATTTGCTTCATTACCTGTGATAAGCCTTTATGTCAAGAAGGTAATCTACAGTAAATGAACTTACATGAATTTCCTACCAGACTGAAACTGACTTTAAATGTTGCCAAAACAACATTGTGCCTATCTGCGAAAGGCAGAGTGTGTATACCAAGAGACGCTTTCTTACTTTCTGAATAGGGAAAATTATTGTTTTCATTTGCTTCTTCATTTTGTTATTTGTTTAGGTAAGCATTAGAATGCTATAGCTTGATATAAAAAAAAAAATATAAATAAAAAAAAAGAAAGAAGAAGAGAGAAAAGAGTGGAGTCAACTCCAGGTATGGATCATATCATAAAAAAAAAAATAAAAAATACCGGTATTATTCCCATAACTGATTGATACTGATAGTCAGAAGTTATGAGAGCAGTGTCCACATTGCTGCTCTTGTAAAATGTGCTATTAATGGCCCCAGGACAAGGATATATGCGTTACTACACTGAGCTAATAAAATATCCATTGTATGAACTGAAAGCAGCATGGAGGCTGCTCTAACAAAGATTGCAATGGGCATTGAAAACACAGGATTTTAACACCTTGAAAGTACAAGCACAGGATAATAGCAAAGGCCACAGAGCTGGAACTGTGAGTCACAAATGTTTGATAGTTCCCTGATTATTAAAGTAGTGCAACCTGGAAACTGGGTAAAGCTGGGTTTAGGGATAATCAATCAAAAAAGAACAAGTTAAGGTGATTTTTGCAAAAATATAAAAGAATACCTGAAGCAGACTCGAGATCTAAAATTAAGAAAACATCAGTATCACACTTCTTTAAAGAATGAGGGAAGAACTTGGGCCAGAGGTGTCTCACCCCCACTCCACTTCTTGAGGAAAATCTTTTATCAAAATTATGATCTGATGCAGAAGTGAAAGCGTGCGCATAGTGTCAGAGAAATGGGGGCAACAAGAAGTCTGTTTCTATCAATTTAGACTAAATTATTATTGAGAAAGAGAGGTGAGATTCAGATAATTTGAATGGTAAATTTTATTGTCATTATAATCAGACTAATATAATAATTTTATAGATTGTTTGGATACGAATTAAACTAAGAACAAATTCTTGCCTTCATGTCTAAGGTTTATTACCATAGCCCATATAAATTGTATGAAGTGTTTATTAGGGTACCCTATCCTTGAGGACTGACTGTTAAATCTGAGTGCAGAAATACATGGAGAACATAAGTGATCCAGGCTTTAATTTGTTTGTAACAGCTGGTGGAGGATATGGGCATCTTCAGCTGATGAAGTTTGGATGCCTATTAGGAAGAATCTCTCTTTGGCCCAGTGCTAATCAAGTACTTTACTGGAAGCAAAACTGTAATGAAATTTGCAGATGAGTGAAACTGGTTGAGAGAAAAGGAATAATCATGTGTAAAAATTGGTTCCTAAGAGCCCCTTGATGTGCTTTCCTCATTTAAAGCCAAATATAAGTCCATATGCCTATGAACCACAAATATAGGTCATACTGGCCTGGTATGCACTTTCCCCAGTTGTGGCTGAGGTAATAGGTGGTGTAGAAGGAGAAGGTTAGGTACAGAGTTACTGGGCCAATTACTGTGCCATGTAAACTGATTAAGTCAGTGTTACAACAGCCCTACAAAAGGAGGTTGGAACAGAGGATTCCCCTCTATTTAATTTAATTCATCAAAGAAGAGACTTACTGATCATGAAACGATGACTGTAGTACTCAGGGAAGAGTGCTTATAGCAGAGAGCTATCTGATAAAGGCATGCTGACATCCAAAGGCTGACAGAGAACACTAGGTAAGTTCAGTGCAGAAATCAACCACATCCATGAAACAATCAGTGTGATTAACTACTAGAACTACTACAAGGGGTTCAGACAGAGTATCTGCCACTGAAGTTTAAAGTAAAGCAGTTTTTCTTTTTAGAACAAGAGCATTAGCTCATTCAGAGATCAGGAAATTACTGGGTGAAAAGATATAGTCTGTGCAATGTAGGCAATCACAATAGATTGTATAATAGGCCCCTTTGTCCTTAAGATCCATGATTTATCAGATTTCTCATTATCTGTGATCAGTGTGTTAATAGACTTGTATTCTGTGTGCCTAGAATCTGAGCTCTTTGGTTCCTATTATAAATTTTCATGAGAGTTTTGCATGACTGCAAATCCCTTTGGGCATATACTTTTGAATGAAAGTTTTGGCATGCACTTTGACCTATTAAAAAAAAAAAAAGTGAATGCAAGGTACTGCATGCCAAAAGAGATATAAAATCTCTGAAAGGCTTTAGCACATGAGAGTTTTGCTATTGAACTGGGGAAAATTTTTTGAATGCTTAAAGTTGCATGTGAAAAGCTTTCTAGACAACGGTTTGAAATGAAACTGTAGTGATAATAGTCAGCAAGTAGGAAGATTCTGGAGAGATTAATGGGAAAAAGAAGTGAGTTAAATTCTGTGTAGAAAGTAGTGATTCTCCTACAAAGTCTCTAGTTATTTAAATGAAAGGTAATGCAACATAAATGTACCTCTGCTTAGTATGACGTTATATCATATTACATTGATATGTTTCTACCGAATTGAAAAGTCAGCATGACTTCATGTGAAATTCTTTGTAAAAATTCATGTTCTTCCATTCAAAGATACTGAAAGGAATCATAGCAATCTCATGATGAATTCCCTCCATCCTCAGACTCACTGTATTTTTCCATATCTGTTTGCAGGCCTTGAAGGAACACCAAAACCACTTGTGGCAAATATAAAGAAGTTCAATAAAAATAAAATGTGAAGAAAGGAACTGTTTCTAGTCAAACATAAAGATTTAACCAGCTTTCACTGGACAGAATTTAAAGGAGCCAAAACTCCACAAACAATAAACTGGATGTCTGTTGCCCTTCATGCGTATATTTAATAGTTTCAATTAAGTTGGAAGTTTGTTACATTTAAGCTTGGCTCTGCCACTGAGTCTCCCCTGTGCAAATGAATAGATTTTTTTTGTATAGCTGAATCCATTTAGGCATTTTTAGTCAGATATTTCCCTTTTCTGGGTAGAGTGAATGTAAAAAATGCTGATGCACACTGCACATTTCACATGTGGTGCTAAAAATCCATTAGCTGAAGAACAGTGAAGACACAGGTTGATCACAGAGAACGGCTGAAGGTCGGGTTGAAATAGATGTATAACATTAGCCAGGCTTGACTGGCCATGGCTTTTGCATGTATCTCTGAATGACTGTTCAAATATTGATGTTGAGTAAACATAGAATACTGAATACGCTACTTGAAATTAAAAGCAAATACTAAATAGTAAAACATTAGCTTTGGACAATATTTTGAATATATTTATTAGAAAACTGTGGCATAAAAAAAAATAGCAACATTTTGTAACAAAAAGAGTCCTTTAGTATAGACCATGGGCTCCTGTTCCAGTATGGTTTTGCAGATAAGACTCTTTTGCTGTGCTCTAGATGTTAGCAGTCAGACTTCTTGTACCATTAATAACACTGGATAAAAGTCCCTAAAGAGAAATGAGGAGAAGCTGACTCAGAAGATCCCCTCATTACACTTTAGACTGCTTTTTAAATTTGACTAAGATCTGTGTTAATGGAGACTGGTAGGGGGTCATGAAAGAATCCCATGTGTCCCCTCACAGTGTTGGGGTTTTTTAAATTACTTTGCAGATTGATATTTCCTAAGAATAATCAACATAGTGGGGAAAGAATACAAGCACAGTTGAACTGTGAATAGTGAGAAACTGATCATAAATACTAAATGGATTATTCAACTCTCCTTGAAGAGCTGAAACCTTCTATAACATCTTCAGTGAAGAAAAGTATTTTCTTCTTATTCTTGTCTATTTTTCCTCACAATACTGTTCATGGGCTGGATCTGGGCTTCTGCAATTTATATAATTATCTTTTATGATGGTCTCCAAGTTTTTAGTGTCATGTTGATGAACAGAGTTCCTTTCGCTATTGTATCTCTTATGTTTTCTTAGCTCTCTTTCATCTTCTGAATGGTGTTCCTGTTACTACTTTGCATGGAGATCATACTAATATTACTCTTAAAGCTTATCCTGAACATGTTTATCTCCTCATGGCTGACTAATGATTTTGGCTTCTTTCGTTAGAAATTGTGGTATAATGAGCTTCCCAATAAGTTTTGATAAACTCCTTCCATCAAAGCTTTTGAATTAGTTAATAGTTTCACTACTGAAAATCTTTATGGCTATTTCATAAAGATGACAGTTTTGAAAAATCCTTTTTGGGACAATGCTAATCATGCTATTTTTCCAAATCTTTTCAAAGTTATAAAAGCTTTTAGCAGCATTTGATCATTGCTGGATGTCTCCTATAGTATCATTTTCGTTACAAGGCTCCAATCTTGATGGGAAAACTGACTTATTTCTTTTAATATTTCTCCTTTCGAAGTTATGCTTCAGTAATGTCCCTTTTGGGACATTAATAACCTTTTTTTTTTGTTTGTTTGTTTGTTTTCCTTTTATTGATGAAACCATCAAAGTGTTTTGTTTTTATTTGCTTGCTGTTTGGTGGGTCTTTTGTTTACCATCAATACACAGAACTGAGCCAGGTTATGTCATCAGAAAAATCAGCATTGTAGTTTCCTCATAAATCCTTATGTTAGCTTCTTTATCATCTAGTACTCAGACTGCATGAAAAACAGTGAGATACAGAAAAAACCTAAACTGCATTGGTTTCCACTACAAACCACTAATGTATATTTTCCACCATCTCGATTCAGTGTTATACTGTTTGTTACAGCAGATTATCTCTCTGTGTAGTCTACAGCATACCATAATTTTCCAAAGATTTTTTCATGTATTCCATAAAACTGCTTGAGAAATGCATATATTTTTTAAAAAGTGCCTGCTGGTCTATAGTCTTTTCAATCTGCAATGTTAAAGAATTTGCTCTGCATACATGAAACCAATATTTCAAAAAACTCTCTGCTTTGCTGTTAGCTGGAGATCTATTTATTTCTCTATGTTCTGTGCTGCTGCACATTTTGAAACACATCGAGACTTGTTACAGTAGGCACAATCATCTATCCTTCAAAATATACTGTAAATGTGGTTTTTTTTTTTTCATTTTTTAGCCCTTCATTCCACATTTTGTTTAAAAACATATGGGAAGTCTGGAGGGTTGTTTTTGTCACTTGCTTTACGCATCTCTGTAGTTAAATGTATCAAGTCTCTAGCATGAAAAATTCGATGTGATCATCATAGAATATCTGATATGAGTGATATTGCTCCACATTTTCGTGTAATGTTATTTTTTGATTTAAGGAAAGTATAATTCAGCTGCTCAAAAAATGCATCCATTATATGTATAAGGTGTCTGTTATCTTGGCTGCTATCACCATAGTATAATATAGTTTCAGATTGTTTCAGACCCTACAGACTATACTGAGCTTTATTATATATCTGACACCAGTTTTGGAGGGGGGAGAGAAAGGTAAGAGGGAAGTAAACCAGGCAGCAGCCCATGGCTGCTGACATTGCTCAGATTTCTCTCTATGGTCCATGAGGAAATCAAGGCAACACTGTGAGAATGGACAACAGGGAGAGCCCTGAACTCTGCAGAGCCCTTTAAACACTGTTTTCTTAGCTCTTAAAGGCAGTATTGCTTCTCTCCAGGACTTCCATTAAAGTAGTCAGGTAAGGCCAAAGGAAAGCCAGTTTCTAAAGAAAACATGACGATATGTATATGTCAAGTAGTGTAACAAGATCTGGCAGGAGTCATAGGAAAGGGCGGACAATATGAATGTTTTTATTTGTGCAATATTAGGTATCTGATAAAAGAAATAGTCAGAGGTTGTAGCAGCTGAAATAATCTGCTGAGATGCCCTTCTACTTTCATAGATAAACATATTACATTTATTTTTATTTTTTTTTTTAAATACAATACTGATGTGGAGAAGAGTCATATCTTGACAGGAAGATAGTCAAAACAAACCCTAGTTTTTTGTTCAGTGTCTGCATGGATATATACAGACATACAGTCCCCTACCCTCCAAATATATTAGCACAAAATAATTTTAACCTTTACAGAAACAAAGCTGAGATTAATCTCGTTTAAATTAAAACTAAGGTGTCTCTTCAGATGAATCTCCTTTTGTAAATAAAAGAGAATCTGGTTCCTCTGGTGGGCTATGTAAATAATTTTTCTCACTTTTGCCCTTCTGGTTGTCTCCCTCATCCTGCTGGGGTTTAGCTGCCAACAGTGGTTAATGCGCAGCAGTCCTTTTTAACCTGTGGGGGTGAGTAGAATTAAATTTCAGATTTCAAGAACTTCAGAAGTACTATTTGAAAAACCAATAGCCCCATGATTATATTAATGGATGGCAGGAACCAGATACAAGCAGAACTGAGGTGGGAAGTTGCTTTGCCTACAAAAATGCTAAATCCAGCACCTCATTGGCTGATTTTCCTTATTCTCCCACATACACCCTATTTTAAACCTGAGCTGATTTTGTTTCAAAGACACTCTGCGGATTTCATCTGATCAAATACAGTCATCTGCAGTGTAAATTTTAACTTTCTTCTCAAACTGTCTCCAGTCCATCCATTATAGTCAATCTATGTGAATAATAGAACCATATTTAGGCTGACCAGGGGTCCAGCTACCTCATGGAAGGGTAAGAACATATAAGGCACTTTTCCTGATTACCCTTCTGGTCTCTGGTTATTTCAACTCAAAGGATTTTCATGCTGTGCATATAATTTTAAAATTTTAGCAATTTGAAAATTATTTATTTTACATCTACTTGTACAACCTTTAACATCCACACACACAGACTTTTGTCATGGAATTCCACAGGTCTGTTTTTCATTCTGCTTAATTTTGTTCATTTTCAGTGTGGTTGATTTAATGAAACTACAGTCATCTCTGCTTAATGTCTTCTATTTCTAATTTATTTTTTTTAGAAACACTGAGCAGTAGATCTCATTTCACCTTTTTGCAGGCCATTCATGATTTTGTAATTCTCTTGCATTTTACGTCCTTTCTCCCTGTTGTCTGTTTTCCGGACTGAAGGGTACTAACTTGAAAAATTATTCTCATTCTCCAATATACATTTACAGCAGATCAGACAAACCACACTTCAAAAGTGCTAATTTCTCTTTACTGATTTCTGAGGGAGCCTAGGATGACTAAACCAAAAAGCAGACTTTTGTGCTGTGTATTTTTAAATTTAGATGAAATCAGTTTCATCGGTTGTTTCTGGGAGTTATCTCATTGTAAATGAGAGATAAATATATGGAAATTAGTGAAGTGTTCCAGCATACAAGAAATGAATAGATGAATAGAGCTGGTAAAAAAAAAAAAAAAGAAAAGACTATTAAACAATAAAATTGACTCATGCATAGTGTACAGAGATATGGAAATGAAAAACTCAGTCTCAGACACTTTATCAGCTATAGCTATGTCTTCTTCCTTTATGGTTTCTCTCGTTTTTACTGCAGAATTATTAATAAGGTTTTCAGCTAAAAATTCAAAATAAATACCAGCGTTAGAACATGAATGAATTTGATAAGCAGTGTTCATAACTACTAGATATTTGTTTAGAAGAATGCTGCTGTGAGTGTGTTCACTTTTATTCATCCAATTTTCTCCTCATCCCACCCAAAGGAGTGAGCAAATGGCTCTGTAGGGCTTAGTTGCTGGATAGGGTTAAACTATGGCAATAATTTAAAAAAAAAAACAAATTAAACCAAACAAAAAAATGAACCACAATTCTCAATATTGAATCTTATTATTTCATTTTGGAAGAGATAAATTTAAGCAAACTGATTTTTATTTGTTTCTTTAAAATAATCACTTTCCTAGTAACCTGGTGCTTCTCTTCTCAAGTCATTAGCTTTGCTGCATGTGATGCACACAACTACCTGAAATCCCAGATGTCAGATTGTGAAATGTGTCCTATCAGTGCTGGTGCCTGGCCACTTGGCAGAGCTCTGCATTATCAGCAGTCGGTCATGATAGCAACTCTCAAAATTGCCTCTGGGTCAGTCATGTGCTCTTGGCTTTTATTAAATCTGCTAGGGGATTTGAGTTCTCCTGGTGCTACGTTCCATTTAGATTCATAGATGTTAAGGCCAGAAGGGACCATTATGATCATCTAGCCTGACCCCCTGCTTAACAAAAGCTACTGGATGCTCCTGATTTAATTCCTGTTTGAAGTAGAGTATATATTTTAGAGGAGAAAGCATTCAGTCTTGTTTAATACTTCCACCTCAAGCAGGTTATCTAAAACATTATTTATCTCCAGTGTTAAAAGTGTACACCTTATTTCTGGCATGAATTGGCACGATTTCAACATTCAGCCCTGGGCTTTTGTTGTGCTCTGCTAGATCGAAGAAGACATCCATATTTTGTCCTTCTGTTACCAGGTCATGCCTCAACTTTTCTTTTCTTAAACTATGCCGATAGCTCTGTCAGTGTCTACCTATGAGCTTGTTTTGTGTTAAATTAACATTGCTATTTACAGATATTATAGGTGCCACCAAATCAATGAACTTACTGAAAATCAATGAACTTGATGCTAAAATGGTTACCAGTTGGAAGGGTTATTGCTCTGGTATTTAAGCAAAGTGACTATTTATCATGTACAGAATACAAAAATGTTTTATTACAATACAAACACCCAACACCTTGAACCAGAACTTCAAGGAAGTATCGAGAAGAAGGAGCCAGACAGTACAGAGCAGTACGTGGTGCCAAGATGAGGAACAAACAGTGTAACTTCAAAATTCAGGTCAAGCTGAATGGAGAAGATGGAGGACAGATAGAGGCAAAGGCTGCCCAGATTGTGCAGTCTCTGAACTTGAGGGCTTTCAAGCCCCGCCTGGATCAACCTGTTCTGACCCAACAGATGACCCTGCTGTGAGCAGGAGATTGGACCAGGGACCTCCTGAGGTCCCTTAGAGTCTGAATGGCTTTATGATTCTACAATGTCATAAGATGCTTCAAGACAAAGTGACATAAAAGTTACTTAAGCTTTTAATATACTTTTAAAAGCATAACAGTAGTATAAATACAGTAAGTAGATTGTTTTTAGAATTGCATTTTAATTAAATTTTTAATTGCTTTTGATAGCATTGATATTTTAGTTTATAAATAACACAGTATTTTCTTATTTAGATTTCTGATTATAAAGCAAGAAAAGTTTATTTTTAATAGATGTAGTAAGCAAAAGGATGTGTGCTGCACAATTTAATCTCTGTAAACCCTTAATGATATAATTGATATAATTAATAGGATGTCAGGAAGACTTTGTTTCCTAGCTCCATTTGGAAGGGACCTACAATGATCATCTAGTCCATTTGTCTGAGCACTTCAGAGCTGACCAAAAGTTAATGCATGTTTTTACTAAGGGCATTGTCTAAATGCCTCTTAAACACTGTCAGGCTTGGAGCACCAAATATCTCTCCAGGAAGACTGTTCTGGTGTTTGGCCACCATCTCAGTAAAGAAATGTTCCATAATATTAAGCCTGAAACTTGCCTGATGCAGCTTTGAACCATTCCTATATGTACTGTCACTATACACCAGGATTGGCACCATATATTATATACAACTATTAAACACTCTCTGAAAAGGAAAATCACAGAATGAAGTTTGATTATCAAAAATACAGTGTCCTGAAAATTTATTAGACTTACATTAACTCAAAAGGGAGCATCATTGCACATTTAAAAATATTTGGATTTCTGTAGTTTAAGGTATAAAAATATCTGCTGAGGTGTGCATTACAGCTTTGGACAATCAGGACCACTTGTCCTGATTACAATAAACCAGGATTGGATTCACTATGCTAAATATGCTAAAATGCTGAATTGGAATCACTATGCTGAAATGAAGTATCTGCTTTTCTTGATATTTTGCTGTTTAGTTGGTCAGGGACATAGATGTATGAAAGAAGCAGAGCAGAGTTTTACTATCAGCTGGTCATCTGATGTTTTAGGCAAAGCCCCTTGAAAAGTCCTTTGAGGGTCAAAATACATTTCAGAGCAAATAATGAAAGCTTCATGTTCAACTGCATTAAATTATGTCCAAGCAAACAAATAATCCAGATTTTTCTACAGCAATGACCCTTCTTTTCTTTTTACCTCTCCCCTAAATTTGTTAGTCTGTAAATTTGATGCAGAGTTGCATTATTTTTTTGTTTAATGTTGATTTGAAAGAATTCATTGCTCGGACCAAGGATCCCTGTGTGTGATGCTGGAAACCTATGCCCAAAGATGATTCCCTCTTTACAGTTAAAAGTAAAGACAAGTCAGCAGTTTATTTGATATACCTAATCTGAATCTGTAAGTTTTCTTATATTTTGTTTTGTCAATCAACATGTCATGCTAACTGAAGTAAAATTCCTTGCAGAAGTTTATATATAAGCATTTTTATTCTATCAGGACTGCTACCTTTACCAGTCAAACTTGTAATCTCTTCAAATAGGTATTATGTTAGTTTCATAACAGTGTACAAACTGCTAAGTGGCATAAATAACCTTCCTTAATTCTTTTTTCCTTGTGTCCAATATCACTTGTTCTAATATTTTTCCCAAAATCAAACGTCATTCTATTTAAATATTTTGCACACTATTCTCTTCCTTTCTCTGATAGCTATAGAAAACTAGCATAAATTATCCATGGATCAACATAGCAACATTTGAAACAATTTGGGTTTGCCTGTAAATGTCTAACTTCATAAACTCTTTTGTATCTCTCTTAGTACTGATCAAAAGTAAGATATTTCATAATCACAGAAACATATTTTTGTTGATGTGTTTAAAGATATGCATAAAATAATCATCTAGTATCTTCATATTACAATCCTTCATGTATACCTTTGATTTTCTTTGCATTCCTGTAAACCGCTAGAATTCTAATCCAATTTTTTCTGAAACAAATGTTAGTTGACTTCACTGGCTTCCTTGCCTGTGTATAATCTTTAGGGTATGAACTGATTTTATGGGTCATCACCCGAAGATGCTTGCAAAAATTTTACCTCTACATGGGAAACAAATAAAGGCTTTTTAGAGCTTTTCCAATAATTGTTACAATTCCAATAATTGTTTATGTCTATCACTTTATTTAGTGCCCGGAGTTTCCTACATATTCCATACTGAAACTTCCTCATGCAGGCCTCAATCCTGGTAACAGTAAATTCTCTTGGGATGATTTCCCAGCTGATCCTGGACTGTGTGTGCCTCCTGGTGTGCAGAGCCAGCTAGGAGTGCAGGAGATGGTTGGGAGGAAGACAGGGCTTCTGGAGAAGCCACTGCCCTCCACATACACCCCAACTTCCCCAAAGGCCTTACAGAGCTTGTACCCAGGGAAGGGCTGGCCAAGGAGCCAGAGTCAGAGTGGGGTAGAATAATCTTTTGGTCTCTTTCCTCATGCTTATGCAAGGCTCTGAATAAAGGAGAAGGCTCTCTGAGCCAAATTGAAATAAAAAGTTATGAATGGAGTCAGCATTTCTTTGAACAAAAGTATTTCACCAAAGTCATCATATGCTTGATTGAGAATAAAGAAAAAATTTATGATAGACATCACTAGCTCACTCCAGTGATATCAAGATGAAGTACTAGGCAGTGGTGGCTTACTACATGCTGAGCACTTCACTAGTGTATACATTTTGTTTTCAAATTGTAGCTGTTTCAGAGTCATTTGCGCTTGCATATTTGACATCCCTTTAATAATTTTTTACATTTTATTTTGCAAGTTTTTATACTCTTAGATGCATTTTCTGATAATGATATCTAACAATTATGCAACACTTATACTGGGAAGTTGAATTTGAGGGAGAAAGAGTGAAAGGAAGGAAAGGACAAAAGTAGGGTTTATTCTCTACTTTGGACTTCGATTGGAACTGATTCTTCAGATCCTCTGTTAGCAACCAGTGAATTATGAGTCTTTGAAGAAATAACTGCAATAGCTGACCATACGCCACTGTCCATATCAAGGCTGACACATACGTGTGTAAACACAGATGTGAGGAATAGTGTAATTCATGTTTCCATGTCTTCTACTACAATTTTCAGTAGGTTTGACTAGCCAAAGATTTAGCTCAGAAGAGGATCAGAAGTGGCACCAGGATAGTACAGTGAGGTAGAGAGAAAACAATGCAGTTATTTACTAAAAGCAATTTAATTCCTCTCAGAATTTTGTAGAAGTAGAATTGAATGTTTTTCAAAGGAAAATAAAGACTTTTCCTTACAGTAGAGAAAAGGACAGCTAAATAATACAAATCACTCTATTTGCAAGGTGTGGAAACCGAGTTTTAATTTCGTAGAATGTTTCAATGATTTGAATTAAATTCTGAGAAGCTCTAGTATTTGGAGTTACAATCTCTAGGACATTATTGTGAAAAACTTTAAAATTACCACAGTTGACTAATCATAAACTTCATTTACCTATTTAAACCTGATCTAGAATAATGTGTGAAGCTGAAAGTCTTAAAAGTTAACCTATTTGGGGATAGTCTATTCATTTATCACATCTTAACCAAATAGTTTTTAAATTTCCTAAAATATTTTCTACTTGATATCTTTGCAGTGATGAGTTTGGAAGTTGGAATGTATAAAGTATGAAAGAAACTGACGGAATCTGTGCTCATAAAATGTAATAGGAGTTTTTGTGTTTGTTTGTTTGTTTTCCTTCTAAACTAACACAAGTGTATTTTTCACCTTTAGAAGAGAGTTTAAGCAGTTTTTTTCTTCCTTTGACTAGTAATATATCAAGACAAAGCATACCATTTACCATAATGGTACGTGATTCCGGTAATATTTCTGAACTGAATGGTTTTGAAATTGAGAGACTATTCCTTCCACAGACATCCCAACATAAATTTTGCTGACATTTCTGTGTTTTTCTTTTTAGTTACATTTAGAATAACATTGATAGTATTCCAACACAAGCTGATTGTGACTTCCAACAGATTTGCAAGCAGGCACATTTGCTGAATAGGAGACCAAAGATATTAAAATAATTATATCATCTGTGTGTGAATCATTGTTAAAATTTTATAAAGTGGAGTGATTAAATGTTGTACATGTTATTCAAGAACGATATGAATAATTCTGAATCCTTGGAACTTCTTTTCAACAACAATAATGACAAAAAACATTTTCAGAATAAACAGTAACATTATTATTTCAATTCTAAAGGATGTCTGTTATTCAGACCACTTATTTTCAAAACTCCATGGCAGAGATTAATTTTGTATAACTTTATAACCTTGTACTGTAGATGTGTATTGGGAGCGAAGGGTGTGTGTGGAGGAGGGGGAGGGGGGAGAGAGGCACACTTTAGATTTAATTGAAAGAAACAGATACTATCAAAGACAGCTGCCCCATCCCTTGCTCAAATACTTGTAGCTCAAGACATATCAAAGCTCCCATACCTGCAGGCTGGATGTAGCATTTCATGCCTGTAGCCTTTAACCAAACAACAGGCACTTCTGTAGTCTTCCAAAAACCAATATTTATCTTTATTTTTTAAAAAATGGATATGGTACTCCTAAAAAAAAAAAAACAAACAACCAAACAAAAAAACAACCACAAAACAAAACAAAACCACAACACCCCAAAAAACAAACAAACAAACAAACAAAAACAGACACAAAAAAAACCCCACCCAAAACTCCTCTCTTGGGCCCAGCTTCTTATCTTAACCATCTCCAACACAGTAGCAGCACGAGGAGGATTCTAAACCCAAACAGGAGGAGTCAGATCTGCCCCTACAGCTGTAACCAGATGTCATTGGCAGCATCATCTCCATTTTCTTGTGTGTTTTTGACAAGCTTGTTGACCTTGATCTGCTGATCAGCCTGACTTGGTAGAAGAGATCATACATTGTGAGAGTTCTCAGTTTCTTAACCTTTGATTTGCATGAGCTAAATAGACTGATATTCATGAGTGTGTCGATACAAGGAAATTTTCCAGAAGTCAGATAAGTGGCAATTATTTGGTATCCTCCTGAACTTTTTCCAATTAAAAAAATATTGTTTTAAACTCAGAAATAATTACATTCCATCAATATCACAGACACTAATAATACTAATATAACCACCTAAGTCTTGCTATTCTCATGTTGTTACAGCTGCATTTTACACATGTGTGGATGCTAAGAAAAGTAAATTCCATGAAGCTCCCATTTAATTTTTTCACTTGTTAGACTGCTGTTTCATTTATGTCAGATTGTGATACTAACTGAAAATCAAAGGTTTGTTTAATTTCTCCTGCCCTTTCCAGTAAAGCTTCCCACATTTCAAAAGTGGACATTGAGTTTAAATACTTTCACTATTAGTTATTTACACTGATATACTGGGAGCAGGGAATGGTAATATAATCTAATTTTGTAACTTACTTCTGAACTTAAACTAGTTAATTCCTTGCCCTACAGACACTAAAAACAAATAGGCACCTCCAGAGCCTGTAGGTTTCATCTTACTATAAGACCTAGAACTTTCTGTAAATACCTATAGTGAGAGCTTGCATAACTAGCTCACATATTGCAGAGGTGTAATTTAAAAAAAAAAAAAAAAAATTAAAAAAAAAATTAAAAAAAAAATAGGGTAGGTAAAATTAAGAATGCTGAATATCAATAAAACATGTAAATGGGATCAGAATATGTTCAACCGTTATGAAAATTACACCCCACTTTAGTCTCCCCAAGCCAGCACATTAACATTTAGCCCATTTCGCTATCAAAACTTTTGATGGCATTATTCACAGCATTGTCCTCACAATTTAGTTAAAAACAAGTTTGCATATTTTACCTTTTACAGAAGCAATGTCAAAATACTATATTATTAAGACCTTTGAAAATACTTATTTTCATTACAGTATGAAAAATGGAGACTCAGGGTCAGAGATCAATATTATCCAGGATGTAGGACTGTACTGTATCTATCTGTTCTGGCAAAAAATCCTTCAATTGATTTTTTTAATACCTTTGGGGCTAGGGGGGATGGGCAGGATAGAAGATCCTCTCTTTCAACTTCAGCTCAAAATTGCTGGGTCTGTGTCTCAAAGACCTTTTGCTGTCCTATAAATCAGTGGAATGAATGCTTCAATGACTGTGTGTAAATAAGCCTCACTCTGCTTATTTGCTGTGCAGCTGTCTAAAATAATCCCCTAAAGGAATGACTTGGCCAACATTGTCTGTTTCAGAGGTCTATTTGTTTATAATCTTAAAATGAAGGGGGTTCACAAGATATTATTAATTTAAATTTTTCTGTCAAATAGATATTACAAGAAAGTGAATTGTTACAATATCAATGATTTTTATTAAACTTATATAAAAGCTCATCCACATTCAAAATAACTATATATACTTAATTTCTTCAGAAGGAAAAATACTGACAGATGAGCAGGGCTTCTGAATACTGAAAAAACCTTAAGCATCCTTTAAAATAACATTATTAAGGTACAACAGACTGTGGGTCATATGAAAGAGAATCAAACTGACGCTAATCCTGAAAATCAAGTTGGATGCTATTTCTCCTAAAAAATAACTGTGAATGAAATGATTACCAAGGTACCCTGAAGAGTCTTCATACCAATATTTAAGAAACAATTATGGAACAGAATTTTCTAGTACATGAAGGGCATGGTTCCTCTAGTAAAGCAAAAGTTGCCATCAAGAGAAATTGTTCCCTTGACAATGCATTCCTTTTATTTTAAAGATCTATGTGGTAGTTCCAGGAACTATTTTTACTGCTGTAAAAATTTTACTGTTATTCCACTCAGAGTTAGTCAATATTTGTCTAGTATTTACAGTGCAAACACATTCTGAAAAAAAATGAGGTGATGTTCTAATGAAGATTCTACAAACCCAACCCTTAGTTAATAACTTTGCTTAAAATTAGAATGCTGTAATTTATTATTATTATTATTCCTAGAGACCTATTGGTACCTAACATTAATTGGTAATTTCGTGTTCAATATTTATAGTTTAGATTACATAACATTGACTTATTCTTTACTTTAGATTAAAGGGCTAAAGTTGAAGCATTCAGCTCTTTCATAGTCTGCCAGTAAAAGTGATTACAGATGTACTAATTATCCTTGCTTATGTAAATATTTGTGACATTGAATATGATTTAACAAGGACAAGTTTCAGAGCTGAGATTCTTCTAAATTCATTGCTAAAGTCTAAATGCTTCTATTCTTTCAAATAAAGATAATACTGATTTTTCCCACAATTTTCCCATCACATCTGTTAACATTTTACATTAAAGAAAAATTACAAATGTAATGATTTTAGTAGAAATTAGAAAGAATGAGAATAGTCTAAGATAGCACAACCAATTGGAAAAGTAGAATTTGTTTATCTTAGAGAGGACATAAAAGTCTTTTCTAATTTGTATGAAGGATTTAAAAACAAGACAGTGATCAGTTGTTCACTGTGTCTGTGAGGGACAGCGCAACTAGAAAACATATTACAAAGGAGCTCTGGGTTAAATATTAGGGAAAATGTTCTCGCTATAGGGATCATGACACCCTGTAAGAGATGGTGCCAAGGTACAGTGGAGCCTCTCAAGTAGGTCATTTAAAAGAAAAGTTTAGAGGAAAGTATTTCCAGATGACCTATTTAAAGTCCAATCAAGGGATGGCCATAGTCAGAACTGAAAGAGCTTCCAAGGGGTCTTTGTCAGCCTGTAGTTTTATTTCCCAAATTATGGGCTAATTGAGTGACAGAAACTCAGAGGAAGCCAGGAGACCATATGACACAGAGGTGAATAGATACTTGCCACATTTTTGAAGCATTTTGCTGCTGCAGACCTTATTCTGAGTCAGCAGCTCAGATAGGAGCCAGGAAGTGGAAAATACCGCCTCGCACACATTTTTCTTTTGCTGACTTGTGGAGCTTGTCCTCAGTCCTGGTGCATGCTATGCAAAATCTGCTCTACTTAGTGTGTTGTGCAACCAAAATGGAAGGAAATGACATTTGGAGTGAAAGATCTCATAAGGCCTCTTGTCTTCCTCTACTTCTAGAAGTCAATGATCATACTGAACAGGAAAAGGAACAACTGCTCTGCAGATGTGCACACAGTTCAGGTGCATTAATGCTGCTTCACTTAGTTTTTTCCAGTCATGGCCCTCTTAGGCCTAATTCATTGTTTGAGTCTTTTATTTAAAGCCATCACTTTATGAGATTGGATGCTAAAGGGCCATCCCACCCATGATTAGTAGCTGTGTGGTAGAGAACCCACCACCACTGTTGAAGGGACACAACTGTATCAGCAGGTGAAAAAAATCTTTACAAGCACAAGATCTGGCACACATTTATAAGAACATCTGATTTTCCATTGTAAAATCATGTTCATATCTGCTTTTCTACAGAATAGCTCATAATCCATTATCATTTATGACAGAAGAGAAACAGGAAAGGTAGACATAGTATGGAATATTATAGATCTGCAATATAAATATGGAAGATTTAATCTAAAGGGTTCTTAAATACTCATTGCTAAGTAAAATATGCAGATCTATAGAAACTTGCTTTTCTGTGATACTCAGCTAAGAGACCTGCCAATCAAATCAACTCACCCATGACTAAAGACTCCATATTCCAATCAGCAAGTCTGACTAATTCTTTTAAGCATTTTCTAGGACTTTCACTGAATCTAACACATTTCAAACAGATGTTTTAAAATCATTACAAAAATTTTAACAAAGCAGTATTTCTCATGCAATGCCATTTTGATAAAAAATTCCCATCAACTTGTAACAGTAGAAGTAAAATGCTCTTTGCCTCTGAAGCCTTTAATGGAGCTAGCTGTACCTATATAGACATGTTTGCACCAGCATTGGTTCTAAGGTACCAGACTGTGTATTTTGTTTTGTTACAAAGGATCCATTTAACCACTGTTGTAAAGCTCTTGGAATGTTTTCTACTGTTTTAATGCATGGTTGAATTCTGTGTCGATGACGGCTATGCTATCTTTACTACAAATTATGGCACTTAAGTCCACCACATAAAGGCATTTGTTCTATTACACTCTTTTTATACTGTCTTACATTTGGATTGATTTTATTTTTATTTCTGATCATTGTTCACTCTTTAAAGGCAGGAAGTTCATCTCACTGTGTTGCAGCTATTCAGCTCTCTTAATGCAATGTTCAAATTTACAAAAATAATTTGCAAAATTACCATAGTTAACTTCCAGTTGAGAAGAACTGTGATTCCTCTGCAGCTTGAGAATTCCTAGCAGGGCTAAAAAGAAGATTCAGAGTGATTTTTTTTTTTTTCCCTCTTTTACACTAGTTTCATGAACAAAGGCAGAGTAAAAATTACCTAGCCAGACAGCATGTAATTTAACAGACCTGGAACTACATAAGAGGGAACCTAAAGACAAACTGGAAAAGATATTTGCTTTGTGGTCACTGTCTGTCTTTATAGGTTACATTTGATAATCTTTCCTGAAAAAAAAAATCTCAATGAAAGAACAACTACTTTTACATGACTGTTTCTATAGTTAACATTTTCTATCCGTATTACTCTGCTTTAATGGCACAAAAGCTTCCATAACAGAGGGAGAGTTACTGGTGGATTATTCTCACTGTATCTTAGATCCCACTGGGGGAAGGCCAAAACAGAGAACCATGTCTAAGATATGCAACGAAGGTTGTCTTGTTCTTACTGGCTAAGGTCACTGGTCATGTATTTATGTACTCAAGGGTTTTCTGTAGCAGTGGTAGTCCCAAATTACCTCATAACTTCATTTTCAGTACTGCCACAGGCATTATTATAAGTT
>JAWWTY010000001.1:41957740-41972007 GCA_035222235.1 Margarornis squamiger | reverse complement strand
TATTTGGACAGGGTCTGTACAAATGTAGAACAAAAGACAATACTAGCCCCAGAGGTTACCGACCAGCCCAGAACTTAAAGTTATTGAGTCTTGTGGGACAAATTTGTTTTCCACCTCACAAACCTCAGAGAGCGTCATAATCAGATCCCAAGTCCACAAGGGATCCAGGAAAACACTGCTCCAGTTCCCTCCCTCACCTCCAGTTCCCCAGAGGAACATATGGGTCCAAAGGCTAGGAGAGACCTCCAGCACATTCAGTCTGAGTTTACAACTTTTCATGCTTTTTACCTGCAGAGCACTGGGGTGGAGGAGAGTCCTGGGGGTGGACCTGGCTCTCGGTCTGGACACAACCATGCACAAACCCTTCATTACAATGTATCACAAAAAATATTTGACCCTCAGTTGTAGCACTGCTTCGCGTTCAGCCTCCTTACTGCAGTCCTGATCCATCCCAAATAATAAAGAAAGTATTACAGTATAGGCAATTGGGTAACTTTCTAGTGTGTTAAAGAAAAAAAATATATTTGCAAGAAGAAGGATCTGTACTGTATAAGGTATAGCTAGCCATGGGCACCATCATTGCAACAGATTAAGCTGCAACATCAAATACTTTCCTGTCACTTCCAGGTTTCAAGGCAGGGATTAACTTGAGTCCTGTCAGAAAATAAAGATTTGTTTGATATGGAAAATATTGTGTTGCCAGGGACACAGAAAAATACTTTTATGTAGCAGGTTCCAGTTAGCATGCAATCCCTTCCCCCTTCCTGAGTTTTCCGGCCTCAGTTCACATCACTAAGAAATCAGAAAAAGATTGGAGCAAGAGGGCCTTTGGGGCTTTGGAGATTTGACCCTAGCAATCCAAAGCAATCATTAGGAGCTGGCAGTGTGATGGTATGGGAAATGGTGTAATTCAAGTGTGGGCTGGGCCCTCTCTCCCCTCCAACACACCTCGCAGAGAGCTGCTGCCTTAAGCAGGACATATCCCCCCTGTTTAAAAGTTTATTGTACTGACATGCAAATTCCTGTAGGATTACTTTGCCTAAGCGGTAACAAATATTTTTGATTTGCTGGGTATACAGACTAATTAGTCAGCTGTTAGAAACAGCTGGTTCACAATGTTCCAATATTAGTGCTTTCCATGATTTTGATTTAATTTCAAGGGCAGACCATGGAGACCAAAGTTGTAGAAGGAGGATTTTTGTTGTTGCTGTTGTTGGCTCACTTGTTTGTTTCACTTCTTTTGCAAACCTTTATTTCATGCCTATTCATAAATTATGTTGCTATATTATGGTATCTCATTATCCTTTATTAGCAGAACACCTCTAAATTGAAGTTGGAATTATGCATCATGCCCTGCATATGTAACAGAGAAGCATATGGAGACTATGCCTACTGCAGTTTTGAAGCATAAAAAGCAGGAAATTATACAGGAAATTATACATATTTCAAAGACACTCTGCCAAGTGCTTCTATGCTGTATCCTGTAATTTGGAGTCATGTTCATCTTTACTGTATCATTTAAAATTCATATAGTAGAAATATGGTCCATACAGTAAGGAAGCTAAGCAAATTATTTCCCTGAACTTGTTTAAAATAGAACAAGTCCTAGCAGAGCTGGTTATTATGTCTCCAGTATGACATCCATGTGAGTGGTTTTAGAGGGTAGATTCCAACTAGTAGGGACAGATCATTTGTTTAACATCAAAGCACTATGAGCTAGTAAGCCTGACTGATAAAATATGAAGGTGGGAATAGTGCATCCTGGATGCTATAATGAATCTGATCTGGAATTTTTCATTTAAAATGACTGTTCACCCAGCAAAAGCATATGAAATTCTTAAACCAAAAACTTTTAAAAGTGTTTGCACAGTAATGATCTTGATTAAACCATTAAATGAATAATATCCCAATGGAAAGGGATGGGGTGTTTTCTTTGCAAAAAAAAACATTTTTGCCAAAAAACAATATTCAGATTTAAGTAAAATATTTCAGTGATGTAGCCATTTCAAATAAGACAATTTTCTCTCATAATATAATTTTGTTGGAAATTTTAACATCTTAGGATTTTGTTTTATTGTTTATCACAGAACATATATTGACATCATATAACTTTCTGTGAAAAATAATTTTCTTTGTATGTCACCTCTTTTTCCACAAAGAGAGAATAAGTTTTCTGACCAACTCTCACAGGAAAAAGACTTACTTTTACACTAAACATCACCATAATAAACAAAGTACATAAGTTACTGATAAATAACTGATTTCACTATGTCCTGTTTCATCTAAACTCAATAGCATAGAGAGAAGGGTAAAATAAACAGAGAGGAAAAAAAAAGAAAACAACCCTCTTTGTAAATTAAAATCAGAAGCATCTTAATTCATAGTGACAAGATCTTGTTAATGAATAACGTCAGATCAAATTTTTCTGTGAAATGGACTGCCCATCCATTTTTGAGCTAATAGACTCATGGTGAAAAGATGCAGTACATTCAGATTATCACGCTTTTTCTGTGATGAGCATTTGCTATCCCTTAGAAGAACTGGTAGGGGAAAAATACATATATATATATATATATATAAGCAAATAAGTAGAAAAAGAAGATGACATATATAGACCTTTCCTCTGACACTGTGCTGAAAAAAAAACCTTAGGAAAGTGAGGACAGTTTTACTGTACTGAAGATTTCTGCAAGATTACCATCTAGGTAACCCTTATGTTACTAGAAAGCATCTCACAAAACAAGTATATGGAATACACAGACAGTAAAATTATGTCTATGCAATTCTTAGGGTCTTGGGAGATTTCATACTTTGGGACTCAGCCTTTCCCTTTTCCCAGGACACCCATATAGATTCTTCTTGAAGGGCCTCCTGTGGTCATCTCAGGGAGAAAGTTTCGTCCTACCAACTATGGTTCCTCTCCAAATGATTAGGACTGTATTGGCACTCATGTTCCCAGCTGGCCCGTCCAAATGGCACAGTCACTTTCTCTATGTCTCAGTAGCCATGCTTCCACCTCAGAAGCCTTCCACACACAAATTTTGTGTTCAGTTTAACTACCTGCCAAATACATTAATTTAAAAGCAAAGTGCATTATAAGCATACTAGGAGAGGAGTATTTCAACTTACATCTGTAAAGAGTGAAGAAAACATGCCTTCCTGACTTGCTTCAGATGATCACACAATGATATGCTTTGCAAAATGGTAGAAAGTTTGTGAGCTTTGCCCAAGTATCAGATTACTAACTCTTTTACCCTAAGGGAGAAAGGTCTCCAAAGTTTGCAGAAGAAAAAACTTTGTAGTTAAACAGAGATGTAATTCATGGAACTACACTGGGACTCTACTATGGAATCACTTGAATTTCATTGGAGCATATAGTGCAAACACTACTGCATGATAATGATCTTACATGTAATAACTCTAAAATATGTGTTGTCTTCTCTCACTGCAGCCTTTTTCTGAAGCCTCTGGCACAGTGCTGATGGTCTCCACTCCAGTGCTTTCCCTCATAGAAGTTAATGAGTATTTCCCTCCATTTCAGGTTTGGGCTGTTTTCTTATGACAATGGAACAAGTAATTTTTTCTCATAACAGTCATGACATATTTAGGATTCTGGAAACTATGAATTACAGAATTGTCACTTACCCTTTTTTCCTCAGCTAATAACTCTTTTTTGACTAGGGAAATGACCAAGAGTTCCATAGTGATGAAAGAATTAACAATGTTTTTGCAAGTTTCAGCTGTGCCTTCAGGAAAACACCTTGCCTTGGATAAATTCATCCATTATGATAACAGAAGCAGACAGGGTGTTTCCTTTTTTTCTCAACAGCTAAATATATTTGGGGAGAAAAGAAAGAGAAAGACAACATCAGGTTTACAATACAAAAGAAGGGACTCAAAAATGCCCAGCAAGTTTGCCTGTTTCATACTCTGTTCTTGTGAACAGCATATGAAATAGCTATACAATGCCCTCCTTGCTCTTCCATAAACCAGTGCCATCATAAACGAGAGGGCCTGAAAATATCACCTTCCTGAGTCCAGAAAAAAGGTCTTACTGAAGATACTTCTTTTGCCATTTGAGCACCTAAAGGTTAGTAGTTAGTGTGGTGATGGGATGTTCTGAGAGTAGGATTGTGATTTCAGGCAGGGGCATGATTGTTTAGTAAAACAGGATAATATGAGACTAAGAGACCCAAAAGTCATTGGCATTTGGAGGAAGGAGGAACTAGAAACTGTGCACTTTGAGACACCTACATACTGCGTCAAAGAACAGCATTTCCTTTTTCATTTGCAGTGGACAGTGACAGCTAAGCACTGCATACACACCAAGTGCAAGATGCAGAGAAAAAAGAAAAGTCAAGGAAATGGAAAAAAAAATCAAGAGAAAAAAAAGGTAACATAATATTTTCCTGAAAAAAAACCCCAAACGGACATAATTTTCATGTGAATTTCTCTCTGTGTGATCTTACAGACTAAAGAGAAAAACAGAAAACCTCTGGATGTCCATGTGACTTTTTTTGAATTGGTTTCCACATTGACTTTGAGAATGAGATTGAGCTATCATTCTAGACAAATATAGTAATGCATCTAGTGTATATGACAAGATGATCACTAAACAAATGAGGTGCTTTAGAGCTAGATGAGGTTGATAGATCATGTGGGAGTCATCAACCTTTGCCTTTTTACAAGTACAACCCCTACAATACATGGCTTGCATCTGCATGTGCCATTTGGACCTTTGGCCTTCAGATGTCACTGCTTATGCATCATCCAGAAAGAAGGAGAAAAAATACTGCAGTATGGGAAAAGTTACAAAACACCAAAGACAGAGGAGCCAAAGAGGAGCCAAAGACAGCAATTTCAAGGTCAGCATTTCCCTTGATTCTATTCCATATAATTTTTTTATTAATGAGTTCTGGGCAAGCAATTGCTGAGCTTTTGGTTTTGGATGCATATTTGGGGTGAGGGCTGGGGATAGCTTCCAGTTCATTCTTTCCTGATTAATGGCATCAGATATATTTAGATTTAATTGGAATATCTGTCCATTCCCACTCTATTCATTAAGACTGAAGAATCCACAGGCAGTGGTTTGCCAAGATACCTGACATCTTTCAGCAACCACTGAATACAGGAAAGGATCTTCTCTAAGGAAATTTTCTTATGATGATTGTGCTGTATGTAGACAGGTCAGCAAAGAGGTACCAATACATTTTACTACCCTGCTTCTTTATTCTGAAGCTTAACACATTGAGAAGTGTGCACAGTCAGGGTTGGGGAAGATAAGGAGTTTAGAGTGGCTAGGGAATGAACACACAAGGTTGGAAAAGATCTTCAAAATCATCTATCTCAATAAATGTAACACCACCATTATCACCCCTAAAACATATCCCCAAGTGCCATATCCAGACACTTCTTGAACGCTCATAGAGACAGTGACTCCACCACCTCCCTGGGCAACTTATTCCAATGCCTAACCACTCTTCCAGTGAAAAGAACATTCCTAATAGCTAATCTGAATCTCCCGAGGTGCAACCTGAAGCCATTTCCTCTTATTCTTTCACTTGAGACACGGTAGAAGAGACCAACCCCCATCTCACTGCTACCTCCTTTCAGGTAGTTGCAGAGAGCAATGAGATCTAACCTGAGCTTCCCCAGTCCTCTCCAGATGAAACAACCCCAGTTCCCTCAGATGCTCCTCATAAGATATATTTTCCAGACCCTTTACCTTGATGTCCATTTTGAAGTGAGGGGTTCAGAACTGGACATAGTACCTGAGGTGCGGCCTCACCAATGTCAAATACAACAGGAGAATCACTTTCCTAGTCCTGCTGAACACACTATTCTTGATATAGGACAAGATGTCATTCAACTTCTTGGCTACCTGGGCACACTGTCAGCTCATATCCAGCTGGATGTCAAACCAACACCCTCAAGTCCATTTCTGCTGAGCAGCTCTCAAGCTACTCTGTAGCAATTGCCTGCAGGGTTATTGCATCACAAGTGCATGGCCTGGTACTTGGTCTTGTTGATCCTCAGCCCATCAGTCCAGTCTATCAGAATCCCTCTGTAGAGCCTTCTTACCCTCGAGCAGATCTTTCATCTGACTTGGTGTCATCTGCAAAGTTACTGAGGATACACTCAATGCCCTCATTCAAAACATCAATAAAGATATTGAATAGGGCTGGCCCCAGTATTGAGCCCTATGGAGCACCACTGTGACCAACCTCTAGTAGGACGTACCTCTATTCACCACCACGCTCTGGGTCTGCCATGCAGACAGTTTTTCACACAGTGAAGAGTATGCCCATCCAAGCCATTTTTCAGTAGAATGATGTGGGAAATGGTCAAATATGTCAAATTCGAACCTGAGAAAAAGGCTGAGGCTTGAAAGTTATGACCAAACTAATAAATTAAGCTGGTTCAGGGCATGAGTCCAAGCTCTGACATGTAGTTGCCCATATTGTTCAACTGCTAACACAAGTCTCAACAAAATTTTAACCTGAGACAAGTGGTAGTGTCACAGTCAAATGCCCAGAATCAGCTCAGGAGCTAGCACAGTCCCAGAATTGCTCCCCATAGGTAATAAAGATGAATTCACTCTCTGGAATAGAACTTGGGCCCTGACTCTCATCAGTTTACCAATAGACACAAATGAATTGTTGGAGAAGAAGACTTAGCAGTAACATGACACACTAGTGAAATGGCAGAAGGGGTTTCCATGGAAGCAGTCTTGTCCAAACTGTATCATCTGTATCTGTATCTGTTTCTGTGTCTGTGTCTGTGTCTGTGTCTGTGTCTGTATCTGTATCTGTATCTGTGTCTGTATCTGACTGTATCTGTATCTGTGTCTGTATGTCTGTATCTGTATTTCCGTATCTCCAGCCCTCAGCCCAGCAGTGTGATTGTAGAAGATAATGCAGCAATCAAGATACTTTGCTGAAATTACTTCTGAGATGTGTTTACATTTTCTTTTCTAAATAGACTGATATAGAGATTGGATGAGCCACTTTTTGCAGTCTAAGTGTTGACTCTGTGGATGGGACTGTAGCGAGACCCACCCCTGAGGGACTTTGCAAGCTGAATGCTGATTGTGTATGTAGGGTTTCATGCGTCCATTGTGTATATGTTGGGGTACTCCAACTCACCATATGCCTGTTGCTGTCTATAACAACCTGTCTATCTCAGTCCTTCACACATGTAAGCAATGCAAACTCAAAACCCTGTTACTAGATAACTACTAAGTCTGGTGTCATTCAGCTTCATCCTCTTTGTCATCCACAAGGCATCCTTTAGTGCTTAATTCTCACATTTCATAAAGACTTACAGAGTTACCTCTGTTTCACAATTTTCTTTTAAATCATTATTTAGGGTTGAATCCCTTACAGTCTGTTTTTGAGGAGAAAGCAAAGAGTTTTATAAAGCAACCTCTACAAAGAGAGTCCTCTCCTTTTGTCTATTCTTCTATCCTTTTTGATTTCCCTGCCTTTTCAATCTGTAAGAAAAATGGCTGGTACTTTTGGCAGTTCCAGGTATCTTAGCGATTGCAACTGGCTATGAAGTAAGATTTCAGAAAGACTTTTTAATAGGAATTTAAAAGATTTATAATTAAAAATATTTCGCTTCTTTTTAAAAGCTCTAATTTTCTTAAATAATTTCCAAGAAGGTTTTTGGGTTTCTTTTGTTTTTAATCATCTGAGCAGTTTTGAAGCATAATCTACAGTACATGTATTAATGAAAATAAGTCAATAATAGATTCAGGAATGTTAGTCAAATATAGCTATATATATGTGCCTAAACTATTCCATCATCTCTGTGGCTACTGGCAACATCTTTAGCTAAGATTGTCTAGTCTTTCTTGAATTTTAATTCCTTGTATTTAATTTTTTAGTCTAGTCTGGGTTGGTTTGGTTTTTTTCGTGTTTTGTTTTTTTTTTTTTTTTTTTTTTTTAACTGATGAAAAGTTTCAGCAAAATAACTCAGTCATTCCTTGGAAATGAAAATAAGAATGAGATTCTCATATAATTTTCCAATATCCTGCTTTGTGATTGAGAAGAAGCAGGCAAAGATCTTGGGCTTGACACTACTCAGTAAGAAGAACAGATTTACTGTGCGAAGAATGAATGAGAGTGATTCTTTCTTGTTGCTCTAGTTTCCACCAAAACTATATCACTATTACTTATTTTCATTGAAAAAGTAGGAAATGCTCTTTTTTTTGTTGTTTTGGTTCTGTGGTTTTGTTTGTTTGTTTGTTTGTTTGTTTCAAGGAATTAGTGTTAACTATACTATATCCAATTCTTCACTTTTATTCTGGTTTCTGGAGGGAAAAGAGAAAATTATAGGCAACGTTTTTTTTCCTATCTGATTAGTTTCCCTTCCTTTCTAAAGTTATGTGAAGTGGAAATTTTAGCCTCTGGGATAGCATACCATAAGGACTACAAAATAGGTTCAATAAAACATTAATTATATGCTTATGTCTGTCAGAATTAGACTTTCAGAAAGGAATATGGAGAGCTGTTAATCAGTTAGGAGGATTTGTGCTGGGATGGCTTCATGCAAAGAAGAACTTGGGAACTTTGTGGGGGACTGCACACTATTTTTTAACATTTATAGTCCATTCTCAGTTTTGGCATATATTGAGAAAAAAGGGATGTGAGAAGGTACTAGCAGTTCCTGAGTCCAGTGTTTCTATTGCTGTGCAGGCCTTGACCTGCTTAGTCAGAGAGCCTAACCCTTGGTCTCACACCAGTGCCACACCTTGCACCAGGATCCTTCAGTGATCACAGGAGATCTTGTGCCCCATTATGACAGACAAGGGATGAAAATGCATGGGTCTACAAACTACTCATATAAAAAAATTTCATTATAGAACCAAAAACCTGTGGTTAAGTTTCAAAAAATCCTTTTCCTTCATGGAGTGCTGTCATCCCATGGTAGACCTGTCATGACCTCCTGTAAGCATGGTGAGGATGAACTTAGTGTTTAATGTAAACTAGAATGGGAGAGATAGATTTCCCCAGGAAAAACAAACAAACAAACAAACAAACAAACAAACAAAACCAAAACCAAAATAAAAACAATCAAATGTTGGACAAAGCACACTACTAGGCAGTTTAACACTTTTTCTGAATCATCTGAATTTACTGAGGTAGCAGACTTAAGTTCAAAGCTTTGATCTGAACCAGGCAGAGCAAGGATTACCCCTGGCAGCGCTGATTTCCAGAGAAGTTGCCTGACTGCTGCACTGTAGGATTTCAGAGGTACTGCCACTATTAATAATTCTGTGATTCCCAGATTTTATGTGATTCCAAAATCAAGTTAGAAAAATATTAATTTAATTTAGTACTTTATTTATTTATAGCTTATGGGGTATAGTGAGACTATGACTCTCAATACCCTGTAGCTGGAACTGCAAATGGAAAATATATAAATATCTCAGCAGGCTTTGCTACTCTGCAGGAGGGGTGGCTGCAAGTCTGCAACAAATAAGTGAACAGGAGATAGCAGTAACTAGAAGGAGTGCCAAAAGTAGGAATCTGTGGAAGACTTTTGGACCAGGAAAGAAAGGGTAATGACAGAAGAGAGGCATCAGATAGCAGAATATTTTTATTTCACTGAAACAGCTTCCATAGTAAATTTTAATTTGCAGGTAATTTGAGAGAGAAAAAAAAAACAACAAACAACAACAACGACAACAAAACAAAACAAAAAAAACCAGAGTTCTTTGTTTGATGCTTAGTTTATTCACTCCCTAAACATTTAACATTCATCCAGCCTTAGTGGTGTTGGAAAGTGGACTTTATTTCTTTGTTTTCCTGAGGCTGAAGTTGTTTTCAAGCCAAAATAACACACTATGAAGCTCCTTCATACTGAGTGTTCTGCTGGAGAAATTCTATGTACTGAAGGATTTACTGATGTACCAGTTGTACTTTGGGGTGCTACCAGGTTTGTTTAGGGCTGGTTTAGTGCTCTTTCCCTTGCTCCATTAATCTGACAAAAAATCAGCAATGTGTTTAATATATATTCTTTAAACAAGCAGCACAGGCTGCAGTAGACAGCTGAGCCCTGTCCATGGACTTCAGGTGAACAATCATAAAGCGAGTTGGTCCTTCCAATTTCAGCATTTCAGCACCTCAGAAGGGTCAGGGAAGAACTTGGTTACAATGTTTTTGTTTCAGAAGAATAAGTCAGTGGCTACAGGCTCAGAGGCCTCTGAGGAAGAGCTGTTGACATCAGTGCTTTTGGCAGTAAGGGCTGGGCTGTAGAAATTGGCATATGTTGTGGGGTTTTATTTTCATGTATTTGCAATCTGACATCAACCTCACACTGATACTGAAACTGGTGAATGTAATTTTCCTATGTATCTGTTTCCTTTGTGAATTTCCAGTACCACTTTAGTTCACAAAGCCTATGGGCTTCCTTTCATTGCTGTCTTGGCAAATATTTCACAGTGTCAAGGTCTATGTGCTTGAAGATACCATTTTCAAATTCCTCTGGCTTCTAAACTATGTGTACTGCAACAAGAAAATTTCTTCTTAAAAATTATTTTTATTTCAAGAGAGGTACCATTTATCGTAGATGTTACACAGGTATATTAAATTTGTAGTATATAAACCATCAAAAAAAATAGTGCAACAAATTTTTTCACAAAAAAAAAGCAAACAATAGGCTTAAACAAGGAATTATACATGCATCCAGGAAGATATATAAGGGTGCTAGGATTTGACAGATGCAACTGTGCAGCTGCATTTAGGGTTTTGGTTTTAAGGCTATTTGTTACCATTCTCTTGTTTTCTAGAAGCTGGGTAACTGCTTCCACTGAATATCCACAGCAGAACATTTCTGGTTTTGTGCCTCTGGCCCTCTTACTGACAGAGCAGGGGAAGAAGTACATGTGTGAGAAGGTGCATGAAATATGCTACTGTGTTCATTTATTTTAGAGAGATATTCATGACATGGAACTTCTGTCACACAGAAACACTTCAGCACCAAAGTGTCTCTAGCCCTAGAAGATCCATCATAAATTGTCACTGGATTAAGGGGGCCAGTTTTCAACTTGTAATGCAGCTTTGGGTTCCTAGTTACATTTAAGTTCCACCAGTGCAGATATCCAAAAATGTTGTATGAAGTTTAAAGAATCATAAGAAATTAAACATAGAGAAGATTTGAAAGACCATCTGTCCCTCCTAAGACATCATATGAGTCCTAAGACTCATACAGCTGGTAAATTTTCTCTATGGTCTTCCCCATCATCAAGCATTTGCATTTCAAAAGAAAGTAGTGTAGTCCCCAATCCTCACAAACTCTCTTCCTTGTCTGCTGTAATGGGAGAAAAATTGTGTAGGAAATTATGATGAAACAACTAGGAATTACATTCAAAATACTGTTGCTTTACTTCCTATATTATTTATGAGCAATAATAAGGCTGAGTTGCAAGTACGCACTGACATAGGACAGCTACATAGTGAGTATTGTCTTCTTGCATTTTGCCTGACAACTTTACTATGACCTTGCAAATCGAGACACACATCTGTCGTTTATAATTCATATAGCACAATCAATTTATAGAGGACTAGGCAGCTTGCCCTGTGCCTCTAGTTAGGAAGAAAGGAAAAACACAGCAAAATTCCTCTTGACTTTTTTTCAGTAGAATTGTTACTGAAGACAATCATACTTTTAGTTATTTCTTGTAAGTTATTAACCAGACATTCAAGGAAGACAATTTTATTCTCTGCAGCTCATTTGAAATCAAAACAGACTTCTTGTGCTGTTTTAGCAAATAACTTCCACATGACAGGATGGTTGATGTGGTAGAATATCTCACTGAGTGATTGGTTATCCATGGGCACCTGACTTTCTAAGCAAAATTTTCTAAACATACTTCTAAAAATCCCAACATATGAAGTAGATGGGGTTGTCAGTAATTTTAGAAATCTGTCATTAAATTTTCTATTTAAAAAGAACTGCAGAGGTGGTGAGGACTACTTTTTCTTCTTGTTGTTGTTTCTTTCCTATTTGTTTGCTTTTATTTTAGAAGTATTAGTGTGAATTGCAGCTCTGAAATTTATATTTACCAACTAAAATAACTATCAGTGTTGGAAAATATCAGTTTGTAATTAAATTTTTCTTACGTATTTCACAGAATGGTTTCTGCTTTAAATTTTTTTCTTTTTTTCTAGGGACAAAACTAATAGAAGAAACAAAGATATCAAAAAGCCTAAATCCTCCTTGAAGCTCCTTTGGACCAGATGTGACACAGAACAAAAGAGGCGAAAAAGAAAACAGAAAGAAACTGGAGATGAGAAAACTGATTTCCTATTACTCAGCAGATGAAGGGCAGATCCAAGAAGGAAATCCAAGTCAGTTCTTAATATATTGTTTCATGTAATAGATGAGGTTATCATCACAAGCCAGTCGGTACTTTCTGCTCCAAGAGAAGAAAGTAGAATTTACTGAGAAAATACCTGACCATTGTGTGCACCATCCCACCAATGTTTCCCTTTAATATATAACCTATATATCACAACCAAGCTTATGAAGATTCATCCAGAGGATACTCATGCAGACTTTTCTGATTTATTGTGAGATTGAAGGAGCTGCCCACTGTCAACAGTCTTGCCAATGAGTGGGTTTTTTTAGTAGTAAAAGACTGCTTGGAGATTGGTCTCAGACTATAATGGCATCCTTGACAACATTCATTAGAACATGCTTGAGTCTCCTTCCTACCAGATTACATCCCTTAAAGCATTTACTTCTAAAGCTGGGTCAAGGGGGAGATGATTTAAGCACCAAAGCTAAAAGATAATGAAGTATTAGTGTCCTGAATGAAATCCAAAAACTGATGCCAGGTCAGTAAATTTCATATATGTTTTACCCTTTCTTGAAGTTTCATTTTGGACATACAAGTTCTATGCAAATTCCAAGAAAAGAGTTAATTTCCTGAATATTTAAGACCTTCCCGCATGCTCTCAGAGAACATTACGACTTCACTGGGAAGTTCCATTAGAAAACACACAGTATAAAATTGCTTGTGCTGAAAAAGAGCGGTATATCTGACACTTTTCACCTTCATGCTGAAAAAAAATTGGCTACAGCACATATCTGAGGTAAGAAGATGAATAAGTAACTGAATTGCAGGCAAATGCATAGGCAAAACCTAAAGAAAAAGCACTGATGTGAGCACCCACTGACTCTCCAAGCAGTCCAATAGAAATCCCCCAAGTGTTCAGTGCAGATTCATATCTAGGCACCCACATGAGGAAAGGCTGTCTGAGAACATTTTGTGTGGCAATGTCACAGAGGCTTAAGATGTGTGCTGCTCCACAGGCCAACACTGAAGGAACAGGGAGTGCCAGCTGCAGCTGCAGCTCCTGACATTGATGTTACTGCCAATGAAACACTGAAACCACTCTACATATGTAAAGTCATATAGAAATATCATAATTGTCTCTGGAGTTCTGTCAAACCAACTGGTGCAAACCAAGAAGTCAGAATGTTTATCTATAAATAAGGAAGAACTGAATAAAAGTTTTCATTTCTCTTACATGATAACAGCAAAACCCTGGGAGACGGTGTTTTTAATTTTGTAAAGCTTATTGAATCTTTCCAGCCATATCCTTCACTTTCATAAATTCAAATTACAGAAGTTTGAAATCTGGATTCCTCTTTATTTCTCTGAAGTGCATTATTGCACCTATGACTAGGAAGGAATGTCAGACAGAAGGCTGTGATGTGGCTCCAAATTTAAATTTAATATAATAGAAATGCACAAAAGCTTGCTGATTTTTAATTTAATGTGCATGGGTTTGCTACTGAAATCAATTTTAGAATTTTTAAAAGTGTTCCTGCAGATTCTTCTACAAGTCCATAAAAATTATTTAGAAGAACACAGTTCAAAGTGAATGTCACTGGGTGAGGAAAGGTAAAAAGTGACACGCTTCATATTGCTATGATTATATACTTAAAACAATCACAAAAGTAAAGTTTTCTGCATAAATGATACTAAACCCACCATACTTTATCTAGTTTACAATTGAAATGTGTTTCCACACCTCTGGAAAACTCAATATAGGAATAGCTTATAAAATATATACATATATATTTATATCATATAAAATAATTGCAGCTGTATGTGTATGTCTTTTATCTTGATTGGTTCTAAATGGCTTTGCCAAATGAAAAATGATGATGTTCAAGTTTAAAGTGTAAATTCAGATAAGCTAAATCTAATTTATTGTGATAGTTGATAGGCATGTTACCTCTTCCAAAGA
>JAWWTY010000001.1:41928407-41953723 GCA_035222235.1 Margarornis squamiger | reverse complement strand
CTTTGTGCATTCTGCAGTAAAATCCCCTGCATTGCTTTTTATAATAAAATGAGTGGATTTGTGGACAAGGAAAGAGCTCTCAACACAACTTATGTTGACTTCTGCAATGTTTTAAAAATTTTTTTTCCACAATATCCTTATATTCGTACTAAGATGCTGTGGTCTGAATGGATGGACAAGAATATGAATAAAGACATGGCTGAATGATCAGAGGGCAGTGGTTAAATACCTTACCTGGAGGACAGTAACAACGGGAGTACCACAGAGCTCTATCCTGGCACCTGCCTTGTTCAACACGTCTAAAATGACCTAGATGAGCTTACAGGCTACTTGTTCATCATATTTGCTAATGACTCCAAACTGGGGGTCTGGTCAGCTCCTTAAAGACAGGGCTGCCATCCAGAGTAATTCAAAGTGACTGGGGGAATGATACAATGGGAACCTAATGAATCTCAACAGGACAAATTCAAAAACCTGTATGGATGGCAGATGAACCCCTTCAAATGATGCAGCTTGGAGGCCAGCTGCTCGAGGAGCAAGTCTGTGGCAAAGACCCTAGGATTCTCCAAGACAGTAAACTGGACATTGGACATCAGCGTGTCCTAGAAGTAGAGACAGCCAGTGAAATCTTGGTCTGTATGAGCAGGAACAGAGCTAGAGTGATTATTTTCCCTGCTCAACACTCACTGGAGCACATCTGCGTACATCCAGCTTTGATCCCAGAGTACAGGGAATTGAAGTGAATTGAAGACTTTTCAGCAGAACCCACCATTGTGGTGGGAACTGGAGCATCCATGTTGTGGGGAGACATTGAAGGAACTAGACGTGGTCAGCTTGGAGCAGAGATGGCTTTAGAACTACCTAACAGCAGCCCCAGTACCTGCAAGGAGTTCACACAGGGGACAGAGGTAGGAGGGTGAGAGACAAGTGACATAAATGGAAACTGAGAGGGTCACAAGGAGGAACTGTTTTTCCATGAGCACAGTCAGGCAGGGGCACAGGTTGCCCAAGGAGTTTGTGCAGCTTCTGTCCTTGGAGGTTTCTAATCCCACTCCAAGTGAGCAGCCTGATCTGACCTCAGAGCTGACCATGCTGTGAGCAGGAGGCTGAACCAGAGAACTGCTGAGGTCCCTCCCAGTCTAACTATCCTGTGATAAACAAAACTTTCCTATCATTTGGCAGAATGGGTCATCTGTAGTTGCAGAAATAATTGCTTCATGACTTCATCTGTGGCTTTCAGACACTGTTCCTGTTAGAGTCATTAGAGGTTCTGACTTATTTTTCTTGTTCTACAGTCATCCAAAGATCAAAACGGGTGCAGAAAGTCACTACAGAATGTATAAATAATAACTTGCTATGCTGTGATAACTCACTTTGTGGCAAAGACACTTTCAAGAGAGTATACCACTTAACTTTGTTCTTTACTCTGTTGAACATGTTCACTAGATCCTGAGCATGGAAGCTTTGAAAACATAATTTAAAGTTCCACTTATTCCATTAGTGCTATTGAATTAATTTGGTTTGACTTCGTTTATGGCAGTCTGATAGATCACAGTTGTTATTTATACTAGAGGTGACTGTCTTTTTCTTTTCCTGTGACTTCATTGCTTGGTACAAGAGAATTTGACTAATCACAGGAAATAAGTACAATTAGTTCACTGATAAATAAATAAAACAAAAATTCAGGTAGCCTTAGAAAAATATGTATGAGACAATTTGCAGATAGGATATGAACAGTGTCCTGCTAAAGCCTTGCTTCTCATACACAAATGCAGTAATGTTTTGTTCATTGTTGACTTTCAAATATGAAACAGATGAAAATAGTACAAGAGTACATTTATGTAACACCATGTCTTCTGAACATTGTCATCCTGTTCCCCCAATTTCTAAACTTTAATTCTGACATGCACATGTGGATTGTGGGCACAGTGATTCATCGATGCAAGGATGAAGAATGAATCATTCCAAAATGATCATGGAGGAGGTGGATATAGTGGTACAGGAGGGCACACCAGAGGCAGCATGCTGCACCATCTGAAAAACATGTGCAGGAAAGATTGAAGTGCTCTTAGATGAAGTCTTTCTCTGTAGATTAAAATAGAGCAGTATGATTCCTCTATAAATCTATCATGTAGAAAAATATATTCTACAAACAAACCCAAATTTTTGGTGCAGAAAAAGCATCTGGTATTGTACTTCCCTTTCCACTTTCTCAGTTGATCTTGGTTTTAAATAACACTGTAAGTATTGAAGTGTCATCCATGATGTCCAGTAGTCTTACCCTGGACCATGCACCATGAGTATTGTCATCTAGCTGCCCTTTGTTGCAAGTGATAATGACCTTGTGGCATCATATCCAGAGAAGCCTAAAGAAGAAATAATTTTCAGCTCTACATACCTCTTCTCTTCCTTACATCTGTCAAGCCCTAGAAAGGAACAGTAATGTAAGGAGTCTGTTCTCATGACCTGCTGTTAGTATGGGTTCATTTAACCTGACTGCCTGTACGTTTGTTTCTTATTTTCACTTTATCTCTCTATAAAAGAGCCTTAAAACTGATAGATATAGAAAATAGCAGTGCATTTATGCATCATTCATAAGCATATTTCCCATTCCCATAATTTTTGATGGCTCAGATCGACTTTTCTGGTGTACAATTAAGATAAAGATACAAAATTAGTACACAGGAATAACGTGGGTATTTTGCATGGGAAACATTGATTTATTTTTTTTTTATTTTTTTAACTATGCAGGTTTAATATCCTTTTTGTTCTGTGGCTTCTCAAGATATTGTCATTAAATTCTTCAGAAACATCCTGCTTTAGAGAAGCTGAATAAATATTACTTGCTCTAACAACAAAAAGAAAACAGAATCTAGCTAATTCTAGTTACAAGTCTCTTCCTAGAATAATGGTTTGATGCTTCCAGACAGAATTCTTATTCTTTTTTATGGCAGTGCTTCATGAAATAAGAAGCCTCCAACTCAATGCCAGCATTGAACAACCAGAAATTTGCATTCGTTTTGTAAACAGCTGTGCCCATTATATTGATCCTGCCAATTGTTCTGGATTGAGATATGAAACAGAAAGTGTTTCAGGAAATGTTACTGTCTTACATGAATGTTCTTTAGACAGCAGGGAGTACATATTATTTAGGCCCCTTTTAACATGTGACCATAGTCTACACAATTAAGAATAACTAAAGAAAATCTACATTAGTATTTCATACAAAGGCCTGAGACAGAAACTGAAGCTTCATATAAATTTTCTTACTAGAAATGAGGAAAAAAAAGCATCTCAGGAAGGTAATCAATAAACCAATGTATAAAATTTGTTGGTTGGTGTGATTTTTTTACTGTTTTTTGCTTTTTAAAAACCTTAAACAAAAACAGAGTCTAAAGCCCCATCTGTTTTGGCTTTTGTTCATAACCTCCATGACTGCATATTTTACCTCCTCTAACCTTCTTTCAGAACTGCACTACAGCAATGAGTATAGCATAGAAAGATTTTCCAACATAATTTTGTCAGAAAATACCATTTCATTTATACTGAAATATTGTTCAGATTTGTCAAGCAGGATCTGAAGGTGAAGAAGATATCCCAGTGTAGCTAAAAAGGCTAAGGCAGCAATAAGTAATGCCTAAGTCAAAGCTCCTACTCCAATTCTAACTTGTAATCAGGACTTGAATTTCATAGTCCTACATATTAGACAAGTACATGCAAGGCTTCTAAAATGGAGATGTTCTTTGTTGTCTCTCACTGAATGAGTTTAGTTTAATTCAGTCATAGAAGCAAGCAACAGATTTCCAGAGCAATAGCTGAGTTTTCTGGGCAGCAGTAACATTGAATAATGAGAGCATCTGGAAGAGTTTGTAGTCCAGCCTGAGAGCATCTTCACAGAGCTTGGTCTAGACATTTTCATCCCCACTGTTCAGGTGCCTTATCCTGTCCTGTTTACCATAGATATGCTTGTCACAGGGTGTCCTACAGGTAGTTGACAGGAAATGGGTAATGAAAAAAAAAAAGATATTTTTTTGTGGAATTTAATCAGCCTTTCCTCTAGATTTTCATGGGTTTAATCAGTTTTGTTTCTTGCCTCAGAGGGGAGAGCCAAGACCTAAAGGATCAGTAATATCAGAAAAGCAGCAAATAAATTCAGCTTTAAACAAGCAAATGTAGAAGAATGCAGATGATCCTATTAAAGGTATTTTAAATGAAACTGTTTGGTTTTTTTTATTGTACTTATCCTGCCATTTGTTCTGTCTGTTAAAGGGCAACCGCAGTGTACTCATAACTGAACTGTGCAGAGAGAAGGTAATGGGGGAAACAAAACAAAATACTCATCTGAGTCATGCATGAACTTTGCCTTTCAGAATTGTTAAGACAATTTTATCTAATCTCTCAGATACTTAAAAGAGATTACAAAAACATTGCTTACATACTCAGAGCTTTATAGAAGCTTGTACTGGTAAAAAAAAAAGTGCCCCATACATTATTAAGCCAGTCAATGCTATTTATAATGGTATGGCTAACACCATATTTATAGAGTTTTCCAGCCATGATTATATGATATACTATCTCTACGCCCAAGTACAATGGATAGATGAATGGAGCCAACACTGGTGAAAACAAAGTGTCACCATGAAAATTTGGTACTTTAAAATCAGTGAAAATTGCCTCTTCACTTCATTGAGACAAGGATTTCAACCACAAATATCACCACTGAATAGAAAATCCATCATGTACAAACTGAAAATGCACATTAATCATTTCTGTTTGTGAGAGAAATAGTTTGTGATCCATTCATTTGGAATTTCTAAATATATTAAAATGAATAACATCTAATATTTCTGAAAGGCAATAAAACAGAACCAAAGAACTTAGTCTGAATGTGATAATTCTGAGCACAACTTGTTCATCCTATTCCTTGCTTAACTATGCCTTCACTTAATAACTGTATGGCTAGACAGTCTTTCCTTCTCTCCTTCCCCATCTGCATGGCTGCTGTATTTACCCTGTGAAGGGCCAGACTGTTGAATACACACAGATTAGGTTAAATAGTGAGAAAATTGCTCCAGTGATTATCCAGCTTCTCAGATGCCACAATTATTCCAAAGATTCAACAGCTGCTTCATGTTTACCCATTACAGCTACAGACTGGTCAGTAGAAGGAAAGATTGTATTTGATCTTGAAATAATTTTTTGAAAAGTGTGGTACAATACACTCAACTAAAAGGCCAGTCAGAAGTCTTAGGCAAAATGCTGAAATCATGAATCAAAGATTTTATTCTCTCACCTGACATTAAAATCAACTTTGTTTTGGTGGAAAAAAAAATGCAAGCAATAATATAGGACTCAATGACTGGTTTTGTAGCAAACACAATTTCCAGAGATGCCCTGACTTTCTTAGCTGTTGAATGAAATATCAATTATTGGAAACTGGGCTGATCCAGAGAAGCGCAGCTATCGACATTATGTCACTGTCCTGCTGCCTTATTTCTCCCCATCTTGAATCCCTTCACTAGTCCCTATACTCCGTATGCATTGGTTTCAAGTTACATATTCTTTTCACGTCTTATAATTTTCTTTCCTTTTTTTTTAGCATCGTTTTGAGCAGCTCTAGGGTTTTTTTGGGTTTGTATTTTTTTTGTTTGTTTGTTTATTTTTTTGTTTTTTCCCTTCTGTATGTAGAAAAAAATTGATGTATACAGCTCAATTCTCTTAATCCTGTTAGTCCTCTCTTTTCTTCTGCTCCTGGTTTTGGGCCTACTTTTGTGACAGTCTGCTTAATTTTCTCACCTGTCAAACTACCAGGAAGAAGCAGGAGTGTTTTACCCCGATCAGACAAACAGAAGACAGCCTTGTTTACTCTGAGACAAGGGATATAGTGGTTTAGGAGTCCCTTTTTTGAAGAAGGAATGAATAGGTTGTTTCAAGGGAGGGAAATTCCCCAGAAATGGACAGCTGAGAATTCAGCTCATCGTGTTTTATGTACAGCTATTTCTGTACTAAGATTTGCAAGCAAATTAAACAAAGTGCATTTCCATGCTACACCTCTGAGAATCAAAAGGAGGATATGTATGCACTAAAGCTCGATAAAGCCTTCAGACTTTCCCAGGTGGGGAGTGCTGCATTAGGTAATGACACTATACCTGGCACAATTTATGGAGCTCCAGCCTGCCTGCATTCCTGCAGCCTTTCCTGATCTTCCCACGAGCTGCAGCTGGTTCAAATGTTGTGTGGGGATTTGCATTTTCATGCCATTTTATTTACTGCAAGCCTCAAAAAAGCCATATTTTACCATGTGAAGAGGAACAGGTGGGGTGGCTTGGTTGTATTTACCCCTGTACTTGCACAGCAGGGAGCCCTCTGGCTGAAGGCAGGCCTGCAAGGATCAGCAGGTTGGTCTGATCTGTTGCATTGAATAAATGGGATGAGATGGGTGTGGGACATTGCACCGTCTTTTAAACGGAGTCTGCAACAGAGATTCATTGTGGTACACTTCTTTGCTTTCCTGTCAGCATTCCAAAATGCTCTGTGCTGTATATACCATTTCATTTTCATATTTTGGTGTCTGAATATGAGCTATGTCTGGGCTTCCACTACAGTTATCAAACTGCTGTTAATACTACAGTGATGGACTCTATGGAATCAACGTGGAGAAATGAGCCAATCTGTGATGCAATACTTCAAACCTAAAATTAATGTCTAAAATATGGTCTGATGAATCCTACCCCAGGATACTTTCAATTTGTTGCCAAGTTTGCACATTTCTAGCTTGCTACTTTTACATCTACTTCAGAGTTTCACTTCAAACATTTTTTCAGAACTGGAATTCTTCACAGAAAAAAGGCTATATGGGAAGTATATATAGGGTAGCTATTTATTTTCCATGCTTTTAACTGAAAGCACAGTTTCTTCAGATTTAATTTGGCAGGCTGGCTCTTTCATAAGCTCGCTTTAATATATCCTGGACTAGTAGAAAATATATTACCATTTCATATTTTAATTAGCACAAATAATTGTTCATTTAATTGGCAATCTCATCAGTAGAGAAGCCTTTAATAAGAAGATATAGGCAGTTCCAAGCTTGTATGTTCTTTCAGAGTAAAATTCTCAAGGGCTATTTTCAATTAAATATTCTGTTAACTATCACAAGGCTTTTTTAATCAACTGATTTTGCTTTTCTTTTCCAAGGTTAGATGTACTTTGTTCTTCTTCCCACCATTTTATCTCCCTATAGAAAGTATAACAGGGAAGTAGAAGACTCAATCTAATAAGGTTAATAGATCTTGAAATTAAAGGGAACATTATAATCTTTAATAGCCTGACTCCATAAATAACACAGGCTGTAGAAACTCTGACAGCAATTTCTGCATTCAACATGTAATGTATTTTTAAATTTTAGTACATCCACTGGAAATTTATCCATTCTGGATATAAAAACTTCTAGAGGGCTAGAATACAGCACATCCCTAATTGTTCTATTGGGTAAATTACCCTGAAAATTTAAACCATGTGCCAGACAATTTTCACTGGGTTTTAATAACACTTTTCAGGATAAACAGAGATATTGAGTCACTTCCCATGCTGTTACTTGTAGATCATGGGCAAATAATCACCTATTAATCCCTTTTTGAGCATATTACATGCATCGTTCTTCTTATTGTCCATACCATAAAAATGCTTTTCTGATATACATAATTAATTAAGCTCTCCCCTGAGATTTTTCCACTTTCCTTTATATTTTTTTTAATTGTGGACATCAGAATGGGACACAGATAATGCACGCAGAGGTAGAGGTGAAAGTTTCCATCTACTTTGTCTTAAAACTGTGCAGCTCTTATTTCAAGGATAACACTTCCTTTCCTAACTTTAACAATATACTGACAGATAATTTCCCTTAGGATATTTATCAGTACAACTAAGTTCACAGTAGTGTCATCATATTCCCCTATTATTCTTAAACATATGGAGTTTGACTTCTGTTAACTGATATTTTGTTCAATAGAGATTAACTTATCAAGTGATCCAGACCATTATGCGTAAGTGATCTGTCATCATAATTTTTTACCAGTCTAGAAAGTCTAGACAAACTGTGTGACTGATTACTTTTATATTCTCCCATAAATTTACTAAAAATTTTGAGCTGCTGTGAAGGAAAAATGAGTTCTCTGTGTCAAGATTGTGCCTGAACTTTGATGACATATTGGCAAATTGCTTTCATTTTTGCATTTAACTTGTTTTCATCCAGTTTTAATGACCTATTTTTATTTTGAGAATTTGGTTTTTTTAACCACATTGATATTAAAGGTTAAGTAAAATGTCTTGCCAATATCTACTATACTTGCTGAGGGTTTTGTCATCCAAATTTTTAATATCGTGTTTGTTTGACAGAGTTAAATAAAAGTTACATAAACCCTTTCTGATTGTCATTAGTTATTTCAGCATCCTTTTATTTTTATATGAATGCCTTCTATATCAGACAACCAACCAGACTTACTAGAGCTTTAAATGTGCTATCTTTTAATGATTGGGCACCAGATTTCTAAAAACTGTAAGAATGATTTTGAACGTAAGAGAAATCAACAGAATATTCACTACAAATAGAAAGAAGGCCATCAATAGCTTCACTATATTTGGGGAGTAATGGAGTGTTTCAGAAAATGAATACATTAGAAAAAAATGTGCTCTTTGACTAAAATTTGGAAAGAGGAAAAATAAATGCTTTTCCTCACATGACTTTAACAGCATTAGGCATATATGTGACTGGCTGATTTATTACAAGCACTGGACATTTTCACAGAAAACCTATTACTTTAACCTAGTTCCAGCTGAAAATTATGACAGTCACATTATTACTAAGATCAGTTTTCCTGTATGCATATATAACATCAACGTCAGTGTAAGTAAAAAATGAGCCCATTCTTCATGCCTGACTTGTAATACCATTTTTTTCACTCTATTTTCCTTTGTGAAAACTGGCTAATTACTAAAGCCTGTGGCCATACTTAATCACTGACCGTGTTAGCAACTCTGATGGTTTGGTTGGAGAATTATAACTTCCTGCAGTTTTTCAAAAGGTAGCAGAATTCATAAATAGTCTGTGTCCCAAAGTGTGTGTGTAGGTTTGTGTTTTGGAGTAAAGGTTCTTATAATAACACCAGTTTTCTTTAAATTAATAGTGGGAGAATTCCTTTTGCTTAAGTGGTAGAAGACTTGGCTGATTTTTTTTTCTTCTCAGTTTTTATTTATGACTTGTATCTGCACTCAACAGTGAAGAAATCCTGTAGGTCACTAAAGACTAAAAGAACAAAATATTACCTGAGTCTTTATCCTCTTTTTTTTTTCTTTTTTTTTTAGAAAATAGTGTTAGTTGAGAAAAATATGGACTATTAATAAAATAGTTTCTTTCAGCTTTGTAGTGACTATTGGTTATTTTCATACAAAGTAAATAATTAGGTCCATTTTTACTTATCAAATGTCAGATTTTTGTGATATGAAATTTAGCTTAAGGAATATTTTGCCTTTAACATTACATTTTTCAACCAAAACCTTTCTTGTGGAGTCTTATTAAAATGTTAATGAAAAATACTCAAAGCATATGCATCATTAGATGTTGTTTTAAACAGGTTCAAATACAGAATACCAAAAAAGGTTCTTACTATTACTTCAAATACTATAAATAATCCCACATTCAGGGCTGTCTACAATCTTTAGAGCTTTCAATTGAAAAGCTTTTTCTTTTGGCATTCACCCTTACTTAATAATTTCTTACTTGTGGAGAATTACTCTTCCTCCAGCTGAGGCAGCAGCTGCATCATATTGATGTAATAAAAAAAGGGAAAAAATATATTTGTTATTTTTATTTGGACATATGACTTGAGGAGACTTTATATAGAAAATGTCATGTAAAGAAACAATACTGACTCTTGGAGGCAAATCCATCTGATACTGTATTTACTAAGTTCCTTCCACACATCACGTTTTCTTTTGATTACATTCATTATACACTTGTTTTGCATTAATTTTCTTACTAAAAGCAGAAAAGAATCCAACAGAACAAATACAAAACCCCAAGGTCCTAAAGGTAAAGTATTTCATACTGCTCAGTTTTCCAGAACTGTAGGGTTGTTTTTTTCAAGGAAGGTCGTGTATTATGACTTAGAGATCATTAATTTAATGCTTAAGTATGAGCCTTTGACTGACTACAAAGTATACAATTGATGCCAGGCAACTGTTTGGTATTTAAATAACTCTGCATTTGGGTTTGAGTTTGTGTTATTTTCTTTCTTCCCCAGCATTTCTTTGTGACACATCAGCTGTCAAGTCTGTTGTCCAAATATCACTGGTGACAAAAACCAACTGTAGTTGAAGTACAAAGTTCTGTAGGAGATCCTGCTCACCATTGTGATTGCCCCTCAGTTTCAAGAGCCATGAAGACTTTAACTTTGTAGCCTTCTTCATGTAAAAAAGTTTAGCAATTAGTAGTCATGCAGTCTATGTGAATATCAAATATGATTTTGAATCCTAGCCTTCCTGTCCTTGTCTTCACCTTCAGAAGAGGCCAGGTTCTGTACACCTGTACTTTCAGCCACTGCCCTGAAAGCTAATGGAAACAAATAGTTTAACTTCCTAGCAGTACCTAATTTCCTTAAGTACAACTTTAGATTCTTGGTTATCGAGCCAATTCACTGATTCTTTTCCAAACTCTTGAGTTTCATTAAGGCAAAACAATCTGTTTGTTTTTTGTTGTTTTTTTTTTTTTGTTTGTTTGTTTGTTTTTTATATATATCTTTGGCTATTTATAATAATTTCAGCCATGTTAATTTATAATTGCTTGCTGTAATTGATGCTGCTGCCAATTATGTTCACTAGAGATACTTTAGATAAAGTAACCTCATATGACTTGCTGCTAAACTGTATCAGCTTAGTTTTTGCCTTCTGGGTTTTGTCCCAGGTATGTAGGTCTTAATGTGATATTTTTATTAGATTTATTTTTTCTATGCAAGAATTTTTTTACTTTTATTTTACTTGATTCTTTCAGATGTTCTGCAATAACTCCCCATGTAGTCACTTGCACTGCACATTTCTTGAATGATAATTTGCTCCATTTCTGAGGTAGATTAAGCTATCTCAGTCTTAAAAAGAACAATATGTATACACAAGGAGCTACTGATGATTAATTAGTGTCTTATAAATTTATTATATTTTGAATTCTGTTAACTCACACTGCAACAACAGTGGTCTACTCTCTTCATCTCCACTGTGTGAAAATTTGTGACTTTTCAGAGGCAAATGAAAACGGATGACATAGATTTACTCTGCCTTTATGTCCCTGTACAACCACAAAGACTGGCAGAGTATGAACAAAATAAAGAGGATATAAAAGAGGAAAATATTTCCATTATTCCATTAGCATATTTGCTACTGGTATGCATAGTGTGAGCAGCAATTTTTAATACGATTTTTGAATCCCTCATCCCACCTTTTTCCTGCTATTTGTTTCAGAAGTTTGTCTGAATTTTGAATATATCCAAGTTTTCCGCCTTGCATGTGTTGCTTCTCAGACTATATCTGTTTGAAGGTCAACAAGTATAAATGTATGATCCTGTTCACTCTTTCTCTGCCACTTCTTCCTAGCTCAGTCTTCCAAAGAATGGCATTTTAGGATTAGAAAAGGATTTTTTTTTTTCTTCCTATCTTCTCAGCAATAAACACTTAAATAAATTACTTAAATATTTTATAAGAGTGGGGTTCCTGCAGTGTTTAAGTAGAATGTTCTGCAAATGCAGCTCTGTACATATGCTTTTCCATTATGAACTTCTTCTTTTATAATTGTTGCATAGCTAAACAGTCTCTGCACATACCTTGCTCCTGTCTACACTGAGCAGCTGAGCTTTTATGTTTGGAATCATGAAAGGGCCCCCACATCCTTTACCTTCATCATGGTACATGGTACATTTACATTTAATGTAGTTCTACTTAGTAGAAATCATACTTTAGCACAATCACCTAGAACCAGATTCCACAACAATATTCACCGTAATTAACTACTTACTCTGCCAGTGGTACCCAAGATATTGAGAAACCAATGTAAGAGTGATAGAACATGGTTCTATGTAAACCAGGTATGTTTTCTATTTTGAAACAGTAACCAAAAATTAGTTGGATGTTTTTTATTGGTGCCCCTTGGACACACAAGGAAATACACACAGCTCAAGAAGCTTCAGCAGGGAAGGTGACTGACAGAGCCAGCATGCAATGCAAAGTCCATTCAGGGCATAAAAGCATTTTAGGCAATTAACGTGCAAGTTAAAAAAATATTTTATAAAGACTAAGGGTTTTTTCACCATAGATTAATGATTCTACCTTCTCTCTAATAGAAGGAACTAGTTACTTCTGACAGCTTAGCTACACATGTTATGTTGATACTTGCAGCTTTGTTGGTAGGCCACATCAACTACAAATTCTTTGAATCTTTAGCCTTAACTATTACATGATGTGTCTTTGTCAATCTCCAGAGACTGGACCAGAGGCATCACCCTCCCTCTGTGTGTTTTAGCCAGAAAGGTAATCACACCACAGCCCAATTGCACACACTTTACTTTTGATAAATACAACTAGCCAGTGTCTGTTTACTTGAATTAAAGGCCAAATACAGTTAAAAAAGATAAATGCAGAAATGTTCTGTAGCCCAGAATCAGTCACCACAGTTCCTTTGTGTGTAAGATGGAAAAGAACCATATTTAATGGAATCCTTGGTTTGCTGGAACACCATATCTCTTTCCAAATGTCTCAGAAGCATTTACATTAGGCATATGGAGAACTGCAGCATCTTGTGAAACCTAAAGTGAGATGGGAAACTCCTAACACGGTTCAGAACTGTCTTCAACAGTGTCAACACATTTTTGTCAATCAGCATGCTAGAGCAAAAAAACCCTTTTTAACTGTTGGCTTCTAGAGAAGAAATCTGTATCTTTATGTATGTTTGTAAAGTGTTTATGTATAAATATTTTTCCGTTTGTGACGTGATCCAATGGAGACTTTGTCCATGTTAGTGTAGCACTGAGTTCAAGTTCATATATTGGCTTTTCAACAGGGGCTAAATGCACAGGTACAGGAATATATCATCATGCTCCTGGTCCAGAGGGAGCTCTTGCAGGAAGACGGATGACAGCATTCCCCTATAGAGGCATCTACTAAGTAATCCAGGTTCAGGCTTATGTAAAAACAATGGAAGACAATGCAAAAAGTGCAGTTTTGTGACTAAGCAGATAGGTGGAAATATTAACCTTTGCCATCAGACCTGAGTTTATTAAAAAGTTGTTTCTGAACTTTTAAAGACAGTGTCCTCTCTACACAATCAGTTAATTTCTTATAAATTTAACAAATATTTTCCCCAAGATTTTTATACCCTTGAGTGTGAAACACTGAAGATTATTTTTCAAAATATGGGACAAATTTTTCTAATGGAGATAAAATCTTACTATTGCTACTCCTTGCGCAATCCTGCAGTAAAGATTTTGCTGCTTTACGACTGACAGTTCGTGGAATGACTTCTATTGTCTCCTGCATTTAACAAGCAACTTCTGACAAGAACAGGAAAGTTAAAGTTCAAACTACAATCCAAATTCTCATTTTTTGACTTCCCATCCTTCACTCTATTCAATTTACGTATTAAAAACTCCACAGAAACAGCATCATATATGTTTGTGGGTTTTCTGCTGGAAGTAATTTGAGTAGTGCTATGCCTGGTCATATTCATAAAGAGGAACAATAAAAAGGAACAACTCACCTCTTTGGATCTTGAAATATCTCAGCAAGCAACAGCTATTACCCATCTTCTTTTGGTTGAGATGAAGCATAAAAGGAACAGGAAATTTGAACATGGTCTTTTTCGTGATGCTTCCCACCTTCTCCTAATGCACTGTGATTCTGGTGTTCTTACTTACTTTCTTAGGTTGACAACACAGACTTTTCACAGAGAAGGAGCAAAACTGATGATGTTGCTTCTAAGATTTATTAATTTTCTATAAAGCTAGAATTTTCCTGGTGCAGTGCTTGACATAAGGCTGTAGTTTAGTCTAAAATGCCATTGTCTGCTCCTAGGCTTTGTGGGTATTTTAAATTTTCTTCCTGAATTTACTTCTTCTGTGTGTCTTACTCGACATGTTTCCTGTACATAGACTAACAAGAAATGCAGGGGATTCTGCATGCATTCACCAGAGAAAATCTTGGACGGAATCCTCTAGGGAATATTGCCAAAGTCAAAAGAAGACTCACAGCAATGAAGTAATTAATTCTTTCTCTTGCCATGGAATGGTAATTAAACATAAAAGGCATTAGCTAGAAATGTAGAAATGCTCCATTTTGCATTTTTTTTTCAACATTTGGCAACTACAGATAATGCATTCTTTTGAGATTTAGTGCATGCTTCTAACAATTAATTGAACCTGTGGGAATTTTTTTCTTTTTTTTTTTTTTTCAAATGTGATAGAGAGGGCACAGTCACACAGGAAAAAAAGCTGCTCCAGATTTGTGCTGGGTTTGGCTGGGATAGAGTTAATTTTTCCTTATAGGAGCGGGTATGGGGCTGTGTTTTGAAATTGCACTGGAAACTGTTGATAACACAGGGATTCTTTTGTTACTGCTGAGCAGGGCTTACGTGAGCCAAGGCCTTTTCTGCCTCTCACATTACCTCACCAGTGAGTGGGCTGAGGGTGCACAAGAAGTTGAGAGTGGACACATCCAGCACAGCTGACTGCAACTGACCCAAGGGATATTCCAGACCATATGGCACCATGCTCACATGTAAAGCTGGGTGAAGGAAAAGGAAGGGAGGATGTTCAAAGTGAAGGTGTTTGTCTTCTCAGCTGTTACACGTGATGGAACACTGCTCTTCTGGAGAACGCTGAACATCTGCCTGTCCATGTGAAGCCGTGAATGACTTCCTTGGTCTGCTTTGCGTGTGTGCCTGGCTTTTGCTTTACCTATTAAATTGTCGTTATCTCAATCCACGAGTTTTCTCACTTTTACCCTCCTGATTCCCTCCCCCATCCCTTTGGGATTTGGGTAAGGGAAATGAGTAAGCAGCTCTGTGGGGCTCGGTTGCCAGATGGGAATGAACCATGACATAAACCATAGAAAAACATAAAGCAGTCCACGTCCTACAAAGCCTTACATGCACCTGCAGTCTGATGTCTTCCATACTATTATTATTATTATTAATGATGCAACTCATGTAGAATACGTTGCTGAATGTATTAATATCTCTTAAAGATATAAAGATACCTGAATTTGTTTATTTTTTTCTGATTCTACAATCAGTAAGTACACTCCACTTTACTTTCATAGATTCAGTTATTTAAGATGTTTTGAACCTGAAAACCTTAGCAGTGTTATTTCACAGGAGATAATGTATAAGTCTTCTGGCAGGAAATTTTAAAAGTAAGCTTTTATGAACTACATACAATATTTCAAAACACTAGTTTGAGTTTACCACAGAAAACCTTAAACGCAATGAGAATCCCTAATCTGTATATCCACAATCCTACAACATCCAAAATAACTCAGAGGTCAAATTTGTATCAGACTGTGATCATGATTAAAAATAATAGAAGAAATCTGGCAAATACTTTCATTTCTTTGAGTTACAGAGGTTTTTAAAAAAATCTATACCCTATGACAATAAAAATTGTTTACATTAAATCAAGTGGAGTTTGTCTTGCTGAGTATTTGTTGGCATTCAGCAGCAGTGATACTAATCCAAGAATGTAAGTAAAGAGATGAGAGAAGGAATAGGAAAATATTGCTTTTGCTCACATTGATTTTTTGCTTGACATCACATTTGTCAGTTGTTTTAGGCTTTGCACCCTGCAGTTGGAGAAGATAACTAAACAGTGGTATCAGTTTTTCTGATAAGAAATTAGAAATATAACTTTTTTACCAAAATATTTTCCACTACCTCTTGACTATCCTACACCATTAGGAGACATTAGTGAAATCAAGAAAAAATTATGAAGAATGATATTATCTAACATAGTTTAAGGTATGGTAACTTACAACAAGACACTTAATTTTTTGCCCTTGAGTATCTTTCCTGTCATCACTTTCTTTAAAGTCACTGTTTTTCTGTTGTTTCATCCTATCACCTCTTTCAAATTATGTTACCCAATCACTTCCTTTTTTCATTTGCATCTTCTTTCTGGCAATTTTCATCTCCCTTAAAAACAGCTGCCTCTGCTGGTTTTATTTTTTTTTTTTCATTTCTTTTTATTAAAAAAGGTTTCATTTTGATAACAAGTTATTTTCCAGATCATAGTGGCTATATCAAACCTATACTTTAAAGCACAATTTGCTGAGTTCTAGTTCTTACATTAAAAATTAATTAAGCCAAGCCACTTAATGCATTAGCAAAAAAGGGAAAACTCTTAGTTTCTTCCACTACTTTTAATAACAAGGCCTTAATTTTTCTCAAAATGGTTAACAAATTGACATTATTCCAGGGAATAGCAGGTACATAGTTTTTTGCCTTAACAGCTGGGAAACTAAGCTAGACCAGCTTGCCTGACATCAGTGAGAAATTGCACCAAAATCTATTAAATGCAGGTATGACGGAGTGGAGGTCTGTTAAACTATATTTAGTGAATGGAAAAAGACAAAAAAAAACAATGTTTTTTCAGATTTTTTTTTTCCAGAACAATTAAGATAACATGTTGTTTATGCATGCCTTATGGTTCCTTCACAACTGAAATGATAGGAAAGCTCTACAGAGCATTATGGAAAGAGCAGGAGTTATTAACAGATCTAGCCTTTGGGAATAGTCTGTCTTATCAAACTATGAAGTTTGAGTTTATTCTGCCCACTCTGTGTCCATAGGATAGAGAAGGGTTGCTGACCTCCTGTCAGGTTTTCATCTGACCTGTCAGCTTCCAAAAAGCTGAGCTTATGTCCCAATGAAAGCAGAATTTGTCAGGTTTTCTTTGCTTTTTCTCTGTAATAGAAATAATGAATAAATCTGGGCTGTTACTGTTTGGGGAGCTTTTAGAATGTAAACTTGGTAAGGGGAATTTATTTGAGCTGTTAGGTGCCAAATGACACCTGGAAAGCATTAGTACATTGTCTATAATGATTGAACTACCTTGCAAATGAGGTCTTGCCTGTTTATGATGAACACTACAGATTTTGATAAAAAATGGGGTTGTTAGTTTTGTAGTGTTCTCTGATATAATTGAGTGTGATGATGAACACATTCCTCACAAACACAATGAACTCTTTTGTCCTGAGATGCATACATTAATATGATCATTTCCTCACATTAATCTGTTGTGGACAGAGTTTCAAGAATTGAATTGCCCCAAAGGACTATTTAAGACCATTCCTGAAACCTGCTCCCACAAGCTTTCCACATCACCAATTTCCATGCTGCCTGTGGGAAACTTTCTTGTGGCTGACTGCCCCTTGCATGGTGCCCTCACAGCTCAAGCACCAGAACAGCCTTATAGCACTCACACCTGTCCCTATCTGTATACAGCCTCACTGCAGATCCTGGCAGCAGTCAAAACCCTATGCTGTAGCAGAGTATGAAAATATTGTTAACCATTTCTTTTGCACTAGCATAAAAGGAGAGTCAAGCACCTCAGCAGCCAAGGATAACCCATTAGAGATGCATCAATGCAGTGGACTAGGGAAATTGAAGGTATTCTCTAAAACACTGTCATGGAAATACCCGCATGAATGCAAGCTTTTAAATCAAAGTATCTGGCTATGGTTCTCTCATAGTAAGCAATATTTTCATACTGTTTTTAGCTCAGGACATGGCTGAGAATATTACAACAGTGAAAGCATATCCATTTGATTAATGGAAAAGCAGTTTGGAAGTTAAAAAAACTGACAGATTTCTGGCCATTGAACAGAACAAATAATATTTAAAAACACCGCTGTGTTTGGCAACTGATTTCTGCCTCTGAGCCAGAAGCAATAGTATCAAATTTTACTATGTACCACCACAAACACTTCAGTATGTGGAGTCTTGAGTGCTGGTGTCATTGCTGACCCCAAACTCCTCCTCATCACCATGCCACTCTCTTGCTTATGGAAACAAAACTGTTTCTGTGACAACACATCAGTCCAGATTTGGAGAATGATGAAGTGTTTTGGGACAAGCAAGCAGGGAGGATGTCTGTTCATTAATTAAAGATCAGTTAAGAAACTTTTGCATATTTTTCCAGGGATGATGGAAAGTCTTAAGCTTTAGAGGCTACTTCCATACATCATATGGAAGTTACCAAGACAAAAATGATTCCAAACAAACAGGTGTGGTGGGCCAGCCTTGGCTGGCTGCCACCCAGCTACTCTCTCCTCCTTTCCAGGACAGGGAGAGAAGATAAAATGGCAAGCTCATTGACTGTAAGGATAGGGATATCACTCACCAGTTACCCTTATGGGCAAAACAAACTCAACTCAGAGAAGATTGATTTAATTTATTGCCAATTAATAACAGAGTAGGAACAAGGGGATATGGAATGGGTATTGTGGTCAGTACACAGCACTTGTCTCTACCATTTCTTCCTCCTCACACTCTTCCCATGTTCCAGAATGGCTCCTTTCCATTCCTTTGGGAGGGAACTACTTCAGTGTGAATCCCTTATGGATCACATGTTCTGCCAGAAAACCTGGCCCCTCTCCACAGGCTCCAGTTCCTGGCAGGCTCCCCATTGGTTGCAGCTTCCTTCAAGGACTTGTCTGCAGCAGTGTGGGAATGTCCAGGGTCTGCAGGTGGATCTTTACTCCACCGTGGACCTCTATAGGCTGCAGGGGCACAGCTGCCTCACGAAGGGCTGCACATGGACTGCAGAGGAATCTCTGCTCTAGCGCCTGGAGCACCTCCTCCCACTCCTCCTTCTTAGACCTTGGTGTCCACAGGGCAGTTTCTCTCACATATTCTCAATCATCTCTTCAGCTTCTGCACAGCTGGTTTTTTTCACCCTTTCTTAAATCCATTATCAGAGAGGGGACACCAACATCACTGACGGTCCCAGCTTTGGCTGGTAGTTGCTCTGTTTTGGAACTGACTGGAGCCATCTGCCTGCCCAACATGAGGTCAGCTCCTGGTGTTTTCTCACAGAAGCCACCCCTGCAGCCCCTCTGCTACCACACCCTTGTGACATAACCCCAATATAACAGAACATTTGTGAGTCAGGGTCTAACCCAAAGGAAAATTTACACCTTTCACTCATCCAACTGCAATCATCAGGAATGTTTAAGAATTAAATTTTGTTTTAAATTACTCACAGGCTGCAGAGAGACATAACTGTGACTTCTAAAGGCAACATATCAACAAATAACACCATACAACGGACTGAACTGTCTTGCCAGGTAGCTTGGACATATAAAGGAAAATACACAAAAATGATAAGAAATGAAGAAGAAATAAAAATAGAATTACTTTGAGAGGCTGCTCAGAGAATTTGCTAAGGTCTCCTCAAAATCAGTTATAAGATTTCTATGAACCTCCACGGAACACAGATTTGGGCCTCCAAATTTGCATCAGACAAGGACATGGGACAAGGCACATGCTAAAAACACACAGCAGAGCATGATATAACTTGGTATTGACCAGGATGGAATGAATTGCTCTACCCGATTCATCAGCCCCATGATGGTCAATGGATCAAGGGAGGAAGAAAAAGGCAGCTTCTACTTGACACCTGAGCGGAATAAGTAAGAGTTTGTTAAGAAAGTTTGGACTTCCTTTACCTCCAAATTTAGTTCCTCCTGAGCAATGTCTTTTCAAACACAGAGCCTGACAGTTGGAAATGTCTATACTGACAACAATAATCGTAATTTCTGCTTTTCCTTATAAATAGTTTACACCCTTTAATGGTCTGATGGCCTTCTTTAAGAAGTTTATTAATTAAACATAGCATTATATTAGCCCATGTATAAAGACCGATGGAATTGCAATAATGTAAATAACTTACATGTTCTTCAGAGTGTTCTGTAGTATCTTTCTGGAGGAAGTGAAGTAATTTATAACTGGCAGAACTTTCAATTTATGAGCCAGGATCACTCAGAGAGATGGAGAAAACACACAGAAATGATTGTTTATCAACAAGAAATTTATATGAAATACACGTAGAGTACAAAGCTAGGTAATAAATTATCCATTTAGAAAATATACCAACTGTCAATGCAAGAAAATGCTTCAAAATGGGCCAAGTTGTCATGGGCTTCTCTGATCAGGTTTTTTTGAAAAGAGGAAGAGCAGCTTCTCTTAGAAGCTGCTAGAAGTTTCCCTCCATCCTATAGAGCAGAGCCAATGAGGGTCAGCTTCAAGGAAAACTACCTGCTTCTGAATCATTAACCAATACCCCTGCATGAAAACATATTTAAGAATGGAGGAGTTGTTGCACAGTGGGAAATTTGCAGCCATGGATTAACAACATCACAACGCAGACATCAAGGTCAGTGCAGGAGGAAGAACCAGGGGGAGGGACCCCAGGGATCAGGGAAAGGACTTAAAAGTTATGATTCCCTGACTACCGTATTGATGACCATGGTGATTACGAGCTGTCACCTCGAAGCCCATGGGATCCATCAGGGTGCAAAGACCCCCCTGCCGGAGCAGGGGGATGCACGAAGGAGGCTGTTACCTCGTGGGAGGCCCCCAGGATGGAGCAGAGTCCTGCAAAAATTTGTGGCCAAGACCCATGGAGGGAGAAGCCCATGCTAAGCCGGTACAGCCAGCTGTTCACGAGACTGCACCCCATGGAATGACTCATGAGAGAGCAGAGGATCTCTCTCGTGGAGGGGACAGAAGAGGATCTCTCTCGTAGGGGGGACCCCACGGAACACAGGGGAAGGACTCAGAGTTATGATTCCCCTGTGACCGTGGTGATGACTGTGGTGAAGCAAGCTGTCCCCTTTGCAGCCCACAGAAAGACCCTTGAGGATGCACATTAGGAAGAACTGCTGCTTAACTCTTGGACTCACATCTGTGAATGGCTGACCCAAGAACAACTGACTGCAAATGCATTCCCTGTCCCCCACACTGCTGAGGGAAGGAGGGTAGCATAGACAGACTGTGGGGTGGTGGTGGAAAGGTGTTTCTAAATTGGTTTTATTTCTTATCTTTAGTTCTTAGTTTGTTAGTGATAAATTTAAGCATTATTCTAAATTCTGCTTTGCCCATGGTATTAATCAAAGCTCCTCTTTTGGTTGTTGTCTGTAGTTGTAAATTCCTAGCTGTTTTTTTTTACTTCCCACTGTGAGGCAAAAAGGGTGGGGGAAATAAAGACCTTGAAGCAGGTTTGCTGGACACCAGGCATTTATCCAGGCTCAAACCACCACACAAGTGAATTCAGCATACTGGTGATCAAAATATACTCCTTATGAAGGTGGCTGAAATGAAATAAAACACAGGTCTTGCTATAATATGTTTTCCCAGTTGCACCTGGAACAAAAGTCAGCTAGTCCAGAAAGCACAGCAATAGCTAACCTTTGACTGGAGGCCATGAAGATGGGTGATCCTTAGTGATCTATGTACAGTCTGACCTCAATAATGGCTTTAACTGATGATAATATTTATCTGCTGCTTATATCAAAAATCTGAAGTAACAGAATTTTTTTTAGCCCCTTAATTACTTTGTGTTTATTAAAGGAATGGAGCACCTTTCCTATGAGTAAAGGCTAAGAGAATTGGGATTGTTGAGTTTGGAGAAAAGGAGGCTTCAGGGTGACATAACTGCAGCCTTCCAGTACCTGAAGGCAGCCAGCAAGCAAGACTGGGAGGAACTACTCACAAGGGCATGGAGTGACAAGAGAAGGGGCAATGGCTTCAAACTAAAAGAAAGTAGGTTTAGAAGAGATGTTAGGGAAAAAATTCTTTATCGTAAGGGTGTCAAGACACTGGCACAGAGTACCCAGAGAAGTTGTGGATGCCTGAAGCCTGGAAGTGTTCAAGGCCAGGCTGGATGGGGCTCTGAGCAACCTGACCTAGTGAAAGACATTCCTGCTCACAGCAGGGGGATTGGAAATCAATGATCTTTACGGTCCCTTCTAATCCAAACCATTCTATGATTCTGTGATAATGACAGTGCCATTTAAACATTTTCTCTGAAGATAACTTTAGTGTTTAACACCTGCATTTTGAAAGGGGGAAAGAATGGGCATAAAATTCATACATACTAGCGTCTTTAAAAGGTAAGTTTATTAGCTACTTCCAAAATCAATTTTCAAGTGTCCAAATGAAGCATGAAATTGTTGTGCCAAGGTTGAGGACAACATGAAACCTTCCTGCATACAGTTTAATATGCATTTATGCTTTAGGCTGCTGTGGTAATGCTTTGCATGACTATTGAAGTGAGGTGGTATGTCTACTGAAGGAACACTATTACATGCATGTTCTTTCACATTCCTGGAACACTGTGAGTAATGAAATTAGAAATGTTTCTTGGTATTCCTGTTATTAAACATAATGAATAAAATAACAGGCAGCTTTTTCAGATATTTTTCCTGATTTGTGCACTTGATTGTGGAAACATAATGGTTCTTTTTTCCCCCTTGTTTCCAGTTATCTTTTTCTCTCTTATTTCCTTTTTTTTTTTTTTTTAAGTGAAGCAAAGTTGAATTCTTTCCTAAATCTCCAGATACTTAAGCTCAAAATGAAGAGATTTCTTTATATAAAATCTTATAAACTTCTATCTGGATTGATTTGCAGTGGGTCTGGCATTTGTAGGTACAGCAGTTTGCCTTGCTTGAGCTACCTGGAACAGCAGCAGGCAGCCATCCTCTGCATGCTCAGCAGTAAAAGGGAAATGGGAAGAGATGAGGATATGGGTTTTGATTCTAGACGAGGGAGAGGAGTGTTCTCTGATAAAGGGGGAACTTTCTGCTCCACCCACCCATTTCCCCCAAGCTAGTCCTGGCATTGGCACTGTCTCTCAGCTTATTTACCTTGTTTTGTGAGATTAGTAAATTAGATAGGGTCAGGACTCAGGCCTAAGCACTGTCCTGGGACTATCTGTTCTGATTTATTGCTAGCATTCTATCTGGCATGGTTTTAGGCAAACATCAGACTGCCATGGACAACACTCACTTAGGGTTCAGGGAAGAGTAACTGGGCCAGGGATAATTCTGCAGGCACTCTGGATGAAGCCACTCTGTTTTGAATGAAAAGGTGTCTATTCTGATCACATCATGCCCTACCGCTTTTCTCCTGGGCTGGAGAATGAACTCTGTGCATCTTTCCAAAGTGCAAAAGGCTCAACTTTAAATCACCAAATTTCTTCTGGTTTATTTTAGTCAGAATGGTTTAGGGAGCACTTACACAATCAAACATCTATGGATCAGGGGGGAAGGTAGTACCCGGTGTGAGAGCTGTAGTAAACAGTCAGCAGTAACCCAGCTGGCCAGCCAGTAGCTCTCTTTCCAGCAGAATGACATGATCCCAAATGAAGAACTATGCAGACTAAATTCCAAGGTGAACCACATACGCCTGAGGATTTTAGAGCTCATAGAAGCCAGCCCATAAGTGGAGTATTGAAGATAAATTAAGTGGTGTTTTCTTATCAGAAAAGTTGTAACTTTAGTCCTGCAATCACTATAACCCTAACATTAAAGTAAGAATTGAACAGTTTCTGTTGTCTATTATTCAGAGATTGTCCTTAATGAAGATTGTCCTTAATGGCATTCTGTTAGGCAGGCCACCTATCCGGGGTTCTTTTCAAAGACTTATTTGTTAAAATTCATAAAGATATCACTTATTACAGCTATTTACAGACATTGACAGGTGTGTCTAATGAGAAGGGACAACACACAAATCTACATTATTATTATGATTATTATTATTTAATCTGTTCAAGATAGTAATTTGCAAGTATATCAGTATCACTGACATTGAAGGGTCCCCAGAACAGGTGCTTTTGAACACTGATGTAAAACTGCAATGCCTTCACTGACTTAAATGAAACCAAACATATCTGTATGCACTGAAGAATTTTTCCTTTTGCCCTTTATTTTTACAGTCTTCTGTCCATGAGGGGCTTGCTCTCTGGTTGCATTTTTAGGAACAGAGGAGGAAAATGAAGGATTGAATCCCTTTTTCCTCATATAACTTGCTTGTCTGCCTATTTTGCCTCATTATTGCAAAGAGACAGATAGTTAAAGGACCCAAATAATGTCTGTGTGTGTGTGTGCAGGTATAAACATAGGGGAACAGCAAACTTAAGATATGGAACATTTCTGAATGCCAGAAAAATTAATGATGAGTCCAAAGGTCATACTAACAAAGTCAGGAAAAGTTAAAGTGTAAAAAATCTCATAAAACTTTATTTACATTAAACTTTATCATGAGCATAATTGAAGACATTTAACTCTCTTGTACAGTGAACATCCATGCTCCCAAAAATAATTGATTCTACAGATAATTACTACTTGACTGAATCCTTGTTTATGGCTATTAGATAATTATTCAAGTGTACAGTTTTGGATACGTAAATGTTCTGTGCCTGCTGGTGAAGAAGATCAGGTTAAATGCAAGATATGCACAATATAATATTCAGTTCACATACCATATTCAGGAACTGTAATAATCACCTAGAGAAATGGTTGGTTTTCTGCTTTTATTACCATACTTTTCATGGGATGAAAAAATATTACATTAGTAGGTTTCACTTCTTAAGTTTATGACTGACACTTTCCTTTTTCCCAGGGATAACAGGGGACAAATAAAGTAGTAAAAGCTGTGTCCAAGCTAATCAAAAGAACCAAAAGAAGAGCTACCAATTAAATTAAGTACTGATTCTTTCTTTGATAGTCATGTTAGTCCCTCAGCTCTCCCTGATTATTACTTTTGGGCTTATCAGTTTTATTTTTTTCTAAAATATTTTACCTCCACTTAACAAACATCAGCATCCCTCAAAGAAGGCATTTCTTTCCCTCAAAGATACTATTTCTTGATATCAGTATATTGTTTTCAGCTAGCCCGTCTGGTTTGATGGGATTCTCATTCTTCTGTGCTACCATTCAGGTGTGACCCTTCTTTACCCTGGAACCTGGCAGCTAGTAGTTGACTGAATCCCAAGGGGGATTCAACTTACATGTTATTTGGTTTGGGTTTCATTAGTACAAAGTGGTAGGTCTTATTTGGCCAGCCAGTACATGTTTAAGACTCACTGTTGGGCGCAGAAATATTTTTAATGCAGAGAAATCTGAGAGTTTATATCTACATGATTTGTGTTCCTGCACTTGAATTTTAATTTAGTAACACACAAGGTAAAGTATATTTTTAATGATTTTTGAGTAATCAGCACAAA
>JAWWTY010000001.1:41878350-41923149 GCA_035222235.1 Margarornis squamiger | reverse complement strand
TTGGTCTTTTGTTAACCCCTTCCCTATTTGCTGTTAACCCTCGGTTTTCATTGGTGTGAGTCACTTCCCCTAAAACCTGTTGAATACCCTGACCATGGGAATAAACCCTCTCTGTGCTTCCTCTCCTGCGGTCTGTGTGTGTGTGTCTCTGTCCTGGGACATCTTGGAGACCACGTGGCAAGGAGGGGCAGGGGAAAGGGGAGCGATCCAAACATGCTGTCATACATCACCTTTGCACACTCCATTGTTTTTACTGTAGAAATCATTATGAAATTATATGGAACACTCCAAAAATTTGTGGCATCATTTTCCAATCCCCATGCACAACTTTGCAAAACTAACACAGCATGCTGGCATTTTGACTGTGTTCATAAGACCAAAATCTCATTGAAACATAGACAGCAAAATTCTTGAGAATCCCTTAAGAAAACCTGCCTTGAATACCAAAAGTAACACTGAAAAAAACATTAGCTGTGAGGTGTTCTCTGTGCTCATTTTTCTTCCAAAGTATTTAACGTATTGTGTTTTATTTTGTTAAATGAATGTATGCATCATAAATACAGTGTAGTAAATGTAACATAGTGATATTGATACTCCCATTGGGAATGTAAATCTTAACATTTCCTGCTTAGGATTCCCTAAGACACTCTGGTACATGCTTAATTTTATTCAAGTGAATATTTCCAGTGAAATAATTGAAATTACCTTAGGAAGGGAGTTATGTATAAATAAGTCCTTGCAAGATCCAGGTATCCTTGGAGTCAACTTCGAAATTCATAGCCTGATCCAAAGATGATGGCCAGGGGATTGTATAATGTATTAAACTGAAAACCTTAAATTAGAAACAAATTCTTATAACATTCTGACACCTTTAGCTTGCCTCCATAACTAACTATGAATGTTCTATCAGCCTGAATTTCCTGTTTTCCCATTTCAGGTCATAAGACCTTTTGAAATAAGCCATGCGTGTTCCTTCAATCATCACACTTTACCAGAGGAGGTTGAGACCAGACAAAAAATATTCATTAAATTTATGCAAATGCATAACTTGACAAAGATTTGTGAAACATCCTTGGTATTCTACTCTTAAATTATTTTTATCCATGTATTGAAAAATTAAAAACATTATTATAAACTAGCAAGTTCTTATTCAATCTTCAAAGTACTGCATTAATGTAAGCAAGATACTGTATGAATAACATACTTCCAGCACTCCAGATGTGGACATGGAATTGATAGGTATGCAAACACAGAAAAAAGAAATTTTTCTAATGGAATTTAAAAGAGCTGTTAGGAAGCTGTAGGAATATAACTCTGATGCCTTTATACTGTCTTGACTGAGAAGAGTGAAAAGAATAGTGACTCTGAAGGAGTTTCCTCTGTCTGTTGATTTAGAGAAGAGGACAAGCAGGTGATATCTGAAGACAGAGGGGCCAGTAAAGAGAGTATTCAATATGCTAGAAGCAGCTCTTCCTGAGATCCAGCTTAGGAGTTCCCATCCATGGTACCAGAATGCAAGTAATTCTTTCAATCTACCGTAGAAACAAAGCTATGAGAATTTTTAGGACTGGAATGGTCTTTCTCTTTCATTACTGAAATGGTGGGTACAGACTGGGGTTTTTCAGAGGAGTGAAATGCATTTTTATCAGGTTGGAAGTGGGTTTATCCTTGTTGCTGTTCTGTGGATGAGTAGGGTGTAGGACCGATCCCCAGCACATTAGAAATGAAAGCAAACTGCAAATAAAGTAGCCTCTAAAATAGCTGAGAGGTGAGACTAGATGTACCACTGATAGCACTTCACTAAATGAAGAGGCACATCTTTTCTTTCCATGCTGAAATATAACACAAGGGGAGACAAGCAGGACCTGAGCAAAGACATATGTCACATTGGGAAAGTCATAAACTGACAGTAGAAAAAAGAAAGGGAAGAATATGTATGGGAAGAAGTATGATATGTTTCTGCCAAATAATTCCCAGAGAGATGAAAACTAAGCAATTTTAATCCCGTCTGCCATTTCTTGTAATTTTTGAGTGTCTAAGACAAGAAAGAATGATGCATCGTCACCGATCAAAACTTTGCTGATATTGCTTATAAGAAAAACCTGGCTTGGGAAATTTTCAAGAACAAAAGCTAAAGGAAAGATCAAAATCACATAGAAAAACTCATAAAAAAAACTTTTTCTCTCCAGAAAATTTGCACTCTAAAATACATATCTAAGAGACCAGTTCAGTGTCTCCATTGTTCATCTGAAATACTTAAATTCCAGAAACCATAGATTTATTTAAATTCTTCTCCCTAATTAAAACTTAATTACAACAGATTTATTGGAAATGAAGCACTTCAAAAAAGTCTTTAGATCTTTATAATTGGTCATTATATTATTTTTGTTCATTCCTCTGGAGAGAAAATGGTTTCTTTGGCAGCTCTTCACCAAGAATGATGAATCATTCATATGATGTTATGATACAATGACTATCACAATGCACAAGTCTCGCCCTTTTTCACCCCACCCCACCCTGTGTCTTGCCTCAGTTCTCTAAACTGTGCACACTTTTGATCTAGCCCATAGCAATCAAAATGAAATTTGACTTCCCACAGACCGAGCATCCCCTCCAATGTGCTGAGCTCAAGGTAATAGTGCTCTCAATACAGTCCTTTACTTAGAGCATACCAAAAAGTAGAGGCAAAAATAGTATTTGCTTTTGTGAACCTGTATGCATCTCATATCCTTTTTTGTTATCCATTGTTTTCCTTTGTGTCTTTTCTGATTTCATGACATTGTGTCTGTTTCTAAAGCTGACTTTTTATTCTCATTCTCATCTTTATCTAAATTGTTTGCCAGCCCTTTTGATACCTACATGGTATCAGCTGCAAACAACGTAAATGGAACCTTTGTACCATCCTCTCTTACTATAGAAAATATCAAATATAACTGAGTTCCCAGAGAGTCCTCCTTAGAGCCTTTAAGATACCTTCTAATACTGGTGATAAGTATGTGTTATCTGTGATTCTTTTCTGGCCAATTGCAAACCTATTTGATGAAGATTTGATCTTCACCACACTTCCTCAGCATGTTTCTGAGAATCACATAATCATAGAATACCATTTGTGACAGTGACAAAAATTGTTCTGAAGTCGTAGTATCTTATATTTGCCACTTTTCCCAAAGCTTGTTTGGCTTGATTTACTCTGGAAGAACTAATATTACACAGTTTTTATCACCATCTTGCCTTCTAGATACTTAAATTGACTGCTTAAGGATTTGTTGCAGGGATTAAATTTAAGTGCTGTGACGTATAATTTTTCAAGTCCTCCATACTCTCCCTTTCAAGGATAAATAATATGTTTGTTATTCAGCTCTTCACAATTCCTAAACTTAATTGCTAGTGGTTCAGCTATTACACTGTCTAGTTCCTTTACTGCCCTAAATTGAATCAGGACTTCCTCGCTTGGATACATCTATTTCACCTGAAATGTATTTAGCCCAGGTTATTTTTGAGGAGTTTTTGCACATTTTATTTTTTAAATTAATGTATTTAAAGACCTGGCTACTATCAATAGTTCATTTTGAAACTGAGACAAACGTATTTATTGCTCAAGTTTTCTCTGCCTCATTCACTTTTAACTCCCCTTTTGTTTTTTTCTTTATGAACTGATCTATACTTGTTTTTCTTTTAATCAATAGTACAACAATTTTTTTTATTCTGCGTCTCATTATGGTTTGTAAAGATATTGAATAAAACATAATATCAGGTTTGCATTTCTATAGTTTCACGGGTGTAATTCCATATATAAAACAACTATGATTTGAATAACAGAATTGTCCTACTATTGCCCTCAAGGATTAAATCACAATATGAAAGAATTAGTAAACTAAATACTTTTTACACTAGGAATTACATCAGGATACTGCCTAACAATTACACCTCTTCCTTTTGTTTTGTACCTCTCAACAAGTTTAGTAAGGTTATATCGATTTGCACAAGAAAAAAATTTGGAGTTATGTACCCTCCCAGTTTTTTTAATCTCTTATGTAATAGAAACCAGTTAGATATGCAATTATACAGAAAGAACTTTCTCCTATATATTTTAAATTAACTTCTGAACTCTGCCTTTTTCTTTTTTTGTGAACATACAGCAAAATATCTACAGACTAAATCCAGTACAGTTCATAATAAGGGTGACCCCTTAACCTTATAACACTTCAGAGGTTGTGCTGTTGTACAACTTAAAAGGCAATTAAACCGATTGGTCTTCAAGGTACATACAAAACTCTGAGTTACAAAGACTGGATTTTAATCCCCTAAAGGCAAATCAGAACATGACCCCATTGCTCCAGCTGCTGGCTTGAACACCTCTTTTAGTTTCTTTTTTTGATCTTTTATCCTTAAGTTTTTTCTGCCAACAATCCTCTTGGTGCACTGTTTCTTCCAGACCATAGGCAATGATGATGGGGTGTTCTATAACAAATAAAACTGAAACACTCAAGGACTCATCCTTCAGCTCTGGTCTGTGCAGCTATAGGTGGAGGCCTTGACAGTGCCTCCATGGGACAATTGCATTGCATCCACACAGACGTATATGGTGCTAGGACTGTAGATCTCATGTCCATAACTTTGCAAGGAGTATGGACTTCCTTCCATTGATCCCTTCTATACACTTTTGTTAAGTTCATACAAGTCTTGAATACATTTTGTCTTTGGAGTCAACAGTTTAAAAGCAACCATTCAAAAGACAAGGCTTTTATTTTATTTTTTTTTCCTGAAACATGAGAATATGGCTTATTTGAAAGAGTTTGCTTAGTTTGCTCTCTTTCTCTTATCAGATGATAATGACAATATTGCATGAGAGTATTGCAGATCTTTTCTGTAAATTAAAGCTTTCAGCTCTAGAAATAGTGTAGGCAGTGTGAACAGGATAGCATGCAGCTGCACTGAGGTATCTGACTGGCATACGTGAATCCCATAACATCAGATGAAATTATGCAAAACCCAGTTACAGAAAAATGCATCTTGCACACAGGTAAGAAATTCCTCTTTGAATCACATCTGACCTTCCAAAAGACTATAACCATTTCTTGTCCAATTGAATTGAAAATGGCGGAAGTGAATGTGATAAGTCAAGGTACAGCAAGCACTGTTCGTGCTGTGCAAACATTACTGATGTAGGTTATCGCATGACCTACAAAAATAACAAAGGCAAGAAAAAAATTCAGAATCACAAGATTAGCAAATTGAAAAGATGCAGGAAAAATATTTCTGGTATGTGGACATACAAAATATGCTGTAAACTAAAACATACCACTAAAGATGGCTATCGTGAATTTTCTGCTTAAGTAACAGATTTTACCAGATTTTTCAGAAATGCTGTAACTTCTAACACAAATAAGTGAATGAAGCTATTTTCTAAGACATTGCTGTTTTCAGGATTCCTAAAAACCCAAACCAGTCCCAAATATTCAAAATACTGCCTAGGTTTCCACTGCACTGGAAGGTCATAAATACATCAGTATCTCTATTATTTAAATCTATTTGCTTAATTCTTTAGAAATTTCTCAGTTGCACACTTTATGTTCTGAGCAAGCTATCTGATGAACTGAATTCCCATGTAGATTATCTGTAGGTTGATATGTTGGAGTTTAGGGATGTCTTTCAGCTGGAAGTCTTGTTTGAGAGGAGTTTCATGAGGGTCAGGTAACACAAATGAAATTCTTTCACTTGGAATAAAAAAACTTCATGCAACACTATAGTCTGGGCTCCAGCTGCTTAGAAAACACTTTGCTTAGAATGACCTGTCCGTGTAGACAATAAATTGAACATGTACCTGTAGTATGTTCTTGCAGCAAACAAAAGTAACTGCATAAAACACAGCACTAGAAAAAGTGCAGTCAAAAGGTCAGGGAAAGTGATTAAGGCAGTTATTTCCATCTCTTTGGCACTTGTGATGTCCTATGTGAATTCCTCTGTCTGTTAAATCACAGGGAAAATGATTCACAGGGAAAAGAACAGGAGAGGAGCCCAGAGAAGATGAGATGTCTCTATTGAGAACAAGGCTCTGACATATTAAGGAGTTCCACATATGTTGAAGACCTGCAACAAATTCTGAGTCTCTAGTCTTTACATGTGTTACACTGATAAAGTCAGTGGTATACAGTAGATACCTATTGACTGGTCAGCTTAGTCACGCCTACATTTTAATTCCCTTTTGATTGATTTAAGAGAAATATGTTTCAATTTTAACAATATTTCACTAAATGCATACTGACGATTTTATACTATTTGTGTAAGTAATATTACTATAAAATTAAAAATAAAACTGCTATAATGTAACAATTTTTCTGCATAAATAATTTGTAGATGATCAAGTTCATTTAGATCAGAAGTAAAACCTTATCTTAAAATTTAAAAACCCTTCCAAATGTGGCACCTCCATCTTCTGTGCAGCTCTAGTAGCAGCTAAGTGGCTGTGCTAAAGAACCAAGTCACCTTGAAAACAAAAACTTACAGAAGGCATTAGAACAAGGAGTTTTGCCTACAGAATTTCCCATTTGCTAGAGAATATGGTATCTCCATGTGTTGCTGAGTATGAGCAAAAGAAAGATTATTTCTCATCTCCCCCTTTATTTTTGCAGAAAGAATCCAGCCTTTTCTCCACTGCTGCTCTGGGACAGCTATTAGTGTTAATAGGTAATACCTGATAACATGATAGGTTATATCAAGCGCTTATACAATATCAGTCAATGACAGCTCAAAAGCAGGTGGTACCACATCCCAAGCATGGATGATCACTGTTTTGCTATTACTTAATGATTCCAGAAGAAGGGGAAATAATTTGCAGAAAACAGGTTTAATGTGGCACTTGGCTTTTCAGGGAGACAGATGTAAGGAGATTCTGCACCAGTGTGCTGTCACTGTAAGGGCGAACCTGCTGTCTTCATTCCAGAAGGAATATGGAGAAGATATTCACGCATGATAGAGAAAAAAAATCCTGTTTGTGGCTAATGTAATGGAAAATTTGAGAATTATTCATGCATGTGAATATGTATGCAAATCTGACCCTGATGATACTACCAAGGTCAGTGCATGGCAATCTGCTGAGTAAGTGCTAATCATTCAGCTTGAAATGTGACTTTATCAGAAAAGCAATTTTGTAAAAATCTCATGTTATTCCCTCCTTATTTTTCTCCTGTGATCTCCATGCCATGCTTACTCACTTGTCAAGTTTACATTCAGGACTTTTCCAGATAAAGAATCTCCTTGTCAGTCAAATCATACTTTTGCTTTGTGCAATGTTAATACATCTGAGATAACAACTTAAAATTACTCAAGCTCTTAACAAGGGAGTGACATTCTCTGTAGGACATTAACAGCTAAATCAAAGTATGGCAGAGTGGTTAAACTTGAAGTACTACTTAAATTTCAAAACCAAGCCCTGTACTGAAACTGGGCTATATCAGGCCACAATCAAACTGAATAAGAATTGTTATTGGCTCCTTGGTATATATAAACCGAGGCTTTACAGGAAAGAAGAGCTCATACAAAAAGATCTGGAGAATGTAAGTAAAGGGGAACATAACTTTCTAACCAAAGGAATCAACAGAATTTTTCCTTAACAACAGCATAAATGAAGTTTTGTTTGTTTCTCTGAGACCCCTAGAAACTTTAGGACACTTCAGGGCACATCAAACTTAACAACCCTTATTTTAGACCCACTTGCAAGTATGCTAAAAAAACCAATAAGGTATGATTAAATTACCTTTTCTCTACTGTCTGATTACAGCAGGTGCACCTGTAAGCTCTGGTTTAGTTGTCATTGCTGTTTCCTTGGCCTTCTACAAAATCATCTTCCAGACAGAACTACAGAGACAAGAATAGGGGTCCCTTTGTTAAATATCCTTTTCTTTCATGCAATAAATGCTTTTTTTACCAGCATAAGATCAGTGGATTACTGTCCATCTCAAACCTGAGGTCCTAGGGACATGTTAATTTATTCTTGCTAAACCTCTGAAGGTTTCAATGAAGCAGGCGACAAAACTGAAATCTCTTACTCCCTATAAAATTATGAAATTGCGATTTTTTGACCTGTTTCTGTGGGGTGTAATGACTGGGAGAACTAGTAGATAATTTTAAAAGGGGAATGGACATTTGAGATGCTCCAGTTCTAGAATTTTTTATCAGAAATGTTTATAGCTTATATATTTATTGAGATCCAGAAAGCACTGTAATTATTGATGTATTAAAGCTAAAGCCTAGAGACTAACTTAGAGTTAGTCTTGTCATCCTTGGACTTTAAGGATGTGATCTCTGTCAGAACAGTATGTTAAGCGTCAAATATGGGAGCAGTGATAAACAGTAAGCCCAAAGACAAGTCTGCAAAAATCCAAAGCTGTTTTGAAAAAGAGATTTGTTTTCCCATTACCATTATGTGGTCTTAGAGAATCCATGTGAAATTAATAAGATCCCCACCTGAACAATGAACAGAGATAAAAGATGCTCAGCCAAGGCAGCAGGAATAGAATCTGGAGCTCTGCTTCCATAACGCAAGCAATTGCTTCTGTCTTTATCTGATTTGATCTTCAGCTACCGACTTCTCCCTTTGCTGTGGTCTGGCATGTTAACACACACCAGCTGAGTGTTGGAGGTAAAGTTTACACAACCAATGAAAGGAAATGGTAGAAAATGTTTGTGTAGTGTATCCTTTCTCTGCAGTTGTCAACACTCTCCTTGAAGGAAACATATCTTCCTATTCCCCATCTGTACTTTTCACCTGTTCAAAGGATGTATTTAGGGAACAGAAACAACATCACAGGATCAGAATACTGGCCATACAGTCATCCTACAAGAGACATTCTATTTCATTGTTCGCGTTGTCCTTACACAGCAAGATCTGAAAAAAGTTTAAAAAAATAAAAAATGTGTACAAAATTAATAGAATAATTTGAGAAAATATGAATTTGTGTGTATAAATTCTATGAGTAACAGAAAGAGCTGATTTTATATTTAAAACAATACTTTTGGCTGCAAAACCTGCACAATATTTGAACATAAAATACTCAGAGTATTGAAGTCAAAATATATTTGAACTATGTGGCAAGATCAGCTATAATGCAAGTCAGTGATATGAGCAATGCAAAATACTTCTTTTTACAAAATCATTACAGTATTATTACTGTAAAACATACATAGTATTAAAAAAATAAAACAACCTTAAAGTCAAGAGGTGGAGATGAATAATGCAACAGTTCTAAAAGAAGAATGCTTAAAATAGTAAAACAAGGAATGGAAAATGTTCTTTAAGCATCTTTACTGTCTTAAAGATTTGCAATGGAGAAAATTACTGGAATTCATTTCTGGAAATAGTTTTTTCTAACCATTTGTAACAGGCTATTTTTAAAATAATGATTTTGGATCAAATTAAAAAAAAATAGAAAAGAAAAAGGGATGAAATTTATATTTTGGAAGCACTGAAAAAATGCAACAAATTACTCTTCTAGAGATCATGATGGAAGGGAGTCATACCTAGGGAGAGAGATCAGAGTGCTTCTTGCCTTTTTGAAACACAGACCTAGACTCATTCCACCAGACAATTTCCCCTGTACAAGAGAACATTGAAAAGTAAATGCTTTTTTAATGTGTAGCTCTGTTTCCAATTATACAGGAAAAGTGCATTTCCAAAGCCCATTTATCTTGAATATGACATTGTCACCCTGTGCTGTTGGTTGCAGGGATGCAAGGAAAATATTGATTAGAAATCAATGTAAGACTTGTTTCCCATGGTGTAGGTATTTAACTCTAGAAAAATAAAATTAAGTGTAAGGGGAGAATAAAACTTTTATGACTATGCCACATGAAACTGACTAAGTGAAACTTTATCAAGGTAAACTCAATTAACTCCTCACCTGATTCTCATTTAACCTGTGCAAAATCAAAACCTTTTTGAATAAGATCAGAGTTTAGATTATGGATTAGTTGGAGTTGACCCAGAAATCTTAATAGAGCTATTTTGTCCCTGCTGGAATGGGCTCAGAGCATCATAACTGTCCTTAAAAATGCAAAGGAGAAAGGACATACACTCACTGAGTTTCCATTCCACTCAGGATAATGGAAGCCTTAACAATGGTGGTGCTTACTCTCTATATAGGTGATTGATGTGCTCGAGAGTGTAATTATCTAGACACTTAATGGTAGTCCAGTTTGTGAACAAGTACTCCAGATATTTCAGCTAATAAAACCTTGGATCTCGGAGATGACAGCCCTGATGTATTTCACATGGGCACACATGTACACTATTTACACTCTATGACTTATTTTCTAGAGTTAACTGAAAAGAGTAGATACAAATATCTACTAAATGTGGGAGCTGCTTAGTTAGAAATGAGGTGTCTCACAACGTTTCCCTAGGCACAGTCTGAGAGGAGGATACAAAATTGTCCTTGTCTAGGGAAGATATACCTGGCCAGAAGTAGCAGCACCCCTGGACTCCATCAGTCCAAGAAATATTACAAACAGGGAGCAGGAGACAAAAAAGAATAGCAAATTAAGAATATTATGGTTCAGGTATAAGAAGGGAGGGAAAGACATGCAGACACTGTCAGGACGTGGAAAACCTCTGTTTTAATTCTTCCTGCGATTCTTATTTACATAAAGCAAAATATCTTTATTAAGAACACACTTTTCTAGTTCAGAATATCCTACAATAAATTTGATTGGAGTCCTCCTAATACAGCTGAAATCCTCCCAGAAAAGAACTGAATTCAATCAGAACATCCCACGTCCTTCATTAATTCCCTAATTAGGGAGACTGTAAAAAAAAAGAGTTATGATCTTTTTCTCTGGGATGTTTGTGAATCTTCTGTTTTCTCCCCTCCTATCTAAAACTGTTCGGTTAATTCCAGTAGTTTACCCACATTACACTATTTTTCCAAGTGAACAAGGAAGAAGTTTCCCTGATTTGCCAGGCTAGTACACCTGGGAAAGAAGATATTTCTGAGACCCTGCCCTTGCACTGGGAGAGTTGCTGCTTAAACCTGCTTTTTTCCCCAAAATTAGAGGACTTCATAGTTACTCTGAGTGGGCTGTTTTATTAAAAACAAACAAACTGACAACAAACCCACAAAACTATTGCATACTTTCATTAAAGTTTGTGCTACAAGTCATGGAGTTTATGCACTGGAATGATAACAGATTTCAAAACCTCACAAGACAATATTCTCCAGCCAATGCAGACCTTTTCCTTAACTTGGACACTATTAAAAGTGAAAACAGCCCAGGAAAGGCTAAAGCAAGTGATCATCAGCTGGTGATCTGACTGGCATGCAGTATCCTCATCCCCAGCCTTCAGCCCTTTTGGTGTCAGCTAACTTCTTTGTCCAGGTTCCTCCACACCTATCTCATCCAACGCAGTGGACCTCAGCATAGGCTGAAGAGCAGAAACATCAGACAAATAGAAATCACCCAGGGGAAACTCTGCAAAGTTTGATACTGTAACACAGTTGTAGAAGAGTGACCACTGGCCCCTCTCTGTTCCTAGCTCCTGGTCATATCTGTCTGCAGGTAATCCTGGTACCACTGTGCAGTAGTTAATACTAAAAATCACTGCAGGACCCAGAGGTCTGTAGCTCTGCCTGGGTAGCATGCTGGAGGTCTTTAAATTTTGTGAAGGCAGTGGGGTGGAAGCAAAGTGAATTCCCTCAAGGGGTAAGCAGTAGGTAGTGTGGCCTTGCTCTCTGTGACTGTAGCATTGTGAGACAAGTGGTTATGTCTCCTCAGCTCTGCCCCTATGCAATATTACTGATGCATGCAACACAGCCATGGCTTTACCTACGTACCAGGAGAGCTAGATACAACTCTTTCTCTTCCAGCCATGAGAACTGTCCAGCATGATACAATTCATGTCACATAACCAAACAAATCACAGAATCATAGAATCTGGAAGGGATCACTAGGATCATCAAAGTCCAACTCCTGGCCTTAACACAGGACAGACCTCAGAATCCCACCATGTGTCTGGGAGTATTGTTCAAATGCTTCTTGAACTCTGTCAGGCTTGGTGCTATGACCATTTCCCTGGGGTGCCTCTTCCAGTGCCCAGCCACCCTCTGGGTGAATAACCTTTTTTTAATATCCAATCTAAACCTCTCCTGACACTGTTTCATGCCATCCTCTCAGGATCAGTGCCTGCCCCTCCTCTTCCCCTTATGAAGAAGCTGTAGACTGTGATGAGGTTTCCCCTCATTCTGCTCTTCTCCAGGCTGAACAAGCCAAGAGACCTCAGCTACTCTTCGTAGGGCTTCCACTCTAGGTCCTTCATCTAGAGGCTTCTTTGTAGGTTTATACCTTTCTTATATTGTGGCATGAAAGACACCAAAGCTCATTGTGAGATACTGGATTCAAATCTCACTGAATTATATATTTATATAGTCAGAGCCAACTCACTGTGAGTGTGTGTACAGGGGAAGGGCTGGGCTGTGCCTGCAGGCACACGGTGGGGCATGCTGGGGACACACAGGCTGCAGCCACATGGCCATGGGAGCCATAGCCAGGCTGTCAGTCAAGGAAGGCCTGCCCGGTACCCACCCACACCACATGCCCTGGAGCACCTGCCTGGCTGTGACACCCCTCACTTTGGCTAAGGGAACAGGGAGTGGTCAGTGAACCAAAGGTCCTGCCTGGAGAGAGTAGCCACAATAGCCCAGTCTCCTCAAAGCTGTCAATGTGTGACCTTCTAAGTGGTAATTCTTTTTCTCTCTTTATTCTTTCTTCTCTTAATCTCTCTTCCTTTATTCTTTTCTTCCTCTTGTAGGTAACCTAAACACATATTGTCTGTACCTCACTTAGGTGGCATGGAGTTTGTGTTTGCTGGGTATAACAAGAGTTCTCTATAGCAATGCTTGTTAGTCCTTGTAATCTGCTGTAATGCTTTTGTGAAGTTCCATGTTATTTTTGTAAAACCTTTTCTACCAAAACACCTATATGCTCACTAAATTTAAAGAAATCTCTTAGAGAAAAATGTGTAGTTTTTTTTGGAACATTAACTCAAGCTATCAAAGAACCAATGGCTTTACAGGAGTTCGTGTGAGCGAAATGTCCTGGAGCCTAAAATTAAAAACATACACCTGGTAGAGTGTGAGGCTTTGGGACTCGGGTGTAACACTTATCAGAGCTCCCACAGCCACAGTGTGGCTGGAACCCTCCATCTATCACAGCAGCATCTGATTCTAATCTTTTTGACTCAAATAAATGCTCGGTCTAAACATAAAGTCTGCACACCTCAAACAGATGTAGACACTGTTTATGCATAAATAGTGAAGAGAAAACAAATCTGCACTGCTCTTTCATGTTGTCTTTTCTTTTATAATCCTAAAACTGATCAGATTGTAATGTCAACTCAGCCCTTCTCTGTTGGTTATTTTTAATGTAAAGTTGTGTATCTACTCTCTATAGTGCAAAGTAGCACCTAAAATCATAAACTTCTTTTGTTTTCTCACTCATTAAAAGCAATGTTAGGGAAACAAACAAGGTCCTTAAAATTCTAGCCTGTGATATCTAGCATGAACATTCCAGTATGGAATGAATTTATCGTAGCAATTCTACCACAGAAGAAACACCATTAAAAGTACACAGACTGTAAAGACTGCATTTTGGACCTATTCTGCCTGCATGTTTTCCTAACAGAAAATGCACTTCCCATGGCTTGGATCCATATAGGCCAGCTGAGATACCCTGGGCTGGCAACTGTTCTACCTCCTTCTGGAAACAATGATAAAAAAATGCTATTTTCACTGCTGATGGGCAGCTGGGTTCATTTTTACTTCTGTCTCTAAAATGTCAATCCTGATGCTTGCCTGAGCACTCCAGAACTCCTCTTGCCCACAGAGTCCTCATGAAACCAGGAACTCCAAGAAGGACAGTGAAAAGGGATTGGAAAATGGATAGGTGTGCTCAGAAAATTTTGTGGAGATTTTTCTAAGTAAGGAAGTATCTGTGTGCTGTGTCTACTCAGACAGCAAAAGTCTATAATTGTGACAGGAAGATTGAAATAAAATTCTGTGTGCTTTAGAGGAATGATGTTTGTGAGAGAGTAAAGGAGGGGACAGTTGGTATTATATGGAATATAATTAAACAAGAAAACTAAAATATCTCACATGCGGAAAGTCCTTCATCTTTTCTCAGATCTGATCAACCTCTACTTTCCCACAGACAAATTTTTTCTTACTTCATTTTTTCACTTGGGTGTCCTTTGGCTGTATAAATGTAAAAGTGAAGGTCAAGGTATTAACAAGACAGCAGGTATGCAAAGGAGAGTCAGAAATCCTGAAAACATTGCGAAACTGGAAGTCTGGGTGGATCAAAGCCAATATACCTGCACGTTCCCTTTAATTTTATGCAAATAAATTCAGATCAATGCTAATATATGCATTTTAAATACATGCCCCTTTGCTCAGTAGTATAACAGATGTGTAAATCACAGAGTGCAGAGATTTCTCACAAGGTACTAACAGACTGTTGAAAGAATCTGAAATGTTTTTAAAGAACATGAAATGTTTTTACTTGTTAAGGAAGAGTTTAATAGTAAGAAACTTTCAGGTAACTGAAAAGTGTTCTCTTAGTGGAGACTTTTTCTTCTACTCATCTACCTATCTCTGCTTTTACCTTTATGCCTTTGATCTTTCAAATCCCTCTTTAATGTGTATTTTTCCATCCCACTTTCCAGAGATTATCTTCTATAAATTGAATGCCTACCATGTACCCCATATTTTAACACTTTGTTGATGCCAGACCTTTTGCTGTTCTACAGGAAATTTGTGTGCTTTTATTGTATCACCTAATATAAACCAAGTCTAGCTCTTGGGGAACAGTATGATTTTGACACACAGTCAACTCAATAAATAACACATTTTTCCCTTCCATCTTTTAAGGTTTACCAATAGCAATTTGCAGCCAGCTCCCTCAAGAAGCCTAAAAGTGACATAACAAATAAAAGTCCCGTTTAAACAATGCATTTGAACAATACCTTGCTTTACAGTTCACATGTCTTTAAGATAACAAATGACACATTTCTGGAGGGTATGGGTTGTAATCCATATAGATATAAAACCAGCACACTTTCAATTTTTGTTTTCCTTGGCAAGAAATGATGTTTATTTTCACAAATACTTAAAGGCTTATTTCCATATTTCACAGGGGAGGACGAGGACTGACCTACCATTGCAGAAGAGCTTTCAGCAAAGGAAATGAATCTCTTAAATGTGTTACTACTAGAGTTGGATAAGTAATTTCTTTACTGAGCCAAGCATTTTCCTTATATTTTGTGCTTCAAACTCTCTTGGAAATTATGTGATTTACATTAATATATTTATGTGTCATTGTACAAATGAATTGCAATTCAGTGTTATTCATTATTTGTTGTATATGTCTTGGTCATTTTGCTTCAAGAAACTCACTGAAAAGCCAACAACTTTTAGCACTTAGAATGTCTTTTTTGATTATAGGAATGGGAAAGGAGGAACAAAAATTGTGTTTGTGTGAGAGAGCCAAGGAAAGCATACTTTTTGATTTTTCCTTGTGAAAAGTGGGGATGATGGCATTTTCTTTTTCCTTAAACCAGGTCATGTCAAGGAAAAATTTTGGAGTACAGCTGGATAAACAAGTGAGTCAGCACGATGAAGAGGCCAACCTCAGGCAGAGGGAAGGATGAGTGGAAAGAGAGGACCAGTCTGGACCTCCAACTGGGTGAAAAATGAAGATGAGGAATGATATACTGAGGGAAAAAATTATGCCACCACCTATAATGTGGAACCACTGCATTTATTAAGGTGCCTGTTCCTCCCTTTGGAATTCAACACCAAACACTAGTTCTTAATTGTCTGGTCACTTGAGTACAGAAGCTTGTTTGAAAAAGGAGCAGCTGGGAGCTGTACTGTGTGGTACTTTCCTGTCTCTTATGCAAAAAAGTAATATTTCAGACAGTGTCCAAGAATAGATCAAATTCATCTATCTTCTGCTTACCATCAGTCATGAAACAGAGTGGGTTTTTTTCTTTTTTTTAGGGGTGTTAACTTCCCTGGACTTCAGAGAATGCAGCTTTCTAGTTGTTCTTATGCTGTAGATGTTCTAAAAAGAACACATTAAGACAGTGATAATGATGACGTGTCTAAAAATGTCCTGATTTAGTATTAATAATTTTATATTTTAAATGGGAATAAAACAACTACTAGAATAGCAATAAACAATGTAAAAAATAATTCTCAAATGTTTCTTCCATCAAAGTGATTACATTTTTCTTCCCTGTGTTACAGTTGAGAAAGCTTGAAAACATGCTAATAAGTAAGCACCAACAAGTTATTACCAACTCTTTTTGTTTACTATTTTGACTATAGATTGATTCATTTCTTGACATGCATCACAAATGCCTGCAAATTTCAAGCCACTGCTTTCTATGTCTTCCACACTAAGTACGATGCCATATATCTTAAGTACAGTCTGTTGTGTACATGAGTAGCAAACCCCATTGCTTTCAACACTGCCTGAATGCTCCCAAACTTCTCCCCATCCTGCTTTCTCCCTGCTGTTGTATATCCTAATGTTACCTTACCACTACGTTTTCTTGGCTTAAATAATTATCTTCTTTTTCTCTCAAAATAGCTAACACATACTTTTCTAGATACACAAATCTTAAAAAAAAATAAAAAATATGGAGCTAAATATACCAGGAATTTTGACATGAAAAGCAAAGATTGCTTTCTTCTGACTGATGCATTTTCCCTGTTACTCAGTCAGAGCTGCTTGATTATACAGGAGACACAGAAGTTGTTATTCACACATAAAGCACCTTCTTGCTGTCAAGGAATTTCTGTGAATTATAAATTTCTTTCAGTCAATCAACAGAAAGTGTGCATGAAAATGTTTGGATGATTAATGTGGATTAGCATTCCTAGTTTCTAAAGCTTATACAATGCACTCAAAGTAGTAAAACTGAGAAAACCCTGCCCTCTATCTCCATATCAGGTGACTATTCTTGCATAGTTAGGTTCTAGAAGGCTGGTTTGGGGAAGGACAAGAGAGGGATGGATTTGGTGCAGATCTGGATTTACTGGAGAGTGTGAATAGAGCAGCAGTCCTGCCATCTCTCAAAAATAGCACTAACAAATGCATTAATGCATCAATATCAAGTGAAGCAGTCAAAAACTACATCACAAACCCCTTGGACCACACTCACGAAAATGGAGAACAGGAACAGATAGTGGAATATGCCAAAGGTTTCTGGCAGGAGATGAAGAATTTGCATGCCTGCAAGTGGGAAGACTACCAGGAAAAAGCATAGAAAAGGGAAAATATACTTTGTTGATTTTTTTTTTCTTTCAAAATGCAATGCTGTGCTAAGAATTCCAGCTGTCATATTTAATTACTACATGTATAAAATTCATCATATTCACATATTCAAAAATATTTTAACATATTCAAAAAAGAATCAGACTAGAAACCCCCAGCAAGTTAAAGACAGCAATAGCTGAAATAAAGGTAATCAATCCCAAAGGCTGAAAAGTAACCAGCCCTCCCTGAAAAATGAAAAAGATAAAAACAGAGCACTCCAGAAAAGCCTAGGGTTACCTGCTCACTAATTGAAAGGTTTTTTCCTGAGTTAGTTGCACCCATTTTCAAAATAAGAATTAGGCTATGCAGCAGAAAAAGGGTGGTCACTTTGGTGGTCAGCAAACAGGTACAGCTATAGGGTCTAAATGCCCTCAGGTCTCCCTTCTGTAGGTCCAGCAACCACGGGTCAGTTCCTGCCACCCGTACATCCTGCAAGTCAGTTCAAAGAGTAATCTAATCCAGCATTGGTAGAAAGCTACGTATTTTAGATTTCATGCTCTTCGGTAGGAAGAAATGGATGCTCTGTTCCTTTTCAGAATACTGTTTGTATCATATAATCTGAGATGATATGATTTGGAGCCATTCAAGTAGAAGAAAGTTAAGCTAAACAGTACCAACCACCACTTATGCTATATGTCCTGAAGAAGAGCTTTTTTTTATTTTTTTTTCTGGCAATTTAACTTGAATCTTGTGTCAAAAGAAAGTGCTTTTCACTTTTTGTTTTGCAAGCTTACAAGAAATGAAGATATGTTAAGGCCATCTGATTGTTCCAGGGAAATCTTAATGATGCAGTTAAAATTTAAATAATGAAATCTGTGTTAGATACCAATACCAAAAATAGTAAATTAATTTTCCAACATGCATGGGCTCAAAAAATTGTATATATGTGAAAAATGTTCACAGGAAATCATCTTGGCAAAATAAATGATTAATTGATAGCTTCTCAAAGAGAAACATGTCTGAGTACCCTATCAGTTTCCTAATTCTTCCATTGCAGATGAAGAAGATGGAGAATATATGCATAGACCATGACACATCTATCTCACTACCAAACAACAAAGGTCAATAATTTTCTCTAAAGAGGAATCAGGGCTGTTTTATGCTTCTAAAATCATAACAGTACTGTACTAATTCTGTATTGAAAATTCTTAATTAAGACCCTGGCCCTTGTCCTAAGTAGAAAATAACATTAGAAGTAGACACAGACATCTATACCTAAGTTAATCATCTCCTCTCAAGGCATACAAGAGGCACTTGTAGGGCATAGTTCATCCTTTTAGTCCTTTCCTTTCATCTGGAAATGCTGTCCTTAAAAAATGGATCTTAGAATTATCAGTCCCTGTTTCCTTAGACAGCAAAGTGCTCATGGGATGACAATGCAAATGTCCACTAGATAAGGTCCCTAATTCTTGGTGTTTTGTTAGGGTTTTTGTTTGTTTGTTTTCATGGCTTGTTTTTGCTCTTTGTTTGTGGGAGTTGTTTTTTTGCTTACTTGGTTGGGTTGTTTTTTTCTCTCAGAGTTTTATTTCTTAGTATATCATCCATCATTCTGAAGTTATTTACATCATTCTGAAGTAATTAGGACCATAAGACCCAAGACTGAAATCAGCACATACAGTATGCTGCTAATCAGCTAGTGATGTCTCTGTATCCATTTCTTAGCTTCGAGTTTGTCTTGTCACTCTGGCTTTCACCACATTGTTCATTCAACAAGTGGGATAGCATTACCTGGTGGCTCTGAAAGTGTCTGCTAAGGAACTTCCGGTCATTCCATTAGTCCTTAGACTTGCTTGTACTGTCTTTTTCAGTTTAATAAATGTCACACTCTGATTCCTGGATATCTTCTTTATATCTTTTCTTGTGAGATTTTCTACCATTTCTTTCTTTAATACGACACCATGACTGAAGGTCAAAATTTAATTCTGTCTCCAAGAATTGGCACTTTGGATCTTCTTGTCCTGGGTCTGTCTGCAAATCTTCAGAAAAGCTTCTTCATCCCATCAAGCCTTATAACCCACATATGGACTGAATCATTACTGCCAGCTGTATCTCTAGTCCTCCCACTCAACTGCCTGTTTTCTCTCCTCTGCTTTCTGACCTCCATGGCTTTAAAAGCTTGAAAAGAATTGCTTGAGTATTCCATAAAGAGTTGAAAATTAGAAATGAAGAACAGCCTAAAAATGTGTAGGGTTTACATCATTGTTTTAGACCAGTCTTGTGACTCTTTAATTGCCTGACTCACAATTTTTGAATACTTACAGGTGGCAATACCATCACCCTCAGTGTGATAGAGAGGCTTGGGCCTCCTTATCCAAGCTTGATGGTATAATCAGTATGTGTAAGCAGCATAAAATGTATATACTTTCAATAAATAGATAAAAAAATCCAAAGAGGCTTAACTACTTTCTACAGAAAATAATAGGGATCAACGGAAGTAATACAGATCCTGGAAAAAAATGCAAGACATCTATAGAACAAAAGAGATGGATTTTTTTTTTTTTTTAGTCTTTTGTGCCCTGTATGAGTTTTCAGGACAGTTGCTTATAGAGCCTTAATGCGACATTATTGTAATATTTTACCTATAAAACATAGAACACACTGCTTTGCATTTCTGTAGATTCAGAGTTGGAATTCGGCTGTCATACATGATTCTGTATATTCTATCATTAAGCATAATGAAAAAAATGCTGCCCCTTTTTCAAAAATTCACAACACATTCCTGTTTAAGTAAAAACCTACTATACATTTATGCAGTCATTTGCTAAGCTGAAATTAAGAAGGCCAATGACTTGTGTAATAAAAAGATTGAAGTAATAAGTTCTTTAAGGTCAAATCCACTTGCCATTAGCTGAATATCTGCAGCATTAAATTGTGTAGTTGTAACAGAAGCAATGTTTTAATGCACTCATCTGAGAATGATATTTCAAGATGAAAACAAGAGAGACTGACAGGTTAATGCTTTCCTCAGAATGACTTTTCAAACTAAATTTTTGTATTTTTTTCTAATTTCTGAACAGCTTAACTCCCCATGAATACCTATCATATTTTGTGGGTATCCCAGCTCAAAATGTTTTAGCTCATAGCTTCTCCAGGTTGGTTGAACATGTTTTATTTGACATAAGACTCAACAGCTTTCCCTACTCTATGTTATCTAGTTAGCTCAAAATTATGAAGATGAATTGTGATGATCTTAAATGGAAAATTTAAACACATCAAAATTATGAAGATGAACTGTGATGATCTTAAATGGAAAATTTAAACACATAGCTACATTACCATCCTTTAGCACTTCATCATGACATTCAGTGGTTCTTTTGTGTTAAGAATATCAAATTGCTCAAATACAGGCATGGCATATATTTCTCAGTGAGTACAATATCTCAGAGTTTTGTGAGATGTATCCAAGTACCCTGTGGTCCTAGAAAAGCACTGCTTTGTGCAGATACAATAGCTTGTGAAACATGATTAAATGTGATAACGCCTTATGGCAGACATTATATACTTTTGTTATTATTCCTCAGAAACAAAGAAAATAATCTCCATCAAAGATGTTCATCCAAGAACATATCTATTACTTTTTTATTTTTTGAATTTATTTAGCCTTTTATGTCTCACTGAAATGGTTTTTAGGAAGAGTACATTTTGAATCAATATTTCTTTATGCCCCAGGGGCCCTGCTTTGCTCCTCTATTGTCACTTTGCTTTACAGATATTAACCTCCCACATGTAGACTAAAACAACCAGGGGAACATTCATATTTCAATGTATAATGTAAAAAACCTCATGTATCAAACTGGGACAGAACAGTAAAAATAAACATTTTACATACGTTTGAAGTAAATAAATGTGTCCCCTGCCAAAACTTACAATGTTTTTATCATTCTTGTTGTAAACGCTCAGCAGAACAAATACAAATAGATTATGACAGGGCTGTGATATAGCAATTACTGCTCTATAAACTCAGTAGATACTAATTATTTAATAAAATAGTATGAAAAACAATTTCATGGAGCAGAAAGTCTTCATGTGCACGGCTTGAATTACAGCAGGAAATTAGAAATACACGTTTCAAGCTGAAAGCAGCACTCAGATAGGGAAGGTGGAACATGCTCTTCCCCTAAAAGTGCTGACAAAAGAGTATTGATGGAAAGGAATTATATCAAGACAACACCTCTCCCTCTCACATCTACAAACATGAACAAATGTGACTGAACCTGTTAAAGACCATAAAGAAGGAAGAGTTGTTAAAGAGGGAGCATGCTTAGATAACTCTACCAAACCAACTTTTTCACAGAAACTCTTTCCTCAAATCCCTATGAGAAAAAGAGCAAGTCATAAAAATCCCCAGGAAAGAACTAAAAGAAGCTCTTCTTAGGGACTTCAGCTCTGCCTTCCCCAAATGAGCATTAAACTTTGTTCTCACACCAGAAGGATAAGGGTGCTGAGAAGTACACAGAAAGTTCCAAATTGCAGATCTGACTATGACACTGGCCTTGCAACATATCTTGAACAAAACAAGCCAGTTACTTTCTTTTTCTCTTGGAACGCTCACAAAACCTTTCTGGTGCTCAAACTTGAGCAATGCCACTGCAAGATTAGACATAAAATTTAATCCATCTAATAGTGTTGGATTAGGTTTTCTCCTTTGATCTCTCTCCAATGTTATGTTCTCTCGGGAAGAGTTTGTAAAGGCTTTGTTCTTTCTCAGAAACTAAGTATTCTTTGCATACCTTAACTATGTCATTTATTTCTTCTGGGGAGATTGTGCAGATTTGATTATACAGATAAATAATTAAGTAGACTTAAGTGAAAAGCTCAAATAACATGAGGAGGAATGTCAAATATGGACAAGCTGACTCCTATATATTTGTCGTTTATAGTGAATAAAAAGACTAATGTGAAAGGTATATATTCTCCTTTCAAGGGCAGCAAGGGAGTCATTCTTTCTGTCCAGTTGTTGCCGCAGAAAATTCCTGTCTTTCTACTACAATACCTATTACTCTGAAATTAAAGATGGAATTAAATGAAAAAAAACCATGTTCTTTTCATAGTACTAATGAATTTTTTCCATGTGTCCTATCCAGAGAAATATGAATTTATGTTATATTGTCCGAATTGTTTAAAATGTTTGTGGCAAAATGTTCAAAGATTATAAAGAAGGCATTTGGAGAAAACTAAATATTAAGAAGAAAGTGTGGTATACATTTCTCTATGACTGAGGAATGCAATTTACATATAATACAACTTTTCTGTAATCTTTTAGATTTGTTTTTAATCTGAAACTTCAGACTCCAAAATCTGAGTTTAAGGTCTAGGCTGTCACCTTGGAAGATAGAGGTTCTGCCTCAACCTGAGGGATATCAAACACAGAGGTCTACCTAACAGCCAGTCTTCCCTGTCTATTAGGTTATTCCCTTGATGGATGGAGTGTGTGAGGATGGAAGAAGAGGATAAGTTCCTACCAAGAGCAGGCAATCTGTCAAGACAGGTCTAATAGATCAGGAGTATATCAAAGCACAGAGAGGCTGCAGCCCAATGGTGAGAACAATTGGCTATGAGTGGGGAGATCAGAGCTCTTCCTGAGGCATTGCTGTTTTATCTCTGCAGCCCTTGTTTGGACCTTCATTTCACTGACAAAGGAAAACAAGAAATTAAATAATATATCTTTCTTGTCAGAATGGATTCCTTCCTCAATCGAATGACAATACTTGCTGACAAACAGAAGCCAGGTGGTATAATATATGAGTTTTTAGTGTGCGTACTGTCTCATGAAATTTTGTTTATAGCATCATGTTGCCACTGACAATTATATTGGCACGTAGGCTGAAAAACAGTTGCTTGGTGGAGGCAAGGCATAATGAATAATGATAAATATCTATCCCAAAGGCAGATGGTACACATCAAGTGCTATGTTGGTCACCTTTTTGTTTGGACTTACTTAACATCTCAATGAACATCTTGAGAAAGGACATAAATAACATGGCATTCAAATTTGCAGATGATAGTACACATGGATATTTTGTGAAAACTAAGGCTCTATAGTTCTCTGAAGGTCATGGCATAATGAAATTAATTTTGGGGACAATGTACATGAAGTGGCAAAATGTAAATGGATACTGATGGGGGAAGACAAACCAGAAAAGGCAGTGAAGCACAGAGAGTGAGATAAATCCCCAGTTCAGGTTCCTTGAATGAAATACCCTGTTCCTGTTCTCTTTCACTAAGGTTTCCCACATATGTCAACTTCAAAACCATCCTTCCTTCTATTTACCTCTGCCAAAATTTTCGCCTAAACCATACTACCCTCCTTCCATGACTACTCCTGCTTCCTTCTCTTTGATTTCATTTTTTTCATGCAAATGCTTCAAATTTCTAATGCCACAGGTTTTATCTGGGAAAAAATAACTATTCCCCTATGTGAACTCAGCGGCCATCATCCTCTATAATGCAGAACTGTGCTGTGCTTCCTCTTCCCACTGTCTCCTCTGTTGCATTTGTGAGACTATGCTAGTCTGAAATGGAGAAAGAATAAAAGCACATGGACTGAGTGAGCTCCCTCTCTCCAGGGGAAGATATTAAATCATCTAAGGGCTCTAGCTGCAGCATGGGGGTTTTAGATGAGACAGTCCCATCTCTTCCTTTGGCATCTCTGGTGTGTTCTGTTTCTTGATTGCTTATGTAAGACTGAAGGCATCTGTTCTCGTTCTCCTGTCCTTGCATAAGGATACTGAATCTGTAATCACACAAGCTATTTATTTCATTCAGGTGGTCACTTTTCAAAGTGATTACCAGACATAAATTGGGATTTTTCATTTAGCGTTACAAAGTACAGAAAGCTTATACCTTCTTTGCTTAATCCTAGAAAAACAAGGGCCAAATCAGGTTTTGGTTTTATTCCAAATGTTATTCACCAGGAAAAGCTGTTTTTATGGCAACAGTCATACCATGAAATCAAGTGATTTCACAAAATAAACATGAAATAAAAATACATTACGTTAAATGGTCTGAACTGGGTAAAGTTAAATTCTTCACAATATGTATATTTGCTTATTTTTATTTCACAAGTGTACATATGAATCTGTGTTCAGGAACAAATATACATTTTAGATTTGATCATTTTCCCATTTTGTAGGCATATTCTGATATTTTCTGAGCTACAATTTGTTCCCATTTGATATTGTTCCATATTTTTGCTGTCTTCAGGTTTTTCACAATTTGGAGGTACTATACCCTGATACACAAAAATTAAAGTCATAGCAGTGCCATTCTTTTCAAATCTGTATCACTATATGTATTCCAGCAGGTTATTTCATATTTAAAGGGCTGCACTGAAGAGATGATAATAGGAAGGGCAGTATAAACGTAGAAAAACTTCTAAAACATAACAGCAGGAATCCAGTTAACGCTTATGAAAGTGATGAGATAATTATCACCATCCCATACAATTTCTCCTGAGGGAATAATTCTTCAGTATGTGTGGTGCCAGAGTTGTGAAGTTACCTGAATGGATCAGGAATGGTAAAACCACAGAGACAGTGCTTTTACAAAATTAAGAGAGGGTGAGGGTAGGGCAAGGCACTACACTGCAAGAATTTTACTCATCACTTACCAAAAGTAAAAGTCATTCTGCTCACTGCCATAGAAGAGCAGAATTAGGGTAAGCAAGATCACAGCTTCAATGTAAATAGGCATGACCTATTTATACTGTGAGTATTTTTGTGTGAGGGATTACTTGGCACATTTTCACAGGGGCCAAAAAGAACTATGAAGTCACCCAAACCCATTGCTTCAGCTGTCATGGGATACTCTTCTTATGTCAGTTATCCTATTCCAAGTTCAACAAGCAAAGCAGGTTTCGCTAGGAAACCCAATACATTATTTGCCCTGTAAAAATGTGGTAAGGCCAATGTGAGGTGCCACTGGAAGAGCCAGGCAGTATTCTCAGATGTTCACAAGCAGCCAGCATTAAATTCAGAAGAGGAAGGCAAAACATAGGTAGTACTTTCTGATCTAACTTGAAAAAAACCTTCTCCCCACTGTCCCTAAATCTGGCCATCAGCACAGCACTAAATTTGTCAGGCTGTTGAGTCAGAGCTGTGAAAGAAAATTTGCCCTGACTGGTAGCACTGGGGGGTACCCTTCCAATGTCCTCCTTCTGGCTCCTGCCAGCCCTCAGCACTTTGAAGGAACACAGGAATTAATGCATTTGGCCCATACAGTATACGGAAAAAACAATCCTTTCTGAAGTTGGCAGTGGAAATGACTGAATCCCTGGAGCATCCAGTGCCTCAGTTCAGTGATGAGAGTGTTCTGGGTGATGTAGGGCAAGGCAGAGCTTTCTTTCTTCCCTGGCCTGTGAAGAACAAGCAGAGGTTATTCTCCATTTTGGAATGGCCCTTTGAATACTCTTATGGCAAAATAAAGGTATGCATCCAGTAGGCAGGAAACCAAGTTTTTATTCTTTTTGCTTGCTTTCTTCAACATCAAATTGCTCACTTCCAATATATTATTTTCCTTTTCCTCACAGAGTGGTTGTCATAGTGCTGAAATGCTCGCATATATCTTTAAATAGAACTTCACAGAAGTAAGAGAGATTAGTTAGAGGGCAGTGAGTGAGTAGTTTTGTACCTTTAGAAAAATAGGAAGGGTGGCAGCAATAATTGTGATCAGATCCAAAATGATGAAGTAGACTGTTAGCTCTACAACAATCAATGCAAAATGTCAAGACTTTGTTCCTAGATCCAATGTCAGAGAACTTACACAAATCTAAAACCATAAAGGAAGAGATATGAAGTGCTATAAAGGGTTTGAAACAATGTTTTTCTCCCAAGCCTGACTCCTGTCTTCTCCCTCTCCATCTCCGTCTCCGTCTCCGTCTCTGTCTCCCTCTCTCTCTCCCTATTCTTCTCTCTCTTCTTCCTGTTCCTCTTCTTCAGTGTTTTCTATGTCTCTCTCAGAAGGTCATGTAAGTAATGTCTGATGTGAATTATCCAGTCTGTACCCAGAATGATACAGATCATCTGTCAGGATTCCCAGTAAATTTCTGTTAAAGTGCAATGTAAGAGCAGCAATCTGTGATGGAATTCTAGTTCATCTGATCTTGGTTAGGAAAGACTTGCATTTTTCAAGGCCTTATTTCATCAGACAACTGTGTAGTATCTCCCTAAAGCTGTGAGATTTGCCTGTTCAGATAAGAACATTGTTTAATGATTAATGCATTTGTAGTACAGTTGTGCCACGAACACCTTTCAGCACTTTTTGGCATAGGAATTTGGGAGTTGAATGGAGTTCTGAATATCTCATTCATTTTGTTTGGACATGACTGTTTTTTGTCATCTTTCCTGCAGCCCCACTATACATTTTGCATTTCATTTCATTTATATGGACCCTTACTCCACCCTGGTATGCCATTATCTTCTCCAAGCTTCACCACATCTAGAGATTACATAAGCCCTTCTCAGCTGTGATCTAGCACCATATTAATATATAAAAAATGTTCAAGGACAAGCCAAATGTGCCAAAGACTAATCTGAACTCCAGTAAAGCAACAATCTTGTATAATGCAATCTTGCTCTCCCTTTTCTCGTTCTTCTTCATATCCCATGTTGCCTTTTGAAATGTATTGTCCACTGCAGTTTGAGTCTTCAACTTCCAACCTCTTTTCTATCCTCCTGCACTAAGCTCTGTGAATTTTAGCAGGAGCTCTGTGCATTAGGTCATGCTTCTTGGCACTGACCACAAATTGGGCACTCTGAGTTTTTCTTCTGAAGAAGATCATTGCTCATCTGTATTGTACTGTTTCCATCCTTAGTATTTGAAAACTAATGACATTATTAGCATCCAATCCCCAAATGGGCAGAGGCAGTTTGATTTCTCCCAACCCATCAAAGACAGAAGTGTTAAATGTTACTTTGAACTTTTCCAATAACACTGATTCTGCAGCATCCCTCAACACCTGCCTCCATTATCTAACCATTTGTAGGCTTGTAAGAATTCCTTAATATTGAACCTGTCTTTTTTCTCATACAAAGTAAGCCAATTATTTTTTACTCTGTTCTATTTGACAAGAAAGGAGGGTGAGCTCTGTCTGTATTCATGGTGCACTTACAAATGCCTTCTTTTCCTGCTGCTCTCATTTTATCTGTTCTCCTGATATGTGTTGCAAAGATTTCTCATTCTTTTTTCTCTCACTGAATGTTGATAAAACAAAACATATTCAAAACCAGCCTGTCATTCTGGGAACAATTTCTTGAATATAAACTTTCCAATCCACAATTTTAAAAATAGTAGTCTAGAAGAGTGTGCTGTGATTATTTGAAAAGAAACTGGAAACAAACAGGATGTTTAGAATCTTAGTAGAAAAGGTGGAATCATAGTTTTGATGTATAAACATTCCTGCTTCTAAAATAACACTTCCAACAAGATAAAAAATGAAACAGTCTTATATTTGATGGAATTAAATCTTAAACAATTCAGAATCTTGTTAGGAATTTTCCACAAGGATCCGTGAACCTTTTAATATAGCTATTCAGTTTTGTAGAATGTCTTGTATGATATTTTCTACTGAATGAGTTTTGCATATAAAAATGCATGAGGCAATAACATTTATCTCCAAAGCCTTGTGTGACTTTAGTAATAGAAGGAGATTCCAGAGTGATACTTGGAAAATTAAATTCAGTTTATTTATAATGCAACAGCATAGATAACTTCTTCTAGATACTGTCCCATCACCACCTGATCTGTGGGGGACAGACAAGTTCTATTAGCCTTCTTGGCCCATTCAGTTACTGTCCTCACTGCAGTTTGACAGAGAATGAAAATCCAGTATGCTGTTTTTGCCAGGAACAAGTCAGAACTGAAACCCACCAAACTCATTATGTGTATGGGACAATTAACTTGCAAAGAAGAAGATTTTTTTTCTCCTGATAAAATGAGTATGGCTAAGTCAGATGGACTGCATGTACAAAGATGCATCTCAGAGCAGAAATGACTTGAGTTATTCAATTCTTTCCAGAAATCCTCACCAGTCACGTAGCTGATGGAAGTTCTGTGTACTGGACTCTTAAGCTGCAATTACAATTAATGGTGGTTTATGGAGAGAAATCTAGTCTCACCATTTTATGGGAACTTGATTTTTTTCTTCTTTCTTTCTTCTTTTACCCTCTGGAAACAGTAGAGCAGAAAACTCACGTAACTCACAAATCATGTCTGTAGCTGCACTCAGGTTCTTCTCATTCTAGAAGCATCAAACAAATCTTATCAACCTCCATTTCTCCTCATCACAAAATACTCTACTGTTTCACTCATCTGCACTTTGTCCTCCCCTGCAAAACTATGATTGATGTTTTCTATCAGTATATGCTAACCTACCTTCTAGGGTAATTTATTTTCTTAATAAAAGTTAAGAGCTGGTGGTTTGCTACTGCATCACATGTGCTGCTAATCATCCTGATGAGTAGGCTGTCAAAACCAATTCCTTCCAAAAACAGGGGAAATAATTTAGAAAGCAGATACACGGACCTGAAAATAGGGAGTTAACAGACAAATAACATTTTTTTTGATTGTGCTTATGATGATTCAAGAGAACTGCATTGAACTAAGAAAAACAAAAAAATCTTTAAATGAACCTTATGGTTCATCAGATTTGTGGACTTCTGTCCTTCTAGAAACTCTTTAGTATCCTTGCTTAAATACCTCTTAATTGATATGACCCACTTGGGAAAAAAATGGGAGGAAAAAAGAAGGAGGAGAAAGGCTGAATTCATAGAGGAGAACCAATGCTTAGTGTAACATTAGTTACATGAACATGAATTAATGTTTAAGCAATTGATATTTGAGAAGGTGTATTACTAAGGAGGAGTTTGGTTTCCTCAGTAATTCATGCAGTGGACCTAGTAACAAATTAATAATGAGAAACTAAATGCTGGCTGGAAAATCAGAGAAACTTGGTGAACAATAAACATGAGATTATTAAATAACTGTGATGGCTGTCCAATGGTAAAAATATTTTTAAAAAAAGGGTTGGGGGGGGATTAGAAAAAAAAAATGCAAATCCATTTCAGATAGGTAAGGAATGAAGATTAAGGTCTTCCAGCACTGTTTTTTTTTTTTTAGCTATAACGTTTATTTTTTTCCCCCAACACTTCTCCAAATGATCTTGTGAAGCATTTTTGTGCAATTTACAAATGACCATGGGAACTGGAATTGCCTATGGAATAGATGATTAGAAAACAGCAATAACAAGGAAAGCAAGGACACTGAAGTCAATATGGATTGCCTATAATCTCCCTTAATTAGTTCTGTAAATCCTGCTGTACCAGCAGTGCCATCCAGAATCATTTCACAACTGTTTACTGACAATGCAGATACAAGAATCGGGGTGGGAAGGCTTGTACTTACTTTCAGGAAAGAGTTATATCGGGTGTAATATAAAAGCAGCTTCATCACTTACTAATGAAAGGTATGTTTATTACAATCATAATTCCTAGAATTGTGTGTGTGTAGATTATGATTAGGCATAAAACTGATATATTTTTAGGTTACATGACAAAAGATTTCCTTCCTCTGGCAGTGTGTGCTGGATTTTGAAACAAGTCTGCCCATGACCACGAATTTAGAAGATGAAAAGATCACTTCCAGTCTTTCAGTGATTCTATGAAACATTAGTCAATTTTTCAATGGAAACCTGGATAGGAATATGATTCTGTGTTTGTTTGTTTGTTTGTTTGTTTTAGTGCACACGTGACTATGTTCAGAGATAATGAGCAGATACCATTCCTTATGTTGTGTCAGAGTATATTCTCAGTGCTGCCTTGGTGCACCTGAAAAATGAGATTTGCAGAGATTTGAGGGTTGCAGAGTGTGCATATGGAACTCAGATAGTGATATATGTATTGCAGAATGTCTCCTCACTACAGGGAATAATAACTAGTTGCATGTACTTTCTGCACTCTTGGATTGCAATTGTGGTTCTAGAGAAAAAAGCTTCTGGTACACTTTTGTAGGATGAAATTAATTCTGAAATTAAAATCAGATTTTTTTTTTCTTTTTTTTCCTCAAAGATTACACTATTTTCTGACATCAACAGCCTTTCAGATGTATTCTGCCAGTCATTAAATGTACAAATAAAGTGTGAGAGGGAAAAAAAAAACCAAACCACATTTTCATCTTTTTTGCTCTCTCCCTGATCTCCTCATTCTGAAGTTAGATCAAATTCACAAGAACAGGAAGACATTATGGGAAATAAAACAGTGGGTCTGTCTGTACTATACATCCCAGGAAAATATCAGAAGGATGTAAACAGTACTTCCTAACCATTTAAGGCTTGCAAATCCCAGCTCATAAATGGTTTGTAAATAATTAATTCAAAAATCTGCTGTTCTCTACAAGCACTAAAGAAATAAATGTACTGCATTCTGAAAGCAAAACATTTTCTTATCCTTTAAACGCTAATTCTTTGAAGCAACACAACGCTGAAGTCTGTAAAATTGTTATTTAGAGAGCAATAGGAAGGATATGTCCTGTAAAAAAAGGGTTTACCCTTTAGTAAGCTGGTTTCTACATCTAAAATTTTAATGTGCAGTTGGGCACTTGTCTAAATTTTAGTCAGTGGTTTCTGTTATCTAGTTTGCCCATCAAAATAACTGGAACTGCAATCCAGTGTCATAGAATTTAATCCTGACCTCATCATGCCTGGACTATGAATGAAATTAAAGCTCAGCACTGACATTTCTTTTAACTTTTTTTTTTTTTTAAAAAAAAAGAAATTTATATGTAGCTTCTCTGTTCTGTTTAGAAAAATATAGTGAAATTCTATACATTGACTGCACTGTTGCAGCGTACTGTTTCAGTTCTTCAGTTCACCCAGACCAGGTAGCTATGGTATTGTGTCATTTCCAAAATGCTGACTGAAAAAGTACATAAAGGAATTTCAAAATAACATAGGTGAGTCTACATATTCAGCCACAGTTGCTCATATAGAGCTGTTTCTCAACTTGCAATCATCTCTAAATACTTTTAAGTACACTGAACACTGGGTTAGCCAATGTACTGCTATAGGGACTTCTGCAAAAATAGTCTAAATTATTAAAAAAGGTGTTGTCTACAACAAAGAAAATGATTGTCTTCTTCTTCACTCTATATGTCTGGCTTAGTGGAGGAAGTAGAACTGAGAAGAGGACGGTCACACAGAAAAGCCAGGTTCACCAATCCCTATCTAAACTCCTGTTTCAGAAATAAAGTGAAATTGTAAAGCCAGTAACAGAACTAAAATTAGATTAAAAGAATTCCTGAACTTTCATGCATTTATTTTCATTCCCCATGCTGTGTCCTCCCCTGAATAAAGAAAAGATCTTAAATCTTTTCAGAATTGGAATTGATTTGGACTTTTTTTTTTTTTCCGAATTATGTTTTGGTTAAACATAACTTGTATTGGAAAAGATTCTTTAGTGTGAGAAAGACTGGTTTATTGTATGTGGGTATGACTAATCCAGGGAAGGGAATAAAAGTAATTAAATTCCGGATTGGCCCAGGACTAAGTAACAAAGACTAAATAGAGGGCAAAAAATTCTTTATTCCGTGGTGTGCCTTCATTGTGTATCTAATATGGAAGTCTAGTCCCAAATAATTCCAAACCAGTAAATCAACAGTCAGAAATGCACAGAGTGATGAAAGATATGAGGTGGCTTCTATTCAATTGTAGTGAGCAATTAGCTCACAGAAGAAGGAAGAGAGCTCAGATGAATTTCCATTGTATGACTATCAGTATCCCTGTATCCAGGCCCTCTCCTGTATTCTTCCTTAGGTATCTGCCATTCATCACTGCTGGAAACACAGTATTAGCCTCACTGATCCTAACTGGACATTTTATGTCATCCAGTACAGCTCTTCTTATGCTCTTATTCCTGGAACATACAGTTGTGCCCTATAGGTGCATTCCAAACCAAAAGATTTAATTTTTCATTTTAAAGTACTGGAAACAAGCTGATCCATGAACTGCAAATTGATGCAGCCAGGGTTGCTCTGAGCTTGCATCATTTTTCCCAACTGCCTCTGGGATGAAATAGGAGGCAAAAGATGTTTTCAAGGGTTTAAATGTACATAGTGCAAAGACCTTTGATCTTTGGTCTTTCAAAGTAAAAGAAAAGTGAAGTATCAATGGGTGTTACCTGTAAGGACTTTTTCCATTATCCACATCAACATAATGCAATGTCACAATTTTAATACCTTACATCTTTTGTTAAATTTGTTTGAAACAGTCCTATTACCATATAAGTTACCAGTGAAGTAAAAAAATAAATAGATGAAGACTAAACAAAAGGACAGATAGCTTGACTCTATAAGCTTTATTCCTTTTGTTCTGAAACCTCAGAACTTACTATGAAGTAAAATTGCCCTTTCCAGTGAGATCCATAGCTTTATTCTGTACTTTACTGATATACTAAGAACTACATTACATTCAGCCTCTGAATTACTATGCTTTTTAGATACTAAGGAGAGTTGTAGTGAACAAAGTTAGCTGCCTCATTTGTCATGTCTTTCTTCCATTACAACCTGTTTGCCACTACCCATCCGTCATCCACATGAAAAAGAAACTTCTCAGTCTCTTAAATCTGCCCTGAAGCACAAAAAAATGAGAGCTCCAAGTAAAAGAAGACATTTACTATTTACCCCAGTAAGCTGGGATGCCAAAGAGCCTGGAAACTCCAGTCTCCAGGTGTGGTCCCTTCTGAAATCTGTTTTTACATTCCCAGCCATAAACCCTCCTTAGCTTTCCAAAGTAACAGATGGGCTAGCAACAACAGTGACAGGACAAAAGTCTCTGAAAGGCCAATGAGGAGGAAAAACCTGTGACAGAAAAAGGTAAGAGTGGTTCTGGCTTTATGAAGAAGACAGAACTTCCTGTGGAAAGCAAGCAGTCTGTAAGCTGTCATGCTTCTCTGAAATAGTGGCATGTGAGTTCATTAGTGTCTACCTGCCACCTCCGTATTAGACTTCAAAATGTTTCTTGTACTGGCACAGATAAGAGGTTGATTGAGGGATCTGTCAAACTGCGCCACAACAAGCCATTCATCCTGTAGGAGTCAGACAATGAGAATCTCCTCCTTCAGGGGATATCGCTTCAAGTACATGTAAGCAAAAATCCAGGGTGTGCACCCCAGTTATCAGAGAATCACAGAATCATAGAATATACCGAGTTGGAAGGGATCCACAAGGACCATCAAAGGCCAACTCCTACCCCTGCACAGAACCATTCCCAAGAGTCACACCATATTCCTGGGAGCGCTGTTCAAACCCTCCTTAAACTCTCTCAGGCTTGGTGCTATTGACCACTTCCCTGGGGAGCCTGTTCCAGTGCCAAACCACCCTTTGGGTGAAGAACTTTTTCTAATATCCAACCCAAAACTCCCCTGACACAACTTCAGGCCATTCCCTGGGGTCCTGTCACTGGTCACTACAGAGAAGAGAGCCTGCCCCTTCTCTTTCCCTCACAAAGAAGCTGTAACTGCAATGAGGTCTCCCCTCAGTCTCCTCTTCTCCAGGCTGAACAGACCAAGTGCCCTCAGCCGCTCCTCATACGGCTTCCCCTCAAGGCCCTTCACCATCTTCATTGCTTTCCTTTGGATGTCCTCCAACAGTTTAATGTCTTTCTTATATTGCAGTGACCAGGCCCACACAAAGTACTCAAGGTGAGACCACACCAGTGCAGAGCAGAACAGTACAATCCCCTCCCTCACCTGGCTGGTGATGGTTTGTCTGATGCCCCTCAGGACACATTTGGCCCCCCTGGCTGCCAGGGCACTACTGACTCATATTCCACTTTCATCAACCAGGACCCCCAGGTCCCTTTCCTGGCACTCCTTTCCAGGATCTCACTCCTCAGTCTCTACCTACACTCGTGTTTGCCACATCACAGGTGCAGAATCCAGCACTTGCCCTTGTTTAACTTCATATGGTTGCTGATTTCCCAGTCCTCTGACTAGCTGAGGTCCCTCTGTGGGGCCTCCCAGCCTTCAAGGGACTCAACAGCTCCTTCAGGTTTTGTGTCATCTGCAAGCTCACTTAGTATTCCTTCCAGTCCTGCGTCCAAATCATTTATGACGATGTTGAAGAGCACAGGGCCGAAGAGGGAGCCCTGTGGAACCCCACTAGTGACAGGTCGCCAGTCTGATGTCACCCCATTCACTATTACCCTCTGTGCTCGACCCAAGAGCCAGTTGCTCACCCACCACAAGATGTGTTTATGCAGCTGTGTGCTGGACAGTTTAACCAGAGGGATACTGAGAGAGGCAGTATTGAAAGCCCTACTGAAATCCAAAAAGGTTACTTCCCTTGATCATCTAAGTCGGTTACCTTGTCAAAAAAGGAAATCAAGTTTGATAAGCAGTACTTTCGTCTCAGGAAGCCATGCTGGCTGTGACTGATGTTTGCGTTGTCTTTTAGATTTTTTCAATACCCCTCAGAATAAACTTCTCCATAATTTTACCAATCACGCAGTGAGACTAAGTGGCTCAGTTTCCAGGGCCATCCTTCTTGCCCTTTTTGAAAATGCCGAGAATGTTTGACAACTTCCAGTCAACTGGGACCTCTCCAGATTCCTGAGACTGTTCAAAAATAATCAAGAGAAGCCTCACAATAACTTCAGCCAGCTCTTTGAGTATTCTTGGATAAATCCAATCACATCCCATAGATTTACAGGGATCTATCTGGAGCACCAGGTCCCTCACAACTTCATTGTCAACTGGGAATTTGTTATTCACAGAGCCACGGTACTCCAGCACACCATGTAACAGGCTTCTGTCATTTCTGCACTGTCTTTTGCTATTAATATATTTTAAAAACCTTTTTTTATTGTCGCCTGCATTTCTGGACAACATCAACTCCAACTGAGCTTTGGATGCACAAATTTTCTCCCTACAGCAGCAAGCAGCATCTCTATGTTCCTCCCATGTCACTTGACCTTGCTTCCACTGGGTATACACATTCTTTTTTTGCTTTATCTCCAAAGGAAGATTCCTGCTTAGCCAAGCCAGCCTTCTGCCTTGTCTGCTTGACTTCTGACATTTAGGAATTATTATTTAGAAGTTATGAGGCAAAATTCAAGTTTGTCTTGGTAACTTGCATGTTCACTGAGTTGTAGCAAAATGTTTACCAATGTTCCTGCAATGTACTGAAGGACAATATATTATTTTAAAGAATTTAAACAGTATTAGGTGTACTACCCTCCATTGCCCTTGAAATAGATTTCACACTTCTTCTGAAAAGAAACAAAACTAAACCGCTCTATACATTAGAGCGTATCAGTGACCCTGTGAGTACTCTGAAAAATGTGTGCCCATAATTCATATGCAGAAGTGACAAAGCTGAGAATTATATTAGCAATTCATCAAGTTAAACATTCCCAGAGAATCACTAATCAAACAAGAGTTTAATTTTACTCCTAAATTAAGACAATTATATGAACCCAGAGGGATTAGTCATATCTGTCTACCAAATGCTATTCAATGGTTTTGAGGAAAAACCCCAAACAAACCATATTTATAGAGGTGTGTGTAGAGTATTTTAAATGATGAGAGGAATCATTCCTCCCTTGCCTTCTCTGATGGAACTACACAAATGATATGAAGCTGCATTAATTTATGAAAATTGTCTTTTTCCTCAAATAGTGAAGGGAATAAGGAAGGTGAAAGATCATTATTCCATGCTATGCCTGGACTGTGTATCCTACAAGCAATTCTACTACCTGACAACTCAAAATAGCTAAGTAATTGTCCTGGGTTGCACAAAATTATGGTGTCCACATTTTCTCCAGATATGTCTTTTTGACTTTTAGGTGTTTTTCTTTCTTTAAAGACACTGAATTGCTGGTGATTAATGACTTAACATTTGACCGCTTGCAGTGACTGCCCAGGTGCTGTGAGAGACTGGACTGTTCGTGCTCATGGCTCAATCAGCAGAGTGCTTTGCTAACAATGTGCAGAGGGGCCAGCCAGGCCAGGTGCTGAAGGCATGCACACCCAACACCTCACGCTACAAGCTGGATGTTTAACAAGGTAAGGAAAAAGGCAAACCCTGCTAGGTGGGGGAGCCTTTCTTTGGCCTTACACAGATGACTGTGGTAACTCCCCAGGACATTCACAGGTAGCCTGAAGGAATTCATCTCTTCTTGAGGAACCCTAATAGACCCAGCTGCCCTGATGTAAGAGACAGCTACAACACCTTAGGAGGTGTCAAAGGCTCCTGAAGTATCTCCTGACTCAGTATTACATTAACCAGTATAAAACTCCCTATCCCAGGGGAGGTACCGGAGGCATTCCCTCCTGAATCTGAGTGTATATAACTCTGAGTTTTGGGGCTTCTACCACCACCTCAGTGGATCTGGACTGGGACCACATTTGACAGGAGAGCAACCACCACTTTGACAAACAAAGATCAAAATTGCAATAACCAAATCTCATCTCTGGATCCAATGGGTGTCTTGTGGATCGTTCCAGTCATCTGGAGGATCTGCAGCCCTGCTCCAGCTTGCTGTACCAGCACTGCAGCCTCACTCCAGCATCACTAAAGTGTCTGGCAGTATCGAATCCCATCTATCCACCGTTTCCTGCCAGTGCTGACTCTCCAACCATTCCTGCTAGGTTTTCTGGATGTGGAAGGATGAGAACCACATGGAAGGGGGCCGTCTTGTCTCTGTTCTGTGGCCACATGTGTTTTTTTCCGGGTAGGGGAGGCTGAGCCACCATCTCAGTTTGGTCCAGTGGGCAGAGCTTCAGAAGTTTCTCCTCACTGGTTGGCTTAATCCAGTTTTGTTGGAATTGTTGCCATCATTCTTCTTAGTAAAGTGTCATTTTTTCACTTACATTAGGGCATATTCTCTCTCTGTATTGGAGAAACCAGGGATATTGAATTTGAAGACAAAGACTTCTGTCCAAGGTCTTAGTCCCTCCAAATTGTCTCAAACTGAGACAGTAGTCATATAAAAAGCACAGGTAAATTCAGGGTAAGGTAAGTTTTCACTCCTTTTCTTTTTCTATTTTTTTCCTTTTTTAAATACACTTTTCACATCCACTCCGCATTTAGCTACCTCACAAGGCCCATCCCAAGTGCTGAACAAAGATTCTGTCCTGAGTATGTGGAATACATTAGCTAAAGGTAAGGTATTAGTAAATTAAGATGTACATAAGACAGCTTTATCATCCCTACTATGGACATCATTCCAATACACGTATACACACTCAAGCGTACTCCCTTGGAAAATAATCTCAGCTTACACTGTGACCACAACAGTAGATAATAAAACTGCTGTGCTTAAATCACAACCCTGCAATTAATGCAGTGGGGAGCAGATCCAGCATCATCTGTTATTTGTGCAGAGTTAAAAATGGAAGAACGTTTGCAGTAACTAAAGTACTGGTTATCAGACCAGAGCAATTTCCTTTTAAAGGTTCACAAGAAAGGAGAAGTCATTCTTTGCTCTTTTTTTTTTTTTTTTTTTTTTTTTTTTTAGAAAAGACATAGTATTTAAGCTCTAGAGTAAATAAATATGATTATGGTGATAATCTTTGTAGCATATTTTTCTTTACTTGTTTCTACTGAGCTGTTACTACCAACTGATATATCTCACCTCAGAAGGTTAAATTATTTCACGAGATAACATTTCCCTTCCACCCCATGAAGCTCCAGTGGGTATATGTCTGGATGGGTCTGAAAGCAGCAGAATCAGCTGTGCACCTCCATATGTGAAAGGTCTGATCAGACCAGCCTTATTTTAAAATCAACAGAATTGACAGAAAGATTGTTTTGTTACAACAGAGAAATCCACAGCTTCAGTACAGTTTGATGCCAAGTTTTTAAATGGTTTAATAAGTCAAGTCAGCCAGGAGTCAGAATATGATGTAGTTGTGTGGCATTGCTGCAGAGCCTGACATCTCCAATCAGGCATAAAACTCTTTTTTTCCTTGAAAGGTCTGGCTCATGTAAACCAAAACTTTTTCTCTGTAGAAATACAGCATTTTTTAAATTAAACAGTGTCTGAGAATTGTTTCTCATGTTTAGGGCAGAATCACAGGTAAATGCTTGAAATGCCCACCTTCTCAGCACAGGACATGGGGCCACCCTTTGTCTGTGATGCAATCAGAGTTCCATACAGAAACAAATGATTGAGGCTAGAGAGAAAACACATGTAAAGAGGAGCCTGCATCTGTAGCCTCCCCACTTATAGGGATGATCCCACTGGGAGGAGACGTCTCAGCTTCTGGGCGTTTTTCATTTTTATGTGTTTTGTAGTGGTGAGGTGTTGAAATGAGACACTTCTCACCATCCAAGAAAGATTCAATTTAAGCACCTTGAAAACATTTCATACAAAATGGAGACATAACTGTGTTTCAGTACTTGAATTCAGTCCTTTCTGAACTGCAGGGATTTAAAACAGCATGTTAGTGCATAAATACTGCATAGGTCCTTGAACAGCACTGCAGTCTCCGTTGGTCTGAAACTAATTCTTTAGCTTTATGGACAGAAACAGTCACTAATTAATTATACTATTTATCCATCACTAAATTAAGTTGGACTGTTAAAGGCATAGAATCAATATAACCCATATAAGCAAATTAGCTGTGTTCTGTGCATAGTTGCCCACATTTTCTAAAAGCAGGGAAGCAGGATCTTGTTTTCTTCTAAAGGAAATAATAGAAACAGACGTTCCTTATAAAATTACAAGCTCAAACACCCCCCAGTGAATGTGGGTGTGCTTATGAAATTCTAAAAATATGAATCTTCCCACAAAGCATGGGACATTGTCAGTGATTCTTCTTTACACAGAGACATGCTTATAGCTCTGTGGTGGCATTTGGTACCTTGCAGAACAGGGTCCATCTGCTTGTGAACGATGGCATGCTGGTAGTTTGGGAAAGTTTAATTTCTTGCTTAAGCCTACAGCTGTGTAAAAATCCCAGGGACATCTGGGTTATCAATGGTCTGATCCAGAAGGACCAATCTCGGGAATACCTTCTGACAAAGTCTCATCTCTCATTCAGCTGGAATGAGACTGGATCTCTCATTCAGTTGGGAACAAACTACTGCTTTTTTGAAGTCCACACACCAACTGGGATCCCTACAGAGACAATAAAGATAGGATACCAGGTCTCAGGGGCTGACTATGAAGTGCCGAAGCCATTCAGTCCAAATATGGACTTGGTGACCCCTTCTGGGTTCATTGTTGTTCTTTAAATATTGTGTTTCTCTGACACCCTTAAAGTCATAATGCCTTGTGATGACAATGCTTGCAGCACAGCAAGGTGTCTGTGGGCACTTTCAGACAGAAAATCACTCATTCATCTTAGCAACTTTTATTTGTAAGAGGAAAGCCAGACAACTACCTCAGAATAGACTCCAAACCCTAAACCCTGTTAATTCAGCTGACTGTCCCTCTGATGGAGATGGGTGTCCATCTTTCTTGAATGATACTTGTCATCCTTAAGTTCCTTCCAGATCTTATGTATCTCCTATTTATGAGACTACATCTACTTCAAGTTCATACTGAACTTCTTCCATAACTTAAAAGAACTTTAAAGTATTATGAATAATGTAACCTGATATATATCAGTTGAACATGTATTTTATGGAACTAAATAGATGTTTCCACTTTGTCAACCTTAAGCATTACTGAAGATACAAACCTTCATTATCCTAAACTACAGCTGCCAATATAAAAATTTATGCATACATAGAGTTTTAATAACAAAAATAGCTTTTATATTGCAATTCTATTATGTACAGGCTATTTGTAACTCTGAGACCACAAGGTCAATAGATTTTTAGACTTTTTTATAAGCACTTTTCCAGATAGTGCAGAAAGTTAATGTTTTTGTTGCCTTAATCTCCAATAATTAAGTAAAAAAAAAAAAAAAAAGGATAAAAATGAAAATTTTTCTTTCATTAGATTCTAGAAGAGAACTGATTTTTTCTTTAGTATTGCCATGGAGAAACTCAAGACAAAACAAATTCCCTGCTTTAGCACATGCTTTTAAAAATGTGTGCTACATTTTAACATGTTCCATATGTCATGAAAGCTCCTTCTGTCACTGGTTGTTGTTTACACAGTTGCCTTTCTACACAACTTGAGTCATAAAAGAGAAGATACAAAGTGAAGAAAAATAAAGTCCAATCCATCCCCAGCTGGATGGCCATTGTGTGTGCATGAACACATGTGAGTATGTGTGTGTGCATCTTCAGTGCAGGATTTTGCATGGCTCTTCTCAAAAGGTAGAGAACAGCTACTGCTGGCACACTTGAGTAGGATCATAGGAAAATTCTGCCTTCCTCACTGGGATCTATAGGTGACAGTCACATAGAAAAAGCACAGTGGATAATTACCTTTACAGCACGTTAATTAGAAGAGCTGGTTTGCACTATAATGCATAACACTATATGCACAGTGATTGTAAATTTAATTTTTAAGTAACAGAAAGCTGAGCATTTGCTTAATTATTCTCTGCATGAGCCTCAATAGAGCAACAGACAACTTTTTATCTTCTACAGATGTTAAAGCCATTGGACCCACACAGCACACAAGCACTGCCAGGAACATACACAATGAACTTGACTCCATTGTCATACATAGGTATCTGAAATACCTCCAGGGCACCTGAAACATCTGCAAAGGACCAGCAGGATCCATTCCTTGTTTCCTCAGCAGCTAGACGTCTTCTGAAATGATTGAACAGAACCAAATGAGGATTTCAATCAGCTTGGGGATATGTTATCTTGCAGTTTAAATATAAATGGTGTGTATCAGACATGTGCCTGTGGTCTCACTGAGATCCCTTCAATGCAGCCAGTGCAGGTATCCTGCCCAGCCTTCAGTGGCTGCCTCTGAGGCTGTGTCTCCCTAAGGTCCTGTACTCCATCTGCCAGTTACCCACAGACATCCTGCTTGTCTTTTGATATTTCAGATCACACTAACCCCCTATGTTCAGGAAGGTCTTTGTTAACTACAGAGACAGCGTAGGTATCAACATCACATGTAAATACCTAAAGGTAGGTGTTTGTGACCAAGCCATGAATTCCTTATGTCTTTCACAGAGAAACGAGCTAGGCTTGGATATATCTAATATTGTGTGAATTCTGAAGATTATGCTTTTTATTACATATGATTCATATAATGTATGCTGTCTGGATTTGTAAATCCTTTTCTATGATACAAATCAGAAGAACTCCTTGCAATGTCAGTAAGCATGTGAAGGCTTAGTATTAAAAATAATCATGGGATGTCTCCTGCAAAGCATATAACATGTTTCATTAGAGGAAAGGCATTGCTAAGACTGAAAAGAGACTGCAGAGGATTATCAACATTATTTAGGCTTTCAGCCTCTGAGTCATGAGGCGAGATTAGCGGCACAAAAAGAACAGAGATTTCACAGAACTCCATCCCATCTGGAAAACAGCATAACAGAGTCATGTTGAGAAACTCTTTGATACTGTAACTAATTCAAAAACACGATGCCTTGATGTTGGCTTACGTTTAGGAAAGTGCTTTTAGTAGAAGTTCTGCAAATCTTCAAGTACCTTAGTTTATTCAGTCAGAAAGGAGTCGGCATTTTTTCAGTGAGGGAGAAATAACTACAAGAAAAAAATGCCCTCTATCTCTCCTTAAAGCCTTTTGATTTTGGGCTCCACAAGCCTAGCTGTGGAGAGCTGGCAGTTTTACAGGTGAAAGGTTTTTTGTCTGAAATAGAAGAAAGGTTCAGTTCAGTTCAGGAAGCTTCTTGTACCAGTAAATTCCCTTTCTAGTATTTTTTTTTTCCCTTTTCTTCCTGTAGACAGTGTTTCCACAACAGTGGTGGCAGAAGACACTTGATTATTTTTTTTCTCCTGTTGATTCTGTTTTTTTCTGTTTCTGGGAATTCTGTGCACAGGTGCAAGAAGAGACATAGACATAAGTAAGAATGGGAAATGGAAAGAATCCAGAATAAAAATATGATACAAAAGGAAATTAAGTTTTTTCTATTCTTCATGATTTTCTTTCTTTATTTCCATAGTGAAGAGTGATGTCCCAGAATGTCAAAGCTGGGACTTAAGAACTGTGCCATAAAAAACTAAGGTATTAGGTGGTATCTTCTCCTACTGTGATTCTAAGTGCCAAGCAAAGAGAGCATAAAACTACATAAAATCACAAATGTAGAAGTTGTACAAAACTAGATGGCCAGAACCTGTTCATCTTTGTGCAATTCTACTTTTACAATTTTTGCAAATTCTCACTTAACTGGCTAAGCTTTCTTGGGTTTTCTGTCAAAATCACCTTTAGTACTATTGCACTGCCTTTCACCTGCTTCTCTAGTAATGGAGATTGAAGACCAAGGCAAAAATCCAACCACAAGGGAAGAATTTTATAAATTGAGCATGTCTTATGGACTCAAAAATAATTTAATAATTTTGTGAGTTGCGGTATATGGAGGAAAACATATATAAGAAAGCAAAAGAATAGAGAGACAAACAAAAAATCTGTTAAATGTAGTCTGAGAGATTAGGCAGCGTTTAACTCTCCATTATTGCTTAACTCTTTTTTTTTTTTTTTTTTTTTAATAGAAATGAATTCAAGAATGAAGAACGGAAAAGTGAACAGGCTAAGGAGTAAAATCATAAAGCATAGATGAAGGTGACATTGACAAGTGGACAAATGGCCTCTTGTTCCTTAAAATAAAATTACTTATAAGGGTCTAAGGGGACATTTAGAGAAACCCAGCAAATCTGAACGACATACTGACTTCTTTCTCTTGGCAAGGCACGAGGTTTTCTAGTAAAAGTCTTGGCTTGAGGGGTTTTGGTGCCATACCTCATCAGCTCTAGCCATTATTCTGTATACTCCTGAGCCATCTGCACAGCTTAATTTCACTTCTGGCACAGAAGTCTATCACTAAGACCCTAATGGGAAGGATTAAGGTTACAACATTCTCAAACCAAAACCCATGGTCATGGATCTGAATATAATGGATTATCTTAAGAACTATGGATGTTGCAAAAAGGAATCCTCCAGGACATAAATATTTGCAATATTTGGTTTATAGAAGCACATTTTTTAAAGCTTGACTTAAGGAAAGATATTGTCAATTGTTTTTCAAAACATTTATAGATCAGAAGTAATTTTGAGGACTTTACTGAATGTTGCAGATTTATACTGTAAGATGAATTTATGCAGATTTCCAGTACTAAGAACAAGATTAGGTAATTAATAGTCTTGGAACAGACTTGATGGATTAACACATTTTCGTGTCATTCTGTGGCACACTACGTAAAAGTATAACATCATTAAATTGAAGTAAACTGTGATGCAAATAATTTCAAATCACAAATACACTTCTTACTGCATGTGATTCAAAACTGCAGTGCCATGCTCCTCGTTCCCCACATCTGAAGTGTTAGATTTAATGATAAACTCCTATACTATTTACATTACTCTAATGGCTTTGACAGTGTGACATCTACTGAATACATTAAAAAAATTAAAGACCTGTCTCATTTATCTTTGCTTATAAAACAATAATGGGTTCTTGAGAAAAGTTAGAATTCTATATACTTAGGAGTTCTTTGAGGAAAACATTTCAAGACACGTGTTTTAAAATGGGAAAACAGTTACTGTTAAATGACATGGGTCTTTTAAACAACAACTTATTGTTTAAACACCTCCTTTTCAGAGCTCTGTGATACCCACAATTTAATCTCTATTTTCCTTACACTGAGAAAATCATTGGGTACATTTCAAGTACTCAATGAGTGAAGAAGCTCCCTTTCTGATGGGCAGGCTTCACTGATGGACTGTCACACCTTGCAATATTTTATTGACAGGAACTCAACAGAAGAGGTTCAGTTCAACTCAGAAAACAAGGATTTTATAACATTCCAGTATTAAAAAGGAAAAAAAGGAACTAAACACTCACCCTCAGTTTACCCCCCAGTTTAAGACTGTCAGACATTTTATTGGGAATAATCAATATGGGGACCTAAGCAACAACAATAATACAGATGATTTGAGGAAGTTGATTTTATCTCATCAAGAAACATTGTCCTCTCAGGTCTTTGAACTGAAAAAAGAAAAAAAAAAGAAAAAAAAACCTCCTGCATTTCTCAGTAGACAATGGCTACCTGCAGAATTGAGTTTATAGTTAATAATTTCTCTAAAAAAGAAGTTTCAGTAGCACTTCAGTCATAGGAAACTCCCACCATGATCCATGCTCTTATTCCTGCACTTCAGCTCACTGTCTCACCATCTGTGGTGGCAAGAGTTCATGTTCTGAGTTACAGTGGGGAGCAGTTCAAAGCATATAAGCTAATGGGAAATACATAACTTTTAGTGAAACAAAGGAGAGGAGAGGAGAGGAGAGGAGAGGAGAGGAGAGGAGAGGAGAGGAGAGGAGAGGAGAGGAGAGGAGA
>JAWWTY010000001.1:41812777-41874788 GCA_035222235.1 Margarornis squamiger | reverse complement strand
TTTTGTTTTCTTTTGGATGAGCCAGAAAAAGGACATAACCCAGTGTTTTCCACATAGCATGTTGGCAGAGTCAGACAAAGACACATGTAACTCGTTAGGAACGTCACATCATGGAGTGTTTTCTTCATGCTATGCTTTTGTGGGCAAGGGAGCCAAGTCATACTTGCTCCATATTTGCCAGAAATAACAGAAAGAAACTTCATTGTTGATTCTTCTAGAAGAGAAACTGTGATAACAAGATGACTAAAGTTTTATTCACATTTTTAATAATAAACAGCTTGAAGTACATGTGGATCATGTTGGTCTGAAACCACATAATGTGTATAAAGACATTGGCTTACTATTTATATACTTTATTATACTAATGCCAATGCCAAAGACCAAGACAAAGTGCAATCCAAGGTTAGTCCGGAGTATAGAAAAGAGAGACAAAGAATGAGCAGAAAAAACTTAAGAAAAAGTAGTGAAGTGACTCATAACACACAGGTCAAGAAGCACCCCTGATTTCAGCAGAAATACTCATATTGCAGCCTAGCAATTTATTGTCATAGCTAAGCCTGCTGAGGCCATGCAGTCAAAAGCTGTATTTGTGCTAATCTTCAAGTTAGCTGATTTTCCTGCACACTGTGTGCAAGGATCATGATTATGCAGACCTAGTCCTTACTATTTTGGGGTTTTCAGTTTAAACCACACCTTATTTTCATAAAATCTCAGATTTGACTCCACAATCACTTTTTTTTTTTTTTTTTTTTGGTCTGGAAATGCACATTGAAGAGTGAATTCTTGGTTCTGTAAGTAATAATTTTTTAAGATGCTTACCTATGTTTTTAAGTTAAGAAGAGGCACTCCTGTTTTAATCTTCTCTAATTTGGATGGAAATATAGAAGGATTGCCATGCCTGTGTTCCCTATGTTATCTTTACATGCAAGTAGTTGGAGAGCATGAATAAAGGAAGGATTGTTTAAAAGAATAAGATGGGCAGAAGGATGTAATTTGACATTTCCCACATTCTCTTGCCACATTTGAAACCCAGGGCTGAAACTGAACACAGGGTTTTCAAGACACCAGATTTTCTGGGAACAAAATACTTAAAAGGCACATCACGTGTTAGCTGGCCAAATGCTTGTGGAGTGAAAGACTGTGTGTATATCTGTGTATCCATGTGTATGAATGTTCTGTTATTTGCCTTCTTAAACTCCTTGTTTATGATTTAAGTGTGGAATTTTGTTTAAAAAGGGAAACAAATCAAAAACTTCCTGAGCATTTTCTGCAAATGCACACACCTTTGACACAGGAATTATTGTAGTCATGAGTAATTGCAATATAAATCTGTGGGAACACTGGGAATTTTCTCCAAAATGTCTTTTGCATTCACTGGATGTTTTTCTTGAATGTCGACTGGTCCCAGAAGCAGCTGCATTTGTGGCCAGTGAGTACATTTAGCTGCTTCCTTCAGGGGCTCCAGCTGCGGTCCCTCCCTGCTGCTGCTGAGCACTCCCAAGCCCTCTCGATATTAATGCAGCTACACCAATTTCTCTTCCTTCATCTCCTGTCCTGCCAAGACTGGTGCTTCATGACATCCACCATATATTCTTGTGTTAGCAATGTCTTTTATAAATTTTATGAATACATCAGTTGCAAATTGTTCAGATGCTACACTGAGGGGCACAGAAGTGCCTTTAAGAGAATTTGCAGCTTTACTGAAGCAAAACACCATCTGGAATAAATGATACACTTGCCTACACAAGCCCACTCTGCCTGCTTCTGTCTCCTTGTAAAACTTCAGCATCTTTGTCACAGGCATTTTTATTCCACCTACTATTTGTGGGACTATTTGGTGCCCTTTAACTGCTAGAAATTTGGCATCTGGTCTGAGCTGGCAGGCTGAGCTAACCTTGGTTGTTGGGGGGATGGAAGGAGTTTCTTTCTGGAAATGTCTACTACTCTGGATCACAGAAGTAGCCTGAGCATCTAGGTTGAATACTTGCCTGCAATAAAGGATCTCACATAGCATTGCTTTACAAAGCATTTTTCGGTTAAGAACACCGATCTCCTTTCCATCAATAAATGAATATGAAAATGACATTTACTTGTTAAAGAAAATGGGGTCAGTAAAACCTCCACTCAATAATACATGCTGCCATTTTTCATGTTTTCGTATGTTTTCATAACCACCATGGAACAGAATTCATTTGTCCAGGAGAAGAAATAACAGGAGACAAATATCTTAGTAAGTCTTCCTCAGAATCCCTGGGTATTTTTGTGTCTACAGACTGTTTCTGCCAGGACATCCAAGCCCAATGGAGGGATGGGGCATATTCCCTGTTCAGCACATGCTTGGCTGTTCTGCTGTTACTATCTATAGGCTTTCTACATGCCAGCCTTTGCCTTAAATCTTCTTCATTCTTTTCCTGCTGAGGCAAAATACCCAGTTATAAAACACCACAGAGAGTTTTCTCTGGCATCTGCTAGATCTGGTTTCTAGGTAGAGTCACACTGCACAGACTTTACCCCAATGTCACACATAGGTTGAGGGCACTTAGGAACACAACAAGGGCTATCAGCCACGTGAATCTCACTGGATTACATTCCCCAGCATGAAAATCTTATATATTCATACCAAGGGCTAAAGAAAGAGCTAATTAGGAAATATTATCTTTTAAATATTCAAATTTCTCTGAACACAAAGTCTGTTAAAAGATCAAAGGGTTACATTTATTTTATCTCATTTTATGTTAACTATATTATTCTTATTAACTATATATGTGTTGCTATTTTCTTTTTATCCTGCAATCATAGCTCTGCAACTTTCCTCTCTCCCTGTGAGAGAAATATGTTTTATTTCCCATTCTCTTCTTCCTGGGTGATCATCTGGAAAAAAACATCAGCTTACACAAAGTGGTTGAGTACACTGCATTCTCCTGGTCAGTAAGCAATGAAAAATTCTTCCTCATTACACATTAGAGAGTACAACACTGTTATCTAGGGGGCACCATTTATACATACAATCAAGAAAGCTTCTTTACAGCAGGATCCTTATCCATTGCTCCGAAGGTGGTGAGAAAGAGACCCCACATTCTACATCTCCAGCAGCTTTGCACCCTTGGTGCATCAGAGGTGAGCTGATCCCCACGCATAGCCAACCAGCCCTGCTATGAAAATCTCTGCCTCCAGAGGAAAGAGAAGGTCTGTTGAGGGTCTGCTCTGACATGGCTCCAGGCACCTCCACCAACACCTACATCTGCCAGAGCCCAGGACATCCTGCTGTGGTCCATCAGAACAGCACCATGATGCCAGAAGTAAGACTTTGCTCCTATAATGCCATGCTCTCTGAAGTCTCCAGCCATGGAAATTTTCTCCTAATTTCAGTAGGAATGATTCTGGACTTTGGTGCCACAGTCAGGAACATGAAACAAGGAGAATTTACAAATGCCTTGCCTGAATGCATTGCGTTGTGCACTGAAACTTATACATGAACCCTACTAAAGGGTTTCAAGGAATTTGACAAACAAATAAGGGCAACTGTGTAATAAAGGTGCAGCAATTCACATTCAGCCACTGCCAAGGCTTGTCAAATTTGCTTGAAGTCAACACTAAATTTTCAGACTATAGTGATTTCATACATATATATGCCATTTTTTACATATATTAGTTAGATTCTTTGCTGTCTTTTGTGTTTTGGCTGGTCTTCTCATGAGTTCTAAGATATAAAAAAGATGGTCTCATTCTTCAGAAAGTATCAGAAAGTAAGAATGGCATATTTTCTGTCTCATAATAAATCATCTTCTCATTACATTTTCTAGCTTGAGCTCTGCTGATCCAAAACATTTTGACTCTCCTAACAGCTAGAAACAGAAACAAACTCAGAAAATGGGATCAAATCAATGTATAGTGCCAGAAAGCCATCTTTTCTTCTTTTGTACTGCCTAGCTAGATCCAAAAATCTGAAAAATAACTTTATTTCAAAAATCAAAATAAAATGAGAAATGTAAGAAACTATTTGTGTCTTACTGTTGCTGCCAAATAATTTGCTTTCCAAGTGAGATGCTTTTGCAAGTTTTCAAACTGAGAAGCTGTAACCACAGTTAATACAAAGCTGAGAGTTACAAAATAATCAATGCCAAGCAACTATTAAGAAGAATTTCATAATTAAACACGTTAGTTTCCATACAACATAATTTTAACGGTTTTAATATTTAAATAAATATTTAGAAATTATGGGCTACTTAAAATAGGGCCTACTCATTGATTTATGTTATTCATTTTTATTTTAGTTTACTTTAATATACCTCTATGGGGTTTTTTTTGCTTAAATTAGAAAATACATTTCTGGATTTAAATATTAATGATTTTCTTTAAATATTAAATACAAGTGTATTTAACATGATCCTCACACCATTTTAAAAACTTTAAAATTTATTTTAAATAAATAAATAAATGTCATCCTGATTGGAGACTGGTTGAAAATTTAGGCAAAAATAATAAAGATTTAATATTCATGTTATATATTTGATTCTTACTGGCTCAAATTCTTTTTTCATTGTTAAACAAGTTCAGTAGCTCAATTAGTGTGGGATACTTAAATTTAAAATATAAAATTTCCTGTTAATTTTGCAGTGACAGGCTGTATATTTAAAAATAAAGGATAGAAAAATTTCATATGGTTTTTCTTGAAACTTGAAATACCAATACCTCAGGCAAAGTGCCTACTGTGAACATATACATCTTGCTGGACTGAAATAGGACTCGATGGTCCTTGTAGACACCCTTGTAAATCCCTTCCCAATCAGGATATTCTATGATTCCATAAGCACTTCCATGAAGTAATTTGTTTAAATTAAAAAAGAACTTTCAAAAATGTAAAGATTATTGGGGACTACTAGTCTGTCTAGGTAAAAAGCTCACGCTAAGGAACCTCACCCACTAATATTTTCCCTCAGGTCTTTAAATTCAGTTTAAGATACAACATATCTTCTAAAAAAACCCCAAAGATCTAATCTTAATCTACAGATATTGGAGCACAGAAGGCTGTCCCTGATCATCATCACTGCTGAAATGTCTCTATTTCTGTTGCTGTAGTGGTTTGGACAAAAGAGATCAGACTCTGTTAATGTGAATATTCCTGAAAGGGAAAGCATAAGCTTCAATGGCCCTATAATCAAGGATAAGTCTCTCCTGTTAAGTAAGTAATATTTGACTGTAGTGAAAAATCATAGGATAGCATATGAGAAGCTGAGCTGCTCAGCTCGTAAGGGCTGAAACCAATATTATTTAGGTTGAGCTCCTGGCCATGCTTCCTCTGGTCTGAGGGCTGGATATTATACCAACTGTGAATGCTTCTGAAACACATATTTCCAGGAGCCATTTCTAAGGCCACTGATAAATCTAATAAAGCTAACTATATAAAATTAATAAGGGTCTGGATTTATCAATGTTAATCTCAATGTATTTGACAGATTCCCTGATCGACCTGAACTAAGGCTCACAAGCAACTGGAAGAACATATTATGAAAATACCAGTCCCTACTATAAACCACAAAGCTTGTTCATGTCATGACAGAAAAACAGATTTTAAAAAAGGAATTCTGAGGTTTAATTAGAAGTATAGTGTACCTCCACTGAGACACCACAAACTGCAGAAGGAGGATGTACATGCTGCATATATAGAAACCAATTCCTTTCTATGGTCTTCTTGCAGCAGTATTCAAGTAATAAATGCTCTGGAATTGCTGCATGGGAAGAACGTGTACACTACAGAGTTGATGCACTGTAGTGAGGACTGTAACAATTTCTGGCCACAAGTGACAGTGTGTATGAAAGGTCTTCTGGGGGATATAGCCTCAGAGGTGACTTTTCTTGTGAGGACACAGCAACCTGGAGGGAGAGCAGAACTGCTGAGAATTGTGTTCTGTCTTCACCAGCTACAAAGAGAAATGCGATGTTTAGATTTAGACAGGTAAAAAGTAGTTGAAATATTTATGTGTGCCTTCTTGCTTTCTTGTGTTTCTCAAGCAAATGAAGACATTTGTGAAAATCCTGTACACTGCTAGTTTTCTACCAGAGTAACTTAGATATTTAAAGCAAGTAAGGGCAATCTTTACAGAAATAATTCATAAAGAGATAATGGGTTGGAATATTTTTGCCTGGTTTCTAAGGGAATGAAGCTTTTATAGTCTCTCTTCCTATTAATTCTCCCACAGTCCCCATAACTTTTAAAGCTGTCAGGCAACTTCATCCACATTTGACAGGAACAGATGCCTCAGATTTGAGAACATAAGAAATCCCCTCCCAACTCTCAGCAATGACACATCTACCCATTGGGACACTGCCATGTCAGTGTCAGTGTCAGAGGCAGTTTAGGGAGAACTCATGAACCCTTTTTTCCCATAATCCACTACTACAGGAATGTTAGAGGGCTCATCCCTCCCTGTACCTTTCAGCAATTAATAAATAATTTCTTACACATTTGCATAAAACCAGCAGAAGGTCAGAAGAGAGACATCGAAATCAGTGTCCTCTCTGACATGCTCTTTGTAACTAAGTTTGATTGCACCTTCCTGGCAGTGGTTAGCTAATCAATAGATGAGTAGTGACAGCCAACTGGCATGTGTGCATTTTGTAATGGAGTAAAGCAGTGCCTCTGTCAAGCTGGCAGATCAGTGAAGGGCACCTGAAGGAAGGATAGCTGGTGGACAAAAGTAATGAGTAAGTACTACAGCCCTGGGGTATCTCACGATGTTTGTTTGCTTGTTCTTCCTGTGTTACTCTTCTGACACATGTACCATACTATCTGGCTCCTATTTAGAGTTTGAGGCATTTTTCCTCATTAGAAGAAGCTGATGATAACATCTGATTTGTGCTGGAAAACAAGACTGCTTGTAGATGCCTCCTTTCTTCAGGATAGCAACAGCAAAACATTAAGAATAAGTGCAAAATTACCTTTATAACTAGGCAGTGGCAGTCCTTTCAGAAGCAAATAAAGTTTGCAGTAAATAATCCCCTCCCCTCAAAATTAAAAACAGAAGACAACCAAGTCAGAGTAGAGTGAAATACATATTTTGAAAAATGCCTTCTAACCCTATTGTCTGAACACTTACTCTCTTGAAGCATCAAGAAAATGAAACCAAAGAAAGATTAAAAGCAACCAGTATGCATAACTTAACTGTGAATTGACTCATGGGAAAAGGTAGGTGAAAATAGTCCTCAAACTTGTACAACAGAAGAAATACTTGGGGTGAAGAAAGACAGTAGAAATCTAAGAAAGACAAATTATATGGGTAGAAACCTCTTTTGGGAGTTATAATCTCTACTTCTTTGTGAAGAAGAGGAAACATGAAGGCTTCAGATGTGTAAGTGAAACAGCAAAAAACCTGGAAAACTGGACATCAAAGAACACTCCCAGGAAGCTAAAGAAATTCCGTGGGTGTTTTAACTTCTCTTATCAGTGATTTTCTATGTCTTTTTTCTCCATATGTGTTGGCATATTTTTTTTTTCTTTTTTTCCAGAGATACCTTTGTAAAATCTTATACTCACACAATAATAGGGAAGACATCATTAAATTTTCAAAAGAACATCCACTTTGATTTAAATCCCTCTTTCTTTTGGTCCAGAGAAAGAGGGGTTGCGGTCTCAGAAAAATCAGTCATCAGCTGAAGTGACCTGTGTCATCTTCCATGATAGCTGATGAGGGCGTACACAGAAAGGGATGTACACGGACACATGTGCTACTTCTGAGTGTAAATCAAGCCATTTTCACAGACATGCATCCACACCTGATTTTGCTTCCATGCTGCCCCGTGCCACTTTCTCTGCACAATCAGATGCTGCCTTGCCTCATCAGTTTTACTTTCATGTCCCCTGACAAACAAGAGAGGTCCAGGAAAGCAAGGCAGATGAGGCTACACCATCCACAGATTCTTTCCATGTATGTGGTAACTCAAACCTCAGATAGAAATAACTCCAATATTTCAGCTAGGAGCAGTGCTTCTCCTTGTTTTTCAACTGTTTAAAAATATTGATGGCATACATGTGATGTATACAGGCAAGAGCAGTGTTCCCAGCAAATTATTAATTAAACACCAATTATTTATGTAAATAGGAGAGTACAGGATTTGTGAGTTGTTGTGCCTGCCATTTAAAAATGTCACCCAAAATTCAACACTTAAATTCTCTCCCCCAGGATACAGCTGAGTTCCCTGGTGTTTTTGATGAACACACAGTTTAGTTGATTAGGAGAACACTTTCTTATTTCCTGCCAAGATCTTTTTTTTTCCTTAAATGCAGTGCACCAATTACCGGGCCAAGGCAAGAATTGCATTGACCGAGTCTCTCAATCTATATTACAGTAAGCCAGTAGCGTAATTTTGACCTACAGCAACACTCAGAGCTGCTGAGAAGCGTGCACCGACCAGGTGGGAGTGATGCAGCAATCCTGTCGCATTTCTCACCATTACTTGTGGGAACTGGTACAGTGTGATTGGTTGTTAAAGACCCTTTTTTTTTTCTAGGTGCAGTCTGAGTGGCTGATTATGGACTTTGAGGTCATGACGATCATTGATTTTAAGTGATTAATTCCCTGTGGATAGCAGTTATGAAAGGCGATTGGTGGTAACACTGAAAACACTGTCTTCTTGCTCCTAATGCTACTATTTATTTTATTGCACCACCAGAGCACCAAAGAGCTTTTGTCCAAGGGGGATAACTGACTTGAGAAACTGGGAACTGCTTGGGGCTCATTCACTGGACAGGGGAAACCACCCTACACATGGATTGAAGCAGATTACTCCAGTAGCATCAGAACTGAGTCTCAGCATTAGACTTTAAAAGTGATTTCTGAGAGGCTTTTGGAAGAATTGGCATTTGTATGTAAAATGAGGGGTTGTGTGTTTATTATAGGCCTTTTACTGTGTCTGTGGAAAATTCTGCTTGCACTGCAGTCAAAATAAATATGAAAAAATATAATTGTATTTTGACATGTTAAAGGCAGTTAGATATGTTGATAGTTGGGTAGTTATGCATCATCTGTAAATAAATGTCTTCCATCCATCAAGTAAGCGTACAAGCAAAGTGTCACTGAAAAAATACACATTGCATTAATGCAATCTCTGATGAAATGTTTTTCCATCTGTCATGAAATTTGCTATAGCAAATGGGAACTCTGTGCAAGATTTATTCGAATGTATGATTTAACACCAGGCCTTTTACATTGTAGACAGTTAGTAAAAACAGTATTTCAAATGAATTTTTATTGACCATTTATTTCAATGTGTAAGTTTTAATAATGTCTGTTTCCTCTTTCAGAAAGACTGAGGCAATGCTTGCTCTAGCTGGCATGAGACCAAATGAGCCTCCTCTTGGACAGCAGATATGATTTGGTCAGAGATTCAGTCATCATTATATAAAACACCATATTTTTAGATATAAGGAAGAAGTCTTTTACAGTGATGGTGGTAAAACACTAGAACAGGTTGCCCAGAGAGGTGGTGGATGCCCCATCCGTGGAAACCCTCAAGGTCAGGTTGGTCAGGGCTCTGAGCAATATGATTTAGCAGAAGGTGTCCCTGCTCAGTGCAGGGTGGGGGTGGACTAGAAGACCCTTAAAGGACCCTTCCCACCCAAACTATTCTATGATTCTATTAATTCTCTTGAGAGACCATAAAGTAATATGGGAGCAAAGAAGCTCCCCTCTTTAGTCAGTCTGGGTGGGACAGCTGAAATGGGAAGGTAGGCTGTCATTGTATGGACAGTTTCTGATTTCCTCTTATCACTGTGCTGAAGGGGGGATGCCCCACCCCTGCCTCTACACCAGTATCTTAATGTGTTGAAACTAGAAGCACCATGGTTTAAAAGGTAGCAATGAGGTACCACATTAACAAGATACCAAGGGCTTTGTTGGTTGAGTTCAAATAAACACATTCCAGGAGCTGGGGCCTATTTCTTCTGTTTTTGCTGACTTCTCTGCATTACAAGAAAGAAGCAAGTGCCTACTACTGCACTACAGCACCAGTGCATCCTTTGCCAAGGTTACATCGGGAATGCACTTAATCTTTTAACTAAAGGTCAACAGCACTGGGGAAACACCACTCTACAGTAGTAGCACCAGAGTTCGGTTTTACCAGGGACATTAAACATTCATGTTGAAAAACTGTCTTTGGCTCATTGGGTTAGAATGTCTCCTACATGCATAAACTGTGTATATAACAAATGGGCATGTAGGTTGTCTGTAATACAATCCTCACAGAAGCAAAGAAAGTTAAGATTTACAATTAGAATGTGGATATAATGGTCGAAGGGTTGTACTTGGAAGGATTTCTGGAGTTCAAGCTAGAGAACTGCAGTGAGATAGTGAGAAAAAATAATGTGCTTTATGTTTTGTCTACCTTCTTACTTATATATTTTAAATATTTTAAACAAGAACCTTTTTTGGGAGTTAAATATAGTGCTTCTTTGTTAATGTCCACTGAATTTATTCTCTAACTCTGCATGATAAGTTTCTGGCTCTATGGGGGAGGCTATACATTCAGTATATTCCTTTATTTATTTGTTTTTAATGCATTTTCACCTCTGTAATAAGTACATTTCTTGAGAAATCTGGAAGATCTAAAGATAAGACTAGGTATATATTTTAGAACTGTAAGGAAGGTGCCCATTCGAGTCTCTGGAACAGAGTGAAGAAACCCATAGATTCATGTGAGGAATCTGCTGAAAAATAAAAGTTTTAGACTTATCCACCTGGTGATTTCTGAACTGAGGAATACAGAGTTAAGAGCTGAAGGAGGAGAAAAGTCAGTTCTTAGCTAAAGAGTACATTTTTTCAGTAGCATATTTACTTTTACTAAAGCAAATGGAGAGTAAATATGTGGGACTGGTGCAGAACGAGTATTAGCCTAATTACAGACAGAAATAGGTATCCTAATGTCTAACAGTTGAGATCTTTAAATGAGTTCCTTTTTCTTTGCTTGTGTTTGCTGAAGATCTTCTTAATACCGCAAAATCATAATTTTTCTGGTTTTTCTCATTCTGGGTGATATGCTTTGAAATTTGCTACTGGGAGGTACTTGTTCTCCAAGCCTTTTTTTGATACACCCTTCTCTAGTCATTGGGTAGAGACTTCAAGTCTGACAACTTACAGTTGTCCCTACATACTTTTATTTCATCCCAGCTCTTCATTTTGTTGAGTTTCCACCCAGGAGACATTTTGAGGAAAGACAACGTGACTATTGGTGTCTTGTGCAGTGTGCTCTGCAACCTCAGTCCCACATTGGGATGTGCCAAGGTTTCCCCTGCTGCATATTCCATAGGGCCTTTGCAAGGAAGCCAAGATGCTGGAGAAGAACTTGTGAACAGACAGTCCTGCCCTGATCTGCTCTGGGTACACAGCCATAGCACATAGCCACAGCTGGGAGCTTAGAATCCTTAAAAAGCTTAGCCCTGAAATGAGAGGTCTTCTAGAAGTGAAGTGTCAGAATGCATTTTGTATGGGACCCTGGGACAAAAAGACACTGAGCTACGTACTTTGCATCCATCTTTGCTGTTACTTTAGCTATTGCAATGGCTAAAAGCTTCAGTACTGTGTTCAGAGATGTATTCTGTGCCATTTATACAGTATAAGAGATGAAAACACCAGCTGAGTGAACAAGAGAACACCTTCTGTAGAGAGAAACAAGCTGGCTTATTAAATAAAACAGTTCTGTTACTACAGCCCTGGTGATATTTGCACAATGTACAGTGACACCTGATGCTGATGACTCGTATTCCTACACTCCTTGTAGTCTTACAGAAGTTGTTCCCTGCATTAGGCTGATGTATTTGATTCCCCTCTAAGGCCAGTGTTTTCTCTTCCCCATTAGCAAGTCTAATTTTGTTTATTTTTATACATTCTCCAGTTTATATTATTTGGATTTTGACTCTGCTCTTCAAAGTTTACAAGACTTTCAGGTTGGTATCATACAAACATTAATGCAAATCACTGAACAAGTAATTCCTTGAAGTAGTGAGTGGGAGTAGTCCTAGGACAGATTCTCCCTGAGGACTCCAGAACTTACCAGGAAAATAAGCTATTGATAACAGTACATTAAATCAGAGATCAATGAGAAATAGCATCACAGATGCAGGAAGGATGAGAGCAACGATTCAGCTGCAGCTACAAAAGACAATAGCTGGAGCAGTACCAGGCTACAGAAGGCTCTAATGACAAATAGCTTTTATTTAACAGTGGGAAGCATATGTAGAGAGGGACTCACTACTTCAGGCTTTTGCTTTTTTTGACAGGGAGAGGAGGGTGGCATGAGAAGAAAATTAGCTTTTCAGCAACAAAGACAAGCAAGTCCTCTTTTCTCATTCAGAATGAGAAAAGAATGTGAAATAATCAAGTCAAGAGGGCAAAATATACTTTCATGAGATGTGGAAATGTTTAGAAAGATAAAAATCTGGATACTTGTGATACCAGACAAGGAAAACCTATTAGACCTACTCACTGCCTAGATGTAAAGTAATACCTTGGATGAAGCAGCCAGCTCTCTACAGTGCTTTGCTTATAAGCTCTTTATTAAAGATATCCAACCTAGTTCCAGATGAGTGTTTACTCATCACAATATCATTCAGAAATAGTAGCTTGCATGGCACATTATTTAGCTGTGGATTTTTTTTTTTTTTTGTCACCCATTAGGAGAGTCCTTCAGCTGCCTGAATATATTTAACTACCTAAGTGAGTTACCTCTGCACCATTTTTTATTACACAGGATAGACTTGCACTGAACAACAGAGCAATTGTATAAGAATTACTTACTTTGAAATGCAGGCAAATGTAATTTTTCTGAATTCCTACTGAATTCACTGAAGTTAAAACAGTAAAAAAAAAAAAAAAGGCTTTAAATTTCAGTACTAGCTTAAGAAGAAATACAACTCCATTATTTTCATATGTTTGTTAACACTAAAATCATCTCTCACATAGTTAAAATTTTGCAGTGATATTTACCAAGACTATACCTTCAGAGAGTCAAGACACCCATACTCTCCCTGTCCCCTTCTAGCAAAATCACTTCTAACCCCTTATTTCAAGAGGAACAAAATTGCTTCTTTAACAGGTAAAATTTATTTTAAAAGCTTTGTAGTGCTGGAAAGTCAAAGCCTATATCAGCCAATTTAATCTGGTAAGGGAATAAAGGACCATAAGAAAGCTTTCTATAGGTACATCAGCAGCCAAAGGAAGAGAAGGGAGACTTTGGATTTGTTGCTGAGTGGGAATGGGGAGCTGGTGGCAAAGGGCACAAAAAAGGCAGAGGTTCTCAATGCCTCCTTCACCCCTGCCTTTACTGGTAAGGCTGACCATCAAAAATTCCAGACCCCTAAGACTAGAAGAGAAGTCTGGAGCAAGGAATATTCCTCAGTGAAGAAGGATCAGGTAAGGGAACACTCAAACCAACTGAAAATACACAAGTCCATGGGACCTAATGGGATATACCCAGTGCTGATGTTACAAAACTATATTGCTTCAAGGCCACTCTGGATTATGTTTGAAAGGCCATGATGGTCATGGGAGGTTCTTGAGGACTGGAATAAAGCAAATGTCACTCTTATCTTCAAAAAAGGCAAGAAGGATATGGAGGATCTGGAGAATGACAGGTTGGTTAGCTTCACCTCAATCCCTGATAAGATGATGGAGTAAATAAACCTGGAAGACATTTCCATACATTTGAAGGACAAGAAGGTGGTTGAAGGTAATCAGCATGTATTAATTAAAGGAATATTTTGCCTGGACAACCTGGTAACCTTGTTGGCAGTGTTGACTGGCTTGGTGGATGAGATGAGACCTGTGGATGTTTTTTAACCTGACCTCATCAAGACTTTCAATACTGTCTCCCATCATATTCTCATTGATACACTAATGAACTATGGACTAGAAAAATGGAAAATGAGATGCACTGAACTGGTGTGATTTCAAATGGCTGTCAGCAGCAGCACAAAGCCCAGCTGAGATATATTAATGCTGTGCCTCAGAGACGAGTACTGAAGCCAGTACACTTTAACATCTTTTCTGGAGTCCTAAACAATAGGACAGCATGCACCTTTGGAAAATTTGGAGTTGATATAAAATTGGGAGAATGGAATGATGCACCAGAGGGGCATAATGGCATTCAGAGGACTCTCACGAGACTGAAGAAAGGGGCCTTATAATGTTCAACAAACAGAAATACTAAGTTCCAGGCATAAGTAAAGGCTAAAGTCAACTGGTTGGCAAGCAGCTCTAGGACAGGATCAGGGGGTCCTTCTGGATGCCAAGGTGTCCATAAGCCAACAATGCACCACCACAGAAGGAAGGCTAACAGCTTCCCAAGCTGCATCAGCCAGAGCATTTCCAGGGCAAGGAGATGATCTTTCCCATGTGCTCAGCACTGCTGAGACTCTCTTGGAATGATGTGTCCTGTGCTGGGCTGCTCCATACAAGAGAGATAAGGACATACTGGAGAGAGTCTCAAATGATTAAGGGGTTGGAGCATCTGTCCTCTGAGGAGAGGTTGAGAGAGATGGGACTGATTAGCTAGGAGAAAAGAAGGTTCAGGGGGTTCTTATTAATGTTTATGAATACCTGATGGTGGGAGTAAAGAAATGGAGTCTTCTTCTCAGTGGTGCTCAGTGACAGAACAAGAGAAACAGGCACAAAATGATATACCATAAATTTTATTGAAACATCAGAAAAAATATTTTTTGCTGTGATAGTCAGACACCAAAACTGGTTTCTCAGGGAGGTAGTGAAATCTCCATCCTTGGAGGAATATCTCTTATCTTCATGACTTTTGACTCTGAGCTGGAGTTTTCTTCATTTCTTGAGAAATTTTACAAAGCTGATCAACTGAGCTGGTTCTGAGACTGGCAGATGAACAGGAGGAAGCTACAGTTCTTGGGAAACAAATCAGTTTGTGAATTGAAACCTAAGACTATTTTGCGTGCACAAGTTCCTTATTTTTGCACCACAACTTTGACTGTTGATTTGAGTAGCTAAGTATTTTTAAGTATATCTAGCTTTATTCTTTGTATGGTTTATTTTTCACAGTTTCTAGGGTTAGTAAAATAATCATAGAATCATAGAATGTTAAGTTGTTGGAATGGACCTTAAGATAATCTAGTCCCATCCACTCCCCACCATGGGCACAGACACTTCCCACTAGACTAGGTTGCTCAAGACCTTATCCAACCTGGCTTTGGACACTGCCAGGGTTGGGATGTCCACAACATACCTGGGAAACCAGTGTTTCACCAAGCTCCCAGTAAATAATTTCTTCCTAATATCTAATCTAAATTTCCGCTCTTTCAATTACCTTAAGTACCCGTTACTCCTTGCCCTATCACTACAGCTTCTGACAAAGAGTCACTCTTTGGCTTCCCTTTAGGCCCCTTGAGCCACTAGAAGGTTGCTATGAGGTCTCCATGCAACCTTCTCTTCTCCAGGCTGGACTGTCCCAACTTTCTCAGTCTGTCTTCATAGGGAAAGTGCTCCAGTCCTCTTACCAACTTTGGGGCTCTCCTCTGGAACTTGCTCCAACAATTCCATGTCCTTCTTATGTTCGTGACACCAAAACTATACTGAAGTATTGCACTAAGCCAGGTGAGATCTCACAAGAGCAGATTAGAGAGGGAACTCACCTCCTTCAGCCTGCTGGCCATGCTAGTTTTGATGCAGCCCAGGATTCAGTTTGACTTTCTAGACTGCGAGCACACATTGCCAGCTCATGTTGAATTTTTCATCAGCCATCACCCCCAAGTCTTTCTCCACAGGGCTGCTCTCAGTCACTTCTCCACCCAGCCTGTAGGTGTGTCATGGGTTGCCACAATCCAGTGGCAACTGACTTGCACTTCTCTTTGTTGGTCTCCAGAGGGTTTACAGTGATCCACCTCTCAAGCCTGTCAAGGTCCCTCTGGATGGCATCTCTTCCCTCCAGCATGTCAACTGCACCACCATAAATTTGCTGCCCCTGGAGGACACCACTCATCACTGGTCTCCACGTGGACAACAAGCATAGAATATTCTATTCTTTGCATAGAATAGAACCATAGGTGCTTATTCTTAACATAATTTCTCCTATTGCAGAAAAACTCTTCAATATCCTATTTATCAATAATTCTTTGTATGTGATTAGTGGGTTATCTCACAGTGCAATGACTTCATCTTTGACATCTCACTGCTGCCAGTACCAGAAAGGCAGTACAAAAATGCAGTGACTGATACAGTGTTGCAAATGATACCAAACTCGCTCCGGTTCTAATTATCTAAAGTACATTTAGTTGTCTGAGCAGACACAGTTAGATGTGAATTCATTCTTGGTAACTGGGGGTTAAACCTAACGCAACTTCACTGAAGCCTTTCATTTATGATGCTGTAACACAAAATGAACTATGACCTCTGTACTCATAAAATCAAATCGTTCATCTCTAAAAATGTTGCCAAGCATTGCATGGGAAACATTGCAAAATCAATAGTCTTTGTAACATTACTGCCACTTAACAAATCATACCCAGACCTCACACAAAACATCCTGAAATAGGCCAACGTAGAACTTTTATATCAGAAAATGTGTAATGCAGAGGAACTGCAGAATTGAAACAAGTGCTGGTAAATTTAAATGTGGATATAATTCCATTGCGACAGTTTTTGGGGTTTTTTTGGGTTTTTTTTCTGAACTCTTTCAGTGTTATTCAAACTCAAAGACCTGAAACTGAAATGTCTTGATTCAATGTTTTTAATTTGTTTTAAAGTATTGAGTCAAGTACTGTTTCTTTAGCCTTTATCTACCACTTCTGCTGTACAACACAAATCTAATGGAAGTTATGGAGAAACTAGGTAAGTAGAGTATGGCATAGCCACAAAACATATAAATATGTAAGGCTAGGAACTTAGGCTGATGTGTGGTTGCATAGATCAATAGGATACATAAAATCAGCAAAAAACAGATGTAAGGTTTATGGAACAAACATAACTTTTCAGTCTTGCTGGCACAGTGACTAAGATGCATGCCAGATTTATAACTGTGCTGAATGTACCCTCTAGCGTATACACAGTATATGTTAGCTGTACTTAGTAGTGCTTAAAATGGTCCAGATTGTGGCAGAGCAGGGAACTGGGCAACATAGCTTGGAAACTGCAAGTGGGTCACTGCATATTTCCAGCTCTCCCTCCAGAGAATTTCCATCTGCCTGGCTGGCTGCCCTGCTGCTGCCTGCCCAGGAGCAAAAGAGACAGGATGGCTACTGCAAAAGGTGAAGAGAGCCTCAACCCCTGCTTCCATGAGCCTATTCCTAAAGAAAAAATAGGAGAGAGAGGAAACAGAAAGTGTCTAACAAAGCGGTTTAACTCCTTTTTAGTGGCACAGAGCAAAGAGGGATGGGGCTCACAAAGAAGGAAGCAGGAGAAGCATCCAACCAACTGGTGCTGAAGGACTAGGTGAAGGGAGCGGATGGGTCTGGGACACGGACGAAGATGCAGTTGCGTGCTGGTAAGATATGTAAATACAGTGAGCATGATGGATTCTCATACACTTTTTTTTCAGGCTACTTTAAACACTGAGTTACCTACTTTAAACATATACCCCAGTCACCCTATCCCCCTTCTCCCTCCTTCAGTTTTCTTCCTCAATCACTAAATCAGTGCTCCATTAGTAGCTGTAGGAAATAGATTGCTATCAAGGCAGCTGAAAATCTTCTTCTTCCAAAGGTGTGCAAGTTTAAGTTTCATATTCAGTCTCTTGAGCTTTTCCTCTGGCTCCTGTGCACTGTTCCACTTAATCTGATTTTCTGTCTTAGTGACTTTTATTGCTGTTATATTTTACATCAGGACACTTATTTATGACTCAGTCATCATAGTCATGGTTAAATACTGGTAGTCCTCACCATATTTATGCAAGAAGGGAATCAGGAGCTTACTGTTCAGGAATACCAATAATAACATGATGGGTTGAATTATGCCCTAAGTGAAATTTGCTGGCATAGTGAAAATTGCATGCCTGTCAACAAGTAAAAAGTCTGTCTCTGCACTCAAAATGCAGAGGGCTATTGCTTTCTCCTGGTAAATGAAGCAGCTTGATGAACAGCCTCTCAGTAGGAGGAGACAAATCCCCAAATACATACACATACAACAGCTCCTAATGGATCCCCAGATTCCTGGGACTTTGGAGAATACTGGATTTTTATTTTTTTTTTAATTTATGTTGCTGCAGGGCATTAAAATTTGTATCATTCTTAATATAATGGAAGCAAAGTTCACTTGAGAGACAGACTTCACTCACAGAATCACAGAATCATAGAATCATAGAAATGTTAAGGTAGGAAAAGACCTTTAAGATCATCAAGACCAACCCAGCACTACCATGTTCACCACTGAACCATGTCTTCAAGTGCATTATCCACAAAATTTTTGAACACTTCCAGAGATAATGACTCCACCACTTCCTTGTTCCAATGCTTTTCACCCTTCCAGTGAAGAATTTTCCCTAATATCTAATCTAAATTTCCCCTGGAATAACTTGAGGCTGTTTTCTCTCATTCTTTCACTTGCTACCTGGGAGAAGAGAGTGACACCTGTATTACTACAACCTCCTTTCAGGCAGTTGTAGAGAGTGGTAAGGTCTCCTCTGAGCCTCCTTTTCTCCAGGCTAAACACCCCACAGCTCCCTCAGCTCCTCCTCATCAGACTTGTGCTCCAGACCCTTCCCCAGCTCTATTGCCCTTCTCTGGACACCTCCAGCCCCTCAATGTCTTTCTTGCAGTGAGAGGCCCAAAACTGAACACAGGATTCAAAGTGCAGCCAGTGCAGAATGCAAGGGGATGATCACTGCCCTGGTTCTGCTGGCCACACTATTCTTGATACAAATCAGGATGCCATTGGCCTTCTTGGCCACCTGGGCACTCTGCTGTCTCATATTCCTCCACTGTTGGCCAGCACACTTTGGTCTTTTCCTGTCAGGTAGCATTCCAGACACTTTTCCCCAATTCTGTAGCCATACCTGGGGCTGTTGTGATCCAAGGGCAGCTCTCAGAACTTGGTCTTGTTGAACCTCATGCAACTGGCCTTGACCCATCAATCCAGCTTGTCCAGATCCCTCTGCAGAGCCTTCCAGAAGATCAACGTTCTAGCCCAAGCTGGTGTCATCTGCAAACTTGCTGAGAGTGCACTCAACGCCTTCACTCAGGTCATCGATAAAAGGTATTAAACAGGGCTGGCCCCAATACTGAGTCCTGGGGTACACCACTAGTGACCACCACCACCGTCTGGGCCTGGTTATCTGGACAACTAATTCCAAAAACACAGGAGACTACCCAGATATTTTGCCAGTTATCTGAAGCCTTGCACTGGTGGGCTGCACTTAGGTTGTTTTTACTAACATTTTTGTAGGTGTCATACAGTATAAATAAAATTAGTTTCAATTAACTGATTTTAGAATTTATCTTGACACATCATGTATTGTTCCAAAATTGCATGAATACACGTTACATATATGTTAACTAAAGATATACTGCAATGCATAACTTGAATATTTCATAAAGTACATGTACGTTGATGTTTAATTTAGTTTCTGCTTGTCACACAAAGAAAAAATGCATTTATTTTATTTAGAGAGACTCCCTGTTAAACAGCTAAGTCAGCTGAAATTTGTCATTTATTTTTAAAGTAAAGCCAGTGCTCCTTCTGCTCCTGTTTATTCTTTATTTATATATACAGATATAATTATGCCTATGTGTCTGGATGAAACTAACTGCATTTTCCTGTGATTGTGAGCTTTAAAATTCTGCCATCTATATTTTGCTTCTGTGATGTCACTTCAGGGACATTTTATGTTTTCAGTAAACATTGCCTTGAGGTTCTTGAAAATATACTGCTTCTTTAAACCAAGATAGAACAGATGGAAACTTCACTGCTTAAACAAATGGCTACAATTTTCTTCAGGGCACAAAATAGTATCATGAACTTGACTGAGAGCTTAAGAAGCTTCCAGAAGCTTTTAGTCTTCCTTCAATGGCTGGATCATTGAATTCACAAATTTTGTTCAAGAAACATTTTTTAAAAATCCCTTTGTGACTTTCTGTGTTTTGTTTTTTTTTTTTCCTTGCTTTAAAGCAGAACACTGGCATTCCCGATTCAAATGACCTTTTGGATTAAACCGTTATGAGAGAGATTTTGCATGACAATACATTTTCTTGTTAGCTGTTGAAATTCCAGTGCCTGTGCAACAACCTAAACTATTTCAGAAGACTTCACATTATTCAGTTCCCAATTCTTGCAATTTAATCCCGTGCAAAAGTTCTGTGAAAGAGTGATATGAACTGCCAAAAAAAAAAAAGTTGTATTTTTGTAGTAATTTTCATCCTTGAAATGATACACAGAACTTATTCTTGGCTATCCTACACCAGTCAGAAGCAGGACTATCACTTTCCCATAATGTACATTAACGTAAATCGCAACATATTCTCTGAGTCAGGGTCTTTATTGATCTCAGTTCAGAACATGCTTGTATCTTTGTGTGTGAGAGAGAATAATCTTAGTGCTTTTACAGCTGTTTTAATTTAAACTCTACTGATAGAACACATCTATAATAAGGTCTGTTGGAAGAGTTCCCAGCTCTGACAGTTATCTATAAATTAATGTTAGTCATATACTTGTGCTTGTTTGGAAAATATGTACAACAGACTAAAGCAGATAACAGAAGTCACATCTGCTGAAGGATACTTGAAGAAAGTACAGACAAAGGTGAGCCTTTGTTACCAGTCTCTAATCCTTGCAACACAGTCATGGTGCTACTAATACAGGCAATAATAAGATATGGAGTTTAGTTAGAAAAATAAGCTCAGTATGTGTCTGTGAAACAGTTGTAATGAGACTGATTCCCTACGGCCTAATCTCTAAGTTGCCTTTATGGCACTGTATGCACTAACTTGGTTTTGGCAAAGGTTTAGCCTTGTATTTTTTGCACCCACAAAACATTTCCTGAAGGTCTGTACAGTTCTTGTTCTCTTGGCATTGCTTCAGCACCTGCAAACTACTCAAACATGGATGAGTCCTTAGCATCACACAGAGCAGATTTCTCAGGTGAGAGTAAATCTTACACATGAAAGGTTTTTACCTCTGTTAGTAAGTTTTGAACGTGAGTAGGGCAACATGGCAGCTAGATATACCACCCGTACTTGGATCCTGCAGTCTCACTTCTTAGAACTGACAAAGCCAAGACAGCTGTGCAGTGCCTCAGCTGTGTTTATAAACCAGGACCTCAGTGCGGTGTGAAAACAGAGCAAAGTGACTCTGAATGCAAGTGTTTACACAGGAGAAAACAGGAAGGCACAAAGGGAGTAAGTACAGAGTCACTTTGTTTAAAGGGAGCTGCTAAAAGCATGAAAGATGAAGTGGAGGAAAAGATAGGTAAGGTTGTTTGGATATGTAATCAGTGCACAAGGGAGAATGGCAGCATAAACTGACTATGACAATGTGGTCTCTCAGAATCCCTAGGATTACAGAGAACATGGTCTGTGAAAGAATGTGAATATGAAATAAGTTACTGATGCTTAATGAAGTAGTTGTAAGCTATTTTAAGAGCTATTTAGCCAAGTATCTGGCTGTCACTGCAATGGCATTCTGCATGGATAGCAAGAGGACAAACTTCATTTATTTAGGGCAACAGAAAAGGATATTGTAAGAACTCAGTCATAAAATCATGCTATTCTAGATGAATTTTAGCTATGAAGATGAGACTTTAAACAGAAAAAAAAAAAAAATCATGAACTGAGCATGAACACTGAAGATCTGCAGATGAGCCTGTGACAGTGCTTCAGCTGTGACTCCAGGTGATGGGCAGTTTGATGATTTCCACACTGACAAAGACAGTAGCTAAAAGTTATGTTGGATGAAGATAAACTGATGTGAGTCTAGCCATTTTTGAGCTCTAGCTTTGACTGCTCTCTCTGTCAGATGTGGGAAGGGGGCTGAGATTTTACTTCAGCAGATTTGTGCTTATTTATACCACGGGATTATCTGGCTTATTAAGATAAAAATTGGATAGTGTTAATCTTCCCTTTGAAGTGCCTACATGTAAGTTCTGTACCACATGAACAACAATTCAATCCAACTAAAACAGATTAATACTAATATACACACACTTTTGCATGTAACGAATGAGACATAAGGCTCTGCTATGCATAGCATCTTCAACAGTATCTCTGAGTATTCCTTTAAAATGTCCCATAGTAATAATCTTCACTATTATTCAACAGTTAATTTGACTTTTTCTTTAACTCAGAAAGGATCCTTTTTCCAATCTTAGTTTATGTAACAGCGTATTAAATACTCCTGAGTGTAGTGATTCTTTGCTTTTTGCCTCAATTTTGCTCAGTCTGTTCAAAGAAAATAACAGTATTCGTTTCACTTGTAGAATATTTTGATAATAGTTGAAAAGCACTATGTAAGATGTAGGCTCATCGTTAGCAGCTTTTTCCATACATCACAATTGCATTTACACATAAGGGGAAATGTCACAGAAGATGAGTTTGTTTCTCATCTATTTAAAAATCTTATAATGGAGTACAGAAAGAAGAGTTTATATTGCAGTTTAGGCACAGGAAAAAAAAAAATAAAAGAAAAAAGAAAAAAAATATTATTCTAGATCATGTACTTATTTCCTGAAACATAACCAAGTCCTAACACTAAACTTTCATGTTTACCCAAGCCAAGTTTCAGCCATTGAAAAAATATTCAATAGTCAATGTTGTAATAAAAACTTCACTTCCATTCTGAAATGCTATCTTTTCCTCTTTCTTATCCATCATAATTTACCATCATCTGAAGACCAGACTCACAATTGTCTGTGTGCAAAATGCCAAGTCAAATAGCATTTTGGGTTGTCTAAGTTGAATGATTGAGGCCTTGTGGAATAAACACTTATTCCTCCAAAATCTAAACAAATTAATTGCTTTGAAAAACAGACTAATTGAGATGATATTCCAAAGAATATATAATAATGGATGTTATATTCATTCTCCTTCAATCTCCTGCCTGCATGAGAGAGCAGCAGAGTCATGTGTGTAGGTGGTGATGACAGAAGGAATAGAAAAGTGGCAAAAAAAAAAATGCCCGGGATTTTTTGTGTTTTTATTTAAAATGGAAATTCAAAATTCAGTTTTATGCAATAATCACAATTGATTATACTGCCTTTAATTTGTGAAGACTGCTAAATGTGTCTCAGAGAGAATTATGGGATTTATCCAGGATCAAGGAAGTTAATGAAAGCACAAGTGGGTTAGTTTTTCTCGGTCCATTTGGAAAAAAAAAAAAAAAAAAAAAGACTTCAAATACTGTGCAGAGGGTAAAGAAATTAATATCATCAAATTGCCAATCTAGTACCTCTAGCTGCATGCAATAAAAAGTAATTTTCATTACCTTTGTACAAAAGCTTGTCAATAACAATTATACAGCCTTCAGAGCCTATTCCCATATTACCTGCCATGTGTAGATGCATCGACCTACGCAACACTACCACAAAACCTTCCTCACAAAGCAAATGTCCTCATTATACTCACATCCCCCCAAACCCATTTTCCTGCAGAAACATGACAAAAATAGAGTTTTCACTCTCTAAGAATGGATTAGTTAGGAAAGCCAAAAGCCCACTATATCTCTCCAGCATGGAAGTCTATTCACAGCTGTGTCTTGCTATCACTCTAGGCAACACTCACACTTTTTATCCAAAGGCAACAATCACTCCAAGGGCATTTCTGACTGTTCCTGTTGTATTAAGTCATTGTGTTGTTGGAAGACCTTCTTCAGAGAAAGAGGCCAGTGGTACTTGCTCTGAGACTGCCAAATGGGATAAGAATTCCTTCATTCCTCATGAAAGGTGTGAACTAATTTTGGCCCTTCTTGTCTTCCACAGTGGCATACAAAACGGTGGAAACAATTACTTGCTTCACTGGAACAAAGAATGAGGGCATGTTTGGGGCCTCTCTTTAGGACAATCATCACTTTTTGTTGGGGCCTCTCTTTAGGACAACCATCACTTTTTTCAGAGGCAGGGAGTGGGTAGGAACATTCCAGTATTCATTGTGTTATTAAATACTGATCAGGTTGTTTTATTAAATACTGATCAGGTTGTTTTTTCTTTGAAGGATAAGAAATTTTGACCATAATGTTTTTCATTTTATGTTGCATTGTAATAAGCCATTCATCAGCCAGCCAAGAACTCAAGTTCATCAAAGAAGGAAGTAAATAATAACAATTAATCTGTCCAGTGTTACTTAATAATAGCATGAACTGCTCCATGGAGCCAGGAGTAATTGCCACTAAGTGTATTATACAGCAGCCGAGGAAAACTGATTTATAAACCCAGCTGTCAGGCTGCAATCTAATAGTGACTGCATCATGTTGTAGAAAGCGGCAGTAATTTGGGAAATGACCCTGCTGAATATTCTGGAAGAGAGCCTGTTGTTATCAGTAGCTACATCTACTCTACTCCTATACCACCCTCAAGAGCTGCCCCCTAACCCTGACAGATGCTCTTAATTTCTGCTTCACACACGTACTTCAAATGTAAAGTCCTTAGGTCAGTTCTTCAAGATTTTGCCTGCTGCCTTTTTGCTGCACAGGATCTGTATCTGCCACAGACTCTCTGATAACTATCACCTTCTTTGTTCCAGACCTATCAAAAAAGGGCATCTTTTGGCATCCTGTCATGGCATGACAACACCCACACTGGACCAGTACAGTTCGCTCAAAACAATTTTGAGTCCTTAAGGTACAGTAGAAATGCCACTCTGTTTCTGGTCTATGATAGGAGGAAATCCTTTCTCTAGAGCAAGACTGTCAAAGTCCAGCAGTGAGTGAATAGTATCACTTGGAAATTAGCCGTGCCAGACCCTTAGGCAAGATGGCATTAACATTGGATGCACCTCCTCTGCCTTTGTCTGTCCCTATCACAGGTTTTATCTCCCATCCTTCCTTCCAGCCCCTCTTCTCACAATTCCCTTTCTGGACAACAGTCTGAAGCCCTAGTCTCCTCTGTGCTAGATGGTGATTTGGGTTCTTGGGCCAGCTGATTGTCCCTGAGTATTCCTGGCTGCTGTCACTGGGAGCAGCACTTCCCTGTCATCACAGTCACTTTGCTTTGGCACCTTCTTCAACTCTCCTTTTACAGGCTGGGGATTCTCCCATATGGGGTGTTACTTTTCCCTGGAAGGGCAGTCCACTCAGGGCATAAGCATGATCACCCATATTTTCTTTACCTTCCAGATCAGAATGTACTTCCTTTGGAGAGAGCCTATAGGTCTGCCAGGGAAACAGTATCTGTGTGTCTGTGTATCTACCTAGACAGATCCTTCCTGTCTAGCAAACTCTGAGCTTCTGGGGGCCAACAGGGCTTAGAGCAGACTGTACTCTTGATGGCACAGGTTTACAGAGACCTGATGTCCTGTACACCTTGACTACTGGCAAAGACCAAGGTCTAACAGCTGAATCTGGGCTGGAAAAGGTCTTCTGTGCAGCTGCAGTCTCCCACCAGCTTCAGGGCAGAGGAACCACTTCAGTATCCTCAAATAGAAATCTGTGGCATGTCATCTGTTTTTCTGTCTGACCTATCTTTACCAGCAAGTAGTGACCTGACAGTGTGTGGCCTTCTAGTAAGAGGAGGTCATCTATACTTATTGACTTAACTATAGCCTTCCTGTACAGGGTGTTTAGAAAATGGGTGTCCAAATAGGAGTAGCTGACCACTAAGGGCATTTGAGAACTTTTTAACAATATGATTATAATCTTATAGGCTCACCACAGTGCAAATCGGTGCATCATTTTCACAGTCACGGGTGGGCAGACCACAATCACTATGTCATCCTTCCAGAGCAGTGAGACTTCAGTGACACAGCTGGCATCTTTCCTGGCTTCTGGGAATTGGTATATGATAGTACATGAATGGTACAAAACCTGCAACTTCTGAAGAGCCACAAAATGTAATTTGGCAACATGTCCTGGTTAAGTGGACTGCAAAATCCATGAGCATCTGTCTGGGAGCTCCTTGTCAGAAAGCCAGGCCAAGCACAACTGAGGGTGAAAAAGACAGCTGAGCATAGGAACCGAAGGCTGGAGGGTACTCCTGTGGCTGACCAGCATGAACAGTTGACAAATTTGAAGTTGTTTCTACAAAGCAATGTGAACGTTTTCCTTTTAAAGGTGGTATTAGAGACAACTAATGAAGGACTACAGTGCCATTTTAAATGACTAAAAATAGGTAAGCATGGATCTCTTTGCTTATGGAGACAGAACATACAGAAAGGTAATGCAGTCATTGCAGTGTGACTCATCTGTGACAATAAGGAGAAGAATAACATACTTTTCAGACAAACCAACCTTATCACTGTTATTCTCAAACAGAAGCAAACTTTCTGAAGCTTAATTTGCAAAAGAAGGAAGTTTCTCGCTTTCTGATGCATCATCAGGAAAATGTTGGATTTTTTTGAGTTCTACCAACCTGAATATGATATCTTTCATTGTGACTGTTTTGCAAATATCTCATTGGCTACTTCACCTAAGTACCTTCTTGGTACCTTCAGTTGTTTCTTGTTAATGATGCATTTTGCTCCAGTTTAAACCAATTTTTACCCAGCTTTACCTATCTGCCCATGCTGAAGTCCATGCTAAGACAGCAGTGTATGGTATATTGGCAGGAAGTTAGGAGAACTCATTTGCATTCCCAATTCTGCCAATAACCAGCTATATGACCCAAAACACCAGTTCCCAACTTCCCTTACACACTCAGTCTTTAAAGCAAAGTTGACAGTGTTAGACACAGTGTTTTTCTCTATCTAGTATTTGCAAGTATTATACATACTACTAACATAATACAATTTGGGATAGTGTTAAAGGTTTTCTGCCCTCAGCTTCCTCAGTATTTTTGTGCCATTCAAGAGACATCAAATAGATACAAATCCCCCAGTTTTCTATGTGTGGTTTCTTATATGAGAATATGAGATGTATACGCCTATTGACTTACCTATCTCTTATCAATTGCTCCCTCATGTGGGGATCTGTTAATACTATGAATAGTTAATACAACCCTCTTTTTTTTTTTTTTTTTTAATGTACCATACAAAATCAAGAGTTTAATAGCTGAGGATCCATTTTTCATACAATTATGTGAATAATTGGGTCTCATAAATGTTACTCTTCATTCCTCTCAAGTGAGACACCCTGTTCCACAGCAGACAAGATGTTTTGCAGTACTTACTGGTCTGGGAAGTCTGTAAAGCAACCAGTAACAAAAGCATTGTCACTATGTACTGTATTTAGGACCACAGTGTGGCTACTCCTGCGTGTTTAAAAATGGATATTTCCTGTATATGTGGCACCAAATTGTGGGTGCCACAGTGAAAGTTCCTGGCCTCATCATTAGCATCCCATGTGCATATCTGATAATGAACAATAGTTCTTATGAATTTTAGCATTCCAGTCTCATTATCTCAGTGTATATGAGAGGGATTGTTAAATCTCACTGGGAAAAAAATGCCATAACTGTAACAATTGCTGCAAGCTGTAACAGCATGTCTCATGAGCAGGTAGGATAAAACACAGAGCTGGAATGACCTGCCAGGAGATGAGTATAATTTAGTCATTATTTCTGGTTAGTGCTGCTCTGTGCCCACTGGATCAAGTCCTCACAGAGTCACCTCTGATTGATAGCACTGACCCACCCTGCATCATACCCCTGTGTCTTAAGCAAGTAAAAATGGGCCAATCCTGCCAATGTTGATGCCTCAGAAGGTTTATCATATCACAGAATCACAGAATGACTTGGGTTGGAAGGTTAAAGATCATCTTGTTCCAACCCCCTTGCCATGGACAGGGATGTCACCTGCTAACCAGCATGTCCAACCTGTTCTTGAACATTTCCAGGGCTGGGGCATCCACAACTTCTCTGGACAACCTGTTCCAGTGCCTCACCACACTTACTGCACAGAATTTTTCCATAACTAATCTAAACCTACCCTTTTTCAGTTTAAAGCTGTTCCCGAATGTCTTACCACTACATGCTCTTGTGCAAAGTCCCTCTCCAACTCTCTTGTAAGTTCCCTTTATTAACAGAAAGCTGCAATATGTTCTCTTCCTTAAGCCTTCTCCAGTCTGAGTCACCCCAAATCTCTCAGTATGTCTTCATGGGAGAGGAGTTCCACCCCTCTCAACATTTTCATGGCCCTCTGAACTCAATCCAACAGGTCCACATCATTCTTATGCTGGAAGTCCCAGAGCTGGACACAGTACTCCAGGTGGACCCTTACTGCAGAATAGAGGAGGAGAATCACAGCATCACAGAATCATAGAATGACCTGAAGGGACCTTAAAGATCACCTAGTTCCAACCCTGTGCCATGGACAGGGACACCTTTCACTAGACCAGGTTGCTCAGAGCTCCGTCCAGCCTGGCTTTAAACACTTCCAGGGACAGGGCATCCACAACTTCTCTGGGCAACCTGTTCCAGTGCCTCACCTACCTCACAGTAAAGAACTTTTTGCTAATCACCTCCCTCGACCTGCTAGCCATGCTTCTTTTGATGTAGCCCAGCACACAGTTGGCTTTTGAGGAGGCAAGCACACACTGCTGGATCACGCTGAGCTTCTCATCTACCAACACCCCCAAAGTTCTTCTTCCCAGGGCTGCCCTCAAGCTATTGTCTGGCCAGCTTGTACTTGTGTTTGGGATTGCCCAGACCCAGGTGCAGGACCTTGCACTTGACCTTTTTGAACTTCATGGGGTTTGCACCTGCCCACCTCTCAAGTCTGTCAAGGTCTCTCTGGATGGCAGCCCTACTGTGTGTAAACTGCACCACACAGCTTGGTGCCATCATCAAATTTGCTGAGAGTGTACTTGATCCCATGTCACTACACAAACATGTTGAACAGCATTGGTTGCAGTACTGACCCCTGAGGAACACCACTCATCACTCACCTCCACTTGGACTTCAAGCCATTGACCACAACCCTTTGAATGTGACCATCCAGCCAATTCATTATCCACCAAGTGGTCCATCCATTAAATCCATGTTTGTCCAGTTTAGAGACAAGGATGTTTTGCAGGAAAATGTCAAATGCTTTGCACAAGTCCATGTAGATAATGTCAGTTGCTCTTCCCTTATCCATCAATGCTGTAGCCCCATCATAGAAGCACATCAAATTTGTCAGGCACAATTTTCCCTTAGTAAAGTCATGTTGGCTATCATAAATCACCTCTTATTTTCCATTGCCTTCAAATAGTTTCCAGGAGTATGTGGTACATGGTCTTTTCCCTTTTTAAAAATGGGGATTATGTTTCCCTATTTCCAGTTTGTGGGAACTTTATTACCACAACTTCTCAAATTCAACGGATAGCAGCTTAGGCACTTATTCTACCAGTTCCCACAGGACTTGCAGATACAACTCATCATGTCTCATGGACTCATGCACCTTGAGGCTCCTTAGAGGGTTCCTCTTCTGCAACTTCATAAGATTTAGCTTCAGTCTTGCCTAATGGATCAATACATTTGCTTTGAATCAAAAGAGGTGATATCTTTATAAAAGGCTTTTTACATGCTTGCTTTTTACTCCTCTTAAAATCTCTTTAGATTTGGATCTCTAACTTGCAGACTCAGACCCTTTGGGGCTTTACTTTTCCATAAGTGGTATTTATTTTCAGAAGATTTGGCAAAAATTAATGAAGGCCTTTTATGCACAGCTTCACCCCATTGCATGAAACATCAGCTTTAATAAAGCAAATCTGATGAGAAATTAGATAAGAAAACCTTGAGTACTGAGGTGAACTTCCATGAGTATAGAGAACATACAAAAATTTGGCTTATAGTCAAGGTTATTGAGAGGAGACTATGTCTTGTACAAGAATATATTTGGTAGAGCAGCATTTCTATACATCTCAGTTTCTTGTATGTACTGCATACAATCATTAACTTACATATAGTGGTAATTTATATGTATTACTTTACATATAAAGACATAAAGTAACAAGAGATTGTGATTACATTAAATAAACTTGATTCTCCATTTTGTGTATGTTTTAAAAATGAAAAAAAAAAATCTGATCTTTACTTTTTCCACCTGGCAAGATGTGTAACACTGACACACTGCATGGGACACTTCAGCTTTATTTATGCGATGGACAGTTTGTCTGAAAATTTCTCTCATAGATCCAATCTGTACATTTTATTGCTCAAGTAGGAAGGAGAAAACTCAGGATGACCTTTGAGTATCATACCTTTTCTTAAAGTCAGATTGATGGCTTCCCTTCATTTCACTCTCCTGTGCCTTTTTCTCAGTAATGCATAAAAGCCTGGAATAAAATCTCCACTGTATAATGCATAACTAATTTTATTTTTTTACTCTAAACTCTAGCAATTCAAAGCCAAGTAAACACCAGCAGGCTGCATTCACTTACACTATGCATGTTGATGCTAATTGCAGTTCCCTAAGCATTTTACATTGTTTGCACAAAATAGCATTGCTCTGCCTTCAAACAGTCAGTTCAGTGACAGCTGGAATGAGTTTATCTCATACTGCTTAGTGTCAGGTGCATTCTTACAGCTTTCCTGTCTCCTTTTGAGGGCTAATTAAGGCATTCTTCTCTCTTGTTTAACATTTACATTTAAACAGCTGCATCTCATTTGGATATAATGCAAAGATGGCACCTGGCTTTCTTTCCTGGAGTTAATTCTGGGTGCTTTTTTTTTCCCTCTCTCTCTCTTCCCTAAGGATCCAAAGTGGTTATTTTTGTGCTTATGTAGGGAAATGAACCGAAGCGGCTGTAAATGGAAAGAGATGCTCTTCATTCACAAACAGGGTGCATCTTCCCAGGATCCTTCACAGCTAGTCTCCTTACGATACTCTGGATGAGAGCAGAATGCAAAGCAGAACCCTTGAGCCTTTCATCATTTTTGCTGCCTTTGTCAGGCTCTGGTCACCTCAGGGGCTTTTTCATTGTTCCAGTCCTTTTTGCATTTTTGGTTATTTGGTTGGCTGTTTTTTTCCCACGTGAACAAAGAGTTTAAAGGAAAAAGAGAAAGGAAAAATAAAACAAAAAAGAAACAAAGCCTAAACATTATGGCACTAGGAAAGCATGGTGAATGTAGCCAGAGCAGTTTCATTAAACTTCTTATTACATGTTAACAGGAAGGGATGTAGAGGTGCAGCCTACTCTGCCTTCAGAGGTCCACACAGGCCCAAGTTCTCCAAGGGGAACCTTACACAAAGACGTGGACAGGACTGCAGCCCAGCCTTCAGGCAATAAGCATTTTGACAGATTCAGCAGCACCATTCACAACAGTCTTGGTGCAAGGTATGAGCCTGTCGGATGTACCACCCTTTGTGGTACTTTACACATTTGCAGACCTCCATCTTCAATTAGGTGATTTCTTAAAATTAAATAAAAAAAGAAAAAAAAAGAAAGAAAGAATTTTTCCAGAAAACTTTGAAAGATCCAGGGGCAAAGATGTATCTCCATGCATCTCTACGGGATGAGCATCATCAACTTTTTTCATTTATTATGATTTTTTTTTGTCAGTAAAAAATTACTAGGGATGTTAGATATCAATTTTGTGCTTTAAAGAAAAAGTGAATTAGGCTGTGATAATCCAGATAATAATAATAGTATAAGTACATATGAGAGAATTAATGACAGAGGAAAACTAGATTGTGATCTTAAGTTTAAAGGCCATATGTTTATTGATACAAGCTAATGATGTAATTTTCTTATTTCTATGCAATTGCTCTTCATTTCTCAAAAGGAAGTGGGAAAGAAAAGCCTTCTCTCCTTGGAAAACATTATAAAAGGAAGCAAATGAACTCAGGAGGCATGTCTCACCTGAGTGACGCCAGGGGCCAGCAGGACTGCAGTGCTGATGCTGCAGCCTTGCCCTCTTGGAGACCTGGGATAACTTAGGGCATTAACAGGCCATCACTTCAGCTGCCAGCTGCTGGAGGAGAACAAGGCACTTTGCCAAGGAACTTCACAGATTCTTGATGACAGCAGAGGAGGTTGGGGAGCTTGGTTCCTAGGGATTATTTCTCTCCTTGACAGGAAGCAACCGGCCTGCAGCTTGGTCCCTCTTTGTTTTGTCCCAAGCCTAGTTCTGCCTTTTGTCCTTGCCCTGCAGGAACCAGAATTGATAGCCCCTCTCCACCCTTTTCCCATTCCCACACTTCTTGTCTTGATCCCTGCTCCTGCTTTGTCAACTCTAATTTTCCTAATCTAATATGATGACTCCTTGGAAAGCTTCTTTTGCCAGCCTACCAACTTCCACTCGAATCACTTTGTCAGTCCAGACCTTCCTTTCTATCTTCATCCCTCTGTCAAAGTACAGGCTGCTTGCACCAGTATGTTCTTCCTAATCACACCTCATTCTCTTCTAATTTCAGTGAAATGACTTCTCCTTCCTTGGTTGCCGGGGATTGGATTGGAGAGATTCAAAAGGTCTTGGCATAGGGACTCACGTAGGACTGGAACTATTACAGCAAAAACTGGAGAAAACAAAATAAGTCCTGCCTGAATAACACTCAGTACAGGACTGCACACAGGACAGGACTTTTCAGAAGACTTAGCTGGGAAGCTATAGCAAGTCTCAGTGTGTGTAAATTTTATTTTTTCATAAAAGATTTATAACTGGGCAGGGTTTCAAAAGTGACAAATGACACATCTGGTTTGGAGGCCAGATACCTTGAGCCCAAATTTCAAGTCTGTATAAAGTTATGGGACACTAGAGTACCTAAAGAGGAAAAGCACCAAGGGAGTATTCATCTGACTACATGTGAATGTCTTTATCTGAGCTTGCAGTCACTGAGCATTTAAAGTACTAAAGAAACAGGAAGTTCTACTACAGACTACTAACATAGTCCAAGCACTCATTATTAAAGATGTCCTAGAAGGATCATCTCACATGCAAACCTCTAAAGTATAGATATCTAAAATAAGGTGAAATTGTTATCAACATTCAACTTGAGCAACCTCCTTTCCAACCACCTACTTAAAAACACCCAATGGATATTTACTGAACCACTCTATGCAGAAGAATGTGAGTCCTGAATATAAAACATTACTAGAGCATTGCATACAGAAAGCACCAAGCAATCCTAAGAAGACAAGCTGTTTCTTGCAATGCAAAATTTTATTATTCATTCTTTCACCTAAAAAACATCAACCTTTTATGTTACAGCAAAGTACACTGTCTCTGAGGAAAGGGACTGCACTGAAGACAGACTGTTGGTTCTCATAACCCATTCTGCATACATAAGTTTACTGTTTCCCCAAATATATTAATGATAGAACCACAGGGGAACTATCTACATGGATAGCTATGTAAAAACTGAAGCTTTTTAAACAGCCTGTCTTGGTCCAAAGGCTTATTATCAACTTGTACAGTAATGCAAAGTTTGGAATAAGGAGTTGGTGTTATTGCTAGATTTTAAATGAGAAAAAATGAAGAATAGGTGGTCATTTTCTTCTGATTTTAATGTAATATTTTTCCTCTGGAAGAGTCAACTCCTTCAGAACCTAAACATGCCTCAGGTACATATTGATTTTAACAAACAAGTATCAAAAGATAGTCTTTAAATCTCTCACTTTAATTCAAGTGATGCTAAAGTGCTTCATGGAGACTAACTGAATAATTTAATTGAATTTGAGTAATTGCATCCAATAAACCTTTCTCTGACAATGTAAAAGCATTTCACTTGGGTTTGTAAATTTTCTTCCAGTTCAAGTTCTGAATTACAGTTTTCATGCTGTGGCTGTGCTTTACATTTTCCTCTATCCAGCCTGGCTGACATCTTTCACTCTAATTCCTACTTTTCATTATTAATAATGGATCTTGACCTTTTCTCTCTTTCTGAAACAGTTCAGCCTGCATTAAGGTTAAAGCTGGGGGAAATAATACATGATTTGATCCATGTTAAAAAAATCATGGTGACGTTTTCTTTGAGCAGCAGTAAAGCTATTCTGTGGGTAAAGATCTTACATTCCAATGAAAATTTAACCAAAAAGAATTTTTAAAAACTATTTTTCACATGCACTAAAAGACACATTTTTGAATGTCTTTCAGTTCCTGATGCTGTCTGAGCCCCATATCCTCTCACCACACAGCAAATTTTGTTCCTCTCACCAGCATAGTTCACAGGCATGTCAGTGCTATAACAAGAGATCAGCTGAGTACATGCAGTACCAGAAAGAAATCGACGCTGGGTTTAAGAGGTATTTTGTCCCTTCTGTGACTGTCTTTCAGCCACCTGAGTTATACAGAGGGAGAAGCAGGTTTTGTTAATACAGAACAGCAAAAGCAAGATTAGAAAAAAGGAAGAAGGTGGGAGGATATTCAAGCATGATGAGAAACAGCAACTTGGGTAGAAAAGAATCTACCTTTAGTAGTTACAGGGAAGGAAATTGGTCAGGCAGAACAAATATTGGACATGCAAACTGGGACTAAAACCATTGGAGTGATTCTAGAGCTAGCAGCTGATGAGGGTAACAGGATATATATGTGGTAGGGGGGGGAGACAGGGATAAAACCTCTGGCACTTCTTCCCCTCTGAAAAAATACAGGGGCAAATGGTCAGAGAGTGGCAAGGAGGTAAATTAAAGCCACAGAGAAACAAGGAAGCAGATGAAGAAAATATGGTGGAGTAAGATAATTATAGGGCTTGGGCTGTATGAAGGGAAGAAGATATTAAGGTCAGTGATAACACTGACAAGAGCAGGAGGATGAAGGTTCCATAAACCAGGAGATCTATGCAAAGATCAGGAACTTCTGTGATGTTATATTATGGTGACCTGTAAGGATGATTGATTCTCTGGAGGCAAGCCCCTTATCTGAAGTCTTGTGATGAGTTCTGCTTTTCCTACAGCAAAAATGACACAACAGTGAAAAGGTGGTTCCAGAGAAAATGACTTTCAGGAACTGAGAAAAAATGAAAAATAAAAGTGACTCTTTATTTTACTGTAAGATAAAGAGAAGATAAATAAGAAGGTGCAAAATAGAGACATGAAAACTAATGAGGAGCAGTCAAGTGGTAAATTGAACACTGCTCTGTGCTTTCTCCATTACTTCTTTGTAACAGGGGGACATCTGGGGAAAGGTAGCAAATATAAAAACAGTACAAGGAAATGTGTTTTTTCTGCTTGGCCTCCAGAACATCTTCTCATGAGGCTGCAACACACCCAGAAGTTCAGTATGACTCAAAAATGGATTGAATATTTGCATGGATGAGACCATGCCAAGGTACAGACTTATAAACTGTAAAAAAAAATTTTAAAATTGGAAATTATAGAAGATCCCTGCCTCAGGATATCTCCCAGCTTTAAGTGAAACAATGAGAAAGAAACTTCTTTCTTAGGAGCAGTTTGTGAGATTTCCAGTCTCATATAACTCAAGACAACTTTACCATATAATTAAAGTAATTTTCTAAATTAAATTAACATTAAATCACTCCCCTCTTTTTGATGGTTCTCTGCATTTGTTGTCAATAGTTATACACTGTTTTAGCTGGCTGTCCCTCACATGCATATTTCTGGCTATGTTTGGACAATCCCTGTGATGTGCCAGTCACTGACTGACAATTCTTAACTAGCTATAGTTTCACAGAGTGTACTGGCTACTGGTGACTCTTGCTAGGGGTGGGCCTTAACTCACCATTCAAATCTGGCTTGTACCCAGAGTCACAACTGCTGTTGTTAGCACTCTGAAATAGGTGTTAATCATACATTCATTCAAAATCTGACCTCTCTCACTTAAATTAGCACTGGAGACCTCGTGCTGGGTGCAGACTGCTACACAGCCATCTACTGTGGAGGGTGCCTCTGCCTTACTCTGGGGAAAGCTTAACACTGCTGCAGACAGCACATTGGCCTAGCAGGCTCCTTGTTGGTATCCATATTGCAACATATGGCAAAATTCACAGGAGGAATAGAGAGCTGAGGACTACCACAGAAAAACATTATTGGAGATACCCAGCCTTTATAAGCCTGAAATTTCAGGGGCTCAGATTCAGCAAAGAACTAATGTGAGCTCTAGGAACTGTACATCCTTAAATACTTTATTAAATCAATGTCTTTCATTTCAGGTCTCCTGCCTCTATTTCTAGCTGCTGCTTGCACAATAATGAAATTAGAATATTCTTTTCTGCTGAAAACAAGCCATTCAGTGCTTCAGAATGATATATGGGCTCCTCAGAGTGTGCCAGTACAGAATCTTCTGTTGCATTAGAGACAATACATTCCATCCAAGTTCCAGAGGGGTGCCTGTGCTAGTTTCAGTTTAGAGGAAGAGTGAGATTTGGAAGCAAATTGCCTATTTTCTCTTTTTGTTGTGCTTTGATTTGCACCACAAAATGGTCTCAGGGTGCATGACCAGGATTCCTTCTGGATGAAACTAACCTGGAAGCTGTGCCCCTTGGAGTGTACTTAATGCACTCCAGCTGTAAAGGATATGCAGATCACAGGACAAGTTTAGTCCTAATATAAAGCTGCTGAAATGTGCATATTGCAGATGTCACCCCTAAACATCAACTGCTACATCTATAGATCTTACTTGTCCACATTACTTTACAATATAGACTTAGCAAAAGTCACCAAATGACAGGAACAAGCATAAGAGAAATGATTATATAAAAAGTATTGTCCTATTTCTTTTTCAGATGCAATGTTCAGGCAAAATTATCACATATTGATGATCTATTTTTCTTCAAATGTAGCGAGGCATTTAGCAACATGATACCTAACTACTGTAAAAGAGATAAAAATAAGAGTCTTCTAAAATTGTGGGCACTATTTAAAGACTTTAGTTTTCATTTTTCTTCTTTTTCTTTCCACTTTTTTCAGGTTTTTTTTTTTTTTATTTTATTTAACAAACACTAGTACTTATGATTGCTATCAGCACTCCCTTAGAAAGGCTTAGATTATTACACATCTAACTACTAAATAGGATCCTTAATTTCAATACAGTGCTTAGGAGATGCAAACTGTTATGTGACTGCTAAATTTTATTAAGCTGAAGAGAAGACAGATTAATGAGGAAGGCATTCTGCTCTGGGATGGAAGAGGTTGTATTAATTTTTTATATAAAACCTTGCAGGGAAATTCTGGTTTTGTGAACTGCACAAATTCAGTTAATTTGTTTGTGTAATGCCATTGTAACCAAAACATATTCCCTGATCATCTTTATGTGATTAAACAGGTTACAGTAAAATGCTGAGGTAGATGGATGGCATAGTACTTCGTAAGACAAACAGAATGGGAAATACTGATTCTCTGAAAAATAAAGAGGAGAACCTTGACTTGACCTTATTTCAGTATTGATGACACAGGATTATTACTGAAATTTTATAGTTTTTCGTAAATACCCAATTCCTTTTTGTTCTAGTTTATTAAGAACAAATTCTAATGTTCATGGTTGCAAATACAATTAGTTCAAAAGAATTAAAATGTAAATAACATGTAAAAACCAAACCAAACCAAGATCAATTCCTTTAAAACTTTGTGATGACAACCCAAAGAAGTTTTAGATCAAACTGTTTCTGAAAAACACTGTACTGTCAGATGGCTATAAGAAAAGCATTTTAATTACTTTGTGCCTTTTGATTTTCTTTTGGTTTCTATAAACCAAAGCTCTGCTGTAGCTCAATGTTCGACCACTTCTCACCACCTCTATGAAAGAACAGCTGGTTATTGTCTCAGCTGGCAGGACAGATCTAGACCCATGTGGCACTGTTCCAGTTTTACCCCAATATTCTCACTGACACTGTGGAACCTGGAATAGACTAAAAATGCCAGGAAGGATCAGAGATGGATTGCACCATACCTTTAAATTATGGCTTTTCTACATTGACAGAAAAATCCTTCAGACAATATGAATATATGCCTAAATATGTTGACATTTAGACAAAACTTCACAATACTAAACTGAATTGAAATATTCTCCAGATGTGTCTGCAGATAAAGCTACCCGATGTGCAAACATGCTTATTCAGCACAGAATATGTCCCACTAAGATTTTATTCCCAACTACCTTTATGTAGTTAAGTGTTTCATGAAAACAAGATGAAAGTTCCAGTATCTGAAAGGCAGAAGATAAGTGTTTAAATTTAATGATGACTCCATTTCAACTCTGGGCTACTGGGTTTGAAAAACAGAATGCCAATATTTTTTTCTCTACAAAGAGCAACAGCAAATCTTGTTAACTGAAATGGTGAAGAATGAGGAGTATATGGCTACATATTGTAAGACCATGAAAGGCTTTTTTCATACAGTCTTACAATAATACAGATCTCAGAATTTTCCAAAGCTACTCTTGCATTACCTTTGACTTCCAATATTCTCTTATTCTCACTGCTAAGAATGGATTGAGTAGTCTCACTCTGAAATGCTCTGACTTCACCCCAATTGAAGCACTTTAAATCTGTTATCAAGTTGTTCTTAAAATTTCTATCAGGTTAGCTAAATTGGGTGAGTGTATGATTCTCACTGTAAAAAGAGCCTCACTGGAATCACATTGCAAGTCATTCAGGGAGCCCTTGACTGTATCTCCTTGCAGTTCTTGGCCACAGAATGGACCCTTGGCTCCCCATGCCTCATTGCTTCCCTACAGAGTAGCAATACCAGATCTGTACTCCTCCTCAGTCATACTTTCCCTGTGCATGTTAACTCCCTCAGCCATAACTGACTGCTCCTTATTCAGCTGTCTTTTCCCAGACTGCTGCTTTTCACAGCACTCTCTCCCACACTCCAAGTACAGTCTGTGCTGCTTACAGTGCTGTGATCTAGCACTAAATCATTACAAGTTTTCAAAACTAATAAAAGTTTCCTAGCAAGGGCTTTTGTTATCTTCTTCTAAAAGATATCTCTGTGAATATTTAATAGGTGTTAATTTTAAAATGGAATTTAATTTGCTTTTCCTGAAAAAAGTTCTGTGTGATCTCTGACATAAAACCTTTTATTGTTACTATAAAAACAAACTTGAAAGCAGATAATTTGTGGTAATGTCCTGCTAATGCAGCCAAGAAATATATCCTTAAACAAATACAGGTTTCCTTCCAAACCTTGCTTTGGGATCTCACGCAGTCACGAGTCAGATTTTCCACATTGCTAACATCCAGGTTGTTCCAGAGGCTCAAACCTTGGATGCAGCTACACAGCCCAAGGACCAAATCATAAAGTTTGCATTTTTCAATTGGACTTGTGCTATACCTGCCATAATGTTGTTATGGGATTTGTATCTTTGTTGATATGCTTGTCAAGAGTCTCATCGTGCAGCATAGCTTCTGATTTTGCAGCTTTGATCAAACTTGATATTGTGTTCTACAAATGGCTGCTTCCGGCAGCTGCTGCTATCAGTTCTTAACAGTGCTGGTATTAGATTAGGCAAATGGGAAAAAACATTTTCTCTCAGCCACATTAACACAGCAATGTATTATAGCAGTGGGAAGTTCTTTGTGGCCTTCCAAGTGATAATACAGAAGAAATATTGGCAATTTTCTTTGAGAGTTAATTGAATTGATCTAGTTCTGATTACCACAATCTGCAAACAGTTTCTCCAAAGTATGGAGAACCTGATTATTCACAAAAGAAGTGTCCTGTAAATCTGAGGTATTCTAAGCATGTGTATGGACTAAATATTCTTGCAGTTCACAACACTCTAGGTATCACTCTTCTTATATGGCAGAAAAGCAAACAGAAACATCAGACACATAAAGAGAAGGAATAGTTAAAGAAAAGGGCTGTATCTGGCAGACTGATGTACCCCATGCGCTTCTCTTTGAAGTCTAAAGATGCGCAAGGAATTCAGAGCATTGTAAGGAGAATCAGAGCAAGGGCACCAGGGCACCTCACAAGGCTTCAGCAAAGAACAGATGGTTAAAAAAGAGGCTTCAGATTATCTCCTGCTTGACAAAGACAAGACTGTTTTGTAAAGGCAGCATCTAATGCCATGTGGTTGTGGATAAAAGAACAGTAAGTGTCATTACTACAACTAGCAACTCATCAGCTTTCTCATATGCATGCCCAGTCCTTTAATCATTATTCAGATACCATACACATACATGCTAATGGGAATTCTGCCAAAGTATAAACTGTTAGATTAACTGCTACAAAATCTTGAAAAATTAGAGCAAATGGTCTGTTCAGGAATGATAATGTGCAAAAAAATATCAATAACATTTGCATTGTTAGCTGAGCCAGAAAAGCCATGAGTAAGAAAACAAGAAGAAAGCCACTTGATCATGCCATTTACTTCAGTTATATGTTCACTGTTGCATGGAATATTTTCTGAGATGCTCCTGCCATGTTACCTGCTAAGAGAAACCCACCCTAAAAGTCCTGGGCACAATATCAGGACTAAAAAGGAAGAGGTTACTGAACCTGTCAGAATTTGATTAGGCAGACAAAATGATCTTTGTTTCACAGTCGAATAGCATGTTACTAATGCTCTTTCTATGGTAGAGCTTATATAAACCAGCATGGCATTTCTGCAGTCATTAACATACTCTGTAGTGCAGGAGGGACTACCATTGCTCACAAACCTTATATCAAAACCTTAGGGCTCTCCAGCATCTGAGAGGAAGATAAATCTTCATAAGTGGATGATGACAACTGATTCCCAAACACTCTGTTGCAGAATAAGAACCAGCTGAAATCCCATTAACATCCACCTCATCACATCTTCTAGCCTGCTATTTACCATATTTGGTGTTTCAGACACGCTCCCATGTCAACAAGGCCCCAATCTCCTCTTAAGCTTTACATGACTCAAAAGCCTAACTCAGATGATCCTACGAAAAGTCAAATAAAACAATATTCTTATTTTAGGAGCTTCCCCAGTAAGCTTAAAACAAATTATACCAGTATTAATACTGCTACTACTAATAAATACCTAGGATCTGTGTGACTAGAATCTCACAGATTCTACAAAAAGCCAATAATTAAAGCTGCTGTGAGCACACTCATCTGTGTTCTTGTATACCAGGTTACTGTGGTCAGCAGCAAAGAGAACACTGGTTTCCAGAAGCACGTGTGGGGACAACCTACCCAAGGCCAGCTAATTCTAAACATCTGGCCTCCCCTTATCATCAGTGAAAGCAAATAAACACTTCTGTGAGTAAGTGGTAGAATTTAGACCATTAACATAGGCTTAGTGAATTGTGCTCTAGAGCTGATTATTTCCATCTACTGCCTTGGCCCTGGAACAGTGTCCTGGAGTAGAACCTTACCTTCCTTCCTCCCCTTATGCAATGATGAACTGTTTTTAAACCGTCAAAGTCTCCTTTTCACTTCCAACTGAGATAGAAGAGGACATTTGACAATAAACCTACATGTGTATGTCTTGGTAAGCTTGAAACACAGTTAGAGGCCAGTTTAGAGAACCTTTGCTCACAGCTATAACTCCTTACAGTCTGCTCTCTTCATGGTCCAAAAATATCAGTCAAGTGTTTATTTTAGAGATTAATAACTAAGCTTAAAATAAGCTATAGAAAGGATCACTGCCTGAGGGAGTGGCATCAAATAATTTCACTCTGGGGCTTTTGGTAGTCTGTTATTCCATACAAAAGCAAAGTTTATAATAAATGTAATTCATACTGAGTTTAATGTGTCTTATTCATAACAGTAACTGGTGTGCTTTTAGTTCAATTTGTATATACCATAGCAGTCTCAATAAACACACAAACTACAACAATTTCCTGTGCTACAGTGAAGTGTCTGAATAGTTCTGTAAATAACGACTTATGGTAGTGATGACAACTATTTCAACAGGATTTCCTGCAACAGTGAGAGCTTGTGGAACTGACTTTTTATTTGGCTACCAAAGATGCCATCCCACCTAATATTTCATAGGCTGACAGGGAGATCCAAGCAATTTTTTTCTTTGCATCCCCAGTGGCCAAAGCATCATCACTTGAGCTATTTTTAAACCTTTTTTAAATATATAGTTTTGTATGTGCACACACATATTGCATAACCAAGGTCCATTTCAATAATTTCCTAACCTATAAATCTCTAAAACTGGTAAAAGAAATAATTTACTTGTATTTTTTTCCTGAAAACAAGATAACTGGAATGAAAATTCAAGGCAAAATGGGACAAAATCAGGGTCCCTGAATCAGGTAGCATGGATTTCATCCTTTCTGCATTGAAATGGGAAAGCCAAGTAATCCAGAAGAAACAGAAAGGGAAGAGAGGATCAGAGGGGCGGGCACTTGTGATTTGTGCCATTGTGTGTTGTGAAAGAGATTCTAAGTGTCTGATTCACTTATAGCACCTCACATTAAACTTAAAAGAGACAAAGAATCCCTCCTGACATGTACTCTTACCTTTTGGGAAAGAGGGAACAGAATCTTTTGCAGAAAAATCTTACACCAGGTCATGGCCATTAGAAAGCATTTGGAGCTAGATTTGCTCACATTACAGCTAGAAACAGCCCACTAAGCTGGAGTGACACAACTGCTGTCACCTTTGATGGCACAGGGACAACAATTTCTCTCCCAGGCTTCTCATCATGAGTGCTTGCCTCCTCTTGGAGAACTCTCTGGTGTTCAGGGAGAGCATTTTCTTACCGCATCACCCCATTCTGCCTTGCTTTCCCTTCTGCAAGTTCTGCAGTACAGGATTGGATGGGAACGTGGTTTCTACCAGCAGCACTGAGGCTGAGCACTCCTGACTCCTTGCAAATATGAAGTCACAACATCAAGCCCTGGTTCACAGCAGGAGACCTTTCTCATCCTAGAAGGGCACAAACACATTAGTTGTACACATATGCAATTTCTGCATAGGTTCGTCCTTTCCTCCTTTGCATCACTGAAAAAGTTTGCTTTTTCTGACCATTTCCAGCCACTACTTTCCATTTGATGTCCAGACAGATGTAGTCTTTCTCATTCTTAGTGTTCTCAACTGCTTCTTTCTGCAGCAACATTTAAGACCAGAAGACTAGCTAAAGTTCTAAAAGCAGTATAAAGAGCAGATGAATGCCCAGAGCTGAAAGGAGAGGCAGAGGGAAAAAGAGTGAATATCTGGGTTCATGGCAGCGTGGTTGAAATGCCTGTCTTTAAAGTGTTTTAAAGAATACATGGTGGTCTAATGAAATTTCAGACTTACCATTTAAGTCTTCAAATATACAAAAATAAAAACCCTTGTGTGCTTTCTGTTTCTTGTGGGGGTTGTTTTGTTTTTTGGGGTTTTTTTATTAGTTGCTCAGGTATTTTTTTTCTTTTTTTTTTTGGGGGGGGGGAGGAAGTGTTGTGGTGGTTATTGGTATTGTTTTGGGGTTTTTCATGTGAACTGTCAGTGTACAAAGATTCATTAGCTGTCAGTGTACAAAGATTTTTCAGACAAGGGCTCACGACTATGCTATTTTTTTTTTTTTTAAACTATGTTCTCCAGGTTAATTTTCAAAGGTTGACTTGACTTTCAAAAGACTGATATTGTCCTTTTTCTTATCATTCAAACAAAGAGGCTTTTCCTCTGTCTGGACAAGTCGAAATCACACACATGTTCCATTCCTTTGACAGACTTTTTTTAGGTGTCTTTTCTGGAAGGTTCCACCTTAAATTTTGACTTCTTGCCTTCATGGGCAAAAACTGGTGTCTGGATTCTAAATGCTGACATCAGCCTTCACATTCCTTCTGAAATTTATTCAGCTAATCATGTCTTTTCAGTTAATACACTTACATGGAACTAATAACATAATCAAATTAAAACACTGAGAGGTTCCTTGTAATAAAATACACCCTGTCTCACTGTGTTTCTAGGCTGACCTTGACAGTGAGGGTTTTTGCTTAAAGTAATTAGTTAGATGGCTACTACTCCCTCCAGAAATTCTGTTCTGTTTTGTATTCTGAGGGCTGTGTGAAACATTGCTTTAGTGTTTTTCCAGTCTTTGCAAATCACTGCCCCACTGTGCTTTTTCCTTTCTTCATGGATACTAGTGTAGATTAATTTCTAATGCAGATGAAAGAGTCTGGGTGACGTGAGTGGGATCGTGTCAGTGGTCACCAGGAAACTAAAGTCACAAAAACCCAGGATGTTTGAAAGCCAGAAATGGCAAAGATGCATCCAAACAACAAGAAGCTGAGACATGACTAAGAATGAAAAAACAGAACTTTTTCCATGGAACCTTTCTTTTAGCCAAAAGTAAAAAATTATTATGCTGGCTAAAAACCAAAAGATACACATTAACTTATCTTCATAAGTGTTTATGGCTACTCAAAGCCACTACAGGGAAATGAGTCACAGTCCCAATCTCTTGTCTAGTCTGGAGCTCCAAATTGGACCACACTTTCCATGAAGAACCATGAGGGAAGACCATCCCTCACAGACATCATATTGTGCCTCAGAGTCACTGAACTGGTGAGGCTGTCAGGGAATGTAGATAGGGATAACCAAATCTCTACTCTGAGGTTCTGTGGCTACAAAACATTTCAAAATATTTCAATTGATCTATGCTTTTCTATCAAAGGATTTTTATGATTTTTTTCCCAAATGGAAGACAGTGATATTTTCCATGGCAAAACCTATTTTACTATATAAAGAGTTCCATCATATTTTTTGTCTCACAATCTTACTCCATTTTTCCCCTTCTCAAATTCCTCATGGGGTAAGGGCCTTGAGAAGAGAGAATATGAACAAGACTCTTAGCAGCTTTATGCTGCTTATACTACCCCGATCAGATTCTCCTTTCTTGTGCAATAGAACATGCATTTTCTTTAGCAGCTGCTATTACTTCCAGCTGAGGGTCTTTTAGAATTATATTAGACCTCAAAGAAGCTACATGTCCTCATGTAAGTTAAACTTAGTATTTTACAGTCTTGTAGAGAAATCTGCAAAGTAATAATTATCTAAAAGTATATCCTCTAGAAAATCAGTTTTATGAAGCATCAAGTTTTTATTTAAAGCATCAAAATGTGATATTTTAGAAAATTCTATCAGGCTGGACTTAGAAAAAGCAGTACCTTTAGCTTGCAAAACTTAAGGCTAGGAAGTGCATCTCATTCTTTTCTTTCTTCTTTATAAATCTATTTATTTTTAGAATAGCTCCAAATGTGTGACCCCATCATCTAATGTTACATAACCTGAAACTAACTCTTTTTTGTATTTATCATCTCCAGCCAAAGACTTGAGGAGTGCTCTCTGCTGTTGGATCTGCAATGTAAATGACCTTTCTTCTTGTCCTGTGCTCAATTTCTGGTACAGTTGGTGTAAGCTCAGTGCAGGCAAGAGAATAGCAATCTCTTACAGAAAAGGGAAAAAAGTGCTGAGAAATAAAGAATATTTTTCTTATCATTATTTTACATGAAAATGCTACAGTATTAACAACAGGATATGTTATCATGCACAAAGGCTCCAACTCCTTTAAAATCTTGCCTTTACAGAAAACAATTTCTGAAAGATATTTTCCACCATTGAGCCTTTTTTGAAAGGATCTTTGGAAAGGAAATCTGAAAGAGAGTTTGATCATACATTTCAGAGAATATAAGGCTAAACAAAATTCCATATACTGTGTTTTCAAAAAGGCAATAAAATCCAGTTCATATTCCATTGTTCATTAAAAAACATATAGAAATGTATAACACTGGAGAGTTTTATAAAGGTTGTGCCAGTAAAGCTTTCTTTCTGCCTTGCTCTATCACTTATTCTATATAGGTCATATAGTTTTTTTTTAAAAAAAAAAAATATATATTTTGGAAATGTGTCAGTTCTCAAAATATTTATCCAGCCTTTTCATATCCTCAGATGCTTGTATAGATTGGGGAATGAGATGCTGGAATGCTGGAAAGCAGTGCCAGGAAAGGCACCTCGGGGTTCTGGTCAATGGCAAGTTGAATAAGAGTCAGCAGTGCCCTGGCGGCCAGGAGTGTTCTGGGGGGCATCAGGCAAAACATCACCAGCTGATCAAGGGAGGAGATGGTCCAACTGTGCTTTGCACTGGGGTGGCCTCACCTTGAGTCATGTGTGCTGTTTTGGGCACTACAATATAAGAAAGACATTAAGACATTATAGAGTGTCCAAAGGAGGGCAATGAAGATAGTGAAGGACCTTGAGGGGAAGCCGTATGGAGAGTGACTGAGGGCACTTGGTGTGTTCAGCCTGAGGAAGAGGAGACTGAGAGGAGACCTCATTGCAGTTACAACTTCTTTTTGAGGGGAAGAGAACGGGTAGGCACTGGTCTCTTCTCTGTGGTGATCAGTGACAGGACCCAAGGAATGGCCTGAAGTTGTGTCAGGGGAAGTTTAGGTTGGATATTAGAAAGAGGTTCTTCACCCAGAGGCTGGTTGGGCACTGGAACAGGCTCCCCAGGGAAGGGGTCACAGAATCAAGCCTGTCTGAGTTCAAGAAGTGTTTGGACAATACTCTGAGGCATATGGTGTGACTCTTGGTCCTGTGCAGGGCTAAGAATGGGACTTGATGATCCTTGTGGATCATCTTCCAACTCATCATATTTTGTGATTCTGCAATTTTTCATATCCAGACATATCTGATACCCTCGGTCTGCCTAGGCACACCTCTGAGAGACAAAGGAAAAAACCAAAAATGTAACTAACATGCTTTAAAAACTGTGAACATCTATCAAGAACTTGGGTTTTCCAAGTAACATAAACACATAACGTTATTACTGGCTCTCATGAGATATTTGTAGCATTAGGAAGTTTTTGAGATGTTTCATTAAACAGAAGACAACAATTTTAAACTTCCTGATATAGGTGACTTTTGACTATTGTTGCAGTGCTTACACTATTCAGTCATGCTCATGCTTCACATTGCTGTGGTTCATTTGGAGCACAATGACTTAACAGAACAGACTAAAACTAAAGCTAGGGATAACATGACCTGAGATGTGAGAGCTCTGGAGAGACCAACATGGCAAAATTTTTCGAAAGACAGGATATCCCAAACTATTTCTCTCCGAGGAGATGTTGGCTTGTTTCAGAATTTTCACAACTTAATAAATATGCGTTGAGGAGCTTGTGTAATTCACTGCTTTGTTTTAGTTTCATGCACAGATTTGCTTTTCAACCTGGCAATTGATGATCATCACATAAAATACTAATGAATTATTTGGTTTTTAGTGTAGCTACTGCTAAGAACCTCTTACTGAAAATATTCCAGCTGTTCCACTTGGCATATAAAGTGCAACTTACCCAGTTCTATGGACAACTGAGAAGTTCACAATATCATACACAGAGAGGGTATCTCACAGATCTTACAACTAATTTGAACTTCAAGAAATGAGAAAAAAAAAAAAAATCCCCCAAAAAAACAAAAACAAACAAACAAACAACAACCAAAAAACCAAAAACAAACAAAACCAAAAACAAACAAAAAACCAAAAACAAACAAAAAAGACTTCTAGACGTTCCAGAAGAAACGTTGAAGACAAGCTGAGACTTTCTTTTCCAGATAATGTTGCCTCTGCAGTAGATCTAAGTCATCCATTTCCTTTTGTTGTACATGATGTGTAATTATTTATATTACAGAAATATATAGATTGTCCAAAAATTAATTCCAGATAGTGCTAAGCATTCACCTACTTCAAAAGGTACTTCCTCCCCCACCCCCAATTTCAAACTTTAATTATTAACATTGACAAATTTTTCCATCTGAAACACCATTCACAGAAAAATTGAAGCAGAACTGAGTGAACAAAGCTTGGAGTCAAAACCAGCTGTCCTCTAGCACAGCCTTGTTCCTGCATGACAAAATTAACTTCCCTCTCTCACACTGGATGTGAGGTGAAGTGGACTCTGCTGTGTTGTCAAGCTCTGATTAATTAGCTTATGAATTTTGTAATTCTAGAGGCTTGAGGAAGCTTGTGTAATTTGTACATAGTGTACCTAGTAAATAAAGAGTACACTGAGCTCATGATCAGGCTCATGTTATTGTTGCATAAAGCTATCTAAACAGAGAGGGTTTTTTTCAGCGCAGCATTATTAATGCCTTCCCTATTATTGTGTGACATGAGGAACAGAATGCCTTTATCTCCCTTGTTGGCTGCAGCCTTTCCATAGAGTTCAAACACACACCCTGCAAGTACAATCTGGTTCGAAACTAAATGCAAACAAATGAAGGTTGAAAAATGTTTTTAAAGAGAAACTTTCTAAAACAACCATCCTCCCCCATAACAATCAGTTTCAGTTAGGACTGATTGGCCTTCACTTCCCATTATGGATGCTGGAGTCTGATCTTCCTCTGTCTCAGTAGTTTCCATCTCTCTCTGCATATTTGCCAAGGTTTCCTTCTCAGACACATCCTAGTACTGCTTTACTCCCACTGCAACCAGTGTAAGGCACACAGAAGCCTCATGCCCCCAGCCCTTCCCACCACCCTCTGCAGCCCTGGCCCCAGTGCCCCTGTCCTCAGCAGGCTGTCTCCAGTACTGCCACACTGGAGACGCAGTACTGATTGGTGAGGGGACTAGCAAGGCTAGAGTTCTTTGGGCACCCATCAAGAGCTGGCGTCCTGCAAGACATGTAGACTTGGGGTAAGGATCTCTGGGTTGCTGAGAAAAGGGTGAAAGAGAGTAGTCCTATCAGAACAGTGAAACAAAAATAGGGGAAGATGCACAGATTATTTTAGGGGGAAAAAAATTGAAAATAAAAAATTCCCTCCTTCATAGAAACCCTTTATGGAGGTTTTACTGTTGAATATCTGGACCCAAAGGTAGATCCCAAGTGTTTTTTTGGTCAATTGACTTTTGTGCATCTCACCAGCATCCTGCTAGGTGGGGGGCCTTGTGTTGCTCTGATAGGTGAATAAAAGTAAGTGGTATTGGCATGAACCTGGAATGACTGCAGGTAACAGCAGTATATGTGAAAAAACACATTATTTTAACCTGTGACCTTGCCCTTTCTCAATGGAAGCTCTCTCTCTGCTTAATGAGGTATGTGTCTAGAGAAACCTGCAACAAACCACTTACCTGCTTAGCCAAACAAAAGGTAGGGGAATTAAATATCAAGAGACATTTCTTCTCAGGCCTCAAGCATAAACATCCCAGTCCCTGTGCTGAAACACACACTTTATTCTATATTTGGTGAGAACAGATGACCATCTCTGCTGTAAGGCTGGGAATCTTGTTGGTAGAATAATGCTCCCAAATAGCCATGAATCTGCCTTCTGTTCTGTATTGGTGAGGAAAGAACTTGCTGACACACATTTCACAGCTCTGCATATTAGAACTTCAGATTTCACTTATCACTACAGGTATACATGAATGAGAAAAGAGGGCAGAATTGTATGGAAAGCTCTTGCAGCCATAATCTGATTTTTTTAACATGCTTGATTATGAAAAAGAAATACAAATGACCTGCACAGTACTATTTAGCAAATAAAAGACTAAAAGGTAGGTGTGATGATTTGCCCTTGGTTTTCTGGCAAAGAAAAATCTTCATTAGTGTATTCTTATAAATATTTTTCCCCCAACACTTTTAGACTGTGTGGGAGATTCGTCTCAACAATCATAAATGTGTACTAACTCCATGTCATGAATGACTACCAAGCTTTCACTTTGATTACTGTCAAAATCAAAGCTCAACATCTTATGAAAATGAGATGGACTGAGTACAGACTCAGGCCCAAAGCTTTTTCAGCAGTACTTTCTTTAAATTACTAATGATCTGATCCATAGTTATGCTGTAACCATCAGTTTGCCAAAGTTCACCTTTGAGATCAAAGATACGAATTTTCAAGAAAACTTTCACTCAAAAAGTTTATTAGATAAGATACGTAAGTATATGGGTATTTCAAAAGGAGAGAAAAGTTTGAACACATCTTTTGAAAATTAGTTTTGCCTAATGGTGAGATTAGACATCCGTTTGTTTCCATGTGATGTCTGGCATACCATGATGCAAGGATTCTAAACTAATTTTCTGTTCTTTGGTGATTGCAACAAAAGTTAAATGATATCTCATAAAAAATGGTTTACTTTTTCCCTTTGTTTCTACTTCATTCTACACATACTTTGAACTGAAATCCTTAAAGAAACAGTTGTTGAACAGTTTCAGCTTACAACACAGACTGTCAGACCAAATAAGCAAATCAAATGAGGAGAAAAAACTAGTGTAAAACCCTACTATTCAAAAATGTTAGCATATCCCACTGTTTTCCATGAGTCTGACATTACTTTCTTGGTGCTTCAGGTCTTTATTTTTCATCTGAACAACAGTTATGCATCTGGCTCCCCATCCTTCAGCAAATGTCCTGAGAGCAGCTGTGATTTGCTTGACTCACTCTGGATGTTCATGGTGCAGGTATGCACATCTGAACTAGTCGTCACGGATTTTTTACTGTCAATAGAAATTGAGTTACTGCAGTCAGTGGAGTTTAAATGCAATTCATTGTCTGCCAAGGTAGTCAATAAAGTTTGTTTGATTAGACCTTCACTATAAAGCAGAGCAGAATGTCTAAGAATGGTTACTTCAGATACAGATCCCCAGAGCATAACTTTAGTTGTCGAAGTATAGATGTCTAGTGTCATTTTAGGTGCTCTGGAATATCTCCTTGATAGAAAAAAAGGAGCAAATCTATTGTAACTCTTGGCTCAAACATACCATCATTATGAAAAATTTAATGACAATGTACAACAGCTCCAAACAGACCTATATACTGTTGGTCATGCAACTGCATCGGAGCCCTACAATCAGGTGAGATGAATCTCACCTATCAAGACAGGAGAGCAAGTGAAAACGCATGGGGCTTCTTCAGCTTAGCTGCAAGCCTTGGGTCAGAGGCTTTATGTGTTGCACAATGGTGGTCATACTACTGGCCTTTGGGAATTTTCCTACAAAACGTAGCAGAAACATTTTTGAACATGTTTGTATGAGGCGTTTTTTGTCGTTGTTATATTGTGATACTGCCTAATCAGACAAGGCAGTTAACAGAGGCACCAAGACATAATGAATCCAAAAGCCAAGTAGTAGATCGGCAGAAAGCAAAAAAAAGCAGAATTTGGCTTTCTAAAATCTATTTTGAAGGCCAGGATATGGGCCACATGGATTCTGTTCCTACTTCTTTCCCACCAATTTTCTATTCTTTCTCTTTTCCTGCCCACCCCACCAATGAAACAGCAACAAAGAATTAGGCCCATTCTTCTAATTTTCTTAACTTTCTTTTCTGACACTAGCTGAGCACACTTCTTGTTTCCAGGCTGGGACACATTTTTTTGAAGTCATCTACCTCTCCCGCTGCACTTAGCCCTTCCTGGCTGCCTGCTGATTGTTTACCTGTAAAACACTCTTCCTTGCTCCAAGTTTTAGTAGGCTAACTGCTGACACAGATTTTTCATGTTTTCTCAATTGGATAATTACATGGAAGGACTCCACACAACTAAAATTACTTATCTGTAAAGATTCAGGTTTTCCTGGGGTGCTGAAGGTAAAGTTGGACTTCCAGCTAAGATCCCACAAAATGAATAGCAGTTTCTGTTCCAGTCCCTGCCCTACTGAAATCCAAGCTTCTCTGGCTGCATGCCAGGTTCTAGGTCATCCCCTGGCACACTTGATAAGGGCACCCTCAACACACTCTGTTCCATTTTTATATGAAAAAAACCACGTTATTTCTTGAATGAAATCGACAAATTCACCCAAGCATTGAAAACATTAATTGGAAGTCTCCAGGAATACCTACAGGTGAACTACACACATCCCTTACTCCCAGTTTACATGTCACTGACTGTCATGACTGATCTCATCGCTACAGCTGTGCACACAGATGAGTATATCCTCAGAACTGTGGTGTTAGAATATGGAAAAACAATGAAGGAGTAATAGGAGAATATCTTAATTGGTTTAATATTCCTGGTGTAATTTCTTAGTTCTTAATTGGTTTAATTTACCTGTGCCCCTAATCTGCACATCCGCTGTGATGTACAGAGGGTCATGAAAAATGAGGAGGAATGAGTGTTAGGAGAGGGTTGTTCTGAAGAATTTCCAATCTCTTAAAGGAAGCAGAAGCACTTGAGAAACTAGTGTTTTGATAGTAAATTGAGAGGAGATTTTGACTCCCTTGAAGGCAGAGACCTCAATAAGAGAACTGGGCAATTACCAGCTTCATGGTGTGACTCTTGGGGTGTCCTGTGCAGGGCCAGAAGTTGGACTTCGATGATCTTTGTGGGTCTCTTCCAAGTCAGGATATTCTATGATTCTGTGATTCCATGATTTTAGTGACCACAGTATAAAGAACAAGAATACATAAAATAGAACCCTTTATGACCTATGCTTCTGCACAGGCACAGAGCACACACCATAGCATCCAAAAATGGTAAAATCACATAACTATATATACAAATTTTTAAAGGATTTATCTTAGTATAAGATTGGGATAAGATGGAGACTTTAATACAAGATTTTGTTGCAGAATTTCTTGGTAGCTAGATGTATTGCCCTTAGTAAACCAAGACAGTGTCACAAAGTTTCATCATTAGATTAAGAACACTCGTAAGATTTGAATCTTTGAGTAGCTTTCAGGAGACCTACTTTGGAGTGATAAGAATGATGAGTCCATCAGTTTTTTAGGGGCTGAAAAACATTTTTAGTCTAGACATTGATTCTCATAACAAAAGAATGTCACAGAACTTTCTAACTGAGGTTAGAATTCTTTGTGTGTTTTTTTTATTTTTGGTCCAGAAGACTTCAAAGAATGTATGAACAGGGTATGTTAAGTTGTGATGCTCCTCATTTGAATGTTGAATATTACAAGTACAAGCCTAACAATGGAAATAAGAGTATTGATTCAATCACTAAATAGATTTTTCAGTAAATTTTATAGCAAACTGGTAGGGTGGGGTTCACCTCACCTTACTTTAGATAAGGCTGGAGCACCTCTCCTGTGAAGACAGACTGAGAAAGCTGGAGTTGTTCAACTCGAAGAAAGCTCTGGGGAGAGCTCATTGCAGCCTTTCAACATACAAAGGGGACTTATAAGAAACATGGAATAAAACTTTATAACAAGGCCTGTAACAACAGGACAAGGGCTTTAAACGTAAAAAGGGTAGGTGTAGATTGGACATAAGGAAGAATTTGTTTTTTTTTTTTTTTTAGAGGGTGTTGAGGCACCAGAACAGGGGACCCAGAGAAGTTTGGCATGAGCCATGTTGGAAGTGTTCAGAGTTGGGTTGGATGGAACTTTGAGCGATCTGACCTACTGAAAGAGGTCCCTACCCATGGCAATGGAAGTTGGACTACATGATCCCTAAAGGCCCCTTCCAATCCAAACCATTCTACAATTCTAAGAGAAAAGAAGACCGTCCTATTTTTCTTCATAAATAACCTGAGTGCAAGGAGAAACAGAGGACAATATGCAACTGTATCTGAAAACAGAACAGGAATGAGAGACTGGAAGATGTTGAAATATTTCTTGGCCAACTTCATTTCACATCTCAACTGAAATGTGATCTCTGGATGTGCACAACCTTCCCAGTAATGCACTAAACAAATCTGAGCCAAAAACTTTCAATCCCAGAGACAGAAGGCTAACTAATAAGTTACAGTGACACTAAAGCGCTTTGTTAGAACCCAGAATTTTAAAGGCATGCTCTGTTCTCTTCTAAAGTACACTGCACTCAGTGTTTAAACACTTCCCGTTACCTCAGTGCACAGTTACCTAATTTTTACTGAAATTTTTGAATACTTCTCAGTTTGGGTTTCTGTTCCATGCATTTCAGTGAACAAAGAGAATTTTGTTTGTCAAAACAGAATACAAACACAATCCAAGCTGTGTTCAGTGTTGTGTAATGCATGTTGATAGGTCATTTTATTGATAATTTTCTTAAAATTATTTTGCTAAATAATCCTCTCTTGTGTTATCCTTGGTAGAGTAGACTTATACTTCATGTGTGGAACAATGATATTAAAAAGGTGATTAGATAGAGAAAGTGTCAAGAATGTGCTGATATTTTTTATAATGAACAAATACACAAATCTATTCACTCACCCATCTGTTGAAATGCCTTGGGTAACTACCTTTAATATGTGTCAATTGTTTAGAAGAAGCTGTGTGACCCTGAGATATAATAATCCAAGCATTTATCCAAGTTTCGTCCCACCCTCTCTCTCCCTGCTTTTTAAAGCATTTTGTTTGGTCCTGCCTGTCTGTCAGATCAGTGGGAGGGCAGAAGGTCATATCTAAAGTTACCAAAGGCTGAAGCTCTTAGCTAGGGTTCCTCTGCTTCAGTATTTCTTCCTGTACATGTTATAAAGGCATGTTGCAAAAAATGAATACACTGGATATCACAATAATAACAACTCTGATACAGTCTGACACTGGATACATTCAGAATCACCATATGCTGTTCTGACTGCCTTGCTTATTGTCATATGAGGCTTTCACTCTCTAGCCTACTGAAGTATAACCAAGAAGCATACCTGTTAGCTTAAAAGGGTCCACAGTTTCTGAATAGGGATACTCTAGCCTGTCTGCACTCCAACAGCTATTAGGCAAACTGAGAACATCAACACCAGCATCTCAGTCTTCTGAAAATTTCAGTTCCAGGTGTGTTTTGTTTTGAGGGGCTTTTTTAGCTGATTTTTTTTTTTTTGATCTCCTCCTCCTTTTTCTTCACCCACCTGAAGTTAATTCCTGTATATATTTTATGTTCATGGCAAAACAAATTTCAATTTCATGCATCTAAATTTGCTTTGGTAACTGTTTATTTGATAACTGCTCACATGCTTATCCAATCAGAGAAGAAATATAATTTCAGTGTATGAAATTAAATGGTGCAGCTTAAATAACCTAGATGAACTATTTTCAGATCCCTGGTCCTGACATATTTTGAATCAGGTATATTAAAGTGAAAAATGAATACAGTGAAATAAGATATCCAGAAAGGCTGTTAAGAAAAAAAAAATGAATGTTGGCTAACGTCATACAAATTGAGTGCAAATGACTCAGTCATTTTTAATAACAACCACAGTTCAGCTATTCACAGACACCACAGAATCACTGTGATACCATACAGACAAGGCTGAACTACCTAGCAACCCATTATGGGTGTTTCAGACAATACAGCTGATAGTACAGATGTCCTGCAAAAAAGGTCCTTTCAATATCAGCTGTTTGGTGACTAAATAACACAAAAGAAACTCATGTCAACATAAGAAAATACTCTAAGGGATTAGAATAACATCATGCCTCTTTGTTTAATCTTTTTGACAACATATTAAAAATGGACTAATTAGAAACAGAATGATGTTATCTGTATAATCTTTAGTTCTGCAGTGGAAAACAGAGCCTTCTAATTAATACTGAAACTACAATTCACAAAAAAACATTAAAAAATATGCAGTAAAGCATATTGAATCACCTTAGACAACAAGAAAAAAGGAATATTAAGTCATCACAATGAAATAACAATAGCTTTAGAGACTAGTAATATTACTAGTAAGGACTACAGATTTTCGCAAGAGTAACTTGGCTTTTTTTTTTTTTTTTTTCTTCCCCAGCTGTTCCTACACTTTAAAAGGCAAAGCATCCTTCTGAAAGGCGTTCTTGGAAAAACATTGATTCTGTACTTCGGATTTTCTGTCCTGCACTGTTGTAGATTTCATAGATTTCTGTGGATCCAAATCCACAAGATATGTTGAATGTTAAAACATATGGGACACAAAAATACAGAGGAAACACTGAAGCTTCATATACAGTGAGTAGGGAAAGACAGACACTAAAGGGAATGTCAATATCAACTTTCTGTGTACTAGCAAGAAATGAGAGGAAATACTTTCTTTCTCTCCCTCTTTCAATGCCTATGAGAAAAAAATATAGCCTGAAAACTGCTCCTGCATTTCCACATGCTTCACAGGAGTTCACATTTCTCTAATAGCCTACTAGCTACACAGGTAGCAGAAGCAAACAATTTACTGTCATGGATCAAGCTCATAGCTCCTGTGTCCTACATTAGCACCCTTGCTGAAGGGTGGGAGGCAGAGACTAACTGGTCCTTATTCCATTCAGAAGTGAGAGACCAAAAAACTAAGGAGTTTGATTTTGTAACTTTGTAGGGATGACACCACCTTCCTACAGAAGAACCCTCTCTACTCCTGTGTTACTTAGAATGTAAAGTTTTAACCCCATCAGCCTAAGAAATGCTGCAGCCTCTTGTCTACAACCAGCAGCTTCAACGTTCCTTCTACCTTCAAGGAGACTTGGAAGGTCACTCAGTGCAATGTCAGATTCTAGGGGAAAACACTGTGAGTGGCAGGAAAGGAGGCAAACAGGATATCAGTTGTAATGTAAGGTTTTTTTTTCCACAGAGAAGGCTATGAAATCTACCCTGATTATAATGATAAAACATATAAGGCTGGAAGTGGTGCAGAGGAGACAGAAAATGGGGAATGTTTTTGCACAATTACAAGACTGTGAGCTAATTTTCTCAATAGAGAAAGGATTTCCAAGGAATTGTGACTAAGACTGTCACAGAAAGAACTTGTCAAGAAAGAACTTATCTTTTCCGAGAGACTGAAGTTGTTCTTTGGACTATTGGAGTCAGATTGTTATTTTTCTCCAGAATAATTTTCAACTGTCCCAATTCTGTAGTGTGCCCTTGTGAGAAGTTAAGGCTGGATGACCATTGTGGTTCACAGTGGCCTTGAAGTCCGTGAAGTTCAGCCTTTCTATCATCAGTTTCATAGATGAATAGAGGCTGGTTTTGACCTTCATTGTATTTGGTCAACATATGCAGCTTCTCTTGTTGTGACACTTCTAATATGACATTATTCTCTGCAGCAGTTATTCCTCAGCTCATTTCAGACATTTCCAGTGTAACGCTATGATGAATGCCTAAGCTGAAATGGTTACAACTCTTGGAAAAGTGTTGTTCAACTGGAATCAAGTGGAACTTGGTACTTTCAGCAAAACATAATCTGACTGTATTAATAAAGAAAGATAGTTCACAAACTCATGTCATGGTCAGGGAGTCAGAAGGCAGTCTGTCTTATGCTTTGATTGATTTTGGCACATGACTATTCTCTGTCATGGTCTTCTGTCACTAAAAGGGATATTAATTACTACCTCCAGAGAAAAAAGCATTGCAGAGTGAGAGGTATTCAAGGCCTTACCTGGGACCTACAAAAACACCCAATGTAGGTTCCTCAGAAAAAACTTCCCTAAGGCATCTGTCTTTAGTTCTTTCCTAATTTCCAAATCAACTCAGAGATTATATAAACATAAGGAAAAACTAGACAGAGTATCAGCAGTGTAAAATATCTGTAGTCATCTTAAAAAAAAAGTGTCAGAAGAAGAATGCAGAATGCTATTTATTATCTGAAGTCAGTCGAGGTCTGTAGAGGCAATAGCTTTCATCAGACTAACTCTTATAGTCACCAAAAAAGTAAAGATATTTGATTTGGATAACCTAAGGTGTTATTCACATTTAAAAAATAAAACAAAACAAAACAACAAAAAAACACTCAAACCCCTAACCAAAAAAAAACAACAAAAAAACAAACCCAACCCAACCAACCAAAACAACCCAAACCAACCAAACCAAACAAACAAAAAACCCAAAACAATAACAAAACATAGCAACAACAAGAAAACACCATAAAACTTCACACCTGAAAAGTGGAACAATTGCTCTAATTCAAAGCGAGTATGTCAATCAATCAGGTAGAGCATCTAATGGAAATAAGTACTGATAATCACTCAAAAAAACCAGGAAGGTGAGAGTTGATTATGTCCAATTCCATAAAAAGCTGATGATAAAAGTTGTCTATACTCTTGAAAGGAGTGTTCAAACATGGTAAAACAATTTCTTGGACACAATTTCATATTGCAATGTGGTGGAATTAGTGATAGAGTGTGATCTAGAAACTAGGCAATAATTTTTGAATTTGGGATTAGATGTCAAAACCACTTTTCTTCATCTCTTCCAAATGTGATCATAACGGAAATTTAAAAATAAATAAATAAAAGCAATCTTCAATGAGATGTCGAATTACATCCTTATTAACTAATAATGATAATGAACCCAAGAATCTGCTTTGCAATTAGCATGCTAATTTCACACACAAAATGCTAAAATTACTTTTTTAAAAGCTGTAAAAAAGAATTGGTTTTAATTTGCTTATCTGTAAAGGTCTCACATTTTTCTTTTCTTACTGGCTTGCTCACTATTGGAATGCCAGTGTTTTGTAAACATCTGTCTCCATAACACGTTATTACCACCATCACTATTATCATCTCATAGCACAAGATATTCTAGTTCCAAATATACCTATAAAGAGTCCTTTCCCCTTAGTGCAATTCAAAAATAAAAGTTACTGAAATAAGAGGATGTCTCTCAAGCAAATGGGTGTAGCAGTATGTGTCAGGTAAGCAATTCTACTTACCACAGCAAAATATTAGCACAAAGTTCCATATTAGAGGACCACACCTGAAGAAGACAGAGAAATGTTATGTGTGCATAACTCCAGTCTGTGCCAAAACTGCAGGAAACTGCTGTGTAAGTAGGGAGAGGAAAAGCCTCTACTGAAATGCGTTATGAAGCTGTCAAATTTTTATGAATTTACTAGCATATACTCTTGCACATTCAAAGTCAACTCCTACCTTCAAAACAATCTCAAAATTTATTAAGCATTCTTCCCTTAACTTTTTTTAATACACCTAACTTTGTTCTTGTCTGGCATGTTTTGGCTGTGCCAAAAGACTCACACTTTGGGTTATAAATACTGGATGCCAATAATACCTGAGACCTACTAGTATTCTGCATCATGTACACCGATTTAAAACAGGCAGAATGAGAAATGTTCATATCTGATTTTCTTACCTAGAAACTTCTATTTTTCCCTTATGCCTCCATGAGCTTAGTGAGACAAATAGAATGTGACTAAATTGTGTTATCAGATCAAACAGAATAGCTATGAATAATCATGGGCCAAATAATTTTTCTGAGAAAATTTCATTGACATCTAAGGCTGGGAGCTTTCACATTCCATTTTATTTACTTCTGTTCTGCATAGAAGGAAATGATTGTTACATATTGGCAGAAAGAGCCATTAAAACACTGTGGCATAGCACTCTCTTTCATAGAACTATCCTCGGAAAAGACACAAGGTAACTGATAGCCCTACCTACCTGAGGCATCATCTCTCTGAAGCCAGCAGGTTACAAGGCAGGAGGCAGTGCGACCTGGAGGGGCAGAAATGAGGCAAAACTGTCTTGCCCAACCCTGGCAGCTACTCTAGTAGGATAAAAAGCAGATGAAAGCAGAAACCCCTAAGCTTCATTGTAAGTCCATGCCTAGTGGTGAAGCAGCTGTGAAAACGGGGAAGAATCACAATCTGCACAAGAGATGGAAGATCTCACACATCTCCACCCTTTTCCCTTCAGTTCTCAGATGTGAATTCATTGCTTGCTCATGCAATGCTCCAGTTCTTTGTACACAGACCCCTCCCACAGTCTATTATTGTTACTAAGTGCAAATGTATTGTGTGCACATCAGAAATTGTATTACCCTGAAAAAACTATACTTGTCATCATCCTCCCTTCTGCCACCTTGTGTCTGCCTTAATTGCTTCAATTAAAACTTCTCTTAGGAAGAAGCATCAGCTAGACATAAGGCACTTAACAAGATTTAGGTCCTTCTGTTCCCTCCCACACAATGAATGTGGATGCAAATAGATAACCTTCTACAAAGAGATGATCTGTGTATTACCTGACATCTTATTCCACTTTGTGGATAGGACTGTTAGAGGGAGTTTTATTCCCAAAATTTTAAAGAAGTCTCCTTTTTCTTAAATTTTGCATTTTAAAAGTGAGGTACCATTCTCTTAGGTAAGGAAAAGGAAACTTTGATAGCCAGAGACAGCTGCAACATCACTGATATAGTACAGCCATTATGAGTTTGGTTTAGTCACACATAAAAATTCTGTTGATTTAAGTATTCATGTGTGTCTAATTCTTCTGCATGAGCCAGAGTTTTCAGGCATCTGTGTGCAATATCAATATATCTTTCTGTTTGCTCTCCATGTGAAATGAGGGAACAGTTTGTCAGTCTAGATCCTGATTTTTTTTCCTCTGTAATGTTCTGTTTTGCCTTTTGCCATGTGTGCAATTCCTGCATCCCACTTTTCAATGCCACTTTATTCTGGCAATGAAATCACCTCAACTGTCATTTACAGACGCTAAGAGGACTATAGGCACCAAAATTTTTCAACTCGTGCCACATAGGATTCCTGGAACCATTTTTATTCCAACTTAATTTGAATCAGACTTCCTAGAGACTGAGTAAAATTACATGTTAATTAAGGGGGGTTCCCAGCTCCTGTTAAGCCCATGCCAGTCTGATGAAGTCAAAGAAGGTTCCCTAAATTTAGGTCAACTCAAACCTTGACCCTGACTTTTTCTTCTACAAAAAGCCAAGAAATGAGATAAAAGACACATAAGAACATATTTCTTGCACAAACAGGTGGGGTTTTAACCTTTAATCTGTCCAGGCATTGAATAAATCCTCTGTAAATCACATAATGTACCTATTTAAGAAAGAGTAGTGGCTAGAAGTAACAGTAATGGTATTGCAAAATACATTACAGGATTCACCACATTATCCAGCTGTATCTTGGGCCACTGCCACTTGAGGAAAAAAAACCGAATTTAATCCCATACCTAAGATTTAATGTTAAATTTCATTAAATTCCCCATGAGATCAGTACAGTTACTGGCCTTCATAACTGCACAATGAAAGGGCATTTATAGAAATTAACTTGATAGCATGCAGCACAGAGATAGGTCTATCAGATATCTGTTGGCTGAATGACACCTGTTGATATCCCAATAGTTGCTAATTAATTACAATATACTTAACAGAGCATCTTACACAACAATGGGTCAGTGAGGCATAGCAAGGCTGTGGAAACTGAGCAATGAATTAAACAAAGCTTTCATAAAATAATACTATATATGATTCCACACCTGTTGGAGAGGAGCTTCAGGTAATGAGATTAAATATTAAAATATGAGAAGGAGGAGGTAAAAAGAGAAGGTAACAGTTATCCTAATCATCACAGGTTGTGTTAAAAATAGGATTTCTTCTCATGGCAAGAATTGAAGAGGAAAAAAGAAATCACACAAAATATGAACAGCTATGGAGGAAAATCCTGAGATGGGTGCTAGACAGACAAAATGAAGTGAGAAGAAAGTAAAATGATAGAACAAGTGCATATGGCACCTGGTATTTCCTTCAGCACAGTGCAGTTGAACCCTCTCTAGCTAAAGTAATAATTTAACATGTAAGCTAAATATAGGCTTAAAAGAGGCAAACATGTGACTAGAATTCCTCAATAGACAGACTTAACTTCTTTTTAATAACATTTTTAATTGATTTTGACTTCATATTGTCTGGAGCTTCCATGCTTTGGATATTTTTTCCTGAAAATGGATTAGCAAAAAGCTGCAACTCGTAAAAGAATATTTTAAAATTACAGAATATCTTCCCAAGAATATCCATTACATGGAAACATCAGTGCCTTTTTAAGGAGACAGTCCCTCCAAAAAGGCCTTGGTTTTTACTACCCTTTTTCTCATTTGTAGAATGAAAGAAGTGCTAAAGCACCACTAAAATACATACATTAAATGAGAGCTGTCTGTTTTACACAGTGTGAAATGGTGCACAATTTAGTCATGAGATGACCTGGGTACTCTGCTTAAGCAATACAATAATACAAGATTGTGTTCATATAATGGAACTGTCTGCACCTGTTTCTCACTATACCATCACAGTCTGAAACTTAAGAATACCACAGTCCATGGGGGTACTTTGAACATGATTTTCAAGAGCTTGAGAAAATTTTCCAAGTCAGGGGCTGTATTTGTATTGCAAAACATAAATAATAACAAAGGAAAAAAAAATCACAAATATATCAGTACAAGAAATGCACATTGAACACTGAAAAAAAAAAAGAGTAGTGTCTTTAAAAGTTACTGTAAGAAGTCTTTTCTCTTGTTCAAGAGAAAGTCACATAAGCATAGCTGTGGTTGAATGGGATTGCAAGTTGCTCAAT
>JAWWTY010000001.1:41787890-41805951 GCA_035222235.1 Margarornis squamiger | reverse complement strand
GGGAGGCCCAAAGCCTCTGAACTCCCAATAAAGGTATTGTCTATCTTTCTCCATTAATGTTTTCTCTGAGTGCCTATTTTCCAGGATTTCAGGCATCAGTACTCACACACAGAAAATGGTCTAGCACATATCTAGTCTTCAACAGGACTAGCCATGAGCCTGTACCACTGGGACAGTTCCCACCTTTTCACCTGCAGGTTTATTTTCCTTTGCCCAAAATCTCCAGTGAACTCATTTCTCAAGGACAGTAATACACCTTCGTTTGTGCAAATCTTGAATGTTCACATTAATCCACATAGCTGGTCTTAGTAACCTTTCTCTCTCTCTGTTGCATCAATCTGTCTTCCTCTGAGAATAATGGCATTTCAGAACAGTATTTTCATGTCTTCTCCATGACTTCTATTCCTTTTAGAGTTCCCGTATTTGTCAAAGCTACTTCCTTACTCTCCAAAGTTTCAAAGTCATGTCTGAAAATACTTGACAGTGCCTAGGTGTCTGCTGATTCTATCCTTGTAAAATTCCATTGCTTTCTTGCACCCTTACCCTTTGAATGTGTATTATAATATTATGATATAGAGCTCTTTTAAACAGGAGCCCTCTGCTGCCATGGCACAGCAGTTGTGGCCTGAAGCTGGTGTTTAGATAATAGCAAAAACATTATCTACTGTGCTGAAGCATTGTTATGAACTTTCTAAGGCTTTCAGCAATTAGCATGACCTCCTGTAAGCCTTCAGAAGCACATAAATGTCACTGAAAATTTAACTTAACTATGAAGGGCAAAGATGCACTTTGCTCCCTGTATCTCATTGAGTTTACCTTGGTCTGAATATCAGCCTACTCTGTGTACTTAATTCATTAGGAGAAGAAGCCTGGTTTAGCCAAATAAAACTACAGGAGGTTGAAATGCAATAGATAAATCATCAGTAATTACAACTTCATATCTCATTTCCCCTAGAATAACAAATTTTTCCTCCATCTCATGTGGCCTAAAAAACCTTTAAATTGACTCCCAATGAGCCAAACCATGACTTTTCTTTCCAGTACAATTACTAATTTGTTCCTATGTGTTGCACCTGGAACATCAGAAAAATGAATGTTGTTTTAACAATCGTAATACTGTAGTAGTCAGTATTTACTTACTACATCACCTCAAAATGTCATGAAATTCTGAGTTCTTAGTGCACTTTAGAATTCATGAGATCACCACGGTGCCCTAAACAACTTTCAAGGCAAGCCTCAGAAAGAAGACACTAGCCACAGTAGAACAAACAAGAAAATGTTAGGAGAAGCTCCCTTACCCACTGTTTTGAACACCTTTTAAAAGGTTGACAAATCTTCACAGAGACTGATCAACTCTGAAACCAAATAATGTACTGTTTGATGTTTCACACCCAATCTTTGGTTTTTGGGTTTGGTTTTGTTGTTTGTTTTTTTTTGAACTGTCATGGTTTAACCCCAGCTGGTAACTAAGCACCAGCTAGCCACTTAGTCAATCTCTCCCTCAGTGGAATGGGGAAAAGAATCAGAAAAAGTCTGAAAACTGGCAGGTTGAGATTAAGACAATTTAATAGGTAAAGCATGGTGTGCAGCCATCCCCAGCAAGGCAGGGCAAGTTACTTGAGAAGACAAACACCATCACTCAAACTTTCTGCCATTCCTTCTTCCCCCAGCTTTTTATTGCTAAGCACAACACCATGTGGTCTGCAATATCCCTTTTGTTGGTTGGGGTCACTTGTCCTAGCTGGGTCCCCTCCCAACTTCTTGTGCATGCCCAGACTCCTCACTGGCAGGGTGGGTAAGCAGAAAAGGCCTTAACTCCGTGTAAGTGTTGGCCAGCAATAACTAAAACACCCCTGTGTTATCAGTTCTGTTTTCAGCATAAATCCAAAATGCCACCGTGTAGTAAGTACTATGAAGAAAATAACTCTACCCCAGCCAAACCCAGCACATTATAACCAAAAGAAGTAATCTCCCTTTCTTTCCAAAAACTCTTTCACATTTGGCAACCAGTGGGAAAAACTAGATAAAATTACAATTAACCCTCCACTCCATTCCATATTTAACTGTAAGAAAGAATTAATGAAGTTGTAGCTATGAAAAGCCATTCCACACAGCATAATTCTACTAAGTTGTTCTCCACACATCAAAAAACAGTTCAAAATCACATGGGTCTGATTGCCAATTGCACAAAAGCCACTAATCACCACTTTGGCAGTATAAAAGAGCTTTGAAGTGGGTATAAATTCTTGTTCTGCATTCTTATTAAGGCTCCTTTCATCTGTCAGAAATATCTAAAGAAAGACAATGGTCATGTCTCGACAAACTTCCCAAGTCCCTGTAAAACACACTCAAACTCATATTAGCTGTTTATCACACTGTAAAATTCAGGGAACTTACAACTCAAGAAAATGCATCAAAGTAACTGTGCCTCACCTCCTCCAGCATTTCACACTGAATTGCCTGTCTATAAAAACCAGTAAAAATCTATTAAGAGTGAAAATCTAGTTTTCAAATATGGGGAGAATGTCACCAGCCAGTAGAGTCTAGGGACAAAGAAAACAAGTTACTCAATTGAGAACAATTCAGTGAATGTTAGATTCCACATCCTGGGCTAGTCTATCTTGCTGTATTTCCACCCATCCATAAAGCTTCCTTAGGCTAGTATCAGCATTTGCTGACATTCCTTCCCTAAGTGATTACTGATTACTGCTTTGAATATCATCCACTCATAGCTGGCTACTTGCTGTGTCTGCCTAGCCACTTGCTACTGGTTCTGTCTGTGCAATGAATTTGAATTCAAAGGCTTTTTAAGATTATTTTTTGCTGTTTTCAGCACAAGGAAGTTATGCAGGCACACAAATGTTGTGCTCCATTTACAGGAATACTCTGATATGAATTTTCTATGAACTTGTTTGTCAAGGAAATTGATTTTGTATGAATCTTAATTTTAAGTGACTAAAGGGATCACAAATATCATCTTGGTGATTGGTTTTGTATCATTCTTGCAGCAGTATTTCTAGTTATAGGTCTCTGGATAACAGTGAACAATTCATCTCCTTCCTAGGAACATATGTTCCTCAAATAATACCTGAAGATCATTATTAAAGGCAGAGTGACTGTAATTTAACCAAGCAATATTTATAAAGTTATTTTAATCTTTTCTCATAAATCATTTATCCTAGCCATTTAATCAGTTAGGTAGAACTCAAATGAATACCTGTTAATTTGATAAAAAGCTGCTCATACAGAGGCATCCAATGCTTCAAAGTGTCCTCTAGACTTGTCTTAGGAGGGGCAGATTGAAAGCTAGGTCTTTTCCCCAAGTAAGAATGTTTGTCTGTACTACTTTCTAGAGAATTAGATTGAATAGCTCACGGCTACATCACAGCAAAAGAAAGGCAGGGAAAACTGGCAAACTAGATATTGTGGTCTTCCAACACTAACCAGTAACGCAATATATCCCAACAGTACCTCAACTAGCCATATGCAACGCAAATTTGAATTCCTGTTCCAAATGAGTTAAATGAACTATGACTGTATAAAAATGTTCTTCTACTGGTTAGGAAGTATATAATCTTATTCTTGGAGAATACTTCGTCAAGATAGACTGAACATTTAAACTGAATATTTAAACTATTCAGTCATCTTTCCTAAATTTTGACAGGTGATTCTTTAGTCAGAGATTTAGTAATGCAACATGACAACTCTTATCATAGTGAGGCTCAGTTTCTTCTAACAGCAGCGTTGAGCTACTCAGTAGAGAAAACCTTGGTCCATAATTAGGGAAATAGAATTCTTTCCTGTCATAGCAGCCCTGAAATATCTCACATCTTCACATTGAACAAATGCATGCCACTTATGTCATAGGAAATTTATCTTTTGGTTTGATCCTTCTGGATGTTTGCCAGCGTGGAACTAAAGGGCTTAAAAAGCAAATCTTTTAGTGGTGCATAATCCTGGCACCTGGTGTCTTTAAAACCATTTCCTGTCAAACCAGCACAAACAGATGTTCCTGTCTGTTTGGCAGAGCTGCTGCAGCAGGTTAAACTGTCTGTATCTATAAGAAAGAAAAATCTTTATAATTTTTCTGAACATTATTTTTCTAAGAATCATTAATCTGCTTTGCAGTTTATATAATACAGAGCAATACATTATCTCTTCTCCTTGGCCACCCATGTCTTATAATGGAGATAAATGTGCTAAACATTGCTTACATTAATTATCCTGGCTGCTTGTAAGGAGAACAGACTTCAAATGATATTCTGATATTCCACTATCCCACTCTTTCCCTCATTCTCTACTTTTTTTTTTTTTTTTAGTTGAGTGGAGTTGGACTTTCTACAACTTTCTGGTTAAGCCAAGGTTATCAGTCTAAACTGTAGTCTCAAATAATCCAGATGGCAAAATGCATGACTTTCCACCTCTGGCTAATCAAGAGCAGCTGCTCGAACAGAAGTATTAGCTATAACCATGGTGACCAACAAACACAAAATCTCTGCACTGTCTTATTAGAGTTATCTATAATATCAGCTGCAAACTGTCTTCCTTCTGCAACTATTTTTCTAGAAAAAGAAGCTACAGCCATAAACTCACATTTGACAGAGGTTTCATTTGCCTGATCATATTGATAACTATTGGCAGCACATGGCCTATGAAGAAAATTGCACGGGAGGCTTTGAGGGCAGCCACTGCTTTAATACTTCCCTGTCTTTGCAAAAACAACAGAACCAAACCTGTTCTTCTATGTTCTAGATGCATGACTCCATTTTTGTAGTGCCTTCACTTAGGAATGCAGATGCATCCTGGTATCATCTTCTGATATCCACTGCCCCCAACAGCACCCAGTTTCTACTAATATTTTTTTATTAATTCGACAATCGTTGAGTCCAATAAAATTAATTCTACAACGCCTAAAGAAATGCCTGAAGCAACATCAGAGCCATTAATGATTTTACTTGAGAAGTGACAAAGTGAAAAGCCAGCAAAGTACTTGGAATGTGGGATAAAAAAGACTGACTATGGTGCTGTTGTTAAAATAAGGAACTAAATAACAGAACTATACACTGATCACTTCAACTTCAATTCCACCCTTTCTTTTTATTATTTTTTTTAAATAAATAAGTAGTCTAGACACTGGTAAACAACTTGCAAAAGACATGAAAAATGGTCATCATGTACTTGTCAAAAATAGCTTGTGCTAAATCAGCCTAATTGTATTCTACAAGCAAGAATACACAGCAGATACTCAAGTCTGGACATGAGCCATGTGTTGTTTAAGAATTTTGACTATGGGTAACTTAAAGCTTTCACAGTCAAGTTATTCATGTATGATCTAGATTAAAATATCACAGTGGGGGGTTTTTTAAATATATTTTAAAGAGTTGCCAGCAACTAAATAGAAGAATGTCTAGCATGAAGTTTCACCTTGTTTTCCTTCATGATATAGATTATGGAATAGAGTTTATGCTTATAAAATCTGCAAGAAATGTGAAAGGAGTGGAAGACAGGATTCAAAGTAACTTTGATAAACAGGATACAGGGAGTAGAATAATAAATGAACTTCAAAGGGAGATGAGGGCCAAGTTCTACACTTATGCAGGACTAATAGGATAGAGAATAACAGAATAGAGAACAACTGCTTAGGAAACACAGCTTCAGAATAGGGTCTGGGATTACAGCAGATGACAGCTGGATATGACTCAATAGTGCCACACTTGTGAAAAAATGAGAGTCCTCTTCAGGACATGCAAAAAGGACAAGAAGCCACAATTCTTGCCAGCAATTTCATGCTGAGCCAGCTGCAGCACTGGCACCAGTGAGAGAATTAGAATAATGCTGAGAAGACAGGAAAATCACCTGTTATCCTTTTAGCTCAGGGTGTGAGGTAAAATCAGAAAGACTGAAAAAAACCCATTAAATTGTTTGGTTTAAAGAGGAGAAGATTCAGGAGGTACCTAATAACAAAGGATAACTGACAAAAAGAGAAGGTGATAATATGTCTTTCATGATAATGGCAGCTAACACAACAGATATGGGGTTGAATCTGTATTCAGAAAAATTCAAGGAGGATTGTAAAGATATTTTTCCCTTGGTAAAGATAGTTAACTGCTGAAATAATCTGCAAGGAGGAAAGGAAGAAGTTCTTTAAGAATAAACTAACTGAGCATATGTCAAAGTACATCTTCCTTAGAGGATACAGTGGACTATGTCTCCCCCCTCCCTCCACCAAAAATACCTTCTAGTCCTACTTATCTGTTGTATTTCCCTTTCATTCTATTACATTTCTTACAACTTTAATTACTCCAATCTCGCAACAAATTCATCCACAAATATTTTGTATTCACATGATTATCACCTTTATGTGATCAGTAAAAATTATCTCAATTTTTTTTAATAATTTTAACAGCAAAATGATTTTGAAAGGTTAACCAAGATCAGTTGCAAGACCAAACACCCTCTGTCATCCAGAGATGCTAACTACAAACAGAACTGAAAGAATAACACCTTGATGTAAAAATTGTTTCTGAAAGGATACATTTATTTTCCGTATATAACCTAGGCCAGTGCCTGACAACAAGGGCTGCTTGAGGGACAGTCATTGCCCAATAAAAGTACAAAAACTGAGGTGGTGTGAGCTAAACATCTGTGCTGTTTTTTTCCTCGTGTAGGGTTAATTTCCTTCACAGTAACTAGCATGGGACTGTGTTTTGGATTTGTGTTGAACACAGTAATGATAATATTGAGAGGTTTTTGTTACTGCTGGGCAGGGCTTATACAGAGTCAAGGCCTTTTCTTCTTTGCATACTGTCTTGCTCGCAAGGAGACTGGAGTTCCATGGGAAATTTGGAGGAGATAGATACAGCAAGGGCAGGTGACCCCACATGACCAGAGGAATATTCTACACCATATGACATCATGCTCAGTGGATAAAGTGGGTGGAGGGAAAGGAGGAAGGGGGCTGGGAGACATTTGGAGTGATAGTGTTTGCCTTCTCAAATAACCATTGTGTGTGATGGGGCCCTGCTCTTCTGGAGGTGCTGAACACCTGTCTGCCCATGGGATGCAGTGAATTTATTCCTTGTTTTGCTTTGCTTGTGAGAACAGCTTTTGCTTTCCCTATTAAACTATCTTTACCTCAACCCAGAAGTGCTCTAGCTTTTACCCTTCCAATTCTCTCCCTGATGCCACTGGTGGTGGAGTGAGCAAGTGGCTGCGTGGTGCTTGGTTGCTGGCTGGCGCTAAACCACAACATCTCAGCTCCTGTTATAACTAACTGAGATCCACAGGAGACAGCTACAGTCATCTGACATTATGAGGTAAGAGAATCAACTGCACAAGGCTTGCAGATATGCCAACAAAGCTACAGAAGACCTGCAACACCTGCTGGCAGCCAAGTCTGCATGGTGTACTAGGGCACCCTAACAAACACAAGATGCTTGTATATGAACTGAGAGTCTTCTGGTAGACTCTGTGGTGGATGAAGGGGATGGGACAGAGCCAAGCACCTTCTAGGAGTCACTTAAGAAAAACATTAACTGGAGTAAATTGTATTCTGGAGACATCTGTCCACTGCTCAGAGAGAGACCCTACAGAACTAGGTTAGACTGAAATCGTTCTCAGATAGTTGAGACAATTTGAGGGGCAGTGACCAAATACGCCCAAATGTAAGTGAAAAAATGACTCTTTACCAAGAAGAATGATGATAACAATACTGAGAACACTGGTTTAAACCAACCAATGAGGAGAAACTTCCCAAGTGCTGCTCAGTGGACCAAACTGAGAGATTGTCAGCCTCCTCCACCCAGAAAAAAAACACGTGGCCATAGAACAGAGACAAGACAGTTACCCTTTCATGTGGTTCTTCTCCCAACATGCCCAAAAAATCAGGTAGGAATGATTGGAGAGACAGCACTGGCAGAAAACAGTGGATAGATGGGATTCAATACTGGGAGACACTTTAGTGGTGCTGGAGTGAGGCTGCAGTGCTGGTACAGGCAGTCAGAGCAGGGCTGCAGATCCCCCAGGTGACTGGAAGGATCCAGAAGACACCCATTGGATCCAGAGATGAGATTTGGTTGTTGCAATTTTGATCTTTGTTTGTTAAAGTGATGGTTGCTCTCCTGTCAAAGGTGGTCCCAGTGCAGATCCACTGAGGTGGTAGTAGAAGCCCCAGGTGCTTTTGAGAAGCCCCAAAACACCAATTCAGGAGGGAATGCCTTGGGTACCTCCTGTGGGATGGGGACTTTACACTGGATGATGTAATACTGAGTCAGAAGATACTTCAGGAGCCTTTGACACCTTCTAAGATATTGTAGCTGCCTCTTATGTCAGTTCAGCTGAGTCTGTTATGGCTCATCAAGAAGAGATCAATGCTTTCAGGCTACCTGTGAATGTCCCAGGGAATTGTCACAGCTGAGTCATCTGTGTAAGGCCAAAGAAACCCTTCCCCACCTCACAGGGTTTGCCTGTTTCCTTACCTTGTTTAACACCCAGCTTATAGCGTGAGGTGTTGGGTGTGCACGGCTTCAGCACCTGGCCTGGGTGGCCTCTCTGCACATTGTTAGCAAAGCACTCTGCTGATTGAGCCATGACCACCATGAGCCATGAGTCCAGTCTCTCACAGCACCTGGGCAGTCACTGCAAGTGGTCAAATGTTAAGTCATTAATCACCAGCACCTCATTAAAGGCGGCAAAACATCAAAATGCCGCATTTGGAGAAAAGATAAGGTGGCTATCAGAATTTTTGTGTAAGCCAGGATGGAAGATAAAAGAATGTAAGGTAAGTGTTGACTAATTTTCAGGGTTCTGAAAATAAAGGTGGGAAATGAACTGTCTGTGAAAAAGTAAGTCAGTAGAAGATTTTAAATCTCTGGCCTTTGGGCTCAAGGTCTTTGAACAGAACAAGTGTTATGTCCCCTAAATTCATACTGTTAAGAATCATCTCCATCAGAATGAAATAACTATGAAACGATTCTGTTGCTTGATATTAAAAAGGAAGAAACCATCTAAAAAGAAGGCTGACACAAGAAATGTAAAATGTTTCTTCTTTTTAATGTTTTCTTCATCATCATTCTTTCTTTTTTCTGGGAAAAAAAATTATTTAGACCATTTTTTCATGCGCTATACAAATGTTTTATGATATTAGCTAAATTCCATTAAATCGTCCCTTGGGATGGGATATTGGTAATAACGTCAGGTTCTAGAAAGTTAATAAAATGTCCATTTTCTTTGAGAGATGTCATTCCAGATTTGCAGTTAACTATCCCACTTTTGAGCACTGCTGAGCTATTTACTGTTGTACCTTTAGGATTTGATAGTTTTTATTTAATAGAAGGTGATTTCTTCTTTAAGCATCTCAATATTTTTCATTTAACTGGAATAATACTAAGGATGTGAATTAAAATATCAAAGCCTTACACTGCTGCATGGATGAACCATTATTTTCTAGCAAGCCACATTCTTGATATAAATAAATTATTAGGACAAGTTACAAGTTTCCTAATCATTTACAGAGTATATTCTGTGTTATGATCTATGAGGTTTAACTCTAACACAGTTTCAGTATTTTACAACCACTTATAAGCAATCTATAAACTATTAAATATAGTTCATATCATGCAATAGAAATGCCAAGATGGAAAAATACCTACCATAAACAAGAATTTTAAAACCAAATCTCCCATTTGTCCATGAGTTTTTGATTCAGAGTAATTAGAGATGCAGTACCGCTTCTTGTGCAGATCGCTTCCTTCAATATTGGTTGTCTATTTTATTGGTACAATCACACATCAATGCAGAAAGGCAATGATGACATCAGTTACTTGTACCTATAAAGACATTGCTGTAATGACTGAATAAAGGGCTAAATACTGGTCTCTAGAGAAAGCTACAGAGTATGTAGTCCAGCATATGGAACACAGGCACAAGTAACATTTACATGATCCAAAAGCCTATCTGTTAGTGGTTGTATCACTTATCACATACAACATTAAATTCCCTTTTGAAGTCTCTGTTGAGATGGAACAATTGTTTGACTTTAATCTTCACACTTTCTTCCCCAAAATGGAGTGTCCACAGCCAATTAAGTCAGTGGTTATTGTGGGTGATTCCCTGGCCCTTGCAAACTCCAAGATCATTCCTGCCCTCTAGAGAGATTTCTGTTAGGCCTAGGTCCACACTATTATGGAGTTTCTGCTAAATTGCACAGATTGACAGACTGGGAATAATGCCTTATGACTGGCAGTGGTACAACTTGCTATTGCAGTCTTTACCCCATCTCCTGTGGCACCAATCAGCACTGGACTTGGCCTCTGATTTCTGATCTCCTGGCTGAATCTAGTTTAAATGAGGTATTCACTGAAAACCAGCAAATGGACAGAGATGCCTCATGTACAGCCATTTGTGGTCACATATACTCCAAAACATTAGACACTACTGTACTGCCATAATTTCTTTTTATTTACCTGAAGAAAGCCTCAAAACACACATGGAGCTCCTCTGAAATCCTCCAATGTTCACCACTGACTGCAAAAGAAGGCTTAGGATTGTATTATCAATCCTCTATATTATTTTGCAATGGAATGCCCGAGTTGGAGGCACACAAGAAAACATTTTAGGTCTTGCCTTACACGAATTATAGAAGAGTAGTTATTTAACAATTCTGAAGCAGCAGATGAGAATTTGCTTTCAGGATTACTCTGAAGTCATTAAGCCGTGGCAGTATTTACTACAGGTTGAAAATTATACTGAAAGATTACCAAACTGTTACTTGCAGGTCAAGTCATGTAGTCCTTACTCACTTCAATAAGCACAGGTTTAACTGTTTGGCAGATCAAATTAGCCTTAAAAAGGTGATTAAATTCTTCCTAAACAGAGATACGTTCTCAAATACAGATCACATCTCACAGCTCTGATATCACACATCCAGACTCATGATGCATACAAACACCTACATAAACACTCTTAAGTTTTAGATGGATTAAATGAGCTGAAATTAACATTTCCCAGCTGCATCGAGTCAAGCACCTTGGCAAGGCTACTCATCAACATGCTGCTGACCAAAAGGGGTGAAGATGTAGGGTACATCTGAACAGAAATGTTGAGTGACCCCATTGCCCACTGCACGGTCCTAGTACCCTGATCAGTCACATCAAGGATTTGAGATGAGCTGCAGTTCCTCTTATCCTTCATCATAGATCTCGGACATCTGGCTAAGGCCAGCATGTTTCCTACGTCATATGATGCCAGTGGACAGCCAGAGCAAGACTACGCCTGAGAAACTGGGAACACTTTCAGCATGCAGACACAGCCTTGGGAGTTCACTGGAGATGGGTCATCCAGATGAGGGATGAGTGGTGTTCCACAGGAATTGGTATTGGGACCAGCACTGTTTAACATCTCTGTTTGTGACATTGACAACAGAATTGAGAGGACCTTCAGCAAGTCTGACAATAACACCAAGTTGTGTGGTAGAGTTGACACACTGGAGGGAAGGGATACCATCCAGTGGGACCTTGACAGGCTTGAGAGGTGGATCTGTATGAAGTTCAACAAGTGCAAAGTACTCCACATGGATCTGGGAAATCCCAAACACAATTACAGGCTGCGCAGAGAATGGATTGAGCCCTGGGGATAATGATTTGGGGGTTTTGATGAACAAGACATGAGCCACCAACTGCATTCTGGACTGCATCAAAAGTAGCATGGCCAGCAGGTCAAGGGAGGCGACTCTGCCCCCCTAACATGTGGACCTGTTGGAGCAAAGGACCATAAAGATGATCAGAGGGCTGGAGCACCTCTCCCATGAGTACAGCCTAGGAGAGTTGAGGCTGTTGAAGCTGGAGAAGAGAAGGTTTCAGGAAGACCTTCTAGCAGCCTTCTAGTACCTAAAGATAACCTATAAGAAAGCTGAAGAGGGGATTTTTACAACACATGCAGTGATAGGACTTGGGGGAATGACTAAAGGGAAAGAGAATAGGTTCAGATTTGATACTAGGAAGAAGTTCTTTCCTCCAAGGGTGGTGAGGCACTGGAACAAATTGCCCAGACCAGTTATGGATGCCTTTAATAGAATCAAAATCTTTCATGGAATGGTTTTCCTCTCCCTTACCAACACAGTGGTTTGGGAGTTGGAGAGCCAGGACAAGATGGCTTGTTGAAGCCCAGCCCCACCCACTACCTGATCCCAGAGCCAGCTAACTATCGAAAGCCTAAACAAAGGGGTGGCTGATAGCTTTGCATTCCAATCCAAACGTTGGGGAGAGGGTTGAGGGGGACGGGGGGAGAGAAAAGTTTTCCTTATGCTGGCCACACTTCTTGGTTTGTGTCGGTTCTGGTTGCCATTTTTCTGGGCTGGTGGAAGCACTGGGAGGGGGTTTCTGGCTCACCCACTTGCTCCGCACCTTGTGCCACTCTTCTGAGGGAACAGTCACCGCTGCCTAGATTTGCTGCAGACTCCTCAAGGGGTTGACATCATCCGCAGAAGAGTTGCTACCCACACCATCGCCCCCCACCCCACTTGCAACACTTTTTTCTGACAAAGGATGGTAAGAGAGGGCCTTTACACTGCCCACAGAAATGGTTTCATCCTGTCCCTGTGGCCACCATTCCCACGTGAGTTTCAGGGCCAGAGCCTCTCCTTGCCCCCGGTTTTTGCTTCGCCAGAGCCCATGACTGACTTTCACGGCCACTGCCTCCCAAGATGCGGCATCATCTCCTGCTGTCTGTGAATATAACTGCACCAAGGGGACACAGATAGGACTTGATTAGTTTGAAAGTTTTGGTTACGATGTTGCTGTTTGTTCTGTTCTGTTTTTGGTTATACATATAGATTTGTATTAAAGAACTGTTATCCTTTTTCTATACATTTTCTGATTAAAGTCTCTTAATTTCAAAGGTTGTGGTGGTTTTCGGGAAGAGGCCCCCTTTCTAGTTCAGAAGGCTTCCTCACTTTCTTTGGTAGACATCTTAGTTTCTTTTAAACTGAGACAATGCCCAGTTCCTGGAATTGTTCAAGGCCATGTTGGATGGGGCTCTAAGCAACCTGGTCTAGTGAACAGTGTCCTTGCCTATGTCAGGGGGGTTGGAACAAGATGATCTTTAAGGTCCCTTCAAAGTCAACCATTCTCTGATTCTATGATCCCACTTGAGCAGAAGATACCTGAAAAACTTGAATCAGTTGTCCTCTGGATGTCCTTTTCTGTTTGCAATAACTACAGAAGGAGACTGCAAAACTTCAGACCATGCAGCTTTTAAATGACAATATAAGGTTAAATCTGTCCAGTTTTAAGGAACAAATAAAAAAAAAAAAATAATCACTACACTAAGGCCTTGTTCTCCCTATTTTCTCTGTACAAACCTTCTCTGACATCCTTGGCAGATTTGTTATGGACTCAAAGAAATAGGAAGAACAGAGACACAACCTGTTCTGAATCAGTGTGAAACCCGTACATTAATGCCATAGTTCCAGTATTTCCCAAAGTACTCTTCAGTTGATTTCACTGAAGTTATACCTAATTTACTTCAGCACTCAAGAAACGAAGAGCCCTTTCTGAACACTTCATAGTACTGATTCAGTACTGCAAATCTCACACTTTCCAACCCAGTCTTATTTTACATACTGCTGAATATCACATTTCATCACCCAGTTACTCATAATCTACAAAGAATTACCTGTCATCACTTTGTTTTCAAAATGCAGAAAAATTCTTTTAAATGTGGCCTTTCTTTGTATGCCTCTCCTTTAGTTAAATTTCATATACAGGTGATATTAAAGCTCACCATGCAATCTTTTCAGACTGCATTACCCATGGGTATGTTAAAAGGGAAAGTACTTCGCTATGAAAAATGAATACAATATGTGGTTGGAATAATCTCTGAATCTCTAGTAACTTGGCTTCTGAAGGATTACAGAGCAAAAATCAAATTTTATTTTATTTACTAATTTATTGCCTCCAGTTAGCATGTGCTGCTCCTAGATGCCTTGGAATTGCTATAAATAAGAAATGAAAAATCTATTTGTACAAGGTTCTATTAGGTACCAATATATATGTTAGGGCAGACTTTTTTTCCAGAAAAGATTGTCACACTGGCAAATTAATTTTTTAGCTTTCTGAATGTTCAGTCAAATTGTAAAAATTATTTAGGAGAAACTGATAAACTGATTATATCCATTCATGTTCTCCCAATCCCTGACACTGCTATAAGAGTAGTTCCCAGTTTTTCAGACAGTCCATGAATCAGAGTGACTCATGATCATATTTGCAGAAATCAAAACTCATGATCATATTTGCAGAAATCTGAAGAAACAATTACTTAGGTATAAATTTATTCAAGGAATGAAACCCTCATTAAAAATGTATAAGGCTCTAAAAATACAACAGACAACACCGCTAATAATTTAATGCACAATGTCAATTTGACATGGCACGAAACAGCCTTGTAGAGAAGATTCACTGCTGACTGGTTTTTTACCACCAAGTTTGAAAATAGGCCTGGATGCAGTACCAGCAGCTTTTTGTTTTCATTCTTTGCTTGATGAAATTTAAAGATGACAGCAGTAACTCTGAAATGTAAATTCATAACAGCCACATGGAAACAATTTAAACTGTATTATAATGTGTTAAAGATATCTGAACTCACTTTCTTGAATACTCTACCAAACCTCTGAAAGACTTCTAGGAGTGGGAATACCACATGATAAACAGTGTAGTAGTCTTTTATTGCCCTGTTGATCCATCCTCATCCTCACTGTTAAGTATTTCAGTTCTTCAGTTATCTCTGTGAGTCCCGGTATGTCTTTTCATAAAATTGAACCCAGGGAATTTTCAGACTCAATTTATCATGCAGTAGAGTGTGAGACATCATATCTTTCCCAGTAATTTATAACTGTGTGACTAATAATTTTGTTTTTCAATGACAGTTCAAACTCAGCCAAGATAGAAATATCACTTAGTTATGACCACTTGACAGCTGGATACAAAACTTCGCAAAATGAGTTGATGGTTTCAGTAGACCACTGTTTTCAGCAAAACCCGATACAACAGACACTAATAACTCAAAGATTAGACTGGGCTAGCAAAATTATATCCCTTAGATGGTCTTCTTATGATTCCACTTCACAGACATACCACCCCAGTTCTATTTTCAGGAAAAGTATTTTTCAAAGTTAAGAAGCTAAAGTAAATGTTGTCTTAAAGTTTTTAATACTGATGTTATTTTTTCTGTCTAGAGACATAATTGTTCATATATTTGTATGGCCATGCCAATAGTCAGAAATTATTTCCTTGACTAGCTAGGTATGTAACATACTAAATATATATACTGTCTGTACTCAACATCTACTGTATTGCATGTATTCCTAGGAGTGGTGTTGTGGTTTCACCAGAACAGGTGGCTAAATATTTTTTGTGCAGTATTCAATCCTTATACAGTCATTCAGAGAGTTCTGCCAAAAATAACTATAACTACCAACCAGGTTAATTAAACTTAATATGCAGCATATTGAATATTGGCTCACACTATAAATAGTAAACAACATTTTCATCTAAAAGACATAGGTTGCACTCCTGACTGTTCTTCTTTCTGTGATTTTGGACAATATCACTTAATGTTTAGTCTTTCTGAGTGACATAATTAGATACATACCTGACTTTGTAGACCTTAACTTCAAGGGACAGTGAGTTCAGCTGTCTGCAAGTTGTTCTAATCATAGATTCTCTCTGCAGTGGAATTGTGCTGCCCCACACTCTGTCTCTCACTGTATCCCATTAAAGTAGTCAGTAAGAAAAATTAAATTGCCTAGAGCAAAGGGGACTGGTAAACATAGAGGCAGGACACTTAAAAGGTTTAGATTTTTACCAGCAATTGCATCATTAAAAGATATATTATTTCCTCTGATTTAATAATTTTAGAGCATTTCCTATAATCTTTAGCTTTCTAAAAACTGTTGTAAATATATTTCTTTTGGAAACTGCTCGGTTTTACAGGTGAAAACTTGCTTGATATACTTTTTGCTTTTCACAAAGCTAAGAATAGTAATTTTTTATTTCCTTCAGTCTCACTAGATAAAATGCTTTGCAGAAAGCTAGCATGAAATCTAAAGAAGCACTAAGTTGTCCAAGGTGCAGGCATTAAGGGCTTACGTGCAAAAGAGCTTGACAACTTTCCCCATGTCTCCTACATACAGTTTATTTGTACGTGGCTTATCAGGAAACTAAGCTTTCTGAAGGTGCTTGAAGCTGTGCTACTGAAGACAGGCAATGCCTGACAGTAACCAAGCTGACAGGTTCTTTACTCAGAGTGTGAGACAGCTTTCCAGCTGAGTGATGTAGGTATCGGGTTCCAAAGTTAGCCTAGAATTCTCACCACCTCAGCAAAACACTTCAGCTTGATCTTTTCCTACAAAGCAGGAGGTTTAATTCCATCCAGAAAATGCAGGAATCAAGCCTCCATACATATTGCCAGAGAATACTCGAATTGCAAAGCTCTTCTTCAAAAGGCAGGCAGCAGCTTGTTCTCCCCTACTGTGTGCTTTTTACACAAGACTTTTTACACTCATGTTCCTGGCTGTAGTGGCAGAGAAATCAAGGTGAAAGGTGTTTTACTGTTTACAGCTGCCTCTTTGCACTCCCCTTTTGCTGGTTTAGCCATTCCCAGTTTAGTCTACCCACTGCTGCAAGCCTCATTCCCTGGTATCCATCCATCCCCATTCACTTCAGCTTTGTATGAATTGTATTCTTGATCTCAGGCCATTACAACTGCTGTGCTGCCATCCTGGCTGCCATGGCAGGTACAGCCCTTGGGGGCCTTGTGCTATTGCATTGTTGGTATTTGTATGTTTCTCTCCTCTCACACCATTAGTTTTGCAGTTCACTGACTAGCTTCAAACCTATTTTATGGAAAGGTCAACACCATAGAAACACTTGTATATAGAACTCTTGTAGCAGTGATCAAGCAGACAATCAAGCAGGTGATGAAGCAGAGGAGAGAGAACCTATTAACATCCTAAGTAAATGCTATGGCAATGAAAGACTAGAGATGCCATCACTGCTGGAAAACTTAAAGGAGATGAAGTTCCTCATTCTCTCTCTCCTTACCTCCAGGTACTAATCATGAGAAAACTTCAGCTGGTTCTCACATTTTCTTCTCACTAAAATCAAACAGCCATGGGATACACATCTGCATGAAGCCAAGATCCTTTAGTTTTCTGTATTCAGAATACTAGTTGGATCACCCCATTCTCGATAATACTGTCACATCAGAATATCAGAGGCATCCACCACACAGGCATAAGGAATAATTGTCAAAAGATAATTTATGGGAAAGACTTTGATTCTCTCTGCTCACACATTGTCAATTTGCAGACAGATTCCTACTAAGGAAGTTATTCACTGGGTATTTTTCACTCTTTAAGAGTGTACGGGAAATTCACACATTCACAATTTAAGAGATTAAATGGTTGTATCTGTTATCCCATAGTTAATTTCAGTGGATCATTTGGATAGAACAAAATCATTCATGATGCAACATGTTTTCACAGTGGGTATAAAAAGTTCCCAAACTTGTAGTGAATGATTTGAAAATGCCACACTGAATACTTTCTTTCTATCTTAAGGGTAGTGAAGCAGGATGTTCTGGCATATAGCTGTAAGGATGATAGCCAACACTTGCATCTTTGTGTTATGGCCCCTTAAAAACAGGTGTTCTAAAAAGACATATGCAATTTTTAATTCCAGAGATTATCAGAGTGATCAGAAAGCAACAAATGTTGGGGAAAATTGCAGCTTATGTAACAACAGCTTTCTCTCTGGAAGAAAAAGAAATTATTCCTGAATGTTGGAATAAGATCAAAACAGAGGTTTTGACAGCAAAAGCTCAAAGAATGTTACTTGGTTTGGACAGGACAGAAAGACAGAGAGAAAGGGAGAAAGGGAGAAGAGGGAGGAAGGGAGGGAGAGAGGAAGGGAGGAAGGAAGGAAAGGAGGAAGGGAGGAAGGAAAGGAGGAAGGGAGGAAGGAAGGAAGGAAAGGAGGAAGGGAGGAAGGAAGGAGGAAAACCAACA
>JAWWTY010000001.1:41678835-41784528 GCA_035222235.1 Margarornis squamiger | reverse complement strand
AGGGAGGAAGGGAGGAAGAGAGGAAGGGAGGAAGGAAGGAAAGGAGGAAGGGAGGAAGGAAGGAAGGAAGGAAAGGAGGAAGGGAGGAAGGAAGGAGGAAAACCAACAAGATAAGATTCCTCTGACCCTGAATTACATTGCACTGGCAGAGTTATTACTGTTACTGTGAATAAGCAGACTCATTAGTGTATAATGTGAAAATCATTCATGATGCTCATGCAGAGGGTTGAGGAAAACCAGCAGCCTGCTACTTGGTGTGCTACTCTTGGAGGTCAAAGACCAACATCCAGCTCTGCTCTGCCACAGATTCAGATATGGGAAGTCAGTTAATCTCTCTGCATGTGTCTAGTGCATCTCTGAAAAGGTTCAGGGATTGGTTCAGACCATGAAGCCAGTGACTCTAACTAATTCATCTGAACACTGCTTAGAACAGGGCTTCTCTATTTACTTAGGTGCTAATTAGTTGAAATACTACCAAACTGGGCCATGGAAAGTGCAAACAATTAAGCAGCCCAGCTGATTAGAACCCCAAGTGCTTCAAATAATTTTCTGGATTGCTTATTTGGTACTACCAGCATAGATCTCTGTGCTTCAGTCCCTGTATGTACACTGTGTATATGTTTCTACAGTGGAATTGTGGCATTAAATATGGGAGGGACAGTGAAGCCACCAGGTATTAGACATAATGGTGTATGGGTCTTTATAAATGACTCACATCATTAGTCTTTGGGTTACCTTGACAAACACACTACCACCACACTTTGCTCTCCTTATCCCTGTAACCTCCTACAACTAAAGCAGAATTGGGAGATTAAGTTGGCAGCACATTGATTATGAGCAGAGCCTGGAAACACACGAGTAATGCTTTACTATAACTCATAAGGGCAGCAGAAACAACAGACACTGCGAAGCATCCACATGCTATGTAATCCTATAGAGAAAGGAGGGTAACAAACTTTAGTGTTTGTTGTCAAAAAAATGGAGGGGAACAGAAATGGGGTTTTTTTGTTAGCTTGTTTTTTTTTTTTTATTTGTTTGTGGGTTTATTTTAGACAAAGCACATTTTTTTTTTCCAAGTTCTCAGGAAATAAAGCAAAGAAAAACAAGGACAGTCTTTCCAATGTCACAGCTAGACAAGCTCAAGCATGGCAAAAATGTCATCCTGTGTAACAATCAACTGTATCTTCTCTCTACTAGAGTTTCACAGTGAAGCAAATCATGTGAGCAGTGACCTCACTGAAAAGCACTTTCTTGTTGACAGTTGGATATACAGCCTTTGAGTTTTCAGTTCTAAATATCTTCTTATTTTTGCATCTATTTTTTTGGAGCGGGGAGGCACATATTTACAAATAAGATAGAGCTGCAGATAGCTGACTGGAGCCAGGAGTCAGGTGAGCTCAGCTGAATTTGTGGAGAAACAATCCCCTTATGGGTGTCACAGAATAACTGAAAAATACCACTGGTCTTATAACTCTAATATAGCTTCCCAGCATGTCTTTCTTCCTGCGCATACCAATGTAGCAAGACCCAATTTTTTCATTCCAGAAGCTCATAACTCACCCAACAGCTATTTTCAAATTTTCTGCATGGGGTGAAGAAGACCCATTGAAATCATGAGTTAATCACAGGAGAGGAAAACAAAACAAAACATAAAAAGGGATGGAAGGTTTTGTTCAGAGAGTTTTACACTGAACAATAAATGTTTGGGAGAAACTGTTTCTAAATACTTTACAATTACCATCTTAGACACTTTTCCTTTTATATGTTGTGCCACTGATTAGATATAACTTCATTGAATTAAAATCAACCCAGAAATTTAGCCCATTTTAACAGATTTCATGATTCTCACAGGAAATTATCCAATGTTTTCATCATATTTGATGTCTGAGTTTATTATGTCATTCCATATAGCATGACCTTGGCTATTCATTAACAGGAGAACTTGTCTGCTTAATAAACTTGAGAAAAGGCACACAAAAGAATAGAATATACATAATATTTATTAACTATGACTAAATCACACATGGCACAACTTTAGGAAAGAATGCTTGTGTTCTGTAATCTTTCATTATGACTGAGGCATTTTATTTATCCTATAGTGTCAGAAAAACTGGCACACAAAGCTTCTGTCACTATGAAGTGTATAAATCTAAATGAAGTTTTCTGATGCAGTGAGATTCCAAGCTATGAAAAAAAATTGGAAAAAAACCAGCCAACTAACAGAGTGGAAAGTTAAAATCTAGAACTGTGTAGTGGGTTGTGCTTGGCTGGACACCAACTGCCCACCCAGCCCTTTCATCACTCCTTTTCCAGCCAAAAAAGAGGAGAGAGAAAAAGATGGAAAATTAATTCTGGCTTTGGATAAGGTAGTTCACTAAAGCAAAAGATCAAAGTTTGCACATGCAAAAGTGAAGCAAAAAATAGCAAGGTTTATTCTCTACTTCCTATGAGCAGCGATGTCTGGCCATGTCCTGAGAAGCAAGGCTTCAGCACATGTAATGGTTTCTTAGCAGGCAGCCATTGGAAACTACAAATGTCCCTTTTCCTGCTCCTTTCATTAGCTTTTATGTCTGAGCTGACATCCTGTGGTATGGAATATCCCTTTGGGTACTTTGGGTCAGCTTGCCTGGTTGTGTCCCCTCCCAAAATCTTGCCCTCAGCTGGGAAAGGAATGTTACAGTACTGATGCTGTGCTCAGCAGCAGCCAAAACACTGGTGTGTTATCAACACCCTTCCAGTTTCCAATGTAAAGCACAGCACGGTCCAGGCTGCTATGGGGAAATTAACTCCATCTCAGTCAGACCCAATACAACCTGCAAAGAAAATGAAGAGTGTAACTCTTGGCAGTATGTGAAGGAAGCCACCTAGAAGGAAGAAGATACTTGGCTGCACTACCAATTCTAGCCTTGCAAAGGCCGATATCACTTGTCAGTTCCACCATAATAAACACAAGAGTATGCAACTGGGTAAATGTGATCAAGACATAAAATAAAAATATTCAACAAGAGGGGAAATAATCCTCTTAATCCTCTGCTTTGTGAAAGGAAGGATTAAAGCATTTCTCTTCCCATTACCCCACATTATTAGTCCTGTGTGAAGAAGTGCACTTGAGTATCCTATGGGGTACATTTATGCAGGGAAAATAAGTCTTTGAGATGCCATCCCAAATACAAAAGGAGAAAAAGAGTGCAGCAGGCAGTATGTGACCTGGTTTCTTAGTGTAGAATGGGCGATAATAATTCAGAGATATTTCAGTCTTCACAATCCACCTTGTTATAGCTGAAGATATGATTTCTGATATTTCAAATTTTGGTACAGCTTCTCTGAGCCAACTGAGATACAAAGGAGTCCTGGTATATCTTTTATAATCTGAAAGGTAGGTGCAAGCTCTAGAGGTGGTGATGGTATTATCCGACAGAGCTGCAGAAAGAAGTGTGTATAATGTACCAAACTGCTATCTTGCATTCTATTACCTAGATGGAATATTTTTCAGACTTTGGACAAAAAGAGAAGGGAAGCCTTTATTACATCTGAGAGAGAAAAACACTTTTCTACCAGATGTTCTTTATAGTTGTATGCATGTATTGCCCAAAAATTGAAGTGAGAAAATACAAACTATTTAAGACACAGTATAACCAATATAATTTGTTTCCCTTCCCTAGAATTTATTGTCAATACTACACAAACATGAAGCAGGTACAGAAATGAAGTTAATTTTAAAAATGTTATATTTAAAGTGAAACTGCTATAGCCATTGATAACACAACAGTATGTCACCACATATTCAAGCTGATTTCAAAGAACATCACTCCTTCTATGGCTCAAGTGAGTTATCACATTCTTATAGATCCAAACTCTCCTTTTTGTAAACAGAGTATTTTCTCAATTCTACATCCAGTTCCATGCATACATAAAAATTAAATAGTTGAAAAATTGTTTGCATGACTAGAGACTAAGAAGTAGCCTACATTGTTGTCAAAATGACATTGCTGTCAGCATCTCTAAAATTACTGTTTTGAATGACCTCTTTCACCTCTTGCAGAGTGAAAAGGGACTTTTTCCATGAAAAGGAGAGGTTTAACAGCATTTTTAAAAATTTCGTTTTTATACAAACCTCACATTTTAGCATACTTAGCTAAGCACATGAAAACATGTAGGTTTTTTTTTCCAGCTTGCTCTTCTAGAGTGGCATAGTTATAGGTTTAACTTCTGCTCCTAGATCAACACAAATTGTTTTACCGTTACTACTTTATTTTTACAATTATTCCAACCTCAAATTTCCTCTCAGCAGTGTGATTTTTATTAGCCTTTTGAAAACACTGGGTCAGAAATTTCAAACTATAAAGCAGCCATTACTTGGTTATTGATGTTAACCCTCTGGTAGGTCTGGGGAAGTCAGGTACATTACGTCTGGGCCTTTGAACACTTTTTTTTCCTTTTCATTTCAGCAAGCATTAACATCAGAGACATCAAGCTAATCCTTTCAGCTTCTAATCAGTGTTGTGAACACTTTTATTTCAGCAACTGAGCCTCTCTCCAGCTATTGAGAATTTCAAGTTGAAAAGTTAATGATCATAAAAATGTCATGGAGATGACTTAGTGCCCCTTTCTGCTGCCTACAGTTTTGCGGGAAAACAAAGTTACTGGAAGTAGCATTTGTTCATGCTGGTGAAGTGCAACATTACTGCAACCATCTTACATGTGAAAAAAATTGACTTTTTATAAAAGAAACGATCCTAAAGTACTGCTACAAATAGTAGTCACAAAGCTGTCTGGTCAGCGCCCTGTTTACTGATCCTCTAGAAAGTATGAGATGGTCTTTCTGGTGTTCAAGGATCTCACATTAACTATGCCCTTCCAGGGTGAGCCTCTCTGATGCCAGTGAGAATCTCAGACATGAAGATAGTATTATTTTTACCTCCTCTTGAAGATATCTTTGTTGTCTACCAGACAGATCCCACTGAGAAGGCAGAGTGAGTGGAAAAAGAGTTATTTTCTGACTGAACATGTTGAAAGTCAGTATTTATTCTTAAATTATCAAGCTTGACTCTGGTTTCTGTTCTTCCTCTCTTGTGACAGAACAGCATGAAAGAAAAGGGAAGAAGTTGCTTTCAGTTGCTTTTTGAGCTCCGTGGAGCTGTTAGGGATCATGCTTTAGACACCTCCCTCAAAAAAAACCGAAACAAAAAACTCCATAAAAACCAACCTTCCCTTGGTACACTCCAGGATTTTCATATAAGTCCCAAATTCCTAGAGCTCAGGCTCCAAAGAGAATATTAAATCTTGTACTCATTCAAAAATCCCAAGAATTTATAAAATTTGTACAACTTGACATTACCAAAAAAATTAAAATTGTTGTCCATTAAAGAAATGCACTAAAGAACTTAAAAACTTTTCTTTTAGCAGAGAAAAAACTCTCTCTTCCACCTACAAGAAAACTTTGATTCAGGGTGAAGAGAAAGACAGCTACTGATGCTTGAGATATCTAAATGTGTTCCCTCTCGTAAAGGCACAGTCATTACCAGAAAGAGTATCAAAATAAAAAGTGGTCAAGATTTCTAAAACCATTAACAAATTTCAACAGATTACCGTATTCAAACATTGGTCAAATCTGTTTTGCTTACTAGCTGTTTTCTTGTATTGACTCCAAAATACTTCAATGCTACTGGAATATTTTGACCACCTTGTCTGAAAGCGTATATCCAAAACAAATTATTTTTCAGAGTTAATTCAGAATTATGAAGATCCTCAGAACCATTATACAATTCAGCATTTTCATCTCTATCTGTGCTGCTAAAATATTTTTGAAAGGCTTTATTAATCATCTCCACAGTCAAAATCAGCAGAAAAATTACTTTTTACAATTCTAATACAAATTAATTGATGCAACATTTGCAAAGACTTTTCAAGATGATTTATACTCATCCTGGGCAGTGATAAGCAACAACAATGTTCTCCCATCACACTTTTATATATGTATATATATATATATAATCACCATGCATCAGTATATGGTCTGAAATGATGTATAGCTGAAAAATTAGTGAGTGATATCTGCCATATCACAGCTCATTTTGATATGCCAGGATAGGTTAAACTCTTAAAAGAGACCTCATGTCTCAGAGTTTAGAAACTTCTAAAGTATATGACAGCATTAATTGATATGCTCCTAAATAACCAAGTCCTTCTCGTATCATTGATTTTATTATATGAACAAGTGGGGTTGAAACTCATTATTTCTGGAAGGGCAAGTCATGTACAATTCTGTTAAAATCAATGGGTACAGATGTTTCATTCCATTTCACCCTACACGATACACACACTACAGCAGAAACTGTCTTAATTTTGCCTGTTTTTTTTCTTTCTAGATGGTTAGTGTTGTTTATTTAGTCACCAAATTCAGACTTCCCCATAATTTATGTACAAAGAATTCCATGGTCTCAACGGAATATTCATTTTTATTTCCTAGCCTTCCTTGCAGCAATTGCAAATGAATATGGGTGCACAAATCCCAGATTCATATTGATTCTGCCTGATGACATTTGTCATTAGTAGCAGCATGCTGTGGATTTATTCACAGGTTCCTCTCTAAGCAGAGGCAGGGCTGGTTTTACAAACCTCCCTGGTAAAACACGAGGCACACAGACTGGATTTTTCTGGATTCATGCTCGCATTTTTGATTTCTCTTGAATTGTTACTATTCTGACTTAAAGACAGACCTTGTATTTTTCCTGAGATAGATACAGTTGGATAGTTTGGGGTTTTTTTCCTGCTGGAACCTTGTTCCTCTGCTCATGAAATTGTCTATTTCAATTAAGTAAATACATGCATATAAGGACCAACTTTGTCCCCAAAGCATTTTGAGGATATTATTTACAGCCTTTCTTTGTTCTAGCCTATGAATTCCAGCTTTTTAGTAGATTGCCCTTTTCCTGATTAATTTGGAGTTCCAGTACTTACATTTAGTTTATTCTTTTCTAAATAAGGAAAATATTCCACAACAATCTCTATTGACTAAAGTTTCCAAAATAACATTTACTTCCTTATCTTTACAGTTAAATTAAAAGTCAGTACTAACACAAGCGATAGTTTGCCAATAAATGCAAACTACTTTGGCCTTTCCTGAGTCCTTCTAAGACAGCTGACTCCTAGAATAAATGACAGTAGCATTTTCAAAGCTGCTAAATTATTCCAATTCTACCGAAGCAGATACTGTCTGGCATGAAGGATCCTAGAACAGGTGAATCTGAGCAGACAGGAGTAACTGAGTGAGCAGAATTCACTGTTATAACTGTGATAAAGAGCTTAAGATAAAAGGAAAGATTTATATTGAAATAGAAGCTTACACTAGCAGATCAGTTTAATTTACTCCGCCATGTAGTAAGCAGAAAAGCGTGTAAAAGGTGTGTAGACAGATTTGACTTGTAGATCAATATTATGTTGATCTCTGGCCACAAAACAATTAATCTCTCCAGTGCAGGACAAAAGTAAAGGGGAATTTAATGTCAAAACAGTTAACCACAATCTGAAATTGAAAAAGCATGCAGTATTGATAATGATGGTTAGCACAAGTTCCTCCTATTAAGTGATATCATCCAGTGCACTCATTGGAATGTATTCATTACACAGTGCAGTCAGCTTGATCTCCTAGGCTAAAGCCATAGCAATGAATTGCAGTAGTGTCTCCACCATTTTGTTTAGAACTATCTACCATAAATTTTCTTTATCTACACAGCTTGCATTTTGGAGGGAATACAACTATTTGGAAAATAAATGTAGGCACAATACCATCATTATGTTAATATACTTGGAAATTCCATTTGAAAACTGTCTTTATTTGTCAGGTCTCCAGACAACCATTAATAGACTTTAAGACACATATAGATTCAGTGTTCATAAAAAAAAAAAAAAAAAAAAAAAAAAAAAAAAAATTACACTCTTCCAAGAACAGGATATTTTTGAGGAACAGATGCGACACAGCATACATATTAAATTAAATTCATAATGGTAACTATCAAAAAAACCCACTCTACAATGGTACTAAAAGAATCACTTCTGAGTATCCCCTCAAGTAGTTGAAAACTGATCCCTCTTTTTAAAGAAGTCATACCTCACCACTTCTCTCCTGACTCTTTGTAGTATTATCATGACTTGCTCACATGAATAGTTCAAATATTTTCTTAATTGTTCCTCACCAGAATGCAAAACCAAGACTTCTAGGTATTCCTCATGAAACGGGGAGACGAATAGACACACTGACCATCTTGAATTGGAATTTATTGCACTTAATTTCAAGTATCACTGGAGTTTCAATACCATCATGGGACAGAGCATTGCCTCCCCATATAGCCATAAATCATACCTCAAGGCATCAGACTCAGGGAGAATGTCATTAGAGCCGCATCTACTTGGATAAAATTGGAATAGACCACCTTCACTATACCACAACCGCTGCTTTAAAACTAAGCCAGATAACATCAAAACTCATGAGGTGGACACTTTTGTAGATGTCTGATATGAATTATTTCAGACTGGCTAGGAATTCAGGAATACTTTTTGCATGAGTTAAATGTGTTTGTTTTGAAACTGCTTCAGATGCATCATTTCTATCAGTCATTAGAGATTAATGAGAAGTTCTTAACCCACCATAACTTATTGTTCACATCTATAATCCACCTTGAGGAAGAGATGTGAAGCAGAGCTACAAATACCTGAAATTTTTAGTGAAAGACCCATAGAAAAAAAGACAGCAGACAATGTAAATACATGAAGGGGCAGTACTGTCAATTACAAATAATTTTGAATAGACAACTCTTTCAATGTAAATAAAATATTTACAAGAGAAAAACACACTGCCTCAGCTATTAAAGACAATATGTATGTATATGTAGCTTCATTGGGAGAGGTAGAAAAAAAGTATTGTTGAACCTTCATCATGATCTGTCATTATTGACTGTACTAAAATTTAATTATGTCTTTTAAGGTTCAATTTTGGTAAAACTCTTCTTGAATAAATCACTGCACTAGAAATCAGGGAAGAACAATTTAATCAAGGCCTCTGGTCCAAATGTAGGTAAAATCCCAAGTTAGTAATTTCTAAACTGAAGCATATTGATAAGCCACAAATTAAGTTAATTACTCATGAATTAATTACTATTGAAACTAAATTAATGCTACTGAGTACCTGCAAGACATGAACAATCTTACATATATCTTGGTATCACAGTGATAACAGGAGCCTATACCAACTTCAGAGGCACTCACAGATCAGCCCTACAGGGCATCCTTTCCCCACCCGGTTGCCTCAGAATGTCAAAGGAGGCATCAAACGTATGAATGCCTCCTCCAAGGTGCCAGAGCAAATGTTACTAGGGGGTTTCTAAAATCAGTGACATTAGAGAAGTAACCAGGTTACTCTGCCAGCTCTCAGCAGAGAGCAATGCCAAAAAATTCTTTTTCACCAGCTCTTGGTGTAGTCAGTGGTGACTGGCTTATCAGTGGATACAGGCAATGTGGTCTTTAAAACCCATACCTCTGTCAAGGGGACTTTTGAGTGGAATGTACACAGGGGATGATCTGGTCACAGAAGAAACAGACAGAACAAACAGTTCAAATAAAAACTCATTTTCAACATTTACTTTTTAGACTAGATCTCATTGTTTATATTCCAAATGTTTTCCTTTGATGTCACAATGTGAGCTGGAGACATCAGATGGTTCCAATGTTCAATAAAACTAAGTGATGGGCAGCAGATATCTAGTCTTTGAACTGTGTATCCAACTATTAAACATTTGGTGTTACATTCTCTGCTGCTGTAAAGCTGAGTAGCTCTATTTAATCCCATAGAGTTGAACCCACTCAGACCTGTAAAACAGTCTAATGTCTTTAAGTTATGAGAGTTTGCCTGCATACCACTCAGGTCAGAAGCACTTGTCTATGTTTTCTTGGTTTCTACCTTTTAATGGCTGCACTTTGCCCTTTTAGCCAGAGGGAGTTAACAAGTGAACTCAGAGCAAGATATTATTTTTGATTATGAATAATGTTTATGTCCCATCAGTCCAGCAATACTTCCTTTCACACTAATAAGCCATTAAAATCTATGTTAGAGAATTATTAATCTTTCAAGAGGTTAACAGGTAGCTCGTCCAATTCTAACACTTCCATGGCAGAAGTGGGAATTTGGGAACAGAGCATGTTTTATTGAAAAGAAAAGGAAACACACATGGAAAGAGAAGTGCATTGTCAAGACTTGGGAGTGCCTGTGTTATTTCAGATATTTATACTGGAATAAAAGCTTTCACTCTGACCCCATTCTTTCCACTGTTTTGCCCTGCAATGACATCAGTCTTTTAACATGATTAGTGTCTTAAAAATGCACAGTACCATAAGGTCAAAGATGGGCCAGAGAAGCAAATGTTAATAGCAGTGAGCCATCACAACAGCACCTTACAAGAGGCATCTGCTGTGTATCTGCCAGGCAATAAGCATGGACAGGGGAAGGCCCACTTTGGCAGAACCAGAAAAGCCCAGGTCACCAACTGATGCATGTTAGACATAAGTGATGCAACTGGTGCTCAGACTCTAACTTGAGTCTTAGCCATCCTGGAGACAAATCTTTCTAGTGCAAACAAAAAGCTCAGAGGGGTTATACAGTGCAGCAAGCTTAATGTATACACCATCAGCAATTATAGCAGGGCAAAACCCAAATCTTCTGCAGAGAGAAAGGTGGAATGTGTCCTTGTTTTCAACAGGAAAAAGAGGGGAGTTTTGGTCTTGTGCCCTCCCTTTGTGTTAAAACCTGTTTGTGCCCTTGGTAACCTCTGCAGACATAGTTATCACCAGCCAGTGAAAAAACAGCCTCCAGGTCAGAACACCCCACAAAAAGTCACATGCACTGAAATCTACTTTCTCAGTTGTGATCATTCCTGCTTCAACTACATCCTTTGAGATAGATCTTTGATATTCTGGTCCATCTGTGAAACTGGCTGGAGTTATTCACAATGTACAAAAGAGTGCAGGATACCCAGCCATACTGTACATAGTATAAGAAAATTGAAAATCAAATAGGCTTACCACCTATCTGCCCTCTACAGTAACCTATCAGCACCACTTCTCTACAGCAACTGACAGCAACAGGAAATGATGGGATGCTCTCTGCTCTGTGCAGTGCTGGGACCGTATAAAATACTACTTCCTTCGTGGTACCAGAGAAACTACCTAGACCTAAGAGATCAATTCTCTAAAGAACTTGCAAAATATTAGCAGCTTCTTTGTGAAACATTTGGAAGAACACTGAAAAAATAATTTAGTGATCTCCTCCTGCTTGTAGCTGATGTACAGTTTGGTGAGGTCTGGATCTACAGAGGCATCTGTAGGTTTCCTGATACTGCTAGTTTAGCTTGGCTGTTTCACTGTCACAATGTAACAAAACAGATACTGAATAGGAAAACTGACTATGGCTGTTGCAGAGATTGGTTTATTATACACTATATTCCCACATAAATTTTCAGCTCACAAATTATCCCTTAGCAGACCATGGTTTTTGCAGTGACCCAGTCACTACTCAAGGTCCTTTGTACAATCATTTCCAATAGTCTATTTTGAATGGCAGTTAGGGATGTTCAAAATAGGAATGGTTTTGGTTGGATGGTAAGCACACTGTTTCAGTTTCCAAACCACCCAAGTGCAACTCATTGCAGGCTCTCATCAGAAAAAATATGGATCTTTAAGTTCTCAAAACTCTTATGGCACAGCCTGATTCATGCAGAAGAAACATGAATCTCTTTATGTTGTAGAATAGAGAGGAAAAAGCATCAGTTCAAAAGTCCCTGCATGTACTGTCCATATGGGCATGGCAGTGAACAGTGACGTAGAAAGAAGAATCTGCTTTGCTGCCATCTCTCAGTTTCTACACATAAGGAGAGGCAAAACACAAGAGGAGAAAATAGATCAAAAGTCCAAGAAAGTCACAAAGAAAGGATGAGAAGATTTATCTCAGAGCAAAAAAGAAACAAGAGGGGTTATAATAAAACCATGCAATCAAAGTGGAGTAAGAGGGGGTGGATTATACTTTGGGTTTGGAGGAGTGTAAACAAACCTGTGAAGACCATGTCTTTTCTTGTTGTGCTCAAGGGCACCCAAGAGAACCAACCAGGTCTTCACAATCCCCTTTTGGTCCGTGTGCAGGACATGGTAACTGTACACTGCTCTTGCCTCTGCCTTCTAAACTCATATGTTTCTGGAAATGTCCTAGCAAGGGGATATTAAATGAATGAACATTAATATCAGTAACTAGCCCTATCCAGTAGCTGCCCAGCTACTCTGGCTACATTATTTTGCTGCTAAACAGCTCTAGTGAATCTTTACTGAAACAAATAAAAGAATTAAAAAAAAAAAAAAATCCAGTAAAATAAGATATACCCTCAATACCCTCAACACTGAGCAAGTGCCAAAGTTTTTTTTTCGTTTGTTTGGTTTGGTTGGGGGGGGGGGGGTGTTGGTGTTTGTTTTGCTTGTTGTTGTTGGTTGGTTTTTTAGCATGTCTTTTATTAAAGACAAAAAAAGACTAATTTGTATGCAGAAGCACCTTCTGTTTCTCACTTTTTCTTCAGACATATTTCCCACAAGTCAAGCAGGAATTTCAACCATTTCTTATCAGTAACTGAAGCTGAATAAATCATTCAAAGAACATCTGCTTTAAAAATATCATACATCATATTGCACACTTCAGTGAAAAAAAAAGTATTTAAAAAATCAGTTACACTTGGATGACTAAGAGATTATAGAGCTAGGGAGAAACTTACAAGGAGAGACAACTATCTGTGGTTTAATACTGTAGCTAGTTTTGCCAAACCAACCAGCTATTTTGTTTGACACACACTCTACTAGTTACAGCTTCCTCAGTATTTAGAAGGTGAATATAGTTCTGATAAGAAGCAAATAGCTATTTAAGTATAGTTGATTCTATCTGGCATTATGGTTGAAAAACTGTGAACTTCAGTGTGACTGCAGAAATGACAAATCATTGAAATATCAGCTACTTATTTTGTAACGGTTCAAAGACTATTCTTGCTCATATACTTCAAAAATTTTAGGAAAACAAACCCAAAAATACTTGAAAAATTTGAGATAGAGAAGGGGGTGATAAAAAGGCACTCTGGGTGTAATCTGTCTAGAATATCTAAAATAAAGACAAATGCAGTTAGCTGGTAGCAGTTTACAGTTTAATTCCATAATCAGGTGGCATGAAGATGACATAACTATCAATTGTTAGTAAAGTGTAAATCTATATGTATTATTGTCAGACTGCAGTTAAGGAAATTTAATTATTAAGAATATATTGGAACTCCAAGAGTAGCTTTTACTGAAATATAAGCATTGAAATGCTTTTACCATGAAGATTGAAATTCTTACTCTTATATTACATTTGATGTGGCTTAGAATGCCTAAAGTAGTTTCTCTATGATTCTAGAAAATGAACTAAAGACTCACAGTTGCTTCAAGCCCAGACACCTCCATTTACTCAGCCACCTCACCTACTGGGACTGTTGCAGAAGAGGCTGGGTCTATATTTGATGTATTGGCAGAAAATACTCCAATTTACAAAAAGGCATGTCACATTTATCAGAAGCATGTGACAAGCAGACTTGAGAGGCATGCGGTAAATGAGCAATCACTACATGTGAAAAAAGTGAAGCCAGAGCAAGTTATATGATCACCTATTCCAACTTTCTCTATAGCACTTTCTATAATTATTTTTCCCATTATTTACCTGAAATAAAGCACGCAGACTCTCAATATTCAAAAAGATCAAGAACCCACCACTTCTCATGGCAGTTTTTCACAGCCATTCACTGTTTTTGTGGTCAGAAAACCAGACCTTTAAACAAACCTGGCCTTCCCTCACAGCCTCTGGCTCTTGCCTCTTCCCTGCAACACTGATACACACACTAAAGGTGTTTCCCTGTCATTGTTTCAAAACCATGAGTAACATTCTGTCATCACCTGCTTAATTCCTGCAGCCTGTCTGAAATTGCGATTTAACAATAAGCACAAGTGTTCAATTTTAGTCAAGAGCAAGCCACAGGGAGGCAGACATTCAGAGCTCTGACCCTGTGCACCATCAGACATCTCTGAGGGAAGGAACTCTGTGACCTCAAGATGTGACCCCCGTGTCACAGACTGTGCCTTCAGCAACCAATAGGCTGTGTTCACCCTGGGGTTTCCCTCCTGTAGACACCCCTGGATTTTGTTGAAGATTAACCATCCAGGTTTCAAAGCATCATCATTCACTGGCTCACTATCACAAACAGCATGTATGAGATAAATGTGTCTTTGGGCAACGCTGCTACTAGGAAATATGGATTTTGTAAAATTTTTCTGCTTTTCATGGAAAGGACACCAACAAGGAACCTGAAGAGATAACAGCAACTGTACTGGACTGCAGAAGAGCATTGAAAATGCTGTACAGAATCTGAATCAATCTACCTTCAAATTCATGGTGTCTATAGCTTCTTCAATAATAATTATTCTCCTAGATCTCTAATATTTCTGACAAAGCACCACTGAGTTATAATTGGTTTTATGTCTGGACATCCCAGTTATTCCATTTTACTTTAATTTCTTTTTTTTTTTTTAAATATCAACTATTTTCTAATAATGCATACAAAGCACGTGTTCCTAGTATACAAAATTTAGCAAATAACTGCATTTGTAGAGGGGGGAGGGGAGAAGAGGATAATAATTACCATACTTAGTTGTACTGGACTGATTAGCATGATATTCATATCATGTGTGTCTTATCAATAACTTTTTAGAAAAATTCAGCATCCACAAATAGTAGAAGATTCTATTTTATTTTTGTAGTAATAATAATTGTTAAAAAACTTTTCCCAGCAACAAAGAAATGGAAACATAATTTGTTGACATTAATGGCATCAACCACCCTTTTTTAAATTCTTTATAAGGTTTTTCCTGATAAAGTATTATGAGTCATCGCTTTACAGCAGGAGAGAGAGACAAGGATGCCATACCACCACAGACACATAATCAATTTACCACTACATCAGTTCTGCATCAAATAAAGCCATAATAAATTAGGGGGAAGGGGAAATCAAACACAAAATACACACATATTTGGAATGTTAACAGGTCAGAGAAAAATGCCAAGCCTTCAATTCACTGGTGCACTACTAGTCAGTTGCCTGAACCAGTGCTTTCTGTGGAATTCATAATTGACAAATACTTGAGATTAAGTGTTTCTACTGAAACCAGTAGAAACGCTCAATATTTTTTGGCAACAACTAAATTTGATTTGCCATTTTCCCTAAAGAAGAAAGATTTGATCCAAACAAGGGTCAGAGAAGTGAGGGAAGGAGAACAAGAGAGAAGGGATGAAGTTGAGACAGTAACTTGGAGAGCCCAACTAACTGCTTTGGATGTGAAAAAGCAAATGGACACGGTGATACCAGAAACTTTTCCTTTTGAGAAGCATTACAACTACAAGGCCTTCCTAACAGTGGGAAAAGGAAGGTTGTTAACCTGATTTTCATAGCTCTGGCACAAGTTAAGTAGTTGTGCCATGGCTGTTATCCCACCCATGACTGGCAAGTTCTGTAAGCTACTACGTACTTTGTATTCAGAGCTACTCCTGGCAAGTGAAATGCATATGATATTGATGTTCACTCTAATGAAGACCTGACAAAGGGTTCAGAGTTGTTCAGGGTTCAAAGTGTCTCACTTGAATATAAAGACAGGCTCTTGCCCTAGGAAAGTTTCAAAGTCTAAAGACAAAAACAGATTACTTATTTCTCAGGCCTTCCCAAGCCTGAAAAGAAACTGAGCTTATCAGATGCATTCCCTCTTATTACAAAGATCAGAAAACTCTTTTCATATTTGAGGACTATCTTTGGACCAAAGCAGTTTGTTGTGTTGTTTTTTTTTCTTTTCCTCCTCCAGTATATTTTCATACAGCACTCCCAGATCTTCTAAGCTCAAGTTTTACTAGGTTAAAAGGTTTTGCTCTCTCTGCTGAAGTTCTTCCCTCAATGATTTCTACCATCTCTTCATATTTACATGTTACTGTGTGATCAGTTTACATATGCTAGCCAATCTCCTTCTCAGTTTCTTGAAGCTGTGTTTCACTTTTGTAGTACACAAGCAGTACAATGTACTCTAGAGTTTAAAAAACAAAAAGACATACTGCCCTTTAGCACCATTCAATGCGATTCATAGAAATAATAAAAACAAATGAGAACTTATCTTTTCCACAAAATGAGTCCTATTTCAAATATTCTGTGATGAAGTTTCAGTCATGACAACTCAAGCATACCTGTACTTTCCAGTTTTGACTTTGTCAGCTAACTTTCTTAGTGACTATTTACATGCTGGGTCACTGATAAGACTAAAGTCACCTTGACTTAGTGGATGTGCACAGAGATGAAGCATGTCACATTAACCATGGTGAAGGATGTTAATAATAGTGTGCATTAATACCAGGAACACAAAGCATTGTGGGTCTCCAGCCTAACTTCTAAAGGTGTCACATAATGGCAAAAACATCTAGAGCAGAAAATCATGCTGCAGATCTTGCAAGAACTGGGATCCTTTTCTTTCCTCTTTCTTGGATGAAAGAAATAAAATTATTACAAGATAATCCAGGTTTTTAAGAAACAAATGTTTCCTATGTGAATTTTTTTGAAAGAAACTAAGATGTCTAAATTTCACATAATTTCAGTTGAATCTAGCTTCCTATTACCTTTTGAAAAATCTTATCTATGCTCATTCTAGTCAAAGATTTACAACAAGAAAATATCTGAACTCTTCTCTTATATCACTTAACAGAGTGAAGAGAGATAATGTTCTTAAAGTTATTCAGCTTTCCCAGGAAGTTTCTAATGTTACTAAGGGTATAATACTGAGACAGTAAATATTTTCCTGTTGATGATGTCCCATAAACCACATATTCACTGCTCCCTCTAGATGACATTATCTCCAATATCACAAGGTCTATACACTACCTCAGTAACCTCTGTGTGTAGGCACACAGAGTGGCTGCAAAAGAAACAAGGAAATAATTCATTTTCTATTTTTATAAATTGTGGCTCTGTCTCACCTACCCCTAAAAGCAAAGGCCCTTAGACTAAAGCTGAGGAGCTTTTTACATGCTGTGGTCAGTCTATACTAACTGCAGCTTGGACACATGCCTTGGACACCCTTTGTCTGGGACAGGTTCTTGAACAGAGTTCAAGAGACACAGGACAGGGTTTCCTGGAAACTACATACACTCCCCACACTCCAAAGAATAAACAAAAAGGCCTGTTAAACAGCAATAGCACAGTGTGACTAATGAAAACCTCTTTGCTTCAATTGAGAAAAAAAGCATTTTCTTTGCTGGATACCAAGTGCTCTTGTTTGTGCTGTTTTCTAGACCAAAATACTAACTGTGTCCGTATTTGAACATTATTATGGGAAGAACTCTAACTTCCAAAGTAACTCCTTTATTAAAAGTGATTAAATCCTGAGAAGTTGTCCTTTTAAATACTTTGTCCCTAAAGGCAAAACTATGTGAGGTAGGTCTTGTTTTTTTTTTTGAGAAGCAGGTGTCTGATGAAGTTAACTAAGCCTCATTCATTTTACATCAAGAGCTAGTGCAGGCAACACCTTTGTGCTACAGGTATAGGAGAGGAAGTAAAACGCAGGCTCATCCTTGGCTGGAGCCATCCTGCTTCCTCAGTCTGGGAGAAAGCGCATGGGGAAGTCAGGTCTCTCCTGACTGGATCAGCATGTTGACCCAGTCCTGTTGTCACCTCACAGCCCCTCCCTCTCCTGTGTCACCCCACCTTCTCGTTCCTGTCAGCACCTGGGTAGAGCAAGGAGGAGCTCAGCATGAGGGTGCAGACAAATAAATCTCAGCACCAGGGAAGCATTCAGGTGTTTGACACACTGACCTGGTGCCACTTGTGAAACAGCCCAATATGCTATGGATATATGTGAAATTGGCAGATAGGACACAGCACCTGCAAAAAAGACATGCCTCTCTAGATCAGCCAGGGGGGACAGATGAGGGTAGTGCACTAAATGCTTATTTTAATACTGACAGTAATACCTAGAGGTCTGCTGTCTCTGTGCATGGACAGTGAGCTCACACCTGGCTGCCCAGAGCAGGATTCTGGGGTCTGGAAATAGGCTCTGCAGGGTCACTTCTGGTGCTGTGTGGAGCCTCACCTGGGCTGTAGCCCCTGCCCCAGGACAGGGAAAGGCTGGTGTAAACACTGTGCTGTTCTGCTCTGACTGGGGGTCTCAGGCACTATGGAGACCTCCCAAATGGTACTGGCTATTTACCTGTCAGGAACTGACTACTCTCTGTACAGATTAAATTGTGTGCTTGCAGTGAGATTTGCAGAGCACTTCAGATATCCTAAGGTATCTGTCCTGACCCTAAGAGCCCATATCAGGGACCTCTGATAGATCCTGTGACACATACATGACATAGACATGATAGCTCTAGGTGGATATCTCCAGGAATCTGCAATGTTTCTACATAAATGTTTAGATTTTTGAAATGCTTTCCTACATTTAGACTTCATCATATGTTTGCAAACAACATTTTGCTGATGGGTACCATGAGAGACTTGATTTTGTTTTCTGGTGGATGTGATCATCTGAACTGTTGCAAAACTATGTCAGAATGAGATTTGCTGTAAATGGTGGTTTTCTTTTGTACTTTAGCAACAGCGATGACCCTTTATTCTCTAAACAGAGCATTTAATCTCAAGAGTAATAATTATATGAATGAATGTTCAATAGCTTGTTACAGAACTATCTTTCAGTAAATCCTGAAAACAGAATGCCTGTTATATTGGCAGTCACTGTGCAGGATGGATTGTATTCAGCTGAACAACGATGACAAAATGTTGTTCAGCACACAGGCCTACAAGTTGTTTTTTTGGCATGGTACTCTTGTGCTGATCTAAAGCTGCACATATTTTCTTATCTGGTCTTCCTGTGATGATTGTCAAAATTGTAAAAATTCACAAGCTTCATAACTATCATCCAAGGTAAAACAGCACTAATTTTAGTCACAGGGATAAATGGGCTCTTCAGGAACAGAAAGTTGAAGGTGTCTGCAAATTTTGGCCTCCCAGCCTCTGAATCTTGAGGCATGTTTTTGCAGGTCTCCTAACACATTTATCACTCATCTCATACTGACTTTGTTTCTGTAACATCTGTGTATCACAAGAATCCTTAGGGATTAGTATTTGCATCTTTTCACCACAAGCAAATACACTACAGATACATTTATAGGGATGTCTGTCTCTACAGATATGTAGACAATTGAGTCACTGGACAGTGATCAGTACTTCTACAGCAGATGACCCCTTTGACTAAGATAAATAGCAACACTAAATGTTCCTGTTTCTCTCCCTCAGCTGTAAGAGGAGTCTAAGACAAAAAGTCCTAAGGAGAAAGGATGCCTCTTCAGCATCACAGACTGGTACATGTTGTGAAGCAAGTTCTTTAACTGCACAAACTTTTCTGCTTCCCAAAGCCTTGATTCTGTAGACTCACGTTTTACACACTCACACAAGAGGGGGAAGTTCTGGATGTCACAGGGGCTATTTATGCACTCTGCATGAGACATTTATTGAATAATACATACAAACAATAGCATCAAAAGCCTAACTATTTCATATTTTATCCTAACATGACTCAGGATCCTAAACAGTAAAAATACATCAGTACTATGTTTATAGCTCCCATGGCTCCTTATACCATGTAGCAACACCCATTTTTAGGGATAAAATATGAGCAGGAAGGGAACATGTCAGGACTTTAACATGGACAAATTTCCTCTCTACATAATTCTGAAAAAATACGCTTTCAACAGCAAGGTGAATGCAAAGGTCAACAAAAATAAGCAATAGACTGCTTCTCAGAGTTGCCAAAACTACTATTCTCCTCTTCTCATGCCCTTGCCTTAAGAACAGGAGAACTCATTCCAGGTTTTCGAAGCCAGATTACACACAAAGAGGTTTAATAGAAAATGTGAGATGTGTGTTAGCGTTTTTTGCCAGTATCTTTTGTCCCAGAAAACTTGACTTTTTTTTTTTCCTATGATCTCTTTTCAAAGATCAATATTTAGGCTATCCAAATCCAAATTTCTAAGACTGTCTTATACATGTCAAACAAATGTGTTTTTCCCCAAGTATGTCTAATGTGTTTTTCCTCAGGCACCAAGAAAGTTCAGCATCCCTTCTTGCCTTTACATGGCACAAAGTACATTACTGTGAATGGTGCAAGTCTTTTCTGTTGTCACCTTTCCCACACATCTTGGCAGAGAGGTCCCTGCAATCCTGCTTCTCTGCTGCTGGCATCCATTCCCTTGCACAAGAACATCAGGCTAGCAGTCATGGTCTGTAACCTCTATCGAAAGAAAGTCTGAACCCGAACAACTTTTAAGCTAAATACAAAGGACATTAAGAGATGGTGTGTGTGAGATAATATCACTCCTACTTTACAGAAGTCCGCTTTTTTACTGTACCCTATTTAGTTGCAGCTTGAGATGGGTCACAAAAATTTCTTGTCCTCTCATTCTCCATAGTTTTTCCTTCCCTTCAGGGTAGGAAGTAGAAAATGTTTGTGAAATCCCTAACATGTTAAAGCCTTCTGTCCTGTGGTAAGCCATTTTTCAGCATTTCCAGTTCAGATCCTACCATTTAATTAATATACAATATCACTAGCACAAATTAGTCCTCTTCACCATAATCACAAACACTTTGTGACCAGTTACTTGCAACTCATTTCATGCAAGTTTATGAGAGAATGCTGGCAGATGTATTTTGGTAGTAGACCTTGGTCTGTAGGCTGAAGGCACCAAAAATGATGAGAAGAAACAGAGGAAAGGAGAATGTAGAAATAAGTATCAGGTGACAAAGAAAGATATGAAGACAAATAATATGTAAACCATGGAAAAAATTAGGGTCATTTCTTTTTCATACCCTTGTCCTTTGTATGCATTTGCTTTTTTTGTAGGACAATGTAAGACAGTCCATGAAAAGCTTCTGGTAATAGAAATAATTAATAATTTCTACTTCCTTAGTATATAATTCTCCATTGTTCCACCCTACTCTCTAGTGAGTTGGCACTTCACAGAAGTTTACAATCAGAAAGACTGTATTATCCTCCTATTAATTACATTAATTTGGCATACTTATATTCTCTTTCATTCAGTTTCTTGCTCTTTCCTGACAAAGGTTCTAACTTATTAAGGGGAAAAACAATAAAGTTCAATGCTATTTCATTGCATTAGTGTCATCCAAAAATAATTTCTTCTTTAACAATTAATCTGTACCACTGGAATACTTCTGAAAGTTTTTTCTACTAGGTTTAATATAAGTAGTGTCCTTAAAGGGCACCATTCTATACAAAAAGAAATACCTAATAAACACCCAATGATGTATTCCAGTGTCCCAGTTTCCAGTTAATGAATGAATCCTGCTGTTGCTACTGCTTCTGTGTTATCTGGTAAAATGCATAAATATGCTTCTGTAAAGTAAGTAAATCCATAGATATTTTGATTTCCTTTCCATGTATTCATTAATTTCAACTGTATTTCCATATCCATGTGTTGTGTGGAAACCAGTTTTATGGTTACAAAGACTGGAAGAGGAATATGGACCTTTCTGTGACTCACATTTCCACTTCTACAGAGCAAACTGTTTACACAGTGGCATTGTAAAAAACATAAGTAATGAGGGTCAAGTGAGATTAAGAGGAGAGAATGCAATTGATGAGTTCTGGAATCTTAGCTTCCATTTGAAAGCTTTACTACTTTCATTTTACCATAGAAATAAGATGGTTGTGCCTTTTGCTATATATTACTGCCTGAGAAGGCATAAATGACTATGAATCCATTTGTACTTTATCATACTTTCTAGCATTTCATTTCAGAGTAATATTTTTCTTAGTTTTTCAGACTTACTGAAAATCCCATGGAAATGTCAGATATGGAAACTATTGGTTTGTTTGTTTGATTATTTGCTTAGAATTTGGCTAATTCATTGGTCATACACCTTGTTAGAGCACTATCACTGATTTTTTAAGGTAATCAGTTCTACCTGGCACAATGTCAATGCTAAGACCACCATCCCACCAGAGGTCATTCATTATTTGGTCAGGGTGATTTCAGTTATGGCAATGTGTTCCTTCTGATAATGACTTCTGCGTGAAGAAAACCTGGAAAGAAACTTCACAGAAACAAATGAAAACAGAAGTCAAGTTATACAGGAAGGGACTGGTATTATTAAGGTATTTCATATGTCTTACAAATATTGCTATTTTTTGGGGGGAATCTGGTAACAAGCTCAAGGTCCATATTGGGGATAACAGTGTTTGAAAAACTGAACATGAGGCAGCAATGTGCTCCTGCAGCCCAGAAAGAAAATCATACCCTGGGCTACATAAAAGGATGAGTGTTCAGCACTCTGAGGGATGTGATTCTGTCCCTCTACTCTCTGCCCTCATGAGACACCACTCAGAGTACAGAATCAGCTGTGGGGACCAAAGTACAGAAAAAGGTGGACCTGTTATAGCGGGTCCAGATGTGGGCCCTGAAAATGATCAGAGGGCTGGAAAACTTGTGAAGAAAGGCTGAGAGAGGTGGGATTGTTCAGCCTGGAGAAGAGAAGTCTCCAGGAAGGTCTTATTGTTGCCCTTCATTAAGCGGACTTACAAGAAAGATGGAGAAAGACTTCTTAACAGGGCCTGTAGTGACAGGAAAAAGGGAAATGTTTTTAAAGAAGGTAGGTTTATAGTGGAGATAAGGAAGAAATTTCCTATGGTAAGAGTGGTGAGACACTGGAACAGGTTGCTGAGAGAAGTGTGGATGCTCCATCATTGCAAATGTTGAAAGTCAGGGGCTTTGAGCATCTTAATCTAGTTGGGTGTCCCTGCCTATGGTAATGGGGTTGGACTAAGTGATCTGTGATAACCTCTCTAACCTAAACTATTCTAAGTCTAAGACATGAAATCTAGGATTTGATTACATGTTTTATGGATGTACCAGTGTAATGCAAAGTACAGCATGTCAGTGCTAATTTGGCGTGTCTTTGAGAACATGGGATGTGACACACCCCCATCTGAAGGACCATTTAGAAATTTTCGTGCAAAAATTATACATAATGTGGTGTAGCTTCCTCTTAGAAGATATAAATGTTAGAATTGCCATGGCCAGCATAGATTCAGTCTTGAAAGTGCTTAAACAGTAATTTTTAGAGAAAGCTTATGCTTTCTCAGATGCTCAGTCCTGCCCATCTCAATATGAGGGTTTGACCTGGCAGAAGTGGACATACATTCTGAAACAAGTTTCACTAAGTGTTAAAAAACAAACAAACAAACAAACAAACAAACAAAAAAAGTCAGAGAATCTGTAAGGAAAGATTAGAGCTTCACCTAACATAAAGATCTGGAAAACTGTTCACACTGTAATAACTCTTTCTGTAACAAAATGAAACACTGGCTGTTCTATTTTTGACCTTTGCTACTGCTAGGCAAAACCTATGGACATTCCAAGTCCAGCCCAGAATTTATCTGCCTGCCTTAGAAAAAGTGAAGCAGCCTCACGAAAGTATCTGGTTGAGTCCCCCATCCAGAAATATCTCTAATCTACATAGGTAAGCCACTGCTACAATTTCCTCACATGGAGGAATAAACTGAATCTGGAAGTGTTTTACACGGATTGGATGAGTATAATAATCTAGCAATCATTGAACAAAAGTATGCAGAGTAGTTCTTCAGCCATGTTTTGTGAGTAATTTGAGGGAGGCACTTCACTTGATGAAACGTTTTAAGATTTTAAGTCTCTTTCTTCAGTCAGGGGAAAGTTTCCTATATTCTAGGGTAAGAAGAGTCTAGTTTAAAGCAAATTTGACTCTTCTGGTGGGAAAACTACATTTTTGCTTTCCATAGGCAGGTTTCTGGTCAGATACAGACTTTTGCAGAGCCTTTTCCGCCAATCACTACATTAGAGTATTGATCTTCAATGGACCACTACAAAATACATGGAAAATATGAACTTGCAACAGAAATTTGTAATTACTGGAGCCATAAGCTAAATAGAGACATTGGATCACAGCTCTTTACAATTTCCCAGTTACTTCTTCCCTCTGCTCCATAGATGGCAACCAACCTTTCCTTTCACGAAGTCTGTTTCTTCTCTGGTATGTAAATTATGCCCATATCAATTGTTCACATCTGTAATTTGGCTTGATACTTACTGTGTTACTCCTAGTGAAAGGCTTATTCCTGTGAAAGCTTGTGTGCTTTTAGATATAGATATGTATATACCTAAAAGCTAGAAAAAAAAATATTGCTCATTCTCACAAACTTTTTACTAAGTATTCCTGTTCAAAGATGGTATGTGCCTCTGCTTCTTTTTGCTAGAGAAACAATGGCTTTATTATTTTATGCAATGGTGCTTTCAGATCGTGGTTGTCAGCAAGATTAATTTTGAAGCTGTCCCCTCATCAGGGTGTAATTTTGTTTCCTTGGAGTTCTGGTTTCTGCACAAGGGGACATTATGTGATGCAGACACTAATCCTCTTGCTCTGAATGCTCTATGGATTCAGTATGAGAGTAGTCCATGAAATTATACATTGATACAGTTTTGTTTTCTGGTTTTTGTCAAATAATTTCATAGTAAGTCCTGGGATGTGATCAGTTGGTTTGGGTTTTGTTTGGTTTTGGTTTTGGTTTTGGTTTTGGTTTGGTTTGGTTTTTCTATAGGTTGATTGGTTTTCCTGCCAGGTACTGAATGCATTTTTCCCTTGATCTATCTCTCATAACCTCAAGTATTACTTGTATAGCATTAATGATCACCTCAGAGTCCATAATTTTATACAAAAAATGGAGCATCTTTCTCCCCACATGCATCACTTGACATTTATCTATACCAAATTTCCTCTTTCATTTTACTGCCCAGCCACTCAGTCTCAAAAGTCCCTTATGTAATTCTTCATAGTGATCTCTTGTCTTTTTTATTTTGAATAACTTCATATCATCAGCAAAGTTTATCACCTGAGAGCTCACACTCTTTTCCAGCTCATTTATGAATATGTTGTCTGGAGAACCAATGTATGCTGTACAGAGAAGAGTCTTAGCAGAAGATATTGTGAAACTTCAACACTTTGACTTCAGTACAAAAGCATCCACCTCAGAATTTTGCGGTATAAGTGCCAGTCAAATGCTAATGGATGGAGGATTTCAGAGGATGTTCCCTATGGACACAGGTGCAGGAGGCTGCAATGATCCAGGCAAGAGAAAGGTTTTCCACACAGAGGCATCAGAGGAGGTAAGAAAATAGTAATTCCTTGATAAAGAGGGAAGGATTGCTCAATATTATGACTGTATACAGCTTTCTTTAAGAGCTGTAGCTATAATTTGTTAGAATGAGGAAGCTGCTCTGGCCACTACTCAAAAAGCCAGAGCCACATGCATTGCCATCTCATTCCAGATTTTTGTTTGAAAGTTGACTTCTCCATTCTTTGAACTGTTTTAATTGGATATTAGCTTGGGTTTGGTGTTGTTATCCTGTTATCCCATTGCTTTAAATCAAATAATACAAATCTGGAAGAAAACAGCATATATCATACTGAAATGGAGTTCTTATTGGATGGAATGACTATAAAAGGATATCTTCCTTATCATCAGGGAGATGAAATGTCTTTGGAAAAACATCAAACATAATCTGAATGTACAATCCCAAAACAGAGCTGCAGCAGCTAACAGGGCAAATACAAACTTTGTCTCTCCAAGCAAGACAGTAACAAATAAAAAGTTGATTTTCCTTCTTCGTGTGGAGATGACGAGATTACTTGTGAAAGGCCACTAATTTAATTTAAAAACATATGCTGGAAATTGAAAGGTATCAGTGGTCATAAGAATGTTATGCAAACATGAATTATAATAAAAGAAGAAACTTGTTATTTTTATTTTAAAAAAAAAAAAAAAAAGAAAAAAAAGAAAAAGAAAGAGAGAGAGAGAGAGAGAGAGAGAGAGAGAAACCCAGTGACTGGAAGCTCAAGAAAAATAAAATTAAATCAAAACTAAAACTGATGATTGAAGTGAAGTAATTGACTGTGGAGTCAAATGGATTTGATAGACTGTACTACTTCATATATTTTAGTTTGGATTTGGTATTTTTATACAAGGATTATCTAACTGAAGCAAAAGTTACATCCCTGTTATGCAATCTGTTTTGTAATTGATATTGTCTTTGTCACGCTTAGGACTTTAAAATACACAAATATATAGACTCAGCTTCAGACATGTGAGTAACTGTGTCTGAACTAATGTTTATGGAGAGGAATTCAGAATATATATGCTTAAACAAAATTATAATTACACTACATATACATGCTTTATAAATCGGCAGGGTATTCACAATCCCTTATTTCTACATCTCTGTGGTCAAACTGGAAAGTTGTCTTCTCACAATATCGTGAAGGTCTCTATCCATTTCAATCATCTATTTGAGAACTAGTTTCACATTAGAATGATCCTTCATGCCAGAATTTTAATATCTAAGAATAATTTTCTTCACAGTGTTAACTCTCCAGTACACTCCAGGTCAGAAATATCTTGAGCATAACAGAGAAGCAGTCATTAGTGGGGTTTTATTCTGCTCTCAACTCAATCCCCAGTATTTTCATCTGTGCAGAAGACAAGATACAGTTGTTCCTGAAGAACTAGATTTGAAGGACTGTAATTGGTCTTACTGTAATTACTTATCTAAATAATAACTGAGAACTTCACTTTTTTCATTATTCCTTATTTTTGCAGTATTTCATAGATTTAAATAATCCTCTTCTTAATGGTTGAGTTTGCACCTACTAGTCCCAGAACCAACACTGCAGTATCTTTCCCAGCTGATCTGATTTAAAAGACTTGTTCCACCTAACTGCTTAATCATTGTAGTTTTAAATGCTTTGGTACAATTTCATCATTTCATAATTAGTTCATTAACTCTTGTGTTGTATGATGCATTTATCCTGAGAAAACTTTAATCCTGAGGGATTTGTCCTTGATCTGTAGAATTTCACTGAAAAGTCCCATTTGGGAATGAATTGATTAGTTTTAATCATGGAGGTGAATCACTAAATAATATGTATTTAGCATAAACAATTACTTTGCCCCTTGACTATTTCATGCAGGTCATGAATAATGAATAATTTGTCACTGAATAATAATTATGGCACGAAAGGTAATGTATTTGCCACATAAAGACAACTGACTATATTTTTCATTGCTCTTATGAGTACCTGCAACAACTTTTCAGGTGTTACTTCAGCTTGTGAGTTTTAGTGTATGTAACATCTACAGTGCTAGGTCATCATTATGGCTTTCTTTTTTATTTCCCAAAGGAATCATGCACATGATTAAAGCTGTGTGCTTAAAGCTTCAGGACATCCAAAGGCTTTCACTGTTAGACTTATCACATTACTTTTCAGTGACTCTGTTTTCCTTGCAGGCCTTAGTGTTTCCAAATCACAGCCTTTTTCCCTATATGCATTAGTGAGTTTCTAGAGTGAGAACCAGTCAAGGCAAACTAGCAAAGGACTACTTATTTCAATGCAAAACTTCTTTTTATGTGTAACTGATCCATTCTTTCTTACTGTTAAAGCTTAGGAAAGTCCGACAGCGAAAAATATCCCATGTAGGAATCAGTCCTCTAGTACAGTTATCAAAAACTAGGGAAGTAAAAACCTGACTATGTAAAAGAACACGGGTAGACTCCAGCTGTTCAGAAAACCATTTGTTACAGTTTGATTATGTGTTATTCTCAAGTTACATATATCAGCATAGTGTTACTCTTTAAGGTATGTAATAATCCAACAGAAGGTGCACTCAACCAAATTCCACACTGCATTTGAGACAATGTTGCTTTCCTGGGAAAATTATGCCATTCCTAATAGTTTGCAAATATTTTTCTCATGTCTGACTTCTCTGATTTCTAGTTCTAAACTAATACTTGTGAACTTACTGCCTTTTTTTCCACCCACATATTTTTTCTGCTTCTTTTGTGCACTGGATCACACAACCAATGCTACAAAGACCATGGCACAGTTAATTATGCTTTGGGAAAGGCTGCCAGCTCTCAGAGGCAATGATCAAATTCAAATATTCTTTCAAATATTCTTTTTTCCACACGCTCTATAGAACCCAGTCTACCCAGGGTATGATTCAGTAATGGATGGTGTTTCAGTCAAAGAAAAGCTTTTTTCCTTCTTCTTTGGATGTGAATTCCTCTCCTGAAATGTGTGTCCATTTTTCAGTTAATCCTAAACAGACATTCTTAAGGACAGCTAAACCCAAGTTTTGTTCCTCTTAGGTCAGTATAATTTTTGACTGAAAAAAAGTGAATGCTTGCTATGACACATATATATCATACTAACAAAAAAGAAGACATTCATGCAGTCCTGGGGAGGTGTCCAAAACTTTCATAATTTGATCATTAACATTTCCACTTATCAGGTCTGCCTGAAAAACACTAAGGTTCTTCTCTTAGAACCCACATGTTCCAAAACTGTGCATGAGGTACAATACTGACCTGACAAAATTCATTAAAAAAGATCACAGGGATGGATTTCTCTCCCTCACAGCAGTGATCCAGCCCAAAAGCTTGGATCTTGACAGCATTATACATCAGCCATGAAAAAAATGGAAGTTATCACTTTTTACCACATAGCAAATTTTGTAAAAAATCTATAGGAAGAGTAAAACGAAAAAAAGCAGAGAGATACACTTGGCACATCTAAAAGAGTACTTAGAAGATTTTCAGAGGAGTTTGGAGTTGGCTCAGCTCTTTGAAAATAATCCATTTTTAGTCACTGAAGGTTTGTTGTTGGTGGGGTTTTTTTGTTTGTTTTTTGTTTGGGTTTTTTTATAACACTAAATACATTTTCAAAACTCTCACATTCCTTAAGAAAATTATGTTTCACATAACATATCTGAAAAATAGGAAATACATATTTACAGATATTTTAAACATTTCTCTTATCAGATTTTTTTTTTCATTTATTTTTTTTCCTCAATTGTTTTCTGGGTTAGTTTTGTTGTTGTTGTTTTGTTTTGGGGGGATTTTTTGGGGGTGGTTATGTTGGTCTACAACCTTGGTGTTACAATATACTGAGAAGTTGGGGCACAGAGCAAAGCCCTATTAAAATCTTTCAGTAAGGTTTCCCTCTCTTCTGTTTCTGTGGCTCATCAGCATTCCTATTCTACAAGATAATTATGTAGATGCTTATACTTAGGCTTGTAAGGGGGTTCAATCTGAAGATGGATGCTGCAGGGTTTAAAATAAGGCTCAAGACATTTTTCAGATTCAGGGTCTCATTATTTTCACTATATGTGAGTCATGCTGTATCAAAGTGCCACAGAAAATCGTCCAGCCGTAATGTAATCACAGCTGCCTGAGAACATAGGCATGGGAAAGTCTGAAAATAATGGCAATGTTTCTTATTAGTCCAAATAGTATAGGTGGAAAAGAAGGAAAGATGAAGATGGGCCTTTCCATACAGTCTCTTACCAGGGTATGGCTTGCCAGTGCTGCAGAATTTCTGCCTCCCTTGAGTGGACATGTAGTGAGAAAACTAGGCTGACTTAGGTATCATCTAGTCGAATGCAAGCTACTACAGCTGAGCAATATGCATGAACTTCTTTTACACAGTACATTTAGCTTTACTTTGACTAGACAGAAAGTTTATATAAAAAATGGTTTATATATAAAATTGTCTTACAAATCTTGTGTAATTTATACTCTATGAATGCCATTTACCATTCAATGACAAGACACTTTGCAACTGAGGTTATTTGCAATATCTGTTATAGACTGAAAAAAATAGAAACAGATTTTTATGTCTTTCTTATTTCTATTTGTATCAAATAAAGTGAATTTTGCAATCTCTAACCTTTGTCAGAGTCTTCCTGCTGTCATCCACAAAGCAAACTGCACAGAACAGCTCCATATTTCCTGGTAATAAAGATTAACAAATCATTGCATAATAGACTAAAAAATATTCCCAACAACTAACAAGTCACAATAAACTCCATCAGTAAGCTGAACTTTGGAAAAATCCCATTTATGCCTTAGGAACTTGCATTGAAACTATTTATATTTAATTTGTCTTGATTTCTAGGAAACCACCAATATATTGAATCTCAGAGAGAGTATAAGAAACATTGTTAAAGTGCACATTGTTGGGGTTTTATATGATACACAGGCAACTTCATAAAGAAATATTGAATGCAGAGGACTAGAATTTAAGTCTGCTGGGTGCTTGACACAGTTCTTTCACTGATGTGCCTTATCATCCATTTAGCACCTTTGAGCTTGCATGTACCAGCCTTTAAAATAGCTGTCCTGAACTCTGCAAAGCTCACAGGGCCCTGAGAATTTAATAAATAATATTCGCAAAGTAGATTCTTATTTTAGGATAGAAAATATAGATGAATGCGACTTGATTAGGAAAGATACTAGAAGACAAAAGGTTAGGAATTAGGTACCCAAATACTTTTAAAAACCCATCTCCTGCATTATATGTGTATTTAAATGTAGAAAGTTGCTTATACACTGTCTGAGCCTGGGACAGTGACGATCTTACCAAGTACTGCAACATAATTTCCCAAAAAAACGAGTCATGCTAAACTGCACAGAAGGAGAGAGTAAGGAACCTCTGCTTCATGAACAGCAATTAATTTTTGTTTTCTTACATTGTTCTACTTTTAATTATACATCCCATTTGATACCAAATCTGAGCTACTTCTGATCAGAAATATTTTCTGAAAGACCACTAATCCACTAATTTTTATTTTGTTTCACAGCAGGAACTAATTTTATTCAGTTTAACTGATCTTTCACAGTCCTTTTCCCCAATTTTTTGGACACTTATCCTATCTTTACAGAATTTCCACTTCAGTTTTGCATAGTAATAAAAGGTGAATTGATTAATGAACTAAATTGATCATCCTGGGCTCAAAAGAGAGCCAAATTCCTTCCCCTTTTAAATCATGAACGGAAAACCAACTACAGCACAAATTTCTTGATGAAAAATACTATGGAAACTATTTTGTGAGAAAGAAGTAACATTAATGCTTCAGTAGGTCTTACAGAGCTTGCAATGAAAGTCTATTGCTGTGCTTGAGATGATATTTCATGGTGGATCACGCTGCTGCTCTGTGACTTATCAGTCAAGAATCACAGACTCATAGAATCGTTTAGGTTGGAAAAGACCTCCACGATCATTGAATCAAAGTGTTAACCCAGCACTGCCAAGCCCACCACGAGTGCCAGTTCTACATGTCTTAAATAATTGCAGGGATGATGACTCCACCACTTCCCTGGGCAGCCTCTTCCAGTGCCTGACAATCCTTTCAGGAAAGGAATGTTTCTCCAATCTAAACTCCCCAGGTGGAACTTGAGGCCATTTCCTCTTGCCCTGTCACTTGATACCTGGAAGAAGAGACCAACCCTTACCTTGCTACAACTTCCTTTCAGGCAGCTGTAGGATCCCCCTGAGCCTCCTTTTCTCTAGGTTAAACAACCCCAGCTCCCTCAGCCACTCCTCATAAGACTCGTGCTCCCTTCTCCAGCTCCACTGCCTTTCTCTGATCACACTCCAGCACCTCCATGTCTTTCTTGTAGTGAGGGGCCCAAAACAGAACACAAGATGGAACGTGTGGCCTCATCAGTGCTGAGTACACTGACCTGGTCCTGCTGGCCACACTATAGATCACAATTTTGAAGAAATTAATTGGAGAAGTTCCCATTTTGATATTTATGGATGGCTTTTCTTCTGAATATGGAAACATGCCAATATATTTAAGATTCTTTGCTCCAGGTCAAACTGTTTCACTATGTGCCCAATTTAGACACAAATTACAGCGGCAGTAAATATAATTCTAAAGGACAGAAACCAGATATTTCACTGTAACTAAAATTGTATCACACTGCACATCTCTTAACTTCCAGTTTGATTACTAGACTCTTAGGCACCACTTCCCATTATGTAATTAATTTCATCTTGCTTCATATTTCCCAATCAGTAAAAAGAATGTAAGAATGTTTTTTACAAAGAGTATTTCACACTTACACATGCTAGAAATTACCACAGGAAACAATCACATTAGGATTAAGTTTTGTCTAAAGCTCCAGGCATTGAAGACAAAAAGCTGCAGTTATAATACTTACTGATATGGAATTATGAAAGATTTTTTTTCACACCACAATAGTTGTCTCTCACACAAAGAGCACCATTTCCTGATCACACTGTCTCATTCTTCCCCTATAGCCATGGAATAATTCAACGTAATTCTGTGGGAATATATCCTGAGTAATTCTAGACGATTGCTCTTTCAATTTCAGTTTGGTTTAAATTCTGTTTTAAGCCTGAATATTGTCATTATCATAGAATCATTACATAAAATGTTTTGAGTTGAAAGGGACCTTAATGACCATATATTTCCAAAGCCCCTGCCAAGCCAGGGACACTTTTCACTAGAGTAGGTTGCACAAAGTCCTGTCCAAACTGGACTTGAACACTTCCAGGGATGGGGCATCAACAGTTTCTCTGGGTGACTTGTTCCAGTGCCTCACCACCCTCACAGCAAAGAATTTCTTCTAATATCAAACCTAATCTTTCCGTCTTTCAGCTTAAAGCCATTCTCCCTTGTCCTATCACTATATGTCCTTGCAAAAAGTCCCTCTCCAGCTTTCTTATAGGTCATCTGTAGGTACTGGAAGACTGCAATAAGCTCACTCATGAATCATCCAGTGCTTTAGGTTTGCTCCTGAATTCTTAGTTTCACTATATTTTGTAGCAGTGAGTTATACTGGTAGTTCATTTTCTCACTTACCTTACTTACTATTTTTTGGGGGGTTTTGTTGGTTTTTTTTTGGTTTTTTAAACCAGCTTTATTGTTCATGTCTGCAGCTATATTTGCTTTGACATCTCTTCAAGTCCTGCGAATTTGTAGTTGAACTCTGAAAATTCTCCCCAGAATATGAGATTAGGTATCTACAGGTTGGGGACAGAATAAATTATACACAAAAGCATTACATTCTTCTCCTGTACATAACAGTGTTACGAGCAAGAAAAAAAAAAATTAGCTTATTAGCGTCGTATTAAGTCTAAGAGTTTCAAAAGATAGTCCAACACAGTATCACACTCTATTCCTCTTTTATGCTGAAGAAACTGTGTTCTCTGATGTAATGCTGCCAATATGCCCTTTCCATTTTCTGTTACAGCCAGACTAATTTTTATGTATCTCATGCCCTTTGGGTCTAAAATCTGCTTAGTAGTACTTAGAAGCCAAGTTTCTAGGTGCCTTTGAAATGCTAGAGAAAGCCAGATGGATTGTCCGGGGTTCCATTTACCTTCTATCTATTTTAAAAGAATATTAAATCAAGGACTTAAAGTATCCATGTTAATTATTACTTGCTATAGTTAATCATAGGACAAGATGGTAAAATAGCCTACCAAGTCATTTGTATAGACTGTACAAGGATTTGAACTTCTGGGGGGCTATGTCTTGAATTTCAAGTTGCACAGAAAATTCAAAAACATGATCTAAATTAGCTAAACACTGCAGCCTTTGGATTCAGGGCTAATACCTGTGTACACAGGATAATAATCTCCTGCCTTCTAAGAATTTTTTGAGCACTAACTGGCCAGTATAAATTGCTTCATTTATAGGACAAAAAGCCCATTATTTACAATATCACTATGGGATATGGAAATAGAAATTTTAATTCCCTACTTTATCACATAGTCTCTGTGTGATACAAGGCAAGGTGTGTAGTCTCAGGGATGCTGCCTGATGATACTGAACTTGAACTGTCTGGTCACAGCAACGTCACATGCTCATATACTCCAAAGACCTGGTTCCAGTTATCTACCTTGTCCTTGTAAGCAATCAGAATGAGGACTGACTAAAAATCCCACTACCCCTTGTAAATGGTAAATCAGTACCTTCTAAGAATTTTGATCTCTCATGCATGCATGATATTAGTCCTGTGATGTCACTGCAAAGGCAGGCAAGAAATATGAAATTGGCCAGACATATTCTGTTGGATTGGATCTGCTGTCACTGCAGAAAATGGTGCCTTCGAATGCACTTTACAATGCAGGAGGTACTGGAGATTTCCCTACTGCATACAGCAGTTGGCTTACTCCTATTCATTCCTTATGAATAGCATGGTCAATTGGTGAATCAGCTTTCAAAAAACAGCGTACACAGAATCCATGTTTTCCAGTTCTCCTTCTGTAAAACAATGGCAGGTTATTATTAATAATGTGTAACAGAGATATTACGATGATGAACATATTTTGAAAATGGTTCAGATACTATTTTAGATGGAGACTGATTGTAATTGCATCAGTTCCACGTAGTATATTACATAAATTATATTAAACACATTATAATTTATTATTATTTTTAGTATTACCAAAAAAAACCCCATAGAGAGTTACAAGGTGTTATCTGTAAATATTAGTATTAGCATAATGATTCAAAAGGAAATCTAATACTTCAGAAATGCATCCAGATGGTGTAATCTCTAAAGCATTCAGGTAATAATCCTTACAGTTGGTAGAATCAGATATCCATTATTTACAACTTTAGACCTGAAAATCATAACCTTGCTTACAGAAAGAATACAATAAACTCTCTTTCTAACTCCTTGAACAGTTAAGGTCCAGCTGGGTTCATTCATGAAAGCTTTTTCATATGTAAAAAAATTTGATCTTAGAGCAATAAAAGATGAATCACTGATGATGCCATGAACTGAACACAGGAGAGGATCGCTACAAAGTCTTCATTAAGTTGTTGATAGGTATCTGGTTGATCGGATAATAAATTCACAAAAACAAAGTTTGTTATTCTCTCTTCTTTAGCAAATACTTAATTTATCAAAGTTAACCTGACACATGGACCTATTACTAAACACATTAGTTCAACTGACTAAATTAACCACACATTTTTGGCTAAGGGGATGATAATGCACTGTGCTGAAGATGGTTGCTCTCTTACCGAAGGATTAATGGCCTGAAAAATCACTGAAATGAGGGGAAAAAAATCACTTTGGTTTGGCTGCAATTTGGATTAAATCTCAAAAAACATATATTGAAAATATTGGTTATATGTGATTTTGTCTTGTCCTACAATTAAATTTAATTTTATTTTTCTTCCTCTATAGACCACTGCTGAAAATTTATAGCAAGATACCCATGAACTAGTTTTCTTCTATGTTAACTAGAGCAGAGTTCATTTTGCCAAAGATAACACATGAAGCTGGACCACGTAAAAATAATTCAAATATAACCACAACACAGGAATTTTCCATTGTCTAGGGATAACTTTTTTTCTTTAATAAAAAAAAAGTTATACATATTATGAGCCTTATAATGAAGAATAAAATGCAATGATTCTCAGTATAAAACCAAGATGCTTTTCCATTACATTAAAGCTCATTATAAATTCATCTCTTCTAAAACATTTTTTACAGAAATCATTGAATCACAGAATAAGATCATCAAGTCCAGCTGTTAACTCAGCACTGTGAAGTCCACTACTAAACCATGTCCCTGTGTGCCACATCTACACATCTTTTAAATACCCCTGAGGCAGTGACTCAACCACTGCCTTGAGCAGCCCGTTCCAGTCTTTGGCAACCCATTTGGTGAAGAATTTTTTTTCCTAATATCCAGTCTAAACCTCCCCTGGTGCAACTTGAGGCCGTTTCCTCTTGTTCTGTCACTTGTACCTGGAAGAAGAGACTGACTCCCAACCCAATGATAGCTCCATCCAGCTCCACAGACTTACGTGCGTCTGAGTGGTGTAACAGTTGCTGTCCATTTCCCCTTGGATTATGGGGACTTCACTGTGCTCCTTGTCCCTGTCTTCCAACTCAGGGGCATGGGTACCTGGGAAAAAAACTGTTTTTACTATTACAAACTGAGGCAAAGAAGACATTATGTACCTCAGCCTTTCTATCAGCCTTTGTCACTATGTTTCCCCTTGTAGCCAGTAAAGGATGAAGATTCTCCTTGGCCCTTCTTTTGTTGCCAAAGTATTTGAAGAAACATTCTTAGTTGTCTTTTATGGCAGTAGCCAGATTAAGATCTAGTTGGGCTTTTGCCCTTCTAATTTTCCACTTCATAACCTCAGAACACCCTTGTACTTCTTGTGAGTTGCCTGCACCTTCTTCCAAAGGTCATAAACTCTCCTTTTTTTCCTGAGTTCCAGATAAAGCTCTCTGTTTATCCAGGCTGGTGTTCTCCTCTGGCTTATCTTTTGTCACATGGGGGACAGCCTGCTATTGTGCCTTTTAGACTTTTTTCTTGAAGCATATCAAGCCTTCTGTACTCCTTTGCCCTTCAGGACTGCCTCCTAAGGGACTCTTATTGACTGAACTCCTAAACAGGCCAAGGTTTGATCCCTATGACCAGGGCAAGTTGGGAGGTAGAGCAGGCACAGAGGAGTTTCCTCATGAGAATGCTGTATGGGAACATGATGATGGCACAAGGTTCTGATTATGTGTCACATCCATTGTCTTTAATGAATCAAATACAGTGTGGAAAATACAAAGTAATACACTGAGAAAAAATTAAGGCACTGAAAATAAGTTCACCAAAGCACTAAATCAGAATATAATGAATCAAACCTGTAAATTTTCATCTAACTAAGTAGAAGAATTCCATACAACAACTTCCTTAACCATAAAGAATAGAGAAAATATTAGGAAGCCCAAACATGGGGATCTCAGTATTTGGAAAATTTGCCCTTTGTACCTTTTACACTGCAAACATGAGAGACAAAGGGGCAAACACTTAAAGGCTAAAAATATGGTCTCTCAGCACAAAAAGAGCAAAAGGAGAAAGCAAAAGATGGCAGCATTTGGATAAAAGCCAGTCATATAAAGGTATCAGCACAGAATAATAGAATAGACTAGACACAACCCAAATCAATTATGGAAGATTACTACAGAATAGGTCAATATGTTTGCCTTCAGAAAGCCTAAGATGTGGATAAAAAAGTTCAAGAACAACTACAAAAGAGAAAGGTAAAAAAAAAAAAAAAAAAAAGGAAGAAGATATGAATTTGAGGAGACAGGAAAATGAAGGCAATGCTAATTGTAAGTCAGAGGAAGATACAAATGTGTTATCATTTCACTACTTCTGTTTGAGACCTACACAGGGTCTCAAATTACTGATTATGGACTGTACCTAAGACAGTAGTTCAGTGGGTATGGAACACATTGAGACACTTCATCCTGTAACCAGGTACATCGTCACTTGATGCTCAGTAGTTCTGAAAAAATACAAATTAGTTTAAACTCCCAAAAACTTAATCTATTCAAACTGTGATATATTCTTACCAAACCAAGCAAGTCTAACATGATGGATTTCCAGTTTTTAAATTAATAATGTTTTATGGAGACTAACAAAAACCTTCAAATAATCTCTTACTCATTAATCATTCTGGTCGTAAATAAGCCTAGAACTATTTCCATCACTTCCTCAGAAAGGGAAAAATGACCACCTTGGATATCTTAAAACTTGAGATGAAGGTAAAGTAACCCATAAATGCTGTGCATGGCAGTTCATCATACATTAATAACTGGTTACTGAGGCTATAGCTAACACTTATTTGGACTACAGCCCACAGTTGTCAATTGCACTGAGTATCTGAAAATACCAACAGGAAGTAAAGTATTAAAATCACCTACTGTCCAACTTTTATTAATAGTGAACTACCATTATTGATTCACTTCTTTAAACTATTGCTCCTTCCACTGGCATTATGTACTGAATTCCACGGTAAGAATACTCATCTTTCTTGGATTCAGCTTTCTCTTTGTGCTTCTCAAATACCTAATTTAAGAGCAATGCTTCTAATTTTTCATCTAAATCTCTGTTTACACTTTTCAAAGTGTTAGAGGCTTAGAAGAGAATTTCCAGACAAATAGAAATGGCCCCTTCCACCTCATTTGCTTTTTCTCCTGTGCCTTTTGCTATAGAATTTAGAACAATGCATTATTACTCCTTCTGTAGAGAGTTATTATCCTTATTTTGTTATGAAAACAGTAAGAAAATATGATATAAAAATGGTCAGACTGTAAGTCATAGACTGGCTACCTGCCTCACTGTCACAGAGCTAGCTTACTAGAACTGAGGTCCTTTTCATTACTGACCAATGATGGGCAAGAACCAGGATATTTCTCCTTCCCTCCTTCTCTTATGGACATAAAATAGGATCTTTTCTTGATGGACATAAAACAGGATCTTTCTCAATGTGTGTGTGTGTGTGTGTGTTTGTGTGTGTGTGCATGTGCAGACACGTACAGCAATTTACTCCAACAAACAGTAAACAACCAGTACTGTGTGAAGAGGTAAAAGTATCAGCTGTAAGAATAGAATAAAAAAAGGTATATAACTTCCAATAAAAAATCTTACACAAACAACACTGTTTTCAATTACCTAAATAAATTCCTCCTCTGTTAAAACTGTGGGGTTTTTTCAGAAAACATTGTTTCAATGCTTTTCTAAAATCTGTAATAAACCTCCTTTATCTCTTTTTATCTAAGAAAGAGACCAATAATCTTCCTTGCTACAAATTGTTCTTTTCAGATCTCAGTGACTCAGCTGATTTTGCTCCAGATTAGCTTACCTTGACACCTGACTGATGACCAGGACAGCAGATTCTTTAGTCCCAAAGTTTTAAACAGGGATATTTTTTCATATGTAAAAATCTGTAGAATTCTTTGTTGGAGTTTTTGCTTGCTGCCTTAGATTTGCACCAGCACCATGATGTGCTCAGTCCAAAACAGCTGTCTGTGTATAGCAGTCACTGTGTGGCCTGCCACTTTTCGGTCATGCAGATTTGCACAGGGTAAATTCAGATGTGGGATTGCTAAACACAATTCATTCCCACCTCCAGTGACTTTTGATATAAGGCAGCTGCCAGTATAGCCACACAAATAGCAATTCTCTCCAAAATATCTTTGTAACACAGTGAGTAGTCCCATGGTCCTTATTGAAACCATGGGTGGAGAGTGGTAGTAATGCAAATATGCCTTATCATGTGCTGAATTGATCATTGTTAATGGAATGACTAAAAAGTTCATGGTCCACTTCTCTTCTCCCTTCCCAAGTAAATTTGCAACTGCAATAGAGATACAATTGTGATCCCTGGAAATCTACTGTGGCTGCAGATGATGCACTCTTCTGAAAATCAGATTTCTCAAATTAGTTGGCAATTTTGGAAATTAAGGTCAAAATCAGTGTTCCAGTGTCCTGTAGTAAACTAAATCAAATTGGGCTTAGAATTCATATCTCTAAAGCCCATTTCCAATATGTTAGATGCTAACGTCCTGCCCAGGAAGGTCACCAGAACCTCTTACACTATTCAGTGGGTTCAAAATGGCTAATAAGGAGCTCTTATGGCCTACCCCTGCAGCTTCCAATGCAATACAGCCAGAGTGAGCCCACAGCAGAGCTTCTAATGCTTGATCCTACTGACCTTCCCCATCCAGGGCAGCTTCTGAGCAAGGAAAGTACAGATGAAAGGAACTTAGGAAGGAAATACAATGGTTTGGTGAGACCAAAAGACTTTTTGTTGCTCATAAAATACCCCTAAGACCAGGACATGTGAAAGATGCCTTGTAAGTTTAATGTAAACCATGCCTGAGGAACTGTCAATCAAGCAGTACAATCATCTCCTGCCAGATGCTGTAATCCCTGAGCTGTTTTAAGTGATCATATCACACAATTTTCAGTGCTTAGTCAAGGTCCTTTTCCTTTTACAAAAGTCTGTAACATCAGCATGGAAAGTCATTGCCCACATGAAATGGGACAGTGAAGCTTTACCAGGAAGAAGCAGGGAAGAAATTTTGTAAAACATTTTTGCCTAATGAGTTAAACACTGACTAGTACTTCAATTTGTTGCATGATAATTTTGTGCAATGTGACATTGGACAAATACTTGTAGGCAATGTTTTTCCTGTCTCTACAGTATGAATATTAACAAACACCTAGCTAGCCTCCAGAGAGAGGCTCTGATGATTGAGCTGTTTTTTTAAAAAAAACTCTTGAAAATTCAATGTCCTTAAAAACTCCAGAGGAATGCTGAACTAGGGACTAGAGCTGAGATGCTTATAAGGATGCCATGAAAGCAATTTGCATGCCACAGAGCTGAAAAATGCTGAAGGTTTCTCAGGGAGAGCTGATAAAACTACCTATTATTAATTTGCTCTCCTTTCCTACTATATGACTCTCTTTTCAAACTTTAACTGTTTGCACTGAAATGTAACATTCCAAGTGTCTGCCTCAGGCTGATGTCTTTTCATTTGCAGTGAATAACTACTGTACTGCTATTAAGATTGCCTTGCCAAGCTTTCAAATACATTCTGTGCAACCTTAATTTGGTCCTTCGTGCATATCTATGACAAAGCCAACTAACACATAACATGATCAGAGACATGAACTCTGTTCAATTTTTGTCTATGCTACAGGTGTATCTATGGCTAGATGCAGGATTTTATTTGGCAGATCATATATCAGTCATTTAATTTGGATGCTACAATATGTAGTGAAGTATGTCATTATGCCTTTCCTCAAATGAGATTGGGGTTCAGAAAGATTAAGGTAAATAGTTTCCGTTAGTTTTAGTTACTAAGATTTATACTGTTTGGTATTACATAGCACTACACATATTAAAGAAACAATTAACAACAACTGTTAACTTCAGATATAGTAATACATGCTCTGAACTTCTTCAAGTTGTCTCCGGCTGGGCATCCAGAAAATGACAATCATAGTGCTAGAGACCAGCTGTGAGAAATCTGTTTTGCCTCATCTGTGTAGCATGAGGGTGGGTGTAAAAACCCTTTCACAGGATTAGGAATTCAATTTTCTTCTCCATCTACCTTCTGCCCCACTTACTTCGTAACTTTCAGCTCTGCAACAAGTGAAGTAAGGGTTCTACAGACTTCTCCCTTTATACTGCAAAATCATGATTCATCTACTTCATTAGGTATACTGAATCCTCTGAAAAAGGTAGTATGCACACCTAATAATTAAAACATATGTCCTATGTATGCAAAAGGAGGCTGAATTAAGATTCATAAAGCATTTTATTTCTGGAATTTTCTAACTCCTTATTGGTAACTTAGGTTTTCTTAAGTTAGACATCTAAGTCTGTGCCAATCATCCATAGCTGTCTTACTGGGGAAAAAAAAGCCACTGGAGGTGGGGGAAGGGTAATAGGGACTCAACACTTCCAAAGCTAATCATGAAAATGGCATGTTAGAAGAAGCACCCTCTGGTAGTATCTGCTTCCTCTCATAGACTGTAATGGAAGCCTACCATGTCTAATTCAGATTTAGCTCTCAAAGTTTCATTTACCCTCCTAAGTTTTGTTTTCTAATTTTGTGTTTAGAGCAGATTATTCCTACATTTGTTTATTGAGTACATCTGTACTTCAAAATGTCCACAAAGACTGTAGGTGTGCACAAATATTTCTTTCACTTGTCTTTTTCCAGTGCATGTTCTTATCACATTCTGCCATTCCAGAGGTCTCTGGAGAGGCCTTGGTATTTAATTTAGAAAGTACTTCAGAATTAAAATGGAGCTTGATAAATGACAAAATATATTTTACTGTACATGCTACTTCCAAGGAATGCATTGAATTAGTATGCTTTGTTGGATTCTCCCCCAGGAGACTGATTAAGTCTAATGATAGTGCAAGGTCATTAGCATAGTATCAGCATAAATTCTGCTTAACCAATGCCAGGTGGTTAACTGGTTTGTGTTAATGTGCTGTGTCCATAAAACTGCGAACTAACTCCTCTGTATGACAATGTGATCTGAAGAAAGAGTTGGGCAGCCCGAATGTATTTCCACTAATTTGGAACCAGAGATAAGTCATTCTTACTGGTGTCCCTAATTTTTTCTTAACAAGCTTATTTATAAACTGTATATATTTAAAAGAAAAAATTAAATATGCTTAATGGTTTTTTCCAACACTTAATAATCATCTCCATTTGAAAATCTGGTTGTTTATATATTGTACTCTGTTGCATATGGGTTCTATTTTTTTTTTATGGTCTAAAATTACCTTGTCTAAAAAAATAATCTGTGAGTGAAGAGTACATTTTATGACGACAAGGCTGAGTGCAAAGTTTTGCATGTGGCTCAGGGCAATTTCCAGTATCAATATGGACTGAAATGATGAATGGTTTGAGAGTCACCCTGTGTAGAAGGACTTGGGAATACTGGTGAATGAAAAAGTGGACAAGAGCTGCCATTGTACACTCATGGCCCAGAAGGCCAACCATATCCTGAACTGCATCAAAAGCAGCATGGCCAGCAGGTCAAGGAAGGTGATTCTTTCCCTCAAATCCCCTTTTGTGAGATGTCACCTGAAGTGCTACATCCAGTACTGGAGGCACTAGTGCAAGAAAGACAGCAACCTCTTGGAGCAGGTGCAGAGTTGAGCCCTGAAAATGGTCAAAGGGGTGGAACACCTCTCCTATGGAGAAAGGCTGAGAGGGTTGCAGCCTGAAGAAGTCTCCAGAGGGACCTTATTGCTGCTCTTCAATATCTAATGAGGACTTTTAAGAAAGATGGAAAGAGACTTTTCACCAGGGTCTGTAGTAACAGGACAATTTTAAATAAAAAGAGCGGAGGTTCATATGGGATGTAAAGAATTTTTTTTTTTTATTATTTTTTTTTTTTTTTTGAGGGTGGTGAAGGACTGGAACAAGTTTTTAAGGGACGCTGTGGTTGCCCCACCATTAGAAATGTCGAAATTCAGGTTGGATGGGGCTTTGAAACAAGTCATCTAGTGAAAGTTGTCCCTGCCCATAGCAGGGGAGTTGGACTAGGTGATAATTAAGGTTCCTTCCAACCCAAATTGTTCTATGATTCTATGGTTAAAAACCCTGTCAGTCAACTTTTGAGCTTCAGAGTTTTGTATTTCTGACCCTCATGTTCTGGATTTGTCCACTTAATGGTATCTAATTATTGATTCTGAAATGACTGAAAAGGCCTCATTTTGCTATACCTTTGAAATACAAGTATGTCAAGAGAAAGTATGACAAGTCTGCTTTCCAAGCACATAACCACACACAGTACCAAGATGGTCAGCATTGGAGAAAGGATTCTCCACTGTGCATTGAGCATTTCTTACTGCAAGGCAGAATCTTCCCTATTTGTAAAAGGGTGTTGGAAAATTCTTGAGTGAGAAAGAAAATCAGAAAAAAATGGGGCTGGTTTTGTACAATCAGATTTAGCAAGTATCTCCATTGCACATGTACACCCAGACCTCAAAGAGGATTGAAATTACCCATGAAGGAATGAAAAAAAAAAAAGCCCAGCAGTTTTGAAACACTGCTGACAAGAGGAATAAGTGGTGTTCTGTAAAACTGAAGACAAAGGATGAAAGGTAATCTGTAATTCAGGAGGACAAGGAAAAATTTTACATAACTAGAAGGTTCAGCCCTTACAAAATCCTTAAAATATTATAATAAACTTCTGACTATCTAGATGACTGAGTACAGGACTTTATATAGGACACATAGGTATGATGACTGCTCAGAACTTCAACTCTTGGGAAATTGAGTAGAAATCATTAATCAACAAAGGAAAATATTTGATCTCTTACCTACGTTCTGAAATGAGCACAAAATGTAAAACTAGATGAAAAGAAGTTCATGTGCCATCTTTGTGGTGCCAAGACAGTAGTTATAGCTGTGAGGCTTCAGTATCAAGGTGCATTTCAGTCTTTAAAACATTGTTCAGGTGCTACGTTCTAAGTTGTGAACAAGATAATTATTTACAGAATTGAGAGTGTTCCCTTACTGAAAAAGTGGTGGAGAAAACAAATGCTGAAGTCAAGACAGAGAAAATGCTTCCTGTCCTGGAGCAGAGAACATAGAGTAGTCCAGAGAAAATGTCTAGGCAGTATTGCACACAGAAGAATCTACACCATACTGTTCTCTGTCTTACTAAAACTGGAAGCTTTATTTCTAAAGCAGTATCTGCAACGTGCAGACAGAAAGTACGAATTATCATGAAAAATTTCAGTCTGAAACGTCTGATCCTAGCAATCTCACACTACCAGCAGTAACACATTCTTAGAATTTCTCTAAAATTCTTAATGACAATTTTCTAACTCAAATATAGCATTGAAGACAAGCAAAACCTCATTTTGACAGGTGCAAAGAAATTGATCACAGAAATAACCCAAGTAGTTAGGTAGAAGTTACTAGGGTATGAAGACAGCTGTTTTGCTAAGTCCAAAACAGTAGATTCAGATTACTTGCATCCAAATATTTGGAAAGACCAAACAGAGGATCCTGTTCATCCATTACTGTTCATCCACAGCACAAAATCCAGAGGGAAAAAATACTGAATCTTTGAAAACAGTCATTAATCACTTGAAGTGCTTAACATTTATAGTGGGTGATTCTCTGTCTCAAGACACCATAAAATTGAGTTTACTCCTATTTTAATATCAAGTTTTTATATATTTTTTTCTCCCAGAAGATACCATACTAGTTCCCGAGTAAGCAAGACAGGAGGTCAGACAGCAAAATGGTTTGGCTTATTTATGCAAAGAGTCAAAGAGATCTCCTCAAGTCCATGAACCTGGGAACTGGGCTGCAGAAGAAATGCAGTCTTTTTGAAGGTATTATTTTCTTATTAAGAAAAACTTATGAGAAAACTTAGCCCATTCTTTTTAAAGATGAATTTATATTTAAATGATGATTCTTCTGATATAAATGGGGGGTAAAAATCCAACTTCACCTAGGAGGACAATATTTATTATTTCATCGTGGCTTATGCTCATTTCTTGAAAGCATGGCTCTGAACATTGCATGCACACTATATGTCAATTGGTACCATCACTAGGTACCAGTGGCACACTCTGAGTGATATAGCAGTTTGTCAAAATTTAATATCAACATGTGCAGTTTGGGACATCATTTTTTCTCTCCCTCCCTATGTGCATGTTGGTGCAATATTTGTCTCTTGGTATTTGCAGTGAAGAACTAGCCAAAATATGCATAAAACCAGCCGAAGTAATTTAAGAATTGGGAAGGGAAACAGGTGTACATTGAAAGGGAGAAGGGCACAGCATCCTGTAGCAGTGCAGGCACAAGAAGAAAAATCAGAAGACTGGATATCTCAAAGCTGCCTGCAGCTGTTCTCAAGAATGAGCTAGACAAGTGACCTTGCACAGCTGGCTGCTGAAGGAGGACAAAGAGCAGCACCACTTGCAGGTCTGTGGCCCAGATCTAATGTTCAGAGTGTTTTAACATTAGTTCCATGAATCAATGCCACATTTGTAGAGATACTAGGCAGCAGTGCTTGGGCTTGTGTTTGATAAGTCTGATCACCTAAAGTGATCAGTTTCACTGAGGATTTTCTATGTATGTTGTTGAAACACTGTGTGCAGCTCAGACAGTAAATCTGGGCCATGGGACACTGTGCTGCACTTCTTTTCTTGATGTCTTGGTGCCTGGGGCAATTTTCGTAGCAGCACATGACTATGTTTTCTAATTCCAGACATATAATGACTTCGGCCTAAATTTCCCTTACATTCTTTTGGTCTGCCATCATGGTTACATTTGTTTACTTAAGACATACATTTTAGCAATGGTGAGATGTTTCTCCATACTACTCTGTGCACCTCTGATCATTCTCATATCATTCACAGATTATAAATTGAGGGATGGGGCTGTTGCCCTCACTTGATTGCCATCCTATATAACAGAAATCAGTCCTTCCCAGAATTAATCCCTGGAGGTACATTTTTTTAATTGTGATTTTCCAAGAAACTGTAGAACCACTTAGAAATTTCATCTGTGGCTTGTAGTATGGTACATATGAACATGCTTTACTCTGTTGCCTTTACAGACCTTTTCAAAGTGATTAATAGATCCCGTGAGTTCCTAAGCACAGCTTGAAACCACTTGACTGGTTTTAGGAAAACATCAAATATTGCCTTTTCAATTTTTAGTGGTGAAGAACATACAATTTTGATATTCCCATAGCTTTCCACACTGAAAAGTGTGCCTTTTATTTCTAACCTTGTCTATCTCCAGCTTTCACCTTGATATGCCATTGCCCACTAGACCGAAGAGCCTTCTAGAATCAATATCCTACCTCTGGGAGGTAGCTGTGACCCCTCTGATTTTCTCCTTGATAAGCTAAATGGCTTATGATTTCTAAGCTTTCCCCTAAATGGCATGCTTCTCAACCTCTAACCAATTTTGTGGTTTTTCTCTCAGTGTTTTTCACTTTATTATAGTCCTTTCTAAGATTTGATTCACAGGCACTTAATGCAGCAGTCTAATAATAACAGACGAAAGCATAATGCCCCTAACTCTAATTGATATTTCCTTTCTTAGATAAATATCCAAGGATCCCAATGATAACACACAGAGATCCCGGGTTTTGCTACTTAATCATCATAATTTAAATGTTCCAAGGGGTGGACACACAGTACACCTGTGCTCCATGGACAAACTCTGTGACACTGGAGCATCTCCCAGCCAACAAATGATAACAGACATGGCTATAGCCCACTGACTTCTTTGATAATCCACCCCCATAATTTTTTTCCACATCAATACTTTCTAGGATTAACTACTTCATCCATTAACTGTGAAATGTATTTGCTCTCTATGCTCTCTCCATAGTCAGTGGAGAGAAACTGGACTTTCCAGACCATCCCAGCAATAGTGCCTAAAACCACTGAGCTAGAGTGCCCTCTGATGGGTATTCAGTCCTCTCCAGGAACAATGAGAACCTGTGTAACAGGCTTAGACCAGACACTTTCAGGGGATTAAAATGAGAGGTTTGGTTAGGGAGGGGGGGTGTGCATGCTATAGGCACTGGGCAGTGATACCATGGGCTATTTTAAAGCATAAGCTGTATAAGGACTCAGATTTACAGTTATACCCAGTACCTACACATCTGTCTCCATATAACACCATTGTTATAAATCATCCCATTACTTCCCCAAGGTTTTTTGTCATCTTCAAAAGTCATGAGTAATGACTGCAATTTTTCCCAGGTCATTGTTGGAAATGCAAATCAATGCAGAATTAAAAAATTAGCCTAAGTGGTGCTCTCTTAGAGAATCCATTTAATAATTTCTCTTTTTCATAGGCATTTTTAAACCTGTCATTTAACAAGTTTTGAAAACCCTTAGTATGCATGACTTTCATTCCATATGATTCGAATTATGTGGCACCAAGTGGTACCTTATGAAAGCTGTAATTTTATGCTATTCTGTTTGTCAACCAGATTTCCAAGTTAGCCTGATAAGATTTTCCAGGTTGATTAATTATTTTTCTTTTAATTTCCATTAATTGATTTTCAGATCAACAGTTAGTTGTTGGTTTTTTTTTTAATGAGGATCCCAGTTGTGCTGACAAATTTTTAATTACCTGTGTTATCACACTTATACATCAGTATGTCCTTTCGTGCAGTAACTATGGCTTGCTATAGGTCTTTCTATAGAAATCATCTAATGCTTTAAATTATCCCAGACCCTTGGAATACAGATTAGCCAATGTGTTAGAATGCTTGCCAGAAAGTAAAGAACCAGTCATGTGGTTATAAAAATGCCTGAGCATAATCCAAACTTCTCACCCTTTGACAGGGAGTTCTGTGACACCTTGTTATAAAGATATTCTTTGGGGTTTTATTTGGTTTAGTGCTCTTTAAAGTGAATGGAGAAGCTGTAGGAAAAGTGATTTAAATGGAGACCTTTTCTACAATGGTTTATCAATGCATGCCAGTCTTGCTGCTCTGTGTCAAAATCTTTCTGTACACCTGTATATCAAATTGAAAAATCTGGGATTTTTTTTATACTGGATGAAAATAAATATCTGTAGTTCATAGTCTCTGTTTTGGACCCCATGATATCATTCCCTGTCTGTTTTCTGACCTGAGAAAAAGATCTGTCTCTTCTGCCACAAAAATATTTTTTTGCTTTCGACTAAAAAATGGCACCATCCCATGCTTTGCACAAGGAGGGACAGAAATGTACCATGAGCATACGATAGGAGTTATACACAGTTCCTCTTCATATATGTCAAAGCCATTGGTGGTGGAATCCACTTGGCTGTTTTCATCACTGCATAGTTTATGATCCCTCATGCTATTTTGCTTGAGAATTCTCTAAGTAGTAATAAGTACCTCTGTTGTAGAAACATGAATTTCATTTTATGCACCACAACAGTATGTACTCTTAAAAAACCCCAAACAAATGTGCTGTGGAAACCTCAGTTCTGTGCCTGGTCAGTTTGAGGAAGTTTAAACTTATAGTCTCTGTCAAGCCAGGTTGCACATCAGCCAAACAGCTGTGGAGTATTTAAGGAGTATTTAAGCCTGTTCCACTCTTGTGTCAAAGATGGACCTGTGCAGCCAGAGAGGCATGGGGCCAGACAGACTTTAGCTCCAGACAAGCTCTTGGGGACACACATTTTATATAAGAAAGTTTATATGGATGAAGCTGGGTACAAAAGGAGAAACAGCCTTGGAAACAGTGGCCTTTCTTGACTGAATTATGCAACTGCTCAGATCATGTCAAAACACCTTTTGTCTGACTTTGGAAGGTAATCTGTCCTTCTTCCTCTTCCTCTTCCACCTTAAAATGTCCACTCACCCAAACAGAACCAGTCGTGGGTTCTAGCATCCTGAGTCTAAGACAGAAGGAAGGCCTGAGGACACTAAGAAAAAAAAGACTTTACTATGAAGGTAAAGGTCAGGATATCGATCACCGCCTTTTATCTTGAAAGGTACCTGCACTCAGAAGAGAGCTAAGGAAAAGGGATCCCCCATCCTAGAGCATTTGCTCTATGTCCTCTATGACTTTCTACTTCTATTAGAATGATTAAATTGGCCACCTTCCCTCTACTTGCCCAGTTACTCCCCCTGAAATGGGCACCTAAAATGTAGGCACATCTGCTCATCTGCTCACAAATGAAGGACTGTTGGAGCCTTTCCATTATCTACCACATGGGAGCAGGATTAGGTTCGCTGTCAGTTTTGGGGAACATGAAAGGGATAAAGAAGCATGAATTATGCATAACAGAATTGCACCCTACTGGTTTCTTAAGACATACAAGATGTTTCAGTCCCATTGTCATCCTAGCATGCTCTTGGAGAAAATGCTTCACACAGCCAGAGGCAGTCCTCAGAGTGTAGCAAGGCTCATCCAAGACTCCTGATACACCACCGTATTGACATTCCTCTTCTGCTAATGAGGTATGTTTCACGTTGTTAAAGGTCTGGCAGCATGTTACAGTCTGTTAGACTGGCTGAGAGTATATGAAACATCTTAAGAAATAAAGGGAGTAGAGGAGGGTTTATTAGAGAACTGTTAAAACCTGAGCATTTGGGGTTTTTTTCTGCATCTTCCCTTTGATTATTTTCATTGCAGCTAATGAAAGGGAAAAGCATTAAACTAGCAATCTGAGCACAACCCTCACATACCTTTGGTTTAGACCTAAGCCCTTCCAGGCTGTAATACAATCTTTTAATACCAGACCAAATCGAATGATAGTCTAAATTAGTAGGAATTAACTTTTTATGAAAGGTTTCTGACAGTACTTGGCATAACAGAAGAGCCCATATTTCTCCCAGGGACAACTGCGGGTTATTCACCAATTTTCCCACTAAGCCTCCTCACCCACTCTGGAGCAGCTCAGTGATTTGAGTCATTCAGCCCAGCGACGGCTTTTACAGGGAGGGACGGGAGGGACCCCCGGGTGCGTGGCCGCTTTGCTGGTGGGGAGCCCCCGGCTCCCACCGCACCCACCCTCGAGCCCGACGTTCACCCCACACCGGGGACAGCCCCTCGCACCCCGCTCCTGCCCGGTCGCTCCCTGACCGGAGCGGAGCCGGCGGGGCCGGTACCTCAGGGAGGGCCCGGGCAGGGCTCCCGCCCCCTTCCCCGGGCCGCCCCTCGGCCGCGGAGCGCGGGGCTCCCGCCGCCCCAGCCCCCTGGGCGCTGCTGCCGGGCGGAGCGGGCCGGGGCCGCGGCCGGGGCCGGGGCCGGGGGCGGTGCGAGGCGGAGCGGGGCTGGGGCACGGCCGAGGGGAGGGGGCGGCGGACCCGGACCCGGCCCGGCCGCTCCGCACCTCTGCCAGCTTCGGCCGGCCCAGAAGGGCAGCCGAAAAGTTCAGCATGCAGGAAGTTTGGGGACAGCTCGGAGAGTAAACCCGTCGGCGGTGACCGCTGCCTCCCGTGCTGTGGGCTTTTGCCTTTTTTCTTTTTTTTTTTTTCTTGCGGGGATTGTGCCTTTCCCCCGCCGCGCGTACAACTCCCCCAAACCCACAAGCAACCCGCAACAACCAAAAAAGTGCGGGAAGAGAGAGGGAACAGGAGCGAGGGAAGCACCCTCGGCGGGAGAGCCCGTTTCTTCGCGGAGACACGGTCCCGCTCGCAGCTGGTCCCAATGCAACTACTCATCCTCCTCCTGCTCTACGCCGCCGTCTGTGCCAACTTCTGCAGCCGGCAGGGCACCACCGCCCCTGCCCAGAGCGGATCTATAAAAGCCCTGCGGGCCTCCAACATCAGGCGAGATGGTAAGTGTCCCGCTGCTTTATTTATCCCCAAGGGTTGCATTTTTGGGGGGAAAGCCCTGAGCGCGCATCGGGGCTGCCGTTCCCCTATCCCGGGAGCGGGGGCCGGGTCTCCAAGCGGGGACGGGGGTCGGTCCGGGTGGAAGTCCCGTCCCGGAGGGGTCAGCCGGGGCATGGGGGTCGGTCCCCGAGGTTCGGTCCCCAGGGGCCGGTCCGGGAGCGTGTGGCCAGGCGGCACGGGGGAGGTGTGGGCTGAGGGGGCTGCTCAGCACCTCCGGCTTGTCCCAAACTTCTCAGGGCAACTTCGAGGAGGTCCGCTGGGAGTCGGAGGTGCCCCCTTTGTCCCCTGCGGGCTGCGGACGTCACCTCGCCCCCGACAGCCCGCAGGTCCGTGTGCCCCGTGTGCCCCGGGCTTGTGGCAGCTCCGGCCAAGCCGGGGCCGCTGCGGGGACCCTCAAGGGCGGGGGGTGGTGGGCGCCGCCGTCTCTCAGGGCTCCTTAGCGGGCTCCTCTCCCGGCCCTACGGCAGCTGTCGCCGCGTTCGGCTCCTGTGAGGGCTGTCGGGGTGCCGCCCTCCTGGAGGGGGCCTGCCTCGACCGGAGACTCTGAGCCCGGGGCGCCCTGTTCCCCTGTGTCTGCTGGGCATTCAGTGCCCTGCCAGGACTGGCCTCGTCCCTTGTGATGCCCGGGTGACTGCCAGGATGGTGAGCATCAGGCAGGGCGGCCGCGGGCTCTCGGACACTGCCCGCCCGGCAGGAAGGATGGTTTCAGCCGTCGTATCTGCACTGTGGTGCTGTTCCCGCCGCGGGCTGCCGGCAGAGGATGTCCCGGACAGCCGAGGTGCTGCCGAGGGTCTGCGGCGCAGCTGAGTGGGAAGCAGGTGCCTCGAGTGAACGGGCAGCGTGGCCGTGTGCTGTGGCCCCATGGTGAATGAATGGAAACTACACCTTTTGGTTTGGGAAGAGTGATGAGCTTCTGGCTGGGCAGCAGCCTGTTGTGTTCCAGCCTCACATGGGAGGACCTGCTTTTGCACGTTGCCGTGTACCTTACTACACAGAGAAATGCAAGATGTTGTCTCTGAAAATGAACAGAGTTACGTTCAGTCTTCAGGTTAACATCTTTCAGCTGACATAATTTATATATTTTATAAACCCTTTTCAAAAATCCATTTACTTGAGTCATTTCCAAGACTGTACTCTGTATTTGCCAGTGTTTATTTTCCAGCATGTATACAATGCATGTAATGGGTATACAGTTGATTTAGGAGGATGTTTTTGTTTCAAGTTTGGAGTCATACTGAACTTAATAATCTCTTGTATGCCTTTCCTAATCACTGAAAGAAGGCGTAGAGAAGGTGGAGAGTTTTTTTTTTTCCTCAGAGCTGAGATACTGAGTCAGGAAACAAGACAGAATTGCAGTTTCTTCTGTTACAGAAGTCAAATTTAATCTCATTAAAAAAGAAAAAAAATAGTATTGTTTGTAATAAAAGCTTATATGTGTTATTTCTGTTTCATCCTTTAAAACTACTGTGTATCCTCATCAAGCTTTATGACTTGTTAGCCTGCCATCTTAAACTTCATAGAAGAACTGAGACGATCTCTGAACTAAAGTGAGCAAGCTTCCATCCAAGTCAAACTTCAAACAAGCTTTTTTCATGGAAAACTGCGGTGATTTCCTTAGAACATTAGAATGTGTTTTACTCTGATTTCCGTATGGTCAATGAAGAAATCATTAATCTCTAATATAAATAAAGTTTTCGTCTTAATGGTAGCATGACAAGTGTTTTACTCCACAGAGGACTTTCTGTGGTGAAACTGCTTCTTGGGGTGATGAAGAAAACAAGCCTCTGAAATGATTAGTTAATTGCTCTCTTCCTAGTTGTGAGCATTTAACATTGTGATTAAGCTTTGTACCTTTAAAATTGTCTGAGACAACTTGCATGAGTTGAACTTTGTGGGTTCTGGGTGGACTAACACTGGGGCTGTTGGAAAGTGGCAGATCTATATGTTATTACATGCTGCCTTTCATCTTTCCTGAGCCATGTGCTGGGAGTCCTCCAGCCTACAGACATAGTGAAACACTCCCATGCTAGAGTCAGACACCTCTGCAATTCTTTAGTGGATAACCATTCTCTGAGGAGGTAACAGACTTTTAGGAAGACCACATGCAGACCCCTAGCATGCCTTGCTCTCTCCCTGTGCTTGGGAATCCTTTTGCTTTTTCTCTGCAAAGACTGTGTGTTCTGTTGTGGCCAGTGGAGCTGGGCATCAGGTTACGACATCCAAAGCAGATCAGCTGCCAATCCCCCTGCTTTTACTCAAATGAATCAAACTGTTGCTTAAGTTTCTTGACTAAAGGTCTATATTTATGCAGCCAAAGGTTATGAGCAGTATTCCAAAAGTTGCATGCATGTGATGAGCTCACAAGCAGTGTTTAGACCATAGTTGGCTGTAGGCCACTTAAAGTATTTCTGTCTTTTATAATTTGTAGTGGGATTTTTGTGTTGTTTTGGTCTGAAGCAATGATATGGAATAACATTAAAGGCTTGTCAGTTGCATCGCTGAGTGAGACAGTATTTTTTGCTTTGTAAATATTTGCAGACATGACAATAAAGAATAGGATCTAAGAACACACAATACACTGGGGGTAAATATGTTCCAACAGTCTTTCTCAAAGCACACAGTAAGGATAAAAAGTAATTTCACATCATGTCCTGGGTTGATGATCATGGTTATTATGTTGTGGAATTAAAAGAGATACTGAAGAGGAAACAAGACCTGTTCAGCTTTTTTAAAAAAAACAACATTATATCTTAGCAAGTCCAAGACCACCAGCACTTTTTATTAAAAAAGAAAACAATCCTTTGGATTCTAGTTTTCTGTTACTTACAAGCAGGATAAACTAGTGATACTGCATACACAGAGCTTTAATATGGAGGCTTGGTCTTGCTTTTGGCCAAAACAGACTTTTGCACTGAGCATGATTCAATCCTGCCTTTCTTCTTTCAGACTAAAAGAGGTTGGCTTATCTGTTATTGCTCTTACTTAAGACTGAAGTTGCTCTGATAAGAAATCTATAGATGAGGGCAGTAAATGCAAAAAAAAGTGCCATATAATGACTACCAAACCTAACCAGACTGTACATTCTGCTGAAGATATTAAGAATATAAATAACCTGCTTACAAGACATCCTGTTGTCCTAGTGGAAGGACGGGCATTGATGACTCAGCAGTCCAGTGTAGCACTAATCAATTTTTTAAAGTGTCCTGGAGATGCCAGTGACATTTATAGCACAAGTAGTGATATTCACTTAAAGTGTTTATTAATGCTATTAAGTCCTTTGAAGTGCATCAGAATTAACACACAGAGATGCTCCCATTGTTCTCTTTTGACTTATTTTCCCAATTGGCAGTATGCAAGTAATACTGCCTAATTACAAGAAATCTAATATTTTGTTTCTCCTTTTTGGTTGTTTATGTATACTTGGAGATGAAAAGTAGGAGATAAAAAGAGCATTATTTACTGTATAACCTCTAACTGAAACATCATTTGCTCTTTCTTATCTGTTATTGAATAAACATCTGCTTAGTCTAGGAAAATATGCCTAGTCCATATCTTCAGACTAAGCATCATATACATATTTTAAATTTTAAACTCCAAAGTTTAAAGAAAAAACAGAACAAAACAGCACAGTATCAAATCACGTCAGTATGTAAGCAACTGAAAGCCGTGGAATTGGTATCTTCTGATGTGGATTTGAAACCATAACATCAGATGACTCAAGATAAGATTCTGTGCTTTTGTGGTTTTCATTAGGAATAAAAATAAAAAAATTAAAAAAAAAAAAAAAAAGGAATTTCCAAACTTGATTTGCTTGTGCACCACCAAAATGCAAAAAGGAAAAAAAAAATAATAAAAAATTGTACTTTATCATTCTGGGGAAGTGCCAACAGCTTTTGGCTCTTTGATGTCCAGTCCATTTGGATGTGTGCCATTAACCCTACCCTCTTCTTCCCTGTGTTGGCCTACGCCTAATCACGGGGAAAAGTATTGCATGATTTGGGCAGTATTCTCTCACCAAATAGGCATTAAGAATATACTCTTGGGAGAAGATACAATTGTGTTGTTTCCTGGTTTTCATTTGTTTTGTTTTGTTTTTTTCTTAAAGAGGGTAAGTTCTGAATAGGTGTGGAACTAGATGATATTTAAGGTCCTTTCCAACCCAAGCCATTCTATGATTTTATGATATTATGATAAATTCTTTACTGTGAGGGGGTTAAGGCACTGGCACAGGTTGCCCAGAGGTATGTTCGAGGCCAGGCTGGATGGGGCTCTGAGCAGTCTGGTGTAGTGAAAGGTGTCCCTGCTCATAGCAGGGAGATTGGAACTACATTATCTTTAAGGTCCCTTTCAACCCAATCCATTCTATGATTTTGGGTTTCCATGATTCTGTGAAATGTCTCTGGTATCACTAGTGATACTGGAACCTCAGTTTTGGAATGCACTTACTGAGCTATATTAGGCTTGTATATGTTTTTGAAAGGACTCTGGTAAAATAAAATTGTGTCAACTGTAAAAAGGGTAAAATAAATTTGGCTTTATGGGCTTTAGTCCCCCAATTTTTTAGATTTTGTCTAAAAATATGTATTTCAGGCTTCAGCAGGTTTTATAAAGAAAAACCCTTAATAATCTCCCTGTGGTAATACAACTGCGTTGATATCTCTTATCTGCCTAATTAACAGATTGGACTGAAATATCAAAGGATACTGCATGAGAATTCCAGCCCTGACTCAGCAGCAAGCAGCATGGAGGAATTCTCTAAAGGAGCTTGAAACATGTTTTATCAGGCAGATGTATATCATATAGTTAAAGTCACTATAAACTCCCCAGCCAGTCTCTTGAAACTTCTTGGGGTTTTTTTTGCTGTGGTTTTTTTGTGTTTGTTTGTTTTTATGTACTTGTATGAAACTGAATTAGGCCAGCTAATTCTTAAAAGGCTTGAAGAGAAAACTTGATAATAATATTGCTTTGATTTGTAGAAACTGAACAGTGCTGAAATTTCTAAAATAATGTGGAGGTTTTTCACACTGTGATCCCACAGAGATGTTGTATTTTATAAAACATCTAGGAATAGGCATAAATGGAAAACTTATGGGGAATCAATAACTTTGAGTATCTTCATAATTCTGTTAAAATCAAGGGGCACTGTCATACAGGATGGTGTAATAAGAAAGGTTGAACACCTTATATATAAATGAGGTGATTGGAGTAAAACTAAGTATATTTATAATGAATCATGTATACAAGTATTTGCAAAATTAAGAATCATAGAATCACTGAGTCCAACTGTTAACCTAGCACTGCTAAGTCCACCACCAAAACATGACCCAGAGTGCCTCATCCACATATCTTTTAAATACCTATAAAGGATGTTGACTTAACCACTTCCCTGGGCATCTCTTACACCCCAGTCCAGTTTTACTGAGTATACATTTTAATTTTAGACTTCAAGAGGTTTTGCCCACACAAGCTCTTGCAAAGTCTTTGATTTTTTGATACCTTGAGTTCATGTCCAGAGAAAAAGCCACACTTTTTTCTCCAAGATATTTCTTTTAATATGGTGAGAATATAGGCTTTTTGGGAAAGAGTTTTACAGAAATAACATGCAACTTCACAAAAGCATTACAACAGATTACCAGGACTAGCAAGCATTGCTATAGAGTAGGGAACACTTGTTACACCCAGCAAATGCAAAGCCCTATACAACTTAAGTAAGATACCCACAACTTAGGTGAAGTACAGAAAATAGGTGCTTTAAGTTACCCTCAAGAGGAGGAAAAGAGCAAAGGAAGCGCAATTAAGAGAAGAAAGAATAAAGAGAGCAAGAGAGGAGAGAAAAATATAGTTACCACTGGAAGGTCACCTGTTGATGTCTTTGAAGAGACCAGGCCAGGGCCAACAGAGACCTGGCCTGGCTGTTTATAGACTTTGGCTACTGTGTCCACTCTCTCCAGGCGGGACCTTTGGTTCACTGACCACTCACTGTCCCTTTAGCCAGAGTGAGGGGTGTCACAGCCAATCGGGGGCTCCAGGGAGCATGGTGTGGGGCAGGTTTTCCAGGCAGACCTTATTGACTGATGGGTCCTCTGTGTGACCTTCGTGCCGCGTGGGTGCAGACTCTCGTGGCCATCTTGGCTGGCCATGTGGATGCTGTGCTGGAGGGCTGGTCCCCTCCCCCAACACACACACACACAAATGCATGCACACACACACAGGCACAGACAAAATGGTTGATTTGACCCATCAATCAGTGACATATAAATCTGGTCTCTGAAGCAGCCTCTTGCAATGCCTGACGATCCTTTGAGTGAAGCAAGGTTTCTTCAATCTTAACCTCCCTTGGCACAACTTGAGATTGTTTCCTCTTGTCCTGTTGCATGTTATCTGGGAGAAGAGACCAACCCCTACTTCATTAAAAGCTTCTTTCAGGTAGAGTGATAAGATTCCTCCTGAGCCTCCTTTTCTCCAGACTAAACAACCCCAGCTTCCTCACTCACATAAGAGTTGTGCTCCAGACCCTTCCCCAGCTCTGTTGCCCTTCTCTGGACTCGCCCCAGCACCTCAGTGTCCTTCTTGTAGTGGAGACCCAAAACTGAGCACAGGATTTGAGGTGCAGCCTCACCAGTGCTGAGTGCTGGGTGACAATCACTGCCCTGGTCCTGCTGGGCACACCATTGCTGGTACAGGCTGGGATGCCACTGGCTTTTTTCATCACACTGCTGGCTCATGTTCAGCCACTGTTGACCAGCACCCCCAGATCCTTCTCCACTGGACAGCTTACCAGCTGCTTTTCCCCAAGTTGTAGCACTTCATGGGGTTGTTGTGACTGGAGTGCAGCACTTGGCACTTTGCCTTGTTGAACCTGATGGACATTAGCCCATCAATTAGCCCATCAATCCAGGCTGTACAGGCCCTTCTGCAGAGCCTTCCAGCTCTCCAGCAGATCAACACTCCTGCCCAGCTTGGTGTCATCTGCAAACTGACTGAGGGTGCACTCTATCCTCTCATCCAGTTTGTCGATAAAGACGTTAAATAGGACTGGCCCCTAAATTGATCTCTGGGGAACCCCACTTGTGACTAGCTGCCTGCTATACAGGCTCTATTCACCACCACTCTCTCAGCCTGGCCACCCAGCCAGTTTTTCATCCAGCAAACAGTGCTCTCCTCCGAGCCATAAGCACCTAGTTTCTCCAGAAAAACACTATGGAAAAAGGTGTCGAATGCTTTACTAAAGTCCAGGAAGACAACATGCACACAGCCTTTCCCTCATCCACTGAGTGGGTCACCTTGTCACAAAAGGAGATCAGGTTGGTCAATCAGGACCTTATGTAAACCCACGCTGACTGGGGCTGATCCCCTGGTTGTCATGAGTGTTATACCTGATGACACTGAAGATGATTTGTTCCATGACTTTCCCTGGTACCAAGGTCAGACTGACAGGCTTGTATTTCCCTGGATCCTCCTTCTGGCCATTCTTGTAGTTGGACATCACATTTGCTAACCTCCTGTTAACTGGACCTTCTGAATTTGCAAGCTCTATTGTAAATGATGGAAACAGTCTAGGTGAGCTCTTCTGCCAGCTCCCTTGGGATCCTCTGGTTGATCCTGTCTGCCCCCATAGACTTGTGTGTAAGTGATGTAGCAGGTCAATGACTGTTTCCCCTTGGATTGGGGGAGCTTCATTCTGCTCCCTCTCCCTGTCTTCCAGCATGGGAGGCTGCATACTTGAAGAAAATTGATCTTACTTTTAAAGACTGAGGCAAAAGAATGCATTAAAGCTTTTTCCACAGCTTTTTATTTTTGCCAACTGTATTTGTCAAATATTCTATTAAACTTAAAAAGAAAAATTTGTATATGTCATAGGCATGAATATTTTGTATATGCTTTTGTAGAATAAATATAATTTGTTTCTTCAGCATATTGCGTAGTATAACATAATAGATATGAACATACAGAATACATAAAGGACAGAAGCACAAGGAAGTGAGATTAAGTACATTTGATATAAATGGTTCCAAATTAGCATTAAAAGTATAAAAATACTATACCTGGGGATTTTATTTTTTTTTTTAGAATTAAAAACCAAACAAACAAAACAAAACAAACAAAAAAACCACCACATCCCAGGTTCCATGTACATTTTTGAAGTCCTAGTTGAACAATGAACTATTAAGAGAACCACTTGAGCCTAACTATTCAGGGTAGTTAAGATCCTTTTTACATGTTGTTGTTAGCTATGCAATTTATGGAATTTGGGTTGAAAACAACAGTTATATTGAAAAATATCTGTTAGTTTTCCAGGTTGCTAGTTGAAGTTCTGAAAGCTATTAAAATTTTTATTAAGTAAAAAGGAACTTATTAGAAAAATAATTATTGAAGGCAGAAATTCTTTGAACAATAATATACAAATTCACTGCATTATATTTCTGTCACTTCTTCTTTAGACTGGGCGTAAATACTATATAAAAGGAACATACCCACAAAATGCATATTATTTATACAGCAAGAAACTCCTTTGGGGAGCTGTAAATTAGAAGGACAGAGAATGGCCTTCTTTTCATACCTCTAATAACAGTTTATGCACAAAAGATGCTGCAGGAGCTTATGTGTTTTATGCTCCAGTCTTTTCTTATGGATAGTCTTGCTAATATTAAAATCTATCTGCATATATATAAATTACAGACTGATCTCTTTAAGAATAAATAAAATATCTTTCAGGACTGGCTCTGAACACGGGAAAAGAAGGCATCTGCTTGTTATATCATAGCCCTAAAGGTCTCAAAATACCATTTCCTTGGTGTCTCCGGAGCAATAATGGCAACATCCAGAGGTCACTTCCAACCTTAACCATTCCCCAATGGCACCTACTACATCTGAGAGAGCAATGGTGATGAGTGGAACACATCAATGCTAAGAAGCAGTGGTTGCCTTCTTCATCTGTTCCATCCTGATCTCCCTCTTTCCCACTCTCACCCCTTTTCCTATGTGCAGCAGTAGCAGGAACAAGAAATCTGCTTCTTCTGCATCTCTGGGCCCAGCTTATCCCTTCTCCTTGCCTTTCTCTTCCATTTCTTGTGTGGCAGTCTTGTGTTTTGCCTACCGATCTGAGAAACCGTGAGATACCTCTCAATGTTTGGAGCATGATCCCAACCCTAGAGAAGGGCTGTCTGCCCTGGCTTGCTCTGTAGTAAGAATTTGCCCACTATTGCAGCAAAATTTTGTAGTAGTCTTTTAGTTAGTTGATTCAAGCTGTATTGAAGAATTGCTTCCAAAAATCCTACTATTATGTTTGTGAGGTTGATTACATTATACCACGTTTTGGATAAAAGAGACCACTTGTATCACTGCTTTTGGTGAGGATCTCTTGGCTGAAATACCGGATTGTGTTAGGTTGTTTGGCAGTTTGTTTCAAATCAATCTCTTGTTTATAAAGCTAAGGATATGTCCTGTTTACACTGTCAAACTGGCAATACTTTCTTTTGGGAGTTTGGGTTTGGCTCTTAATATTTTTGGTAATGAATAAATCCTGCATGATTTTGAGCTTCCTATTGTACTTGAGTAATCTTCAGTTTCATGCTTCCTTTTTGATCTGTGTCCCACACTGTGAAGGCCAACCTCCCATTTTCTGATTTGGCAGTTAAAGCTCTGCGTACTTGAGATGGTGCAGGAGGACACATTTTACCTTCTGTTCAAACTTCCTGCCAGTGTATTTTAGCCCTGCTGTGCCTTGGGAATTGGTGATGTTAAGACTAAATAAAAATATTTATTAAACAGTAAGTCCATGAAAAACTTGAAAAATAGCTGTCTTGACCTTTGCTGCACTACAATCAATGACAAAACTTCCATCAGCACTTATGCAGCAAGGTCTGGCTCACAGTTCACATGAAGTAATACAGGATAAAAGAAAATGCCTAGGAATTCAGTTATGAGTTTGTTATAGAATCAGAGTCTGTTAAAATTGAAAAAGACTCTAAGTCCAACCATTAACCCAGAACTGCCAAGGCCACAACTAAACCACGTCCATTAGTGTCACACCTACACATCTTTTAAATACCTCCTGGGCTGGTGACTCAACCCCTTCCCTAGGTAATGTGTTCCAGTTCTTACCAAACCTTTCAATGAAGAAACTTTTCCTAATATCCCATCTAAACCTCATTTGGTGCTACTTGAGGCCATTTGCACTTGTCCTATCACTTGTTACTTGGGAGAAGATACTGACACTCACGTCACTACAACCTCTTAACAGGTAGTTGTAGAGAGCAGTAAGGTCTCCCTGAGCGTCCTTTTCTCCTGGCTGAACACACAACTCCCTGAACTGCTTCTCATAAGGCTTGAGCTCCAAACTCTTTCCCAGATTCGCTGCTCTTTTGATGTGCCTCAGCACCTCAGCTACTTTCTTGTAGTGAGGGGCTTATGTAGATAAGATTTACAATACTTACAGTTAAGTTAGTTAGTGTCTGTACACTAAAAAAAAACCAATCAAATCCTTTGCACTGATAGAGATGGAGGGATAACTGATACAGTTGCAGTTTGTGTAGCAGAAATACAGAACAAAGCCTTGTGCATTCAAGTGTCCGGTTGCTTTTTCTCCTCTACTGACTACCTGATGTGTCACCCACAGGATATCCTCCAAGTGACTTCAGCTGCAGTACATTTCTAAACAAGACCGTAAGGAAACCTGTCCGTATTTTTCAGTGTCTTGCATTGTTTATGTTTGGGGTTTTTTTAGTTTTAAAAAGGATGGAAGTATAATATGCATGGGTTTCTGTTATTGTTTCTTCTTGGATCAATTGCAAAAGATTTTTCACATAGTTGAATGTATTTCTAATCTGATGTGACTCCCAAAAAACGTGGATTGAGGACAAAGCAGAGAACCAGACTGGTTAGAAAGATTAAAAATAGGTACACATAATGCTGATTACCAGAAGTACTATGGAAGCTGGAAACCCTTTATGTACTGTTGTGCTTGAAAGATAAAATCTTCTCTTTAGCAAACCAGCGACAGTAGTGCTGCATGAGAACAGCAAATAGGTGGTGATAATGCTTTGGGATTCTTTGTGAAGATGGACCAACACAGCTTCTTAACTGCAATATCACAGTAGGGATAATCACAGGTAAGAATGATTTCACTAAGAGATCCAGATGTCAGTAAAAGGGTTTAAGACCTCCTTGCCGAAGCCTACAGAGTATTTGCTGCTTTGCAAATGATACAAAGCCCGAGTTTGTAGGGATCAAGTTGTAGGCCTGTTCCCTTGCTCCATTAGTCACCTTCACATTGCTTTGTTAGCTTGCTGAATGTTTGGCAGTTGGCACGGGGGGATGCTGGTTTTCTTCATCGCTGTCCATGTGGTGTGACCTGAGGTTCCCAAACTCCCAGGCATGCATGTATTGCTGTTTTTCTAGTAGGATGGCTTTGTAGTTTTGAGAAGGGGAAAGATATTCTTTGCTTCTTTCATCCTCCTGTTGGAAGAGAATAGTTTTACCTGCATAGGCTTGGTTTTATTTTTGTTTGGAATTAACACGTGTCACCCAGGAGAGCTCAGTGATACGGTATGCATTTCTCACTGGTTTCCATAGTTTATTAGATCCTAGGAAGTTAAACTCTTCTTTTAAGCAAAATATAAAATTCTTGTATCATATAGTAGTGTTCTGGCTGCTCCTAGTATGTATGTGCTTTGCCATTACATAAATAGCATGTGCAAACATTTGAACCTCCAAAGTCAGTTCTCTGATGGTGTACACCATGTTTACAGTATACTCAGCATGTCTTGAGTGGTGCCTCTGAGAAATGGACACAGTTGCAATCCCACCTTGAGTAATGCTAAGGTGTCTTGGGCCTGTCCTTGCACCTTCATGACAAAGCCATGTTTTGGTGTTACATCTCCATCTCCATGCATACAGCCTGCCTCCCAAAAGACTTCAAGAAATAAATATATGAAGAAATGCCATACTCTAGCGTGCATCTGAGGACTGATCCTGTACTGTGTTGTTCCCACAGTAGCAAGCAAAGGAAAATGAGAAGTGGATCAGTGTGGCTATTCAGTCTGCTCTTTTCCTAGTCTACCAACTGGTCATAGCACGCAGCCTTTGCTGGGCAGTGTTCATGCATTTGACAGTATTTTTCTGCTGGCAGCACCAGTATACGGTGATGGCTTTGGTGTAGGAAGTTGAGCTCTGGCAGTTTGAAGAGGCAGAACTGCCACCGCAGCCACCATTAGATGTGGGCAAAGACTGGCAATCCTTACCAGGGCGCAGCCATCCTTAAAATGCTGTGGTCTTGTTGTCTGTGCTCTCCCACCTGCTGTCTACTTTCCTGCTTAGAGTTGCCACTGTTTTTGCAGACTGAGAGTTATGTGACATACTGAGATAAAAAAAAAAAAAAGGGTACATGGATAGCCAGTTTTGGGGAACAAAGAATCATAAAAAATGACATAAAAAATTTTTACACAGTCCTGTAGAAAAATCAGATATCTTGGTTCTCACATGCTTGCCTGAAAATAGCTTCAGTGGCACGGAAGTTAAATAGCAGTCTCCTCTTCAAAGAAACCCCAGAACAAAACAGGCAAAGCTATTATCCTGGTTTTGTTACTTTGCACTTTTGTTCCCTGGGTTTGGTTTCATCTAGTGCATAAGGATATAGAGGAAGGGTGTGAAGAAAGAAATCATAATGACTTGATCTGTCAGTTCAGTTTATTTTTATTTGAAGAATGACTTTAAAGGCTTTTTTATCAATATGTGCAGGATATTTTTCAAGGCTTGTCAGGTGCTCCTTTTTAGTTTTGTACTGGGATCTTGTCTCAAGATTTGTCTCCACTGACTGCAATTTACTGATGCTGCTGCTATTTTTTGTGGCATCACCAACCCTTGCAGGACCTGAAGTCAAACCTTGTCAGGCAGATTGCTTTTAAAGCTTACCTTAGGCAAGTTAGTCACAAATTGACTGAGGAAAAAAGCGTCACCTGTGTTTCTTATCAGAAGTGAAACAGAATGTATTTATATATATATATATATATTTGCAATGAAGTGATTGCAAATTTAAGTACATGTCTTTGTAGTTTTGACAATGAATTTCTCGCATTTCATTTTCAAAAAAGGCCTTCAGAGATATTTGGCCAAACCAGAACAAAAATTCCCTGAGCTACCTTGTTTCTTTCTAGGGAGATAGCCAGCCCAGTCACCTAATGCAACTTCTGCTTCCCTGCTGTTTCCATGGGTAGGAGACAAGCATTTCCTTTGGTTGTTTATTATAAATCAGTATTGTAGATTTTTTTATTTATTTTTATTTTACATTCTCTGTGGCTAAAGCAAACTCTATACTTGAGAGGCAAACCACCATGGACTCCTCAGTATTATCATTATTTTACTGGCTTGATGTTCTTGCCAGTTTAAAATTGCTCAAAATTACCAGATGAAATAGAGGATCCAACACCAGCATGTGAAACCAGGCAGTTCTGAAAATTGATTTTGACAGAGGTTCCTACGCATGCAGCAGCAGCTGGCACAGCTTTTCACAGAGTGTGAGTGGGACTGTTGAAAGAGCTGACTAGAAGAAACCCAGGGAGCTCCCAGTAGGGACTTGGCTGAATCTCTGTAAGAAAGCTACATATGACATGCAAGATACACTGTGCTTGCTTATGATGGATACTAACAAAGAGTTCCAACCCGTAACGGTTGCTGAATAATTTCACATGGACTGTCCAATTTTTTCTGCACATATGCATTGTTTCTGTTAAAAAACTGGTAAATTTTGACTTTCTGATGATGTTGCTTTGGGTCCAGAAAAAGAAAATTGAGAATAGACTGGCAATACTGGAAGCTGAAGATTTCTAGTACCTGTCAAAACCCCCACATTTGCTATATTCAAAACAAAGCACTGCCCTTCCAAACTTTTTCCTAAATATATACTCTTAGATATATACTTCTTTCCAGTACAAAAAAAAAAAAGAAAAAAAAAAAAGAAAAAAGCATCGTCAGATAACTAAATATGTGGGTTTAACCTCAAACACTTTTAACAAGAAATTCAAAATCACATTAGGTACAAAGTTGAATTGACTCCATGGCCTTGTTAAATGTACAAAATAAAGAAAACAGAAGAACTAAAAATGGTGTCTTTCATTTTGTTAGATTCATTGTAAGGCCAGACATAGCAGGACTATAGGATGAAATCATGCTCGTTCAGCCAGGTGCATTACCAGCCATGTACTGGGTGCCAGAAGGAAGATGGGGAAAGAACTGCAGCTCTGTGTCACTTTCCCAATTAATCTTCCCCTCGGGTGTACCAACACAGGGGTGTTATTGTAAATAATGAGTAAGGCAGAAAGGTTGGAAGGACTTGGATAGTATGCTAAGACTGCTCCTTACTCCCTGCTGAACTAAGTGCTCCATGTCTTGCTGATGAATGTGAAAGGGAATCCCCTTGTTTGTTCAATGTGCACTGGATGGAACTTCCTCCTGCCTCCTCCCCTGTGTCTGAAGAATTGAAGCCACAGTTTAGCCCTGTGTCAGCAAACAGTCTGATACATTGCCGGATTTGACATTTTACAGTTCTTCCATATAGTACTGCAGATCTTGCTAAGAAAATGATGTCTCTGCTCATGGCAGGGTGGTTGGACTAGATGACCTTTAAAAGTCCCTTCCAACCCAACTATTATGATTATAAGGTTCTGTGAAAAACAAATGATGTGTTTGGTCTCCATATTCCTCACTGAGCTGTGTGGGAGAGACAGTCCATGTGCACCTCACATGACATGTATATATATTTCCAGCATTTTTTGTCAATGCATGCCCTTTTTTCCTCCTGCAGAAGATGGGCACTGTGTGTAGATCCTGTATTCACCTTGTTTCCAAGACTGGGAGTAATGCAGTTTTAAATATTGTGTAATTGTGTTCAATTTGTACAAAAGTAATTTACTGTAACTGTGACCTTATTAATGTAGTGTGATTTCAGCTGCTACTCACCTCTTCTTAATGCCTGGTAAATAAAATGCTAATCTATTTTACAGGTTTTGTGTTGCAAAAGTTCAGGTATTCAGATAATTTAATTAGCACCAGTGTCTGCAATACACTGATTAGTTGCTCAAGTCTGACAGTTTTTAGACATATTTGCTGAAAGCGATCAAACTGTAATGAAGCTGTTAGTGCCACTGTGGTTTGAGTGAGGTCTGTCTTTTCAGAATTAACTGGTATCTTTACATTCATACTCTATGGATCCATAGTAGAGAGGAGAAGGAATAGAACTGTTTAAACTATGTCTAAAACAGTCATGGCTTTTGTTCATTGTGGTTGACAGAGAAGAAAGGAATATTACAGAAAACATGAGAGGGAACATCTTCGTGTGTGCTTTCCTCTAGATTTGGTGTCTGAAGGCTGTCCTGTATGCAAAGAAACATATTCTTCAGAAATCGAGAGAGTACAGTAACTAGGCAGTGTCTCATAAATCCATCAAGATCACTCAGTCCAAACTGGGGCAGCAGCTGATGCTGTCAAATTTTAAGTATGTAAACTATGAGTTACTCTTTTACAAGCTTTATTATCCTTTAGTGATTACTGTCTCTGCCCCTGTGATTCTGGCAACTTCTAAACTAAAACACCTCAGAGAGCTTCCCATAAAGAAATCCTCTGCTGCAAGGTGATTCAGGCTTATATTCATCATGCCACTGGTGGTGGGGATGTTATGTGGAAGTTTTAGGGATTCTTTGGAATTTTCTGGTTTCTAGTGCTCTCAAGGATCTAGTTTTGAGACCTTAACCATATTCTGTAACCTTCTCCCACATTCTGTTTTGTTTTTTATTTAATAGAGGTAGTTCCTGTGCCTGTGTGCATAGCAGCTAGTCTGTCTATGGAAAGGTAATCAAATACCATGGACTATTGCTTGATTCTAGTGTAAGTATCTGTTTCCGTAGAGCTTTCTAAAGATAATATGCAGTCTCTATGCTGTAACACTTGTGTTTCATTCCTTTGGCTCTTCCTGCCAGAATAATTTCATAATAATCCCTTTTCAGTTTGTCTCTGTTTTGCAAAGAATTTCTGCTATGGACCAAATGACATTACCAGCTACTGAGAACATTCCTATGTCACTTATAGTTAGGATTTTTCTCCAATAAGTGCAGAATTTTATGAATTCATTTAGTTACACTATCCCTGGTCGTATACGTGGACCTAAGCTGATCTCTCAGTAGCTGGGACCTAACTCCAAATTCAGGTGTCCAAGTGATGCATTTTTGTTAACAGGCCCTACAACCTCCTATGTAAAATCTATGCAGAACTTTTTATTGTCCTGATAGACATTGGAAAGCAGTGACATTGGACACACTTTTTGTGTCTACAATTTTGGAGGTATCTGGACATAAAACTTTTATACTGCGCTAATAAAAGTGTTCTTCTCAGCTATAATATTGTTTTATATTTCAATGACCATCTTTCTAATCCTGTGGTTTGAAGAATTGGTGTCATAGGATCTTGATGAAATTAGTAACATTGTGAAGGTCTATTTGCTTTTTTTGTATTGTTTACATCTGTTGCATTGTAAACTAAATGCTGGTGGTCGTGCTGTGTTCTGGAGACTATTCTGCACAAATCTTCATAAAATCTGCAAGTTTTTCCTTATGTTTAAATATAAATATATTTTTCTTAAATATAGGGCTCAATTGTGTAGTAAAAACATTGTTAATAAAAAATGTGTGCTACCTAGCTTGAAAAAGAAACCCATTTGAAATTGTGACAGCATATTTGAAGATGTGAGAAAAATGTAATACTTTGCTAGATATAACACATGGTATTGGATAATTGAAAGATGCTCTTTCATTGAGATCTGTCAAATTCTAATACTTGAAATGTTTTCTTAATTATGTGTGGAATTTAATAACTCTTTTTTATGTCTTGAGATCAGCTGAAGTTTTGCAACCATAACACAATAGGATGCAGTTCATTAGTTGTCAGTATTGTCTGTATTTCCAGTAGATTGAATACTGGTGTTGGCATTTTTTCTTGTTCAAAATCTGCAATTTTCAATTGCTACTGTACAAAATTTTTGCCTTTATTATTCCTGGTTTCAATTTACCTGACAATTGTAGAGTGAACATTTGTTTTTCATTTTGTTTAGTTCATTCAGTATTGAGCAATTGGTTTGGGCTTACAAAAATCCCCCAAACCAAACAGATCACAAACAGAACAATTATTTTTCTCTTTCAGTCCATAAGTAGAAAACAACTACAAATGTATGAAGTCAGCAGTGCAGAGAAAAATGGTCAAAATAGAAATAGGAACACACTTGCACAGATGCTTTCAAAAAGATTTACATTTTCACTTCATTTTATTTTGGAGTTCATGAATCATTTCAAAAATATGGCTGCTGCTGTGTGAGTGGGAGCAATGGGAGTTCATAAATAGGTATATTTTCTTTATTTACTGAGTCAAATTTGTTATTCAAAGCATGTTATGGCACTTCTTTTTCTGATACTTTTAACACAATCAAGGTTATTCTTTTTAACTAATGGCTATTTAGAGTCCTGGGATATACAAATTTTAATTGAATTCTGATTTCTGTCCAAATGCAGCTTGATGGAAACCATAGTCAAAACAATAATTTTCATTATCATGGATATGTTCTCTGACGCCTTAAAAATCGTAAAATTCAGGCTACATAATACATGTATGGTGAGACAAAGTAGCTTTAAATATTATTAGATATAGCTCATCCTCCTAGGGAGCAGAAAGAATTACTTGATTTTGTGCTATGTTATATTTAATTGCAGACCGTTATATTTAATGGCAGAGTGTTCTTGAGGGTTGTGTCTTTGGATATTTTTTTTAAAACAAGCAATTCTGAAAAGAAAAAATTAAAATTAAAATTAAAATTAAAGATAAAAAGTTAGGTGTCCTTCCAGTACTAATATCTTTAGACCCCAGCTGAAATCTCAGATATGATTCAATCTATCTGCCCAGCTCTACAGTAGATAAGAAAATATATCACGAAGTCAGTCACTTTATGTACATCTCAATTTGCCTTGTGCTTTGCTTAGGGGATTCTTATACATTTACATTTAGATTCAGTCTGCATTACCACTTAAATGAGGCTGAAATGCAATTGGTAGAGAAAAAAAGTTCATTTTATAAAACTTTGGTGGTTTCAAAAATGGGGCATTTTGTTACAGCTTCTCTTATAATTGAGGGGGAGAGAAAGGCACATGCAGAGAACTGTTCATCCCATTCGTTTTAGATGTCCATCTTCAGGTGGGATGAATTATCTTCTGCATGTGTCTTCTTTCTGCACTCAATACAGAACAGGTCTAGGGCAAGTAGGTCACTAGCACAGCAAGCTCACAGAAGTACCTAAAAATATTCCAGTTTTTATCACTGTCTGAGAAGTGTAAGCTGGATCTTCTTGATCTTTTCAAAATGCTTCTTCTTTAGGATAACATTAAATATTTCTTTACAGTGATGAGCAATGACATACTAGTTATTTCTGGCTAGCAAGTGATAATAGTCCATCACTGGGAATGTGAGCTTCAAGAATAAATGTTCACTACCACTGCTTTTGGGATAAAATGTTCAGGGTTGACACTATGGTTGGAATAAGAGCAGGTTTAGGATTAGATTTGTCTTCCTGGTTTTTTTTATTCCAGGATTGCAGGCAGTTATGAAATGTACTTAGACCAGCACATACTTGACAAAATCTTATGTTAGCAATTTTTTTATATGTACAGAGGTCAACTGAGATTAATACATATCACCCCTGCCAGCTTTTTTTAGACCTTGTAATGGCATTAGGCTCTGACTCACGGAGAATGAATTTGTCAGATGTTTCTGGCAGGGTCTGAAATCACTGCTAGCAAGGAAGCAGCTCTCATCGACACCTGGTTGAAGGCACATAGTCACAAAAGTTGAGCCAGAGATTGCTGCAGAGTTTGGAGGGAAAAGGAATTGATTGAATGCTGACTCCCAAACTGCAAAGAACATCATGAATCTTGTTGTGGTAACACTTTGGTTATGGGCTGGTGGCATGAATATGTAAGTGCACACATGAATTTACATTTTTTGAGCCCATTACCTCTCTACCTTCTGAATCTTTTCAGTTGTGTTTGTCTCACTGCTCAAGTGAAAGCTCTTTTCACTTTCCCTTTCTTCCCTCATCCTGTCCAAAATCACTCAAGCATCATGCTGACTGAGAGATCTGTGCTTGCAGGTCTCCTCGCTGGAGGAGCTGTAGCACATGCAGTCATTGACTCCTACATGTGTTCCTGTGCCTTAGAGTGTGTAGTGGGAGAATCTTGGTGGCTGTCTACCACTCACATGTTGTAAGATAGTGGTTTTCCTTGACAGCGAGCAGATATAAAAGGAGAGGAAAATAAATAATCCCAAATATATTTAGTATTTGTTTTAGCATTTTCTTGCTTAAACAAATTATATCTAAATGCAGATATAAAATGTCTAAATCTTACTGTGTTAAGGCTTAAGCTTTATTTAACATATTGAACTCAAATAAAGTATAATTCTTTGTACTTCAGAAGTATTGTGACCTTAAGGCTTTATACCTTATTGGTAGGCTGTGCTGTGAAATGTGTGCTGCATTCAAAACTTTTCCCAGTGTTAAGGCATACAGTAATGTTCTCCCTCTGGATTGCCTGCTGAACAGTGAGGATGAGGATCCTCTGCTTCCCTGCTCACAGTCTCTCTTCTCTCCATTTTCCTACTAGTCTTCAGAAAGCTAACAACTGAAATACCTTTGAGGCTTTATCCTCAATTTAGCCAACAGGTTCAACAGTTATTAGTGAAACTCACAAATGGGAATATAGACATAGAGAAAATCCACACTGGTGATGTTATTGAGGGCTTAAGTATTAAAAAATAGCTTTTGTGTATACCTAGAAGTCCATTTGTGGAAACATAACAGCATGAAATCAGGCCTCAGTGCTGCCTAAGCTCTCATCTCACAGGAGCATGGGATAAAACTAGCAATGACTTCAATGGGAATAGTGTATTGGGAGCTTTCAGAAATCCCCATCCAGTCATATTTTTATTTCTCAGAGAGTTATGAGTAGTTCAGATACTAGAATTTAGACACATAAAGGAAGAAAGTCAGTCATAGAGAGTAGAGAATTTCTTTTCTTGAAAAAGAAGAGAAAATTAATGTCTCTTTAAAATTATGATAGTCAAAAGAAATCAATGAAAGCAAGAGCCCAGAGTGATTCTGTGCCATTAAGAATGAATATCCGGTTTGTGTATCTAAAGTTGCCAGTAAAGGTAGTTAATGTAAAATTCTTATCTGAAAGTAGAACATATGCATAACATTATAGATGACAGATTTCTTGGGAGAAATAGAGAAGTAAATCATATTTTGGATATGAGACTGAAATTTATATCTTGTTAGGAACACCATGAGTCTATAAGGTTTGTTTAGCATTGTACAATGAGTCTGAAATGAAAGCAATTGCAGCTAGAATCTGAGTATTTTCTGCACATCCAAATACTGTTTCTGGTTCACACATACTGAATTTACAACGCGACTAAAACTTCATAGCTCAGCATGCCCCATATCTTCCTTTCCAAGAAAAGATCCCAGCCAGTTCTTATCCAGCCTTTATTTTAATAATGGGCTATTATAATAAATAAATTATAATATAATAAATAAATATTTTAAATATGAAATTTTATTTCAAATACTAGTTAAAAAAAAAAACCTGCATGAAAATATATATATATATCTCCAAGAGTTAGGAAACAGAAATGCAGAAGTGAGAGGGTATATGAAATGGCACAGTACAGACAAGCTAGGATGGAATTCTTTCTTTGACCCTCTTTGGGAACAGATGATGAAACCCAATTTAAATGAAAAACGGTATTTCTGTAGAGGGCTTGTAAGGATTTATTTGCTCAATAAATTCACTTGCAAAAGTTCAATTCATAGAATGCCCAATTCAGAATATTTCTAAAGGGTATTTGGTTTTATCTAATGTGAGACAAATGGTTTAATAAGTTTTGGGCAATGCTAAGACCCTTCTGGATTTGACCATATGCCCTGGAAGATAATGATGTTATTACCTCTGTTTCCAAAGTGCAGTACTTGACCCTGAATGAAATTGAATAGAAACTGTCATTAAATTAACTGAATCTTTATAGGGCTGTGAATCGAAATAGAATTAAAAAAAATAAATCTATGAACCAAAATATGTTTTCTTTTGTTATCTAATATTACAGAATTGCTTATGCCTATTGTAGTTTTAAATTGCCCTCTGAGGAACTTGGCAAAAGCATTATCAGAAGAGAGATATCAGACTGAATGACTGATTTGACCTGCTTCAGCAGAGTTCCTTCTTGGCTCCTATTACTGAGTTTAGATTAAACAGAAAAGCAAAGGCAGATGTGTCTAATATGTTGGAGATAATGATTTGGACAAGCTATGGCTGTTTTTCATCTCTGGTTATTACCTGTTGACACAACTAAAAAACTCACTTGGATTCGATCTGAACCAAAGGATCTCAGCATCAGTACTCTCTTGGATTAAATAGCTGTTCACTGAGGGAAAGGCTGGTTCAGAATGAAGGAACTTAAGAGAATAATAGCATTTTGTATCTGAATTTTGGTCTACACATTGAAGGTTTTCAACACACATTAAAAGTAAAGCTAAGGTCCTCCTTTCTCTTCCTGCGGCTCTCTACCTCTTCACTTGATGTCCTCATGAGGTTCACTATTGTTAGATGGCTTTTTTCCTCCTCCTTACTGGCTTGATCTTAAAAATGCTGAGAGCTGTGGATCAGATATAGCAAGAAATGCAATCACATTTAATTCTGAGAGTAGATTGCTCCTGTCCTTTACGTTTTGCAAGCCTGTGGTCTCTCTACTCTAAGCTATAGCCCACTTTCTGGGACTTTTTTTTGCTTATGACTGATGTCTTCTCATCTCAGTTGCCCTCTCCTATTCTTCAACTAAACTATTTTTGTCCTTCATTTCCCTATGCAGTTCATTTCCCTTTCTAGCCTTCAGTACAGGTAAATACTGCCTCATGCTACCCACAGATTGTCTTTCACTTCTCATGCCTTTTTTTATTATGCTGTATTCTGCTAAATTGGCATTTTTCTGGGGTCTGAATCTTTGCCCGTTAACAAAGCTGTACCTGCCTTCCTTCTAGGTGGTATTCCTAATGTAATTTCCTTCTCTCCACATTTTATATGAAATCTTTTGCTAAAATTCACATATTTTATTCAGTGTAAAATATGTGCTGGTACTTAACCTTTGTCATTTTTTAGCTTACACTGCAGTTGGAAGGGTTGTCCCGGTCCAATTCTCTGTATACAGGTCAAGTGAACTCCATCTTAAAAATAATATAGCCTGTGCTACTGCTGGTACTACTTAGGGTCTGTAACAAAGCTGCTTAGCAACCCTCCTATCATTCTGGCCATGATTTGGATGTGCCAAGTGTATGTCTGTTTGCTCCCAGATGAACTCTGTCCTCTAGCTTGGGTGCTTCTCTTTCGTTGAAATTAACACCTTGGTGTATTTATAGAAAATGGTTATGTTGCATATTGCTAAACTGAACCTTGCTAATAGGAAGATGTTCTGAGTTGTTTTGTTTCCCGTTCCATTCGGGAATGCAGAACTAGCACACTGGTCTCTAGTTTTAGCACATGAATGCTGTACTGCTGCACAAGCACTGGGCAGCATATTAAGAGTGGTTGAAGACTATAATAAAGATGACAGATGAATTAGGTTTTGGGTGCTAAGCTGTTAAAATGCTTTTCTGAATGACGATAAGTAGTTTCACGAGCAGTTACCCAAAAAAAGTTGGTTTTTTAAGAGTTTCCAGTCTTTATGATGGGAGGCAGTATGAATTCCCTCATACCTGATAAGGGTTCTACTGTTCTGCAGCCTTTTCCTGAGCCAGTGTCTCTACTAGAGTCCCCTTTTCTAGATGGCTTCCTGTTTTGTCTTAACCTGTAGAAATACAATATCTTGCAAGCTCTCTTCTTATCTCACATTGGTTCCAATTAGCTTGAAGGTTAAAAGGTTAAAAATCTAGTAGTGGGTATTGACAAGGAGGCATGTAAACTTAGTGTTCTTGCAGGGGTAACCAGCTTTAAAACCATGCATGCAAATGTGCTGACTCTATAGGATCCCTTTGGATATTGAATGTTATTGTGCATACTTCAATCAAAGTATAATTATTAAATTTTAGCTCCCCAAGTGCAAGTCTCACATACTTAAAAATACTAAGATTGACAAAAAGTATATATGACTAAAGAGTTTTTGTGGAAATAGTTTAAAGGCCAGTCTCGTGCCTGGACTAGCTCTGTCTGTTTACCACAGTCCTTTGCAGAGTGGAGATAATGCTGATATTCTTAAAATATCAGACATATACAACCCATTAAGGAGGTTAAGTGTTAGAGCTCTAAAGCTTTACACCTCTGGGACTTTCTATTCGTTTAAGTGGAAGAAAGTGAGCAAGAGCATTTGACTGTCATGATTAACTGCATATTAAGTACTTAGGAGAATTCTCTATTGGAGGGTGTCCCACCTTCCAACATCCATTTTTTGAACCTCTGGTTTTCAAGAGCCTTTTTTTTTTTTTTTTTGGCCCTAGCATTTTTTTTTGATTCTAGCATTCTTCATTAAAAAGACTACAGTATTTCACCATACAATTACTTCATAGCAGTGACATTTTTCTGAATTGGTCTAGAGCAAATTTTTGTTTCATTACTTAAAAATCCCTTTAAATGCTTAAACTTGCTAGAGTCAATTGGTAAGTTATTCCACTGGTTTGGAGTTAATTTGATCTCATTTTCAGTAGGAATTTGTCTAGGCTTGTCTGGACTGTAGCAGCTTGCTATGCCTCAAATATAAATATTTGTGGTAATGGTAATGAGAATAAAAGATGTGTACTGGCTAAGAAAATTTTCAATAAGTGAATTTACTCTAGTGTGAAAGACCACTCCCAGCGTTTTAAGGCAATAAAACAACTTATTCATTATGTCAGTTTTGCACAGTTTTGTCACTTTTATCCCTTTACATATGGGATAACTGTGGAATTTGCTATTTTCCAGCTGATAAAAGGGAACCTGTGTCTCCTGTCTTCTACTGCTAAGGCATGTTGTGCTCCCTTCAATTTCCATTCCCCTCTGCCCTCCTTATTGCTGAAGAAAGTCTCACATAAAGCTTTGAAAGTGTGGACCCTTATGATTCATGCTTGTCAGTCCCCAGAAACCTGGATTCCTATGGGAAAGTGACACATTACAGTTGTTTAATCCATGGGCTCTGGAGGACGTGATTTTATGTGTAAAGTGGTTGTTTTTTTTCCTTCCTATCTGAACACAGATATTTAAGTTTCATTTGGGAATTGTCTGAAAAGGACCTCTGTCTCTGGCATGGTGATCTTTCAGATTTGGTCTAGTTTCATGAGTCATGGTTAGTTTCATTTGTAACTAGTCTGAGCTGTTAGCTCTTGCTTAACAGAAGCTTGGGATTGTGTTTTAGGATGTCATTATGGAAAAAGGACATTGTGAACTTAACTGGAAATAATATTAATCTTTAAAGTGTTGTATTGAAGCTTTCAAATATCAAAATGGTAATCCAGAAAGCTTAAGATTCCTACAGAGTCAGCAAAGAGTGAATATCAATTAGTTTTTCAGAAAAGAAGAGAAGAGTGTATTGTGGAAGTGACAAGATTTCTGGTTGGAGAATGTTCCCAGTGTTACCTAACATGCCAGTGACACAGTGAAACTTTGGCAGATATCTCTCTGTATGCAATATTAAATATTGTGCTGGAAAATGCTAGCATGTGTTGTCAGTTAGTGATTAGGGGAGAAAAGATAATGAAATAGTGTTCCAGAGTTGATGAAAATAGAAAGTGATATCATCTTGTTTAGAGGGAGATTCAGTAGAATGCGGTCTTGCAGTGGGTTCAGTGTTGTATATATGCACAAACATTCCCTGAAGCTGCCTTGCAGATATTTCCTTTTTTTTCCCCTCGTTGAAGAATGTCCCACTGAAATGGAGTGGAGTAGGTGACACATTTGGATTCATATCACTGAGTGATTTAAGCAGTGTGTACATGAAGCTAGTCATCTGGGTTCTGTCTGCAGGCAATGAACAATGACAAGCTCATCCTGAGGCTTTACCCCACTTCAGACTGATATTAAGGCAAGGTGATATTGATCCACTCTGGTCTCCTTTTTTTTTATTTTATTTATTATCTAACCTTCTGACTGTCCTATGGTACTGGTTTTGCACAACAGAAACCTGCATCCCCCTAACTATTAAAATTTCAGAGCACGCTACCTGTTTCTGAATTTCCATTCAATTAAAAACTTTGGTTAGGGCATTTCTTTGATCTATGACCTGTCTTCTTTCTTCTTTTCCCTATTTTATTTGCCCTAGTCCCTAGGGAGAGTATATTAGTTTACATTATTTTTTCGACTTCATTTCTCTCTCTTCATAAATGAATACGCTAGGCCATGTGTTTCTCTGAAGAGCTTGTAGCACATGCCTAGCTGGGATCAAAAATTACTGGAAAAGCTGAAAGCTGCAATAAACTGCCAGTTTCTGTGTTTGTGTCTTGTTGCCAGATAGAAACGTATATATTTAATATATGATAGAAAAGTCTGTGAAAAGACAGAGAGAATAGGATGCATGAGAAATTAAAAAGAAAGGGGAATCTATAATATTTACTGAGAGTCTGTCCCTCCCTTGCACCCACCATCCCTCTCCCCCAGTAATTTTAACATCTTAGGTTAAATTTGTCTTTCCTTGTAGAGGAAGTGACTCTGGTGCCTTAATTCTTGCACATTACAGGCTAGAGAAAATCATGCAGCACAAGTGGGTTAATGTGGGTGGTAGTAGAGGCTGCATAGTGGAAGGAAGGGACTCAGGTAGGTGTGATCATGAGTGACCTCACTCTTTCCTTCACAGCCTCAGAAAAGCCAGACTGCAACCTGAGTGAATGCAACACAGTTGCATAAGAGTCATTCTTAACCTTTTTTTTATTCCCCCCAAGGAATGTGAGCTGACCTTTCATTTAGAAGTCTTTGTCTTAGTTGCTGGTCTACTACTATTCTGTAGTACCGATATGTTTCTTTCCAAGTACCAGTGATAATAACTAGTGGCAACATTCAGCAGAAGGTCCTGGAGGTCATGAGGCAATGAGCTGGGGAGGGACGAACACCCGGTGCTGCAGCAGGGCTTGGTGAGACAAAAGCAGCAACAGGAACAGAGCAGGAGCAGAGGGGAGCTCCTTTATGTCCACTTGCACAGGAGTTTTGTTAGTCCTATCGGCAGCTTGACCTACCAGCTGTGGTCTGTGTCAGGACTGGGGGGAACTTTGCTGGGCAGGAGTTTTGCTTCTACACCCCATTTCTGACAGCATAATGTTTGTCTACTAGGAAATTCGATGAAGATGGGTTTGGTTTAAAGTACTTGATGTTCTCTAAATGGCTGTTGTGGCAACACTTTTCTGTGAGTAACAGATGCACCTTTTGACATCATTCAGTCACATTGCAGCCATTCAATCCTCTCCTTGTCTTTTGCATAAAGGAGAGGAGATTTCAGTGCCTTGGGGATGAATGTGGACATTTCTCTTTCTTACCCTTATTGATTTCCTGTTATTACTTGTAGCATAATAGTGGTAATAGCTTGAGTGCACTGTTTTTCTCAGCAATAAACAATGTGATAAACTGCTGGTCCTTTCATCTCTTAATTTACCCTTTTGGCAGCCACATTAAGGCTTTTTGCGTATCACAGTGATAGTTTTATTTATTCATTTAAAAAGGTGGACAATCTGAATGAAGAATGGAGGTACAAATGTAGTTGACATCTGATACCGAGAAAATCTGGTGTCTGGAACTGAATATTGTAGTTCACATCTGACACCAAGAAAATCTGGACCTGAATATTGATTGTTACACACACAGCATCAGTTTTGGGTCTGTGTTTGGACATTCCAGCTCTTGTGACTACAGGGGAAACCTAGACATTTGATTTAGACTGGATAGGTAGCTTCAGATGGCTTATCCCAGCTAGTAAGCCCATTTCTCCTCGGCTGTAGGGACTGTGTTTGTGTATACCCAGTGTAACTTTGGATGACCTTGATTATTCTTTACCATCGACATAAGTCTAGACCTCAGGATAGGTGGGTTAGCTTGCCCAAGGAACTGGGTAAATGCTTTGGTAGTTAATTCACCTTAAGCATTATGGTACCGCACCTGTACTGTTATAGATACCCAGATTTAGGTAGTTTGAAAAATAATGCAGTGGTTTCCATGAGTTGCCATTGCAGCATACCGTGGTATACTTGTCTGCTTTCTACAGTCTCTAAGATGAGATCCATCTGAAAGATACTTCTTATGTAGTATCTCATCTCTGGAAGCTTCTGACACCTGGCTTATATCTATGTAAACTTCGTATTGTGACTTTGAAGCTAGCACTGTGTAACAAATTAGTAGAAAGGACTATGTCATCAGTTATTCCATCTCACCCTCAAAGCTGTACTGCTTTAATATGGTATATTACTATAGTGATGATTTTGTTTTTATTTAATGTCAAGTTGCTGTCCTAGAAGCTGTAACAACTACTTCTATGTACAGGTTCCTAAAAAATTGTATTTTTGGTGAGTATTTTTTGTTTGTGTTTGTTAAATGAGACTAATTGATCATATATAGCATATGATATGTAGGATCTTTGCACAGGAGTTATGAGGGGTCATTGAGTGACCTATAAACCGGATTTGAAGAGGGAAAGGAATAAAACCAGGCTTACTAGAGATAAGCCTGGGGGCATCACAGCAATGTTGAAGGGATGGTGTGCTAGCAAGTGGAATTTCAGTGCCATTTCAGTGGGAGTAGGGGATAGAGATACAATAAGCAGCAAAAATGTAAGGGTTATTGATGTGTTAGAAATCATGCAAGCTCCTGAGAATGATTGTATTGGAATTAGGACTTCTCCCCCCCAAAATGAAGTGGAATCAAGAGCCCAGCTGAGGTGCATCTACACCAATGCACACACCATGGGCAACAAACAGGAGGAAATGGAAGCCAAGGGGTAGCAGGAAACCTATGACATTGTGGCAATCACGGAAACATGGTGGGATGACTCACAACTGGAGTCCTTCCAAGTTAGACTACAAGCTCTTAGGAAGGGATAGGCAAGGAGTGAGAGGTGGTGGGGTAGCCCTGTATGTTGGGGAGTATCTTGATTGTGCAGAGCTTAATGTAAGTGGCAACAGGGTTGAGCATTTATAGGTAAGAACCAGGGGGAGGGCCAACACGGCAGCTGTCCCGGTGGGAGTCTGTTACAGGCCAGCCAACCAGGATGAAATTGAAATACTCTATAAGCATCTGAGAGAAGTCTCACAATCACTAGCACTTGTTCTTTTGTGGAACTTCAGCTTACCGGATGTGAAATGCAACACATCAGAGAGCAAAAAGTCCACAATGTTCCTGAAGTGTGTAGAAGAGACTTTCCCAACACAGCTAGTGAGGGAGCCAGCGAGGGAAGGTGCCCTGCTGGATCTACTGTTTGTGAGCAGAGAAGGACTGTTGAGTGGTGTGGTGCTTGGAGGATGTCCTGGGCAAAGTGATCACACAGTGACAGAGTTTTTGCTTTGAGACGTAAGGAAGGGGGTCAGCAGAACCGCCACCTTGGACTTGAGAGAACAGGGTCCATTTAGAAGCCCAGTTGACAGAGTCCTTGGAAGGCAGTCCTGAAGGGCAAAGGAATCTAGGAGGGCTGAATGTGCTTTAAGAGGGAAATCTTAGAGACACAAGAGCAGGTCATCCCCATGTGTCTGAAAATGAACCAATGAAGAAGACAGCCATGGATGAACAGAGAGCATTGGGTGGAACTTTAGGAAATAAAGGAGAGTTTATGACATTAAGAAGAGGCAGGCAGCTGAAGAGGATTACAAGGATGTCATGAGGTATTGCAGGGAGAAAATTAAAAGGGCCAAAGCCCAACTAGAACTTAAACTGGGTAATGCTGTAAAAGACAACAAAATGTATTTTTTCAAATGAGTTAGCACAAAAGAAGGGCCAGGGAGAATCTCCATCATTTACTGGATACAGGGGGAAATACAAGCTTCCTAAGGAAGTGGTGCAGTCACCACCCCGGGAGATATTTAAAAGAGGTGTAGATGTGTCACTTAGGCACATGGTTTAGTGGTGAACTTGGCGCTGCTGGGTTAACGGTTGAACTTGATGATCTTCAAGTTCTTTTCCAATCTAAATGATTCTATGACTATTTCATGTTTAAGACATATATAACGTTAGGTTATATATTAGTTGTTGAAAAACTGCTTGCGACTTGGTGACTACAGAAAGAGAACGAAGGTCAAATGCTTTGCCTAGGGCCATAAATGCATTCAGTGCCTAATACAAAGTAGTTTCTGGCTTTCTTGCTGTAGCCTCTTGCATGCAGAGAGGCTATTTTCAGTTGTGCAAAGACTGCAGTAACACAAGGTCAAGCCAAAGAATATAAAAATCAGAGGAAAGCTGGAAACATTTTCACTGCTGCACGCTTCCAACTTTCAGTAATCAATAGCACTATGGAGACTTGCTGAACCATAGTTTGCATCCAAACCATCGTATTTTACAGCTTGTGATGAGTCCATCCTCTACAGACGGCTAATATTTTATAAACTTACTTAAACTGTTAGCCTTTTGCATATCCTGTAGCAGTGAGCTCCATGAGGTAATTACAGGCTTCATAGAAGCTCTTTGATTTTCCTGTCTGTAAATGTTTTGCTTGTATTCCACAGTATCCATTTTCTTCACTGTGTTGAGACTTCCATCCCGTCCTGTGCAGTGGGTATGAGGTGTTGAGAGCTGGGCTCAGGGTACCTGGCTGTGTGTGGGCACGTGGTGACTGTCCTTCTGTCTCTTCTCTTGTGCCAGGTTGCACGCAAGTGGAGTGACTGGCCTCTCTACTTGACGTTCCTTGGCTATAGGAAAGTAAAGGAATATCCTTTTCATTTTAACTTCAACTCAACCATTTCTTGGCCTGTCTTCTTTTGGCAGAAAAAGGTGTCAGTGGCACTTTTGCTGACTTTCTGGAAAGAAATTCAGCAATTTGGTGAAGTGTCTGACCTTCCCCACACCCTCTGTGTTGCAAACGCGCCTGGGAATTGAAAAGTATTTCATTCTTAAAACTATCATGCAGTTATTTCACTTAGTTTTACTTAAACCTCCTAAACCCACTTACTCCTACTAACTAAAACAGAGAAACTGAAAGTCGCATGCAAACTATTTTTAATATGCAACCAACTGTACTTTGTATGGAGGACAGCAATAGTATACAAGATGAGCATTAATATCCATTGAAATCTTCAATGGTTTCTGTTGTTTAATACCAAATTGTCAGAGGCATGTTTGAAGTTGTGTTTTAATGCTGGACTGGTTTCCTTCCCTTACCCATCACAAGGGAAAGAAGCAAAGAGTAGGCTGCATTCTGTGTTAAACCCACTGTGACTGTGATGCTTCCTGCAAAGATGGTGCAGGTCCTCGTGCAGTGATGGGTCCCTTTGGCAGGAGAGGGACCTTGCAAGTCCAGCAGCAGCATCTTTGCAGTACAGTGTCTTCCCAGGTTTGCCAGCATTGGTCCAAAATGCTCAAAAGGACTAAAAGCAAATTTTCAAGGTCTTTCCTTTTCAAGGTCTTTTTTTCAGTTTTCTAGCTGGAATTCCCTTGTCTGAGGATGACACTTTTTCTGATTCCTCATGATTGTTCATTGGAAACCTTCCCACTTGCCTTCCCAGAACAGCCATCCACAATGTTTGCCTATGCAGCTCAGCTCATGCTCTGTAGGATAGAAGACTTCCCTTTTCTCTCCTCTTTGCAGAAATAGAAGGGGAGCTGGAAGGCGCTTCATCTCTTTCCTGTTCTGCGCAGCTAGTCAGCCATTTGTGGAGAATCTAGTATCTAACAGTGGAGGGAAAAATACCATCGTGAGACCTTTCAAGTGGTTTTGGATCACCACTGGATTAACAGACGAAGATCTCTAATAAATTCTGTAGGCATAAAATGCCTGCTGAAAGCTCATGGAACCTTTAATAGAAAATAAGGGGGAAAAAATGTTATATTGGGAACACGCTCTAAAAAGCTGCATACCTGTTGTATTTTATATGTGATAGGTCAAGATGCTAATAGAAAGTTTAACACCTTCTAATAAATCCTGTGGCTTAGAGTAATTCCTCTTGAACTCCTAACATTTCTGTAAATCCTGGATGTGGAATACCTGTTCTGTAGAACTGCTCTGCTACAGCCTGGCTTGCTTTGTAGTGGTGCACTGATTATCTGTGGTGCTATCTCATGGCATGTCCCCCAGTAACTTTTTCCCTGCCCCAGAGACTAAATTTTGCCTTAATGATCATGATTCTCAATATGATAATTGATGATCTTGTTGTGGGATAGAGCTTGGCCTCAGGAGATACTGCTTTTTCAAGCTCCCAGCTGGGAGGAGCAGCTCGAGTGTTGGTGAGGAATGGCTCCACACCCACCAGAAATAGCCGCAAAGGCCCAGGAATGTTGTTTGTGTTTGTGAAACTCCTTGTGCTCAAGACATACAGGGCCACCCTGGAAGAAGCCAACAAGATAAACAAAACAGCTAACTCCTGCTTTGCCCTGGGAAGCCAAGACACTTCAGCAGCTTCTGTTTCCTCACTGAGGACCTGGGAATTAATTGAGAATCCTTGAGTACAGGTCTCCTGTGTCACATGGCTAACACTGTGGCCATCGTGATTCTCGAGCTCACAAGAGCAGTGAGAAGGTCTGTGTCAGGTTCCTGTGGTGGCAGCATGGAGAGGCAAGGAGGGGTTGGGACTGCTCAACATCCTCAGTTTTGGTGTTCTGACTGTTTCTCTGCACAGGGAGCTGCAGTTGTTCAGTGAACCACTTGTTGTCCTGACCACCAAAACCGAGGTGAGCACCCGAGTGTGCCGGGAGTGGTGGGGTGCGTGAGCATTGCTCCTCTTCTCTGCAGCATCTCAGGAATAGCAAAGTCATGCTGCAGTCATATGAAGTGAAATAAAAGCTCTTGTTTTCCTTTTCTGATATGAAACACTGGAATAGTTTGTTTATACAGGTAAGGCCCTGAATAATTCTTTTTTATGCTAGTGGAAATAAAACATGCCAGCATTGTTTGAGCTTTTGTGACCCACCACTGACAGTAATTCTTGTTGCTCTTTCTTTCCTTGCAGTACGGAAAAGGGTTTGGAGTTTTCTAGTGCCAAACTATGCAATTCAGGCAGACTTTCTGTCTGTCACACCAGCAGTCTTTTTCTTGTGCTCAAACAATGTTTGACATGACCAAACTTCATTTACATGTTGAAGTTTTAATGAAGTGGCCTCTTTGAAGAAAACTGTTTAGAGTATCTCCAGACATTGAATTGCTGCAGATAGTGGTCAGGCACTCCAGTGAGGGAGCCTGCCAGCCCTTCCTTTCCAGCACAGCATTTAGAGGAAGCTTGTGCAGCTCTGTTTGAAGACATGCGCCCAGTAGCCTGTTAGTTACATTGCAGCATTCAAAGCTTCCACAGTAATGGTACTTTATCTCTCTTGTGCAGTAGTACAGCAGAGCTAAAAAAATGTCTGCATAATAGAGTGTCAGGTGAAGCCTTTTTTTTATTCATTTTGTCTGGATACAAATTAAGCAGCATAAATTTGTCTTCTCAGAGTCATAAAAGATCTGTGATATTTTAAATTTACAGCTTGAAGAATTTTAACAGAAAGCGAATATTTCAGCAACATCACCTCTAAGAGCAGAATTGTTAACACTGACTTTGCTAATTTTCTTCTTTTTTGTCTAGGTGGGGTTATTTTTTCTTAGTTATAGTGATGATTTACAGATTTGAATCTGCTTCTAAGGGAGCAAGAAACAGTCTTGAGCACCCTTGCCTACACCTTTTTCCTGTTCATTTTAGTGCTAATTTTTCAGTCAACTTAATTTTAAGTATGTGATAATTTCTGTAGTCAGCTATGCCCCACAAACCTCAATTCAATCACTTTTCTAGCATGACTGCAAGGAAGGTAGGGAAACATTGCTCCCACCACTTCAGAAAGAAAATCAAGGCAAAAAGTCTCCTGGCCAAAGTTCAGGTCAGTGGCGGAGCAGGGCTGTGATGATGGGTATACTACAGTTGTGTTTTGGACATGAGGTCTGCAGAGCTGACTCTTGGTTTGCACTTTGCAATAGCTAAACCTGCTCCTCATGTATTTTCTGTGCAGAGCTGTGGCGTCTGACCCTTGCCAGGACAGTGGTGATCTAATGCAGCTTGATCTGTGGTCTCTGCACCTAGCTGTCCTTGCTCAAGGTCTAAGGAGGGAGATTGTAGGGTTGTGCTGCAGTTAGCCTCACTTCCTATGGGGCACCTTCCCCAGCTGCAGTTTTGCTCTATGAGCAAAGCCCTCCCCTTCTGTAAGTTGTCAAGTGGCAACTTGCTGTTAGCATATTTTTTGCAACCCAGAAACACCAGGTTCACTCAGATCCTTGATCTATATATTTTAGTAAAACAAACAAGTAAAAAGGAATAATGTGTTTCTTCCTGGATAATAATAATTTTTTTCTCCAAAACAAAGGGTATACTGAATAATGTTCAAAAGCAGCATTCCTAAAATGCTTAAGATTTAGGACTACCTTATATATATGGAATATATTTTGCCTTGCAGTATTTTTTCTGCAAGTTTTATAATTTATAAAAAAATAATTCATTAGACAAAAGAACATAAATGACTTTGTCTGTTTATTTCTGATAACTGCATTCAAGGTTTTAGAACTGCAGTGCTCATCCTCTCACCCTCTGCTTTTAGTCACAAGATGAAATTAGAAAGCAAACTGTCTCTGAAGCTTTTTGTTTTGGTCTTTATTTCCTCAACTCTTGGTTGGTTCCAGCTTGGAATGAATTACTCAGTGAACCAAAGTGCTTAAATAAACTGTCAAGAAAGATACATTATCTGTATTTGCAGAAGAGACTGGTGCTGTCAGAATCTGGTTTAGCACTTTGTATTCTAGGTGCTTAACCACTGACTTCCAGTTAACTTGTTACTAATAAACCACTTTAGGTATTTCACTTGTTTTAAAACTTTGACAGGCTTGTACTATTTCAATTATTCAGTATAAGTAAAACAGTATTAATATTATATGCTTTAATAGACATAATTGTTTTCATTTATTAAAGAGAGATGCATTCAAATGCAATAGCATCATTAAAAAAACAAAAAGGCAAAAAACCCCCAGTGATTAGGTTTTCCTTGGTCCTTTCTTAATTGACCCTTACTCACCTTTAGTTGGACAAGAGGCATCCTGGAGAGCCAAGGTTCATCAGTTTCTAGTTCTTAGGCCACAGACAGATGAAGCTTGTGCAGAAGCATGAGAACCCTAGACATCCATTCACAGAATCACAGAATCATTTAAACTGGAAAAGACCTCTAATGTCATTGTCTCCAATGTTTACCTGGCATTTCCAAGTCCACCACTAAACCATGTCCCTCAGTGCCACATATACATGTCTTTTAAATACCTCTGGGGATGGTGACTCCATCGCTTCCCTGAACATCCTGTTCCAATGCTTGACCACACTTTCAGTGAAGAAATTTATACTAATATTTAATTTACATCTCTCCTGGCACAACTTAAGGCCATTTCCTCCTGTCCTTTCACTTGTTACCTGGGACAAAAGACCAACCCCTCACTTTGCTACAACCTCCTTTAGTACCTTTTTTTCAGGGCTAAACAACCCCAGCTCCCTCAGCTGCTCTTCATCGTACTTGTGCTCCAGACCCTTCACCAGCTCGATTGTTCTTCCCTGGACGTGCTCCAGCACCTCAATGTCTTTCTTGTAACGTGGAGTCCAAAACCGAACACAAGATTTGAGGTGTGGCCTCACCAGTGCCAACTGCAGGGGGACAATCACTGCCCTAGTCCTGCTGGCCACACTATTGCTGATACAAGCCAGGATGTCTTTGGCCTTCTTGGCAATCTTCTTGGCACACCGTGGGCTCACGTTCAGCAGCTGCTGACCAACACCCCCAGGTCCTTTTCTCCCAGGCAATTTTCCAGCCACTTTTCCCAGTTCAGTTGCTAGTGATCTTTTTTTTTTTTTTAATCAGTTAGTGTTTTATATTTAGATCTGGTCTTCATTGCATCCTTTCTTAGCCTTTATGAGGTTTTAAAATTGTTCTGTTTCAGGGATCATGTGTCAACTCCCACTCACTTTTTATTACAATTCATGAAAACTACTCCCAAAATGTATGTATTCTACAAAGCAGTCTGCAGGGTAATGCTCATCCAAGGTAGCTTTTGAACCTTACTTCTGCATTTATGTGCATGGAAAAGAGGAGTTCTCAGTCTTGTGGTCTACAGCCTGGATGAAGCCAAGTCTTTTGCCATTTCATCTTCTTTTTTTTGTACTATGCATTTTTCTTTCTTCTACAATACCTTCCTGGGGATCCCTGATGTTTGTCAGGAATGGTTGTGTTGTCAGAGTCCCTGCAAAACAGCTGAGTGGGGAAAACAGTAGTTGAATAAATTTGATGCACTGAGCTAACGTTTAATGAGGATTGAGGGAGCAGAGGAGTGAGGCTATAAGGAGCATCTAAAGTACTGCATTTCCCCTCTGGCTCTCATCTCCATCACTTTGCTTGGTACAAAGAGCTGAAGCCAGCTGCCTTCTAGCATTTGAACACAGCAATTACAGCAGATGATTCTCATCCCTGACACAGTCTGTGTATGCTCTCCTGTCAATAAAAAAGTGCCACAAACACAGTGCAGTGGGCCAAGGAGAGCACTCCCCTGACACAGGAACATCATGGTAGCTTTGTCACATAGCCACCACAGACCCCACTGTGAAATTCAGAATGACAGCCCCCATTCACTGCCACAGGAATTCCTGACCTCATCTGAAGCCAGAGATTTCCCTGAACTGATGTGGAGACCATTTTTATTTCAGTTTTGTTTTGGCAACTATTTTGCTCCTCACAATTGTCATGTACTTTTGTAGGAAAGAAGGTACCTGAAAAATGGCACGCATACTCTGGTGGGAATTTATGTCATCCAACTTTGTTAATTTAGAAGTAAATGTATTCCATTCTAAAATGGTGAGGTGAGGGAGAGTGAGCTCCTTTTCCACGGCAGCCTGTCGTTGCTGGCTACAGAAAAAGCTTTGAGGTGACAGAGTTATCTTGGCTTTAGATCACCGCACTTGATGAACCTGACCTTGGGTAATGTATTTATTTGGGCAATGTATTTATTTCTTGCTACTTTGAGGGAGAGAGGGGAGAACATTACCTCTGCAGGTTCAAGCTGCTACTTATATTGAAGCAAAAGTGGGAAGATAAGACAGGAGTGGTCCATTCCCCTCTGGGACAGTTCAATCATTTTGTTAAGAAAGCATCAGCAACCAAGTAAGTGTCATCTTTGCCTTCTTTTTCTGGGATTTGTTAGAACTTAGAAATCCTAGATCTTTGCGAAGGCCTGCATTCCTCTCTATGGTTGCTATGTTGATTTCATTGTGGCTTTTCTTGTTGAGAAACTTTATTGATGATCTTTCTGCTTCCAAACCTATGAGCAATCAGTGGCCAAAATATCTGTTTCAAATCTCATTTAACCACAGAACTGCCAGCTTTCTCATCGTGGTTGCTCTGGAAGCTCCAACCTTGCTACCTCTATTGTAGGTCCCAGCTGTCATGCCTGCTGCTGAGATCTCTGCTGGGATCTGTGCCAGAGCTGAGCCTTGCTGTGGGCTGGCAGCCTCTGCTCTGACATGGAGCCAATCTCTGCCTCCAGACTCAAGCCCAGTGAGACCGAGAATGAGAAGAGCTCAGCTCAAGGGCAGGCGATGAATTTCCTTTGGCCTGAAATAGGCTTTTGGGGATTTGCATAGTGCTTGCACGGTTCGATCCCTGGATAATACCAAATAGTTGCAGTGAGTGAAACTTCAGAAGTGAGCAGAGTTACGAGAAGCCTGTCAAAAGCAAAACAGTATCGAGTTGTGGTACCTTTGCCAAAATGAGTTCGGCTCAGATTTTATCTAAGCTAATATAAAAGATTAAAGTGGGGGTGATCACAAGGTCAGGCACCGGGCTGGAAGTTCACTTCAGCTAAAAGGCAGCAATTACAGCCTGTCCATAGACAGAAAGGACTGCCAGAGCATTCAAAAGCTTTATGAACAATCATGGCTTGTTCTCAGAAGAATATGTGTTATAATTGTTTATTTTTCATGATGTTCATGAAGTGATTCTTCACATCTTGGTGAGTAATTGGAGTAGTGTCTTGGGTTTTTCTTCTTGCTTAAATATATAGAGCTTAACACATATATAGCCAGATATGAGAAAGTTGGTACCGATGCAAGGCACTTTCCAGTTCTCTAATAACCTAATCATGGGGCTCTCACAGCCTCAGACAGTTGGAATAGCTGTGCTAGCCTTATCGGCATCTTCTTTTGCATTTGGGGTCAAGTAAGCGACCTTTATTAGAATGAAAAACTTCTACTCTAAGGGAATGGCCTCACTGACATCATGTGAATTGAGGTTATTTGGAGGGAACAACAGAAGAAAGAAACCACAGGATTTTATTGCTGGCCTGATGTCCATTACCTACGGTACAAAAAGAATGGTGTCAGTAGCAGAGTGGATCAGAAGGGTCACAGTCCACTGTTCAGATGTTTCATGTTAGCATTTGGGAGGGGAAGATAGATTGCAGAGAGGACACACAATAAAGTGATTTTGGATAATCAGGGAAGGATGAAACTCACTTGAGGTGTAAGGGTTGCTTTTGAGGACCATGCACACCTTTTTGTTGAGTGTCTGTTGTATCCGACCTCCATCACTGTCTTCCCTTAAGACATTATGGAGTTTCTAAGGGGTTAGAGCTGTAAACGCCCCTGTAGTGCTGGTCCTTCCCCATGAAAGGGTAGCCCAGTGACTATCTCAGGACTTCCACCAGCCAGCCCTATGGGACTTCTGTGCTCCGAGATTCCTTTGTGACAAGTGCCAGAGCTCTTTCCTGCTAAGACTGGTGTCCATCTGGCTCTGGAGATTTTAAAATTAAGCATCAAACCTAAGAAAGGCTTCTGTAATCTTTCTCCACATCTGATGGAAAGAGCTACCCATGGCCCTGCAAGGTGGTCCATCCAGTCCTAGAGACAGTATCTCTGGTGGGTGGTGTGAACCACTGTGTATTTCTGGTGCACTGATCACAGCAAGTGAAGCCTCAGCTTGATTTCACAGGACTAAAGTTGAGCCTTGATTTTCTGTGAGATGGCGAGAATAAAGCTCGGTTCTGGCAAAGGCTTGAGAGTATGGTTGTGTGGGTGGTGTAGGGCAATGATTTAGCTACTTCCTCTCATGGAAAGAAGACAAAGTGCAGTCATATTTAAAAGCTGCTGGTTTCAGAGGTAGATAAGCAGGTTTCCTTGGCATTTCATCAGGTGCTGAGTGAATCAATGTTAAATATATTCAGTTCTCTTTCCTTTTTTAAGATTGTCATTGTTTAAGGAATTAAATGCCTAAATGTTTTTTATTTAGTCTGTTAATAGAAATAGGGAGAGATGTTGTCATTAAGTTTTGTTTGGTTCAAGATCTTTTGGTCCCATTTTTAAATAGGAAATATTCATAAGTTCCTTACTATTTCTAGTAAAAGTCAATGTTACTTGAACAGTTAGCTGTGCTCAAGAAGAAATTGCACCTACTGTGCAAAAATTGTTATTCTGAAGCAAAAGACCAGGGTCTTTAATACCTAATTTGTGGAGTTTACACATTTAGAAGACAGTTTGTTTACATGGTATTTTATAAAAAGAAATATTTCCCACTTATTAGGAAAAAAAAACCCACTAACCTGTTTTTATCATGAGGAGGAGTTAAAGGTTACAAGTATATATAGATGTTTTGAAGGCAAAGCTGTTTTAGACATAAGGTAGTAAAAACTGACTCTCTAATTGGAGTCTGAAATTCCATAGCTGCATGTAAAAATGTGTGTTACTACTGTCATTGCCCCAAGCAGAGGCATCCCCCTGCGCCATGATGGATGAATCTCCTTTCTGCCTGCCCCATCCTGTCCCTCAGCCCCATAAATGCAGTGCTCTAACACAGTGAATTTTTGAATGTGTTGTGATTGCACAAAAATTCTAAGTATTTGAAATATTTCAAATATCTGCATTATATTATAGTGGAAATAACTGTGTGTTATAACTCAGACTCTGCCAATGTCTCTTCTGCAAGAGTGTTCTGTTTTACATTCCCAAACACATGCCAGACTTCAACCACAATACATTTTTCTTTTATTCTTAACATAACCATGCTATTCAAATACGTACTTTTTTTTTTTTTCCCCATGAGCTAGCTTTTGCCATAGCTTCTGTCACTTCAGGCAAAATATCCCTACTGCATTTAGGCAGCAGGTTATAACTAAGGTGAGGCCTTTTTATATTCTCTTTAAGTGTAGAATCAGTCATTTTAAGGCCAAAGGTGCTAGACATAGGCTGGAAATCAAAATATGGTTCTACATTTAATTTCCTGGGTTATTTTTACTTCATCAAAAAATTAAGAGGCTTGAGTTCCTGTTGTGAGTTCCTCTTTCTCCTCTTAAGCTGATAATTATGGGGCAATCAGGCCATCACTAGTTCTGTTAAGTTGCTGTTAAGTCCTATGCAAATGGCAAATATAGCCCAGAGGAGACTTGAAGGTAGTAAGTATTAGGTCTGCATAAGTAGAGTGGAAGAAGAGTAGTATGGCTGTTTGCAAAAGGAATTGGCTGGATGGTTGCACTCAAAGAGTTTTGGTCAATGGCTCACTGTCCAAGTGGAGACAGTGGGATTGAGTGCATCCTCAGCAACTTTGCCATCAACACCAAGCTGCATGGTGATGTCGATACACTAGAGGGAAGGTGTACCATCCAGAGGGACCTTGACTGGAGAGGTGGTCTCGTACAAACCTCACGAAGTTCAGCAAGCCCAAGAGCAAGATCCTGCATCTGGTCCATGCAATCCCAGGCTCAAGTACAGGCTGGGCAGAGAATGTATTGAGCATAGCCCTGGGGGGGAACTTTGGGGGTGTTGGTGGATGAGAAGCTCAGCATGACTGTGTGCTTTCAGACTAAAAAGCTAATTGTATCCTGGGCATCAGAAAGCAGTATGGCCAGCAGGTCAAAGAAGGAGGATTCTCCTGCTTTACTCTGCTCTGGTAAAACCCCACCTTTATGTTGGGGCCGCCAACATAAGGGCATGGATCTGTGGGAACAAATCTGGAGGAGGGTCATGAAGATGATCTGAGGAGCACTTGGAGCACCTCTCCTGTGAAGATGGGCTAAATGAGTCAGGGTTTTCCAGTCTGCAGAGGAGAAGGCTGCAGGGAGACCTCATAGCACCTTTCAGTACCTAGAGGAGGCTAACAAGAGGGCTGAACAGGAACTTTTTACAAGGACATGTAGTAAGAGGACAAGGGATAATGGCTTAAAATGAAAGAGTGTATATTTAGATTAGGTATTAGGAAGATACTCTTTCCTGTGAGGAAAGACAGGACACTGTCACTGGTTGCCCAGAGAAGTTGTGGATGCCCCAATCCTGGAAGTGTTAGGGAAGTTAGATGGGGTTTTAAGCAGTCTGGTGTAGCGGAAGTTATCCTTGCCCATGGCAGGGTGATTGAAACTAGATGGTCATTAAGTCTCTTCTAACCCAAACCATTCTGTGATTCTAAAAGTGTATTTTAAACCCCTTCTTCCCTTAAACTTCCATTGCAGTCCTTATTGACCAATTCTCTGGACAATGATTGGTATTTGAGGGACTGTCTTCTCTCATTAGTATAAAACAATGCCATCTGATGTGTTAATATCCCTCTTATAGTGCAGATCTGAATTTTCTTTCACGACAATACTGCCTTGCCTTACAGGAGTTCTGTGAGGATGCATGTGTTAAAGATCTTACAATACTATGATAATAGTATGGAATAGCTGGGCACAGGAGTGCCATGGGCAACTTTATACAAAAACCTATTAGGACTGCAATTTCAGGTCAAGATGATCTTACTCAGTTGTTCCTCTTATATGGCATATGTTCCTGCACAGATAGCATTATAAAATGCATTAATACATATGTTGATATTCAGCTTTTATGTGGATTTGGAGGTTGTGGGATTTTGTCCTTTGAAGAAGTCGAGTCCATCTTTGTTGTACAGCAGGTAACTTGGATGTAGTGATATCCCTGGGTTAGGAGTATTTTCTGTTTCTCATTCTTAATTTTTTTAAAAGGGATTTTGTATAGAACAATTTACTCTGAAAGCGGTGGATTTTTTTTTTTCTGAATATCTGTATTCAGTTTTTAACAGGCCACTCCTATGCACTCACTAACATGTTTTCTTTCATCTGAAGCAGGGTGGTTTTTGTCTTCTCCACTGAGACTATAGGACACTTAGTACAAAGGCAAGATTCTCAGATCATGATCCTATCCCTCACCCAGTCTTTTAGAAAACTTCATCAGCATAAGTTTCTTAGGATTGAATAATAGAAAATGCCATCCAGTTTTCTGGTAGGAAGCCTCAGATTAAGCAAGTATTTTCTGGCCTGTTCCTACCTTTTGCTGCCAGAATGTCTGCTGAGTCCATGGCAATTAGGCCGTTTACCAGTCCTCCATGCTTTGTTTGATGTCAGATCTTCTAAAGAGAAAATTAAGATTTATTTTCCTATAGTTTTGTGTAATGACCTAACTACAACTCTCCTTTAAAAACAAATACTGTATTTGCTGTCAAGAATAAATGTACATTTTAGGTTGAGATAATGTCAGTGCCTGATCTATGGTGTATTGTTGCTTTGTAACGGAGTGCACTGCAACAGGTCAGATTAATTTTATGCCGTCAAAGCAACTTTACTGATAGATTTATCTGCAAGGATTTTTGTGAACTAAGGAAATTCTCATAGAAGATCATGAAATTCAGAACCCTGAAGTTAGATTTCTGAAGCTTGAGAGCAGATGAAGCAGTTCTAGCAAGCAGAATCATTCCTGTGTTGTAGTTTGCCACATCATTGATCTTAGTTTAGTTGGTAATTGCTTTTAATGCACTGAAGAGTCCCTCATTTTTTTTCCTGCAGTCTCATATAATGTTCAATATTACAGTGTTCATCACCCAAAATTTCACTGATATTCCTGTGGGGCATTGTAGCTGAGCACCTTATTGAACTAGTATATCATTTCCTCGTTGATAATATTTTTAGAAGGTGAAGCTGTTACGTGAAATAAGATAATTCAGTTTTCTCCAATCACAATCACAAAACATTTTGCAATTTTAAAAATGCCTTGATACCAATACATACTATGGCTTTGATTTCAGAAGAAGCTTTTGCAATGTTAAAGGGACAATGCCAGCTTAAGTTCGTGCTTCAGTAAAGTGGTTCACCTTTTACTGCTGGTAGCAATACACATTTTAATCCTGTAGGAATGTAGTTTCTGAGTTGGTTACATTCTGCAAATGTCCTGAGACTGAAAGGATCAATGCGATGGATCAGTCCCTGGTCAAGGTCCGGCCTCTGGTTCCTGCACAGGAGAATAATGTTGCTGTGTTCTTGTTCCTGATACAATAGAGAGAAGGTTAATAGGGTGCAAAATTTCTCAACAAGAAAAAGTAAAAGCTGTTTTGCTGAAGTGTGTGAAACAAGCTGACATGAAAATGTACCCAGGTTTTATTAGACCTCATCAACTTCAAATATACTTACGAAAAGACCTTCTAGTTTTACTATGGTGAGTGAGTGCTCCTGGGCTCAGATTTGTATACTACATGGCATGTCTAGAGGAGTTACAAGCTCTTGAAATGGGAATGGTTTGGTCTTTGGTCTGTATGCATGCATTGAAGGGTGGAGGTAATTGCATGTTGACCTTTTGATACAGCAGCCCTAGCAACTGCCGCTATAACAATCATCATCCTTTCAGTTCCATGGGAGAATGGAAACTGCAGTTCTACAGATTGCTTCTAATTTTATGCATGAGCTTGTTTAGAGCCATCTATCACTGAAGAGCATGTTGCCTACTCATTGTGGCTTTTAAACAGCCTGTAGCATTCCAACTGTATTGGATGGCACATGATGCTGGATGCAGGCTGACCAGATGAAGCATCCTTGCATCAGCCACACTGAATTGCTTTGCTCCTCTGCCCATGATTAGAGGTGGTGATAAAAACTGCTGCTTTTCCCAGTGGTGATGAGTGCTGGCCCTGCCCCAAGTGCCAGGAATGGAGTGGGGCTTCCTTCTGTAAGAAGCGTTCCCTACAAACCTCTTAAAAGCACTGTGGTGGTCGGAAATTAATTTGCTTCTGCTAATATGATGTAGCTCTGTGTTGCTCAAAGGTATGATAGTAACTTTAGGGTCATAGGTGTCTTTGAAAACAGTTCCTGACTTGTCAAATACTTGGTTTGGTTTGGTTTGGTTTGGTTTGCTGTGTTTGGTTTGGTTGGGTTGAGTATTTTTGTTTATTTGGGTATGTGTAAGGAGTAAGGAGTAACAGTATGTTCCGTTGACTATGGTGACAAGTGAAGTCAGTGTCCTTCTGTGACACTAATTCAAGAAATACCTTTTATCCATGTACCAGGTTTGGTGTCTTAGCACCGCTCCTGAATCCATGAGCTGGTTTCCACTAGAGATGTACAACCTCATTGAGACAAATCCAGGGCTTTTGGCAAAGTCTATATTCAAGTAATATTCCCATGGCTTTTCTGTGAATGTTTTGCCTGACTGAAGTTGTACTAAACCAATGTAATGACTTCAGGAAGAATTAAAGATCCAGGGGGCAGGAATGAGGGTCCATGAGGCTAAAGGAGGGCTTGGATTGGGACTCAGCCATATGGGAACATACAGGCAGAATCATGACATGATGGAATCAGGGAACAGAAAGCCATGAGCAGATTTTAAGAGAGGTCAAAGACAAGATCAGGCAGTCAACCATGGGAGTATACTTCACCAAAAGTTAGTGATAGGATAGAAAAAAGGTAATGAACGTTTTATAAGACTGAAGATAGCTGGAGAGGTTCTGTATTGTGTTCAAAGCATTGTGATGCTGATGTTGCCATGTGCCTCACTTCAGAGGCCTCAACATGAATGGTTGCAGGCATTGAATTATCTTTGTACTCCTAGAATTGATCCCAGTGGATCCAGGAGATAGTATGTTCTAGGGGTATCATGGAGAAAGGTTGCATTGTATCCCACGCACTCTTCCAGTTTAAATACAAGCGAAAGCAGTTAATCAATTTTTGCAGGTTATTGTTTTGCATTTCAGGCTATTTTTCTTTTCTCAGCTTCTCAAAATCTTTCTCTAGATGCACTTAGGGACTTGAGGATTCAGAAGGTCAAAACTGTTCTTTTTTTCCCTGTTGTATAGTGAGTGCGTTTGTAACAAAGAAATGGGCATTCCTAAGAGGAGTTGTAGGGAACAGCTATTCCCACACCTTAAAAAAACCCCTAAAAATTCATACCCAAAAGGAGACTGAAAGGAATGTGCGGGACTCAAAAGATCTAAATGAAATTTGGCTTCAGTGACATTAGTGGTAAAACTTCTTAGATTACCATGGAGCCAGTGTTGCAGCTTTGGATTTAGTTTCTGTCACTGCCATTAGAGGTGCTTCCAGTTCCCCCCATGAAAAGTGAACACTGTGACACTTTCCCATCGTTCTACAACGCTGCAGGGGTCACTGGAAGAAAAGTCCACACTAAATCCAGGTATTTACTTGGTTTACAAAGTATTGTTTTATTGCTGGCTTATCATAGGGTAGAAAGTGTGGGGAGGTTTCCCAGCTGTTTCCAGACACCTCCTGCCTGGACTCTCCCCTTCCTGACAGCTGAGGCCACCTCACGCTGTCTGGCATAACAGTTGTACTGCCAGACAAGACAGATATCCGCACAAAACTCAATGTCTTCAGTGTGTGGCCTTAATTCCCCATGTGTCTAGCATCCTGCAGCTTTTACAGATGGATAATTTCCCTGTGGGTTAGAAAATATTCCCTGCAGCTGTGAATCCTAGGGGATTAGGGGTGCTGTTATGGGGCCACTAGCTGAAGAGGGTATTTACATCTCAGGCAGGCCCTTTGGTTTATTATCAGAAATGTATGGGGGTTTGGAATGACTTTTCTGGTATAACCTGTCTTCATTTATATTATTCTCAGTTACTGTCTCTCCAAGTTTTTCAAGCAGCTGTTTATCATTTTGAAAATATATCTCCAGTTGAGAAGAGCAGATGGGCATCTCACTTCAGACTCTCTGGGGAATTAGCTTTGTGAGTCTGTCTTACAAGCAAGTTGGATTTAGGACCTAGAGTTTGCCTTTGTTTTGAAAGTAATGTTATGCATTTGGCCAGAGTACTGCCCTGACTAGGAGGAGTAAGGCTAACATGAGAATTTTTGTACATGTGTGTAGTTATGGTACAGTGAGTACATAGAATGTGAGCATCAAATACATTTTTGTTTGCTTTTTAGTGTTCAACACATTCTCTTTTGAGTCAGCCAAGTTACTAGCTATATTTTAATATAAATCCTGATGCTAATACTGTGTATATCTGTGCATATAGGTAAGTTTGCATTTACTGATGCAAAATTACCTCATAATTTTGCATAACTATAGTGAAGTAAAATTAACCTGAAAAATTGACTTGTAAGGACAGGAAACTGCCAGTAAAAGTGATTAACCGTCTGTTATTAGACAAAGAGTTAATGCCTCTTCTTCATATTTACAGGACTCTTCCTGTTTACAGGATTTAGTTAAAGCACTGGAGGTACTTAAACAATATCATATGCCAAAGAAATGAGTACATAAGGAAGGAACACTCTAGTTTGGAAAATGTTTGCCATACTGGTAGCTTCATCCTTGTGATCTCCAATGTATGGTTGAATGGTGGGGTGGCTGCAGCTGTTCATGTACCAGAGCAGTTGTGCATCAACCAGGGCACTCACATCTGAAGTGTAGGAAATAGGAAATAGGAAATTAGATAGCACAGGACTGTGCTATTAGAAACAAGGCATTTCATCACTAATGCTGTTGGAAAGGATTTGTGGAGGAGCACTTGTTCAGGGTGATCTGGACAGCTGGATCCATTTTGTGTTATCTCAGAGAGGGCTATCCCTGTTTCTCCACCTGAAACACCACTCACTCTTCTAACAGCATCTTCCTGTATTCACACTGCACAAGCATCTGCCTTCCCCACTACCCCAAGGCAGCAGCAGGAAACAGCAACCCAGTCACACCTTTTCCCTTCTTAGGTATGGTGCACACCCCACTGGCAACCAAAGATTATTCCCTCTCTTTCCCTCACAGAAATAGCAGCCTCTTCCCATCTGCTCCATCAGAGCCAGCCAGCAGAGCCTGGGGGCCTGTGAGCCTGTGTGGGAGGAGATGTTTGGCTGCTCAGCCAGCCATTCTTTGTGCTGCCCAGGGAAAGGGCAGCCGGCTGAGTGTAGGCACTGGGTTTGATGTGCCAGCTGCCAACTGGGCCATGCTGCTTTAGCACATTCCAGCCATGAGCAGTGTAAAATGATACACCAGGAGTACAGATGTGGTTTACTTGCTGGCGCATGCTTCCCAACATTCCTAATCTGTGCAGCATGCACATCACACTTTCATTCTTTTCCTTTGACTGAAAAATGATGAATAAGGGATAACTGCTTTTCTGCTCTGTAGGGACTTGGGTCAGTTCTCTCTTGGCCACAGAACAGAGGTTGTGGTACAACTTCCACACAGTATTGTGTGCCTGTAAAGGCATCTGTTGTTCTGCTTGTGTACATTCAAACATGTATGCACTTTTTGCTTGTGTGCTCTTAAAATGTTGCGTATTTACGCACTGTAGGAAGCCAAGTATCAGGATACTAGGAAAAACAGAATCACAGAGTCACAGAATAGCTTGGGTCCAAAGACACCTCTGGAAATCATCAAGGCCAACCCCACTGTTCAAAGGGTCTACTAGAGTAGGTTGCCTAGGGCTGTGATCAGTTGCATTTTGAATATCTATAAGGATAAAACTCTACAGTTTCAGTGGGAAATCCTTTATAACATTTGACCATTCTTAAGACTAAATAAGTGTTTTTTATGATGTCTGTATGAAATTCTGTGCATTTCAGTTTGTGCCCATTACATCTTTTTCTTTTTGCACTGCTAAGAAACACTGTCTCCATCTTCTTTACACCCCCTTCAGGTATTTATATATATTGATAAGAACCCCCAGAGCTTTCTCTTCTCAAGGCTGAACAGTGCCATCTCTCACAACCTCTCATCATATGACAGATGCTTTAAGACCTTAATCCTCTTTGTGGGCCTTTGCTGGACTGTCCCAGTATGTCCATGTCTCCCTTATACTAGGGACCCCAGAACTGGGCACAGCACTACAGGTGTGTCACTGACCACAACCCTGTGAGCCTGACAGTTTTCAGTCCAACTCACTGTCTGCTTACCTAGTCTATACTTCATCAGTTTACAGATGAAAAATGCAGTTGCTTCCTTGTTCTTTGTCGGCAGGTCTCCATTCCCATTCAGCAGCAGGGTTGTATTTTTCCTAGTCTTCTTTCTGTTGTGGATATACATGTGGAAACTCTTGTTGCCTATCACCAGATTAAACTCCAGATGGGCTTTGATTTTCCCAATCCCATCCCTGCATGCTCAGACTGTTTCTACATTTCTCCTGTTCCTGCTTCCACATCTTGTACGCTTCCTTTTTGTGTTTGAGTTCAGTCCACAGGACCTTATTCATTCTTGGAGGCTGCCTACCACTGGTGCTTGACTTTCTGCATTTCAGAAACGAACTAATCTTGAGCTCAGAGGTGATCTTTGAAAGTCAGCTAGCTCTTGGACCCCTCTTTGCTCCAGGATGGTATCCCATGGAGTTCTTCCAAGCATATCTTCTAACAGGCCAAAGCCCAGGACTGTCATGTTACTGTTTGCTATGTTCCGTCTTCTTAGGAGGCTGACATCCAACATTTTGTGGTCCTGCAGCCAGGACTGTCCCCAGCCTTCACACCTCTAGTCAGTGCTTGTTGATAAAGATCAGGTCCAGCAGAACTGGACATAACTGAATAACCCTCAAACATAAGAGTTTTAAAGCTTATCTGTGAAGTGAGTTACATTTTCTTGAGCCATTGGCATCTTTTATTTGTTACACTACCTTTTTTCTTTAATGAATGAAAGTTCACATCACTATTCACCACAAGTCTTGGTCTATAAGATTTGTACTGTGACCTGCTCTCTTTTTGTACGTTCCACTGCATGAATATTCCTTCTCTCATCCACTAACTATTACCCTATAAGTTTATGCAGTCACTTGTAGTGGCAGAGCTAAAATAGAGTTACTCCTGGCCAAAATTTTTAACATTATTTGGAGGCAATATGGCTTTGAATGTGGAGCATATGAGGACCATTCTTTCTGAAAATCCTTTTTAAATATATGCTAAACTTAAGGACGTAAGGAAAATTATATTTTTGTTCCCTCACATTGCAGAGAAGTTAAGTTGGTTCTATTGTCTTTTGTGTGTGCTTGTCACAATGATTTTTTTGTGGCATGTTACCTGTACCAGTATGGTAACGTCTTCCTACAATTTGGCTTTGGGAAGAGACATTAGTACAGAAGTGCCTCAAGTCTTGCATCTGGTACTGCTTTTACCAGGTTTAGTTCCACTGTCTTTTCAAGACCTGCATTCTTTCCCAAGGAAAAGCCGGTGTTTGGCTCTTAGGTTTTTCAGAAAATGCTGGTGGTGATATAATCAGTTCCTTACTGTCAGTGTGTCACTTCTCAGTTGGCTAGCACAGCAATAGATTAAAAACTTAAGTGGGTGGAAAACCAGCTTTAATTAATTGAGATGGTTCATAGTTATTTGTAATGTTACTGTTCTCTGAGGATGTAGATAGTCACCCATGAATATGCTGCATTAGTTTGAAAAAGACTAATTTCTCCAAAAGTGAAAGATAATTTTATATAAAAATTTAACCACTAACAGCCTATTTAGATATTTCCATATAATTTTATTTATTGCAAGTAGATATTGTTAGCATGGTTCATAAGTGGTGGGTTATACTAAGTAATATAATCCTGTGTTTTTTTGCATCAGTCTGAACTCATGGACCTCAGTTGAGTGGCTTTAGTGAAGCTGGGTACAATATTTGCCCTAGATATGTTCAGGTTATTGATGAGAAGCTGTGCAGACCATAGTACAACACTAAATATTGTGTTATTCAATATTATTCCTTTTCTCCAGAGCATTTTTATGACTAGCCAAGCTTTTGATCACAGTTTTTTTACATGATCAAATTCACATTCTGTCTCTGGAGGCTACAGAGAGTAAAAATCTGATATCTCCTAGAAAATTAAGCTTCAACATTCATCTTTAGTATCTCTTCCTGTATCTGTGGCACTCCCTCTGGTGAGTACTTGCCAGGAATGCTTTTCGTGGTTATTTATAGCAGTATTTCTTTTTAAAACCAAATCTTTTATGATAGACTTTGGCTTTTGAGCTCATTTTTATTCCATATCTCTACTTCAGTTGTACAAGACCTCTGACATTTGGCAATCCACTGGAATGAGAAGACTGATCAATTTAATATAGGTTTACACAAGTTTTGAGTCTTTGTCCAAGCTTTGGGATATACTTCATACAAATTTTTCCAGTATCATTATTGTTCAAGTCTTACAGATATTTCGTAATATATTCTGGTAATTCTTGGCTTCATAATATAGGGACCATTCGCATTATCTAGGAAACAGTGAGGGTGAAAATGGAGGTTAAATGCATGAAATATTGAAAAATCATCAGGTGGGATGTTTCTTTAAGAAAAGTAGATAGAGCAAAAGTCTTAAAACAGAAGGACTGATGGCTTTTCTGTCTCTGTATACTCCCTTGCCTCAAGATCTCTGATCCAGAACACTGTCACTCAGTGGTTTAAGTCAACCAAAACTGGCCAGTAAGAGATTTCAAAATTTGTTTAGTAAGTTGAGCTGTCATTTTGTTGATCTTCTTTCTGTTGTATACGTGATGGCTTATACGACTTTCCAAATGTGGGAAGTTTCCCAGCATTAATAATGTGAAAATGTCCTTGTCTTGAAGAAATAAATAGTAGTGTCAGGTGTTGCATGCATCATACCTGAGGACTTCCTTCATATCCATCCATCCTACTGATCAGGACTACATCCCTCTCTCATGAAAAAGTATGTGCTTTCTTGCTTTCCCAGGAACACTTCAGCAAATGTGTAAGAGTCCATTACATAACTGCAAATTTAGCTTCTTTCAGAGTCTTAAGCTTTAGTCAAAGCAATGACTTTCCAAAATTGCTAGCATTTGTCATCACTGTAGTTTCAAGCTTTTGGAACTCTCTCTACCTTATAGTGTCATTCCATTCATTTAGTTTGTTGGTTTTTTTTTTTAATTTTTTAGCTACTGACTTCAATTTCAGAAGGTCTAGGCCAAAAGATGGTTTTACATGGTAATATATTAAAAATGCTACTTAACAACCTGAATGAATTAAGGAATGAAGGAGCCTGGGGTTTTTTGCTTCCTTCCTTCAGCTCATTCATGCCGTTTTTCATCCCTCCTTTGTTTTCTCTGTTTCATTATTCTCCATTCTTCATTTCTGAACTTATAATAGCTACAATAAATACGCAAAAAAATTTAAAAAAATCTGCTGAGATTGAAGCTCTTAGAAATAGCTGTGATAACTTTCAAACAGCTGCAATATTCAGCATGCTGAGCTGTGCTCTTTGTTATGATAGCTGCCCTGCTATCAGTACTGAGATAGCTAATTCAAAGATAGCTCAAATATGTTCCCTTGAGCTCTAGTGACTGGAGTGTTGACTGTGAATGAGTACTCTGATTACACAGTGAGTAAGTATTCTGTATAATATATGGGGTATACCCGACAAGATAATGGAAAATGGAAAGGGAAGACTGCTTTTCTTCGTTTTCAGGTATCCAGTTTGACTTCAGGAAATGAAAAAGGTGAAGGAAATTATGTGAGGGAGGGGCAGGACACCAGCATGGTAAGGATCCCTGTGTCCGTTTCTTCAGCATTAAAATTCAAAGCATCACAGCAGCACGCGCAGCATTGGTGCCTTCCAGGAGCAGGCAGTTGCAATTCAAAAGTCCCTGCATCTGTCAGTAGATTGTGCCATTGGGAAGGGGGAGTCCACATTAAAGATGTCAGTGTTTCTGCACTGACTTTGAGTTCCCGAATAGTGTATTGTCTCAAAATTATTTCCTCTACATTCAATCCAGTGAACTTTCCTCCACTTCTGCCATCCCACATGTTTTGTTACACAGCTGTAACTGGTTTAGAGTCATCATAATAAAAAGGAAACCTTTTTTTCTTTCAAAGCAATCTGTAGTTTGGCAGGGAATAAAATGGCCACTTCAGCACTGGTGACAGAAAAATCTGCCTTTAATTGACAGAAATAACTTTATCCAGACTCTTGTTTAGACACACTATCTGCGAATATGTATGCCCTGATGTACCCTGGGGGTTAATATGTAGCATAGAAATACAGTGTAATCTTTTATATTTTTAGTTTCCTTTGCCACATTTCTCTGTGAATTTTTCACCCTATTATGCTGTAATAATCCATTCAATTTCATGCATTGCTATGCTGCAATGCTGTATTGCTGTTTCTTTTTCAATTCTTTATCTTTTGCAATAAAGCATTCACTTTTCCTTATAAATAATTTGAGTTTCTCAGCTAGTATTTTTTCCAGGACCCTTGTTTCCTATTATGAAGGAAACTCTACATAAGAGTGCCTTTACAATCCAAGAAAATCCAGAGGCTCGGTTCTGACCTGCAGCAACTTCAGGTCTACTGAAATAACTTTGGAAAGCCAAATGTTACTTGATTAACCGAACACAATCAACACAGTGTCTGAATGCTCTCTTCCTACTCTCAAACCAATGCAGGAAGCAGAGGCAAAACATTGCACAATTTTTGTCATGCATCCTGAAATATTTTTCAAATCTCTAGTGCCTTCTGAAGCTGCAGACTCAGCCTTTGGTAAGAGAGAATGTGAAGTTGCCTCTGGGCAGTGAGGTGGCAGATTTCTGCAGCAGTCATCTTCTTTAGCCATTCTGCCTCTCTGTTTTCCACAAGTTCACATTAAGCCATTCAGCAGGGAATTTACAAGCCATAAAACTGCATTATTCAGTCATGAAGTAACAACCTCATCACATGACTTCAGCAAGGGCTCATAAAAGGCAGCATCAGATTTATAAGCAGAGGAATTGCCAGCTATGTGTAACATATGGTTCACAGTGACAGACTTGCAGGTTTCTGTCAGCTGATAAGGTAAAATTCTGGTTAGGTATATTGTTGACAGTCTTTCTTTGTGAATGATTAAATGGTTTAAAAAAAAAGCCAAGCACTTCACATAGAGCACTTCTCTTCAGGAGGTAGTATTGTCCCCTTGAATGTGATTTTCTACATTGCAAATGAACTTTCAGGTTCTCTATTGTTTTTTGTGAAAGCACTCATGATGCAGAAAGGTGCTCTTCTTCCATGTCACAGTTTTGTCACTGTCCCATGGGTAGTTTAGCAATTTTCTGCTCTTTTGATACTCCTTCAACATGATGCTTGAGTGGTATGTTCACCCTGTGGGTTAGGCAGAAGGCTGGGGACTTGGCTGTCTACCTTTGGAAGAGCCAGATGCCCATTGCTTTGCTTTTTGGGTAGTTGTTACCTCTATTTTTGAAAGATAGAGGCATTTTCCTTTTTCTCTTTTTTTTGGGAGCTTGCTAGATCTACACCATCTTTCAAAACTAATTGCTGATGTCTCAGAAAGTTTGTGTATTTCCCTCTCACTTGAGGCTGCACTTAATGCCATGTATTAGTGACCTGCAAAATATTAATGAAGACATTAAGCCATTTTTTTCCTCATAGGAGTATGAAAAGGTGTGAAAGACACTGAGATCCCCTATGTCACCAACACATGTATATACCTACAGTAATCACATTGATTATTTTGAATGTTTAGGAATTGTTCTAAGGCACAAAACCCTTAGTTTAGTGCAGTATGGAGCCCATTATTGTGGATGAATGGGAACAGAGATCTGGAAAAGTCTTTCTCATTACTTCAGAATAGCTGTTGTCAATTAACTGTGCCAGGACCCTCTAATATTGCAAAAGGTTTTAAAAGATATTTAGAGATCATTAAAAGATTAGGCATTTAAGAACCACTTAGAAGGTGCTGAAATTCACCTGCATGACCTGGAGATCTTACTAGGTTCATGGCTGCCGTCATGGACACTATTACACATTAGTCATGTACTATTTTGGTAGTAATGACATTATGACATTCGTAATTTAAAGCATTGAGACTTCGTGATAATATCAGTATAATTCCTATAATTCTGTCTGATTGCATGAAATTGTGTAGCTCATGAAAGAGTAGGATGTTGTCTCATTTTTGGCACAAGTGATGTTTTGTCAGGAACAGTTTAAAAAGAGACCATATCTGCTTCTGCTTGCTGTGATTGCCTATCTGTTTCTTCTGTATTATTTGCAATTATTTATCTCCAAAGTGAGGAAATTTAAAGATGCCTATTCTTGTTTTGTAATAATGGTGTTCAAAGTCTGATTCTACGCCATTCTGAAAACTATAGAATCCTGAGCATATTATACAGTGCAAGAGTACAAACAAGAATATTTCTAAGAAAAACACAATGCATAATGATATTAATATTTGCCTGATGGTCAGAGTGACATGACTCTGGTTTGAGGGAGGGACGGGTTGTGTTTTGTCACAAGCCTGGTGTGGCACAGACATGTTGATGCTGCCAGCCTCTTTGTGTGCTGCAAATTATTTAATTCTGAGGTTGCACAGACTGTTTCAGTGTGGGAGTGATGCTGAATTATGTTTCAAAATTAAAAAATATGTGGAACATGAAAAGAGGGAGTGGAAGCAGCTCTTCAGCAGGAGGCTTCAGAGGAAGGAGCTGCAAGACACAGACAGGGAAGTGCTCTGTACTTAGGGGTATTGTTAGCATTGCCCATGGTCCCTGGGAAGTTGTGAGAGATTTGTTCACATCCTGATGGATGCTTGTGAGAAAATGGGACAAGTCTCTTAACTTCTTTTAACCTTCGCTCCAGGAATGTCTTTTGAAGAGCAATTTCACAAAGATTCTTTAATGCATGAAAAATTATGGTATTAAAAGAAGTAAGAAGAAGAAGAACTGTGTGAAAACTCATTAAGGCAGAGACATGAATAAAAGATGCCAACTTCAGTCAAAAACAGTTCTTATCAATGCAACATGAAAATATGATATTTGAATCAAAACATTACTTTGATGCTTATGAGTATCCCATAAGTCCTGATAGTCCTGGAAATGGGGAGATTTTGCTGAATTTCTAAAGAGAAATGGTGAGCTGTACGCATTCAATTGCACATTGTATCTTAAACAATTTTTATGTAAGAAAGGATGGGAAAGTCTTTTGCAGCCCTATCAGGTAGTATTACCATTCACTGGTTCCCAATTACTCTAGCAGCCTTTGTGATCTTTGTGATTTTTAGTTATTAGTTATTATTATACAATTCCATAAATATCATAGCACTCTAGTGAAGGATAGAATAAATATATAAGGAGGTCATTGGTGCAAATCATAGAATCATTAAGGTTGGAAAAGACCTCCAAGACTGGGTCCAACCTTAGACCAATAACCACCTTGTCAACTAGACCAGAGCACTAAGTGTCATGTCTAGTCATTTAGTGTACACCTCCAGGAATGGTGACTCCACCACTTACCTGGGCAGCCCATTCCAATGCCTGACAACTCTTTCAGTGAAGAAATGCTTTCTGCTGTCCAACCTGAACCTCTCCTGGTTGAGGAGAGCTTGACTCTGTTTCCTTTTGTCCTGTCACTAGTTGTCTGGAGGAAGAGGTCAGCCCTCACCTTGCTACAATTTCCTTGGGTTTTTGCCAGGTACACAGTGTGCTTTTGCCTGTGTGGAACTGTCGTGGTTTGACCCTGGATAAACGCCTGGTGTCCAGCAAAACTTCTCCAGGGCCTTTTCACCCCCCTTTCCCCCC
>JAWWTY010000001.1:41604797-41668779 GCA_035222235.1 Margarornis squamiger | reverse complement strand
TCTTTCTTTCTTTCTTTCTTTCTTTCTTTCTTTCTTTCTTTTCTTTCTTTTCTTTCTTTTCTTTCTTTTCTTTCTTTCTTTCTCTTTCTCTCCTTTCTCTCCTTCTTTCCTTCCTTCTTTTCTTTCTTTCTTTCCTTTCTCTCCAAATACTTTTGCACTGATTTTTCCATAAGTACAGATCCATTTTTCAGCCTTTTTCCTTCAAAAGAATCAAAGTCTAAAGTCGATTGCATCCATACTGTTGCCACTGATGGAATGCTTTTTTTCCCCAGTATTTTAAGCATGTGCTGCTACCTCTGAATGGACAGAGACTATTGAACAATAGTAAGATAATGCAGAGAAATCTTCAATCTCTCATTGTGTTTAAAAATACTGGCTTTATTCTGCCTTCAAAGATTAATAGTTTTGCTGGGATGTGTTCAACTCCTTTGATGTTTATATAAAGGAAGCTATAGCTCTTTCAGACAACATTAAACAGAAGTGATACTTCTGTTCAAATCTTGATGTTTGGCAAAATTCGCTCGCTAATATGTGCACCAGCTGAAGGGACCTTGTGCACCTTCACCTGATTCTCATTCTGAAACACTGGGTCCGGAGAATATGAGGTGTATATTGCTTGCATTTTAAATATGCTTTGGTCAAGCTTTTGGTTTTGTATTTAATTTTTTTCGTTTTGTTTTGTTGTTCTGTTTTTTGGGGGTTTTTTTTTGATTCTATCAAAATCCCAAAGGATTTTTTACATTGACTCCAGTAGCATTTGAACAGGGCATATAGGAATCTGAAAAACACAGTTACTTTGCCAGGGAGTTGTTTTCCTTGATCTGTTTGACTAAGCATTGATTTTGCTCCCCCATGTGCTCTGAATGCACTTTGGAATTAATGTCTGCTTTTATTAGCAGCTTTTAAGAGAGGGAGCAGTGTGATGTCTATCATAAGCATCTTTACAGAACTGCAGCATCACAGCTGCTAGAAGAGCTTTGCAATATATGTGTGTTAATTACTGTTAAAAAGTGCTTGTAATAAAGAAGGTGTGATTCTACTTAGGGTTTTCTTTAAAAAATGCAGTCCAGCCCTGACATCTCATTGGCATGCAGTAAGAAGGCCTCTTGTTTAAGTCAGAAAGGTTTTATCCCTTCTCCATTTTCCTCAAGGTGTTCACTTCCAGCAGAACAAGTTCTGGTCCCAGCGGTCTGGACAGTGTATTTTATCTGCCCTTCCTGCACTCCCCAGCCTGGCATGAGAAGGAGTGAGACCTCAAAAAATCCACTTCTAAACCTCACCAGTGGAAATTTGCCACAACAAAAAGGATCAATGAAAATACTTTGTGCCCAAAGGCATTTTTATTTTTTAAACCAATTCAGTTAGTTGAATTAAAAATTTTACTTTTTCTCAGACCTACCTAATGACAAATACTTATGGATGTGAATATGCAGTGACTTGAGTTTTATATATTCTTGTATCACTTATCATTGTTGCAGTGATCTGCTTTTTGTACTCCTTTTAAATTTTTTTTCCTGTCCTCCCACTTGTCATTATGGCAGCTTTTGCAGAAGAGCTTTGCATAACCATATGGTGCCTAGCTCAGGAAATGCCCTGAATACTGAGGACTACAAGTCACTGCCATAGTGTATTTTAAGAGCAACAGCCATATTATAAAGAGACATCATTGAAGGTGTCCCCAGGCAGTTGTGGCATGCTCCTCTGCCAACCCAGGAGGAAGACTTCCAAGAAGATGTAGGCACATTTGTCCTAGATCAGCAGAAACTGGTGCCCTTTTTTTTTTTTTTTTTTTTGGTTGCTTCTCGGGGGTTTTTTTCTTTGTTGTTTGGTTTGGTTTGGTTTGGTTTTTGTTTTGTTTTTTGGTTGGTTGTTTTTTTGAGGATTGTGTATCTATGGTTCAGTCAGGTGTGAAAACCTTGTGTAGACCTTATTATGTTCAAAGGGGGAGTGAACTGAGAAATGTGTTGTCTGTCATCATGACCGATGATATACAAACAGTCCAGTGGTTTTCTTTGTGTGATTTTGGAAGGAGGGGAGGAAGGGGAAGGATGGCTCACACAGCAGATGATGTGATTGATCAGCATGTTAATCTCATCTGTTTATATGGTTTATGGCTTTCCCAGCTATGAGAAAGGGATGGAAAGAAAAGAAGCACAGAAACAAAATCCAGCATGAGTAAAAAACTGGAGCCCTGTGCTGTTACTGATGAAACAAGCACAGTTTCAAGAAGAGTAAGATCATGTCCTAAGAGACAGTCTACATGAACATCCACTAATACTATCCTCCCCTAATACTTCTTGGCAAGGACAGTGGGGCCTTTTCTGTCTAGATTTCCATTTTTTGTTTGGAATGTGCTTAAGCCTCTGTGTATCTTCTGCAATAATCAAGCAAGGTCTAGAATAGAGGATATTATAACAAGGGAGCCTTTTGTAATAACTAATTGCAACTTAATTGTGGTTTGAATCTTTCAGTTTCTCTCTGCTTGATTTCTTTTATTCATGCTGGTAATGAAGTGAGGAGATAGCAAAACATATTGAGATCCAGACCTGTTCTGATAATTGTGTTACTTCTGGTTAAAATATGAAGACACTTAAAAATTATTATTTGTGCCTTGAGCAGATTCTCTGCAGTAACAGCGCCCCGTGTGCCTCGCTTCTTTCCGTAGTTTCTCTGAAAGAAGTAGCTGAAATGGCTTTAATTCAGAATGAAGCAATGTTTATGGTTTCTTTAATCACTGTTTACTTTCAGTAAGAGAGCTTTTTCAAGTAATGGGAGTAAAATATATTCTTCTATCAATCAGTCTAAACATTAAGAATGCTATGTAGAAAACTATTATAATTTAATCATAGATGTACTCATTTAGGAGAAAAAAATCACCAGAGGCATGCATGCAGAAATGTCTTAGCTGTGTATGCAGAATCTCAAAAAAAAAAAAAAAAAAAGTCTGTGAATGTATAATTCTGCATGCACAGAAATTCAGACTATCAACATTTTGACTTCTGTCACATTATGCAGTACTCTACAGCATGCCTGATGAAAAGCTGCTGTAATCTGCCAGAAAATGACTATTATCTCTTACAAACATGGAATCAGGAGTAATTTGTGTCCAGTCAGTCTGTGTTTTGGACCTCCTGGATGTGGGCTGGGGCAGAAGGTGGGGAGTAAAACTCTGCAGAAGATGTGGTGCTCACAGGTACCTGAGAAAAGAGGTGGAAGTTTTACAGTGAAGTTAAGGTGTACAGTTATACAGAATTGTAGTACAAATGTGATGCCCAGGTGGTATTTTTGGTTCTAGCCAAATTTGGGGTACAAAGAATATGAGTAATGACAAATGTATTGATTCTCCTTATAAAGCAATCCAGTGTCCAGTCTCTCTGAATTGTAAGTTTTATCTGAATCTCAAAGTAAATTAGTTTCTTTTGATGATATTTATTCAAATACATGGTGTCCTAAGACTACAGTCTGTTTACCATTATATTTGTCAACACCTGCAGTAACAGAGCCCTGGTCTTAGTGTGCTGGAAGTAACTGTATGTTACCAATATTGCTGCTACTATGATGATGCTAAAAATTTATAGCTTTAATATGGTTCTTATCTTTTCCAGCAGCCATGAAAACTCCCTTTTCTTATCTGCCACTGTTGAATTTGGAGAGTAATACTACCTTTCATGTCCTTCCACTAACCTTAGATATTTATGGTAATGTCAAGCGCTTTGACAGTCTTTGCCTCCTGCTCCTTTGGTTTCTGAGGGAAAATGCAGTCTTCAGGCTTCCTCATAATTACCCATGTGTTATGTTCTGGTAAAAAGTTCTCTGCAAGCTTTTTTCTCCCTAATAGTTGGTGCAGCTTATGAGTTCTTGTCTTTTTGGGGGAGAAATAAATTAATCCCTACTTCGTTCTGTACATTCTCAAGTAAGAAAATAAATACCTGATTTTTTAGATTTCTCTTTTCATTGTTTAAATTTTTTCAAGCCTGTAGTTTGCTTGACATTTTTTTCTTTAATATTTCTTTTAGTAAAGTACTGTTGCCAATCTGCTTTTTGGAACAAGCTCATCCAAATTTTATTTTATTTTTTTTAATTTTTTTTTTCTTTTTTTTGGGCCGATGTTTTCTGCCCTTGGATTTCTTCACTAATTGTTATAGTATACATAGATTGCTAATTCTGCATTTTGACATAACAGTAATGTGTGTTTGGAGAATGTGAAGAACTCAGCACATATCTAATTGATTACTAGGCTTTTAATGACTAGTTGGCATTTCTTTCAGGACTTGCTTTTGAAAAGCAGTCTTTTTATAGCCATATGGAAATATTTCACATTCAAGAAGGGGAGAAAGAAAATTCCCAAAGTCAAATACCATATGTAGAACTCTGCTATAGGATTTTAGGTGCATTTTGAAATAAGGCCCTGAAACTATCTATGTCCTTATATTAGTAACAGGGATTACATTAGTTTTAAAAAATTCAGAAACGGTATAGCATCTGAGTAATTTCATAAATGGTGAACTGTGTATTTTAATGTCATATTCTTCCTTCAAAATCTGGGGTTTAGGTCTGTGAAGTAGTGGAAGTTTTGTTCAAAAGGTGTGACCAGGAAAGGAAAAAACATAACAGGAATTATGTTGCCTGGGTGAAAGCATTGATCACTGCATTCTGGTAAAGGACTAAAAGCATTTTCCTTTGGTCTCTGGCAAAGGCAGGGAGCTCTGAGGTCTTGCTTGAGCTGGCTGAAGAGCTGCTGACTTCTTTGCCTGCTCACAGCTTAGTCCCAGCTCCAAGAACATAAATCAGAGCAGCTCCGTTTGTGTAATCTGAATAATACTGGTTTGCACTCGTTGATGAGTTGACATTCTCTTGAATTGTATGAGAGTTCGCAGTACATGTAGGTGAGACTTTCAAGGGTGCCTTTCTGATCCCAGCAAACTATAACACCACTAGAAGTGTGAAAAGTAGTGAATAAAATTCACAGATTTTGCTGAATTCAGCAATTACTTTTATGTACTGAAGATAATTTGGAAATTACCAAAATATTAATAATGTATTAATATTTGTTTAGAAATACCTGAAAATAAAGTTTTCCTTTGGATCAAACAACTCAGTCCATGTTGATATAATTAGGAATCTTCCCCTCCCCAACTCAAACTGTGAATAACAAACATTCCTTATTTCTTCAGGTCTGTTTAATAGGTCAGAGAGGCACACCTTGAATTTTCCCTGATATCACTATTAGCTGATTTAGTCCAGTTTCTCATGAGTTCAGTGTATTGCTGCACTGGCCACTTACTGCTCATGCTCCTTCTCAGATTCTTAGAGTTTTCTCTTCCCTTTTCACCTCTTGCTCTGGTTGGATCCTCAGCTGGTGTAAATAGCTGTGATCACTGTAAGGATGCTGCTGATTTTACACAAGCAGGTGGTCTGGTTCCTGGTTGTCTTACTGTTCTGTGAAAATGGATTTAATGAGCAAAATTTTTCTGTAAATGTCTGATCTAAGTTTATTAGTATCTTATTATGCCCCAGACAAGTGGGTTTTTTTGAGGGTGTTTTAATTTTATTTCTTAGGAGAATTTTATGGTTATTCTTTCTTTATTACTTAAAGGCTGCATTGAAGAAACAAATTCTCCATTGAGGTAGGTTTAGTGGAGAATTTGTTTTATTTTTGACCGAATGGTTCTCTGCATCCATTAAGAAGTAGGAACAAAAAAGAAAGGCATTTTATTTAGAGTTTTATGCATGAAATAACCAAGTAAATGAGTATTATGGGTAGACTTGAATTGGCAGGTGGGGGATTACCACTCCGTTAATTAAAGTGAATGAATCGGGAAGACTCCCAGCCTTTACCTTGCAGCTGTGTCACAGACAAACCCTGGACAGGCTGGAACCTGAGGGTCTGCAGGAATTTCAGGCTTTCGTGTTGCTTTTTGGGGAATGCCACCACATTCTGCCAGTGCATGCCAGGACTGACCCTGGGCAGAGAGAGAGAGAGGGAGGGAGGGAGCGACAGAGGGAGAGAGGGAGGAAGGACCATCTTGCTAAATATTTGCTGCATACATCTTGGTAGTCTTTGCTTATGTCAGTGTGGATTTTAAAAGTTTGTACAGACCTGTAATTCAGAGAGGGAGCATGAATATGGGCAGCCTGTGCCACTGCATGCTCCATCCTGTCCAAAGCCCGTGATGCTCATGGAGAGCACAGTGAGAGCAATGGTTCCAAAACAAGGACAAGGATTCAATCTGGCAAGAGTGAAGTGTCTCATAACTGTTATTTTCTGAGCTTTAGATGAGATAAAGGAACATTTATTATTCCTCTTTCTTTTTCTTTTTTTTTTTTCCTGGAAACTGATCAAAGCATAATTTTAGTCAGGACTATGGTGAATTTCTTTTTCTTTCCTCAGTGCCATACCTGGTAATATCTGGCTCAAGGTTGCTGAAGATAGTAAAAAAAAAATAAAATAATGTGACAGTGCATATTTCGTTGTTCTTATAAGTAGAGATGTACTGATGCTAATTTTTTTCCCAAAAAGTGTCAAGGTAGTCTACTGCTTTTCAAGCATTTAGTGTGGAAAACAGTTTTCCCAAGAAATGGTGCAGTATGTCCCTGTCTCCCTTCAGCAGCTCTGATACAGGGTGTTCACCTTAGGAATTGATGTGAGAGTATTGTGTTTATTGGACTTTCTCACCCTTTTTATGTCAGTCACATAAGCCTCTTATTGGGCTCCTCTGTGGCCAAACAGCTGCTCAGAGCTGTCTTAAATACTCAACACGCAGCTGTGCCCTTCGAGTGAACAGGACCTCCACACATGATGTTCACGTAGATGTGCAACATCAGTTCCAGCACAGAACTAGGGTGAGACAGGAGTGAATTAGTCCATTTCGACTTCCCCAGCCAAAACAGATGGAGGGTGGACCTTCTCACCCACAGGCTGCAAGCCTGGGTGACCTGGCATTGATCTCCATGAGCTGGGTTCTGCATGTTCCCAGGGATCTACTCTGGTCATGCCTGAGCCAAGCATCAAAGTTCCACCTGGTGTCCAGCAACATGCATGTCACCTCTGTGTGTGTCTCTCTTTTTTTGATATGCAATCTAGCTCAGGAAGAGTAAGGCACAGCCTGAGGTTGCTTCCTTGAATCCTCTGCCATAACATCTGCAGGAATTTCTCCACACCATTAGGCTTTCAGCAAGGTGGGGGCAACTGGGTTTGGTTGGTTCACCATTTTTCTCTGAAAGCTTTAAGGTGAGGGGTTGCTGGTCATGTCTGCTGGTTAACCTTAAGTCATCTCATGTGTCTTCTGAAAGTTGGAGGAGTGAAATGTACCACTTCACGTTCCTGCTGCCGATGCCTGGAGCCAAAGCTGACTGAATTTATCGTTGTAACTTCTCAAATCTTTTTCTGTCAAATGTTTCACTGAATCCACAGTCAAAGAACTTTGTCTCCAGTGCATTCACACAGGGGACTCCAGTTTTTCGTTTAAAAGTGAGAGTTCATTGAAGGTCCATGAAAGTGAAGGATTGTTTAATTACGCCCTGATTTGCCAACAGTATACTCACCCCTGTTCAGAACATGAAGATACATAATGTCTTCTCCCCATGGAGTCTTAACAAAGTCCTGAATATCATTACCTCCACACAGGTTTCAATGTGTTCTAATCTACTCACGTAGGATCTGTTGTGGCTCTAACTTAACAAATCTAAGAGTAGGGAAACATATTACAAAAGGTTTGAGAATATGTGCAGCAGAAAGTCGCAGTCCTGCTCTAATCACTTTTTCCTGAAAATGTGTGAGGTGGAATTGATTTACTGGGTGAAATGGGCAGAAAACTTTTTTCTCAGGAAGAAAACCTCCATGCACGTCTTCATTTTTATTATGATCTAGTTTGCTAGAAAAGGAGAAAGTCATCTACTGATTTTTTTTAATTATTATTATTCTTTGTAGTTTTCCTATTCCATTTAGTAAATTTCTGGATAAAGAACCAAACCTGGTTTTCTAAGGGTGTTTCTCAGTGATGGCTTTGGAATAGAAATCTGGAAAGATATGTAATTCTTTGTCCCATCACTGATTTGCTGATCGATATACATAATGTCTCTGGACTTCTAGGTGTTCAGTCTTGTAAACTGTAAATTTCAGAGGAGAGATTATCTCTCGTTCATTATCCATGGTGCACAACACAATGTTGACCAGAATCTGCAGCACCACAAAACTGAGGATGATCACGTTAGGTTCACACAGACAGGGAGCAAGAACAGTGAAATGTCCACTGTTAAACAGGGAACTATAATGCAGTAGTCTTCTTACCTCAATATTACCTTTACCTGTGCTTGCAACATAATATGACACATTATGTTGCACCTTCAGTGTTAGGTACTGCAATGAAGAAACAGTGAGAGAACTAGTTTTTGTACTATGGGGCTCAGCTTGGGAAGTATCACTAAATGACTGTTATTTCTACAGTCAGAAATAAAAGCGGCATGATTCTCTTTACTTGGCATCCTTATCCTCACTGCAGAGCTGTGATTAGCCAGTCATACACAAAACCCTGTGCTGCTCAGGCTGAGTACATGTGGGATGGCTGCAGCAGGAGATGTGTGGGGCAGCAGTGTAGCCAGAATGACAACTTAGCTCAACAACTTTTAAGGCTCTTCTTTTCTTTATCAAGACACCCACACACAGCTTAGAAGGAACGTTTCAAATCACTTCCTCTTGGTAGCCAGCCAAACAGCTGTTTTTCCAGAAAGGACTTGATCAAAGTTTTGGAGCCAACTCCATTTCCAGTTTTGGTTTTGGCTTACAGTGATCAGGATGTGTCTGTGCTGGTGTGAGATATTGTTACTACCTGTGGTATGGCAGCTCCCGAGCTTGTGGACTGCAATAATGTACAGCAGCATTGTGTTCCCAGCCACTGTTCCCTATACGCTGGCAGTGCATGAGCTCTCCTGCTCTTTCACCACATGTCATTTCATTCTTTGGTGAAGGGTTAAAGAAGTCTCTGAATGATCCTTTGGTGCAATTCTTAACAACGAAAGAAGGCTACTGCCAAGAATTTTATGAATGTGCCTGGAAACTTTGTTAAATTGCAGTATCTATCCACATGACAGCTCTGCAGTGTTCTGATGCCAGACCTCCAGAGAAAATCCTAAGCACTTACAGGAAAGATCCCCTACACTTAAAGTTCTCAGTACTCTAAGTATGTATGAGTTAAACCGCTTTCCAGACTGCGGAAATTCTGTTTCTCAATGTCGGTTTCATCTAAAGGATGTAAAGCTGTCCCTATGGCCCTACTCATGTTCTGCCTTCATGCTGGGAAAAGACCTCAGTGTCTACTGCCTTCTTTGGCCTGGTGCTGTGGTTTTCAGCAGAAAAAAACTGAGGCATATGGGCAAAAAAGGGAACCATGGTGTGCTCTGCTCTAGTGTAAACTGTCAGAGACCTGTGGCAGTGTGCCTTGGAGTAGGAAGTAGAAAAGCTGCTGGGTCTTTACTTTTTTTGGCTAAATGTCGAGTTCTGGTCCCTGCGCCAAAAATTTCTTCTGCATTTTACCTCCATCCATTTCTTGGAAAATGGCAAGCCATCTTTGAAGCAGCATCCAGAACCCATCCTTCCCTTGAGAGGAGACAGAAGCGGTCTGAATGCTCTCAACAAACAAGAATAAAAACACAGGCTCTTGTTTCCTTGGAAGAGATTTAGCTGTGTTTTGGTTTTGACTGGGATATAGTTCATTTTTTAGCTGTGAGGTTGCTGCAGAAAAAAGGAACAGATTACCAGCAATCATGTTTTAATACAGTGAGATCTGATTTTTTAGTTTTTGGGGTTTTTTTTTTAAGATTTAAGATGAAGGTAGTAGGTATTTAGTGCACCTGCCATAAAGGGACTGATATATCTCCACAAGCTTTTACCTTTGTGCAATCTGTTGATGTATGGTCTCTAAAAGAGAAAAAAAAAACATGCTCATGGCAAACTCAGTCCAAGGAAACGATGTCTGCTAGAATACTATTGCCAGACTTTCCATTATAAGAAGTGACTTTTCACTCCCTTACAGAGATTTCAGAACTTCAGCGCTGACACAGAGAGTAAGGAAACTCAAATCACAAGAGAAAATTCTGTTTTGAAACAGATTCTCCTTTTACTGTCTAATGTTCTAATGTATGAACTCCACTTGGTAATTGCCTGTCTATCTGCTACAATATGTTTAATATGAGAAGCCTTTCCCCTTTTTGACTGGGTTTTCTCTTTCCTTTCATTAACATTTCTCTTTTTTTAAGGAATTTCCATGTCTTATTGAGACTTAGGAGTGCTTGACCGAAACAGTTTCTAAAACAGTATCTTAAACCAAATTCTCTTTTAAGACTTGAGCTATGCCAGACCGGAGGCAATAAGTCCTTGTTTGGTCGTAAAAATATGAAAAATAATGAAGGCAAAATGGAAAAGGAATATATTTTCATTGCACCAGGAGAATTTGAAGGAAGCTTCCCACGAAGATCTGTTTTCTTGAAACCACTGCCTAAACAGGAAAATTTGGAGTGCCTAAGTCTATTTCTCTGCAAAACAGCATAGCCGAGCTCCAGTGTTGGTATTTGTGCTCAATAGCAATCGTGTCTCTAATTGGCATCATTTTGTCCAAGGCACTTGTGGTGGCTTGACCTTGGCTGGATTCCAGGTGCCCACCAATCTGCTCTATCACTCCCCTTCCCAGCCAGACAGTGGAGAGAGAATAAGATGTAAAACGAGGCTTAAGTTGAGATAAGGCAGTTTACTAAAGCAAAAGCAAAAGTTTGCATGCACACAAGCGAAGAGGAAATAACAAGGTCTATTCTCTATTTTCCATTAAAAAGTGATGTCCAGCCACTTCTTGGGAAGCAGGACTTCAGCATATGTAGTGGTTGCTCAGAAGGCAAATGTAAATAATGAATGCCCCCCTTCCTCCACCTCTCCTTAGCTTTTGTATCTGAGCTGACATCATATGGTATGGAATATCCCTTTGGTTAAATTAAGTCAGCTGGCCTACTTGTTTTCCCTCCCAGAATTTTGCTCTTAATGTGGTGGTGTGGGGGAAAGGACTGTTGAGAGACAGTGCTGATGCTGTGCCAGTGCTGCTCAACAGTGGCCAAAACATTGGTGTGTTATCAAAACCTTTCTAGCTATCTACCAGTGCAAAGCACAGCACTGTGAAGACTGCTGTGGGGCAATGAACTCCATCTCAGCCAGACCCAATACAGCACTACACAAGTTTTATGTACCAGCCTTCTTATGGAGGCACTCACTGCAAATGTCTGCTTCAGTTATCATGTTTCCTTTAAGCTCTTTGCAGCACCAGGGGAGTCATTTCCCCCTGTATTCTTTTCTCACAGTTTCTCAAGGTTTTACGTTTTTATGCTCATGATCATGGGGATATTTCCATTAGTCTTACTGCACATGATTAGAGCTACACATTCTTGATATATACATTTTCCTCTTTAATACTTAATTATGGGATCCCAGAAGAAAAATGCATTCAATTTGCTGTTGGTTTAAGAGTCCAGCAGAGAGATGTATTGCAACACTACCACCCATCATGAAAGAACTAGCAGTTAACAAAGTGTAACATATGTTGGCCTAACATATGTTACTTTTCTATAGACACTTTTGCTTTAATATAAGACATTCAGCATGTTCTTTTGTGTAGAAGAAAATCTCTATCAAGAAGTCAAATGAAAGCAAGTAATGCATGTCACTGCTAAAAGTAAACACCTCTGAGTTTGATATTCTTATAAATATAATTAAGGAATTGTTTTCTCAGTATTCATCTGTGGACGCTGAGCAAGGCACCTACCAAAGTGGACAGAGAAGAGTCACAGCCTTCACCCACCAAAATGCAGTCCAGCGAGTTCTTCTTTTCAGGACTGTTTCTTTAGTATTGCATGCAAAATGCAGTTACGATGGTGTCCATTCCACATTAAAAATAGTATTATTAAATGAAAATAAAATAATGCTTACTATACTGAGAAGCATATAAAGAGGCTGTTTCTATGAAATATATGTCTAGACTTCCTTATCAACTGCTTATTTAATATTCTCATATGTGGTCTTTGCTGAGGCCCTGTTTAAGCACAGATTGACTGTGTAACACCAAGACTAGCAGGGTTGCGCTGCACAGGCAGACTACTAACCATTCTGTTATCAGATGGATGATGGCTCTGAATGAAATTTTAGGTATCTGGGGTGTTTTAATTCTGTGATATTTCTGTACTGATGATCTGCACTGGCTAATGTTGTTTCTTTCAACTACAGCTCAATTTTTTGTTTCTTTGATATATCCTCTATAAATACATTCTTCTAACAAAGATCTCCACACAGCTCAGGCACCTGGAGGCAGCTGATAGCACGTGAGGTCTGAATTTGGCTGAACTTGCACAGAGCGTCTTTTGGTACTGCCTCAGTGATGGAACAGATCATGTTTTGGATTTGAACTATGATGTTGCCTGGAGTATCTTTCATTAAAGAAAAGCGGCCCACTGATTAGAGAAGGAGTAGGTACCTTGATCTGCTTCTTTGAAGTTCAGTGGCAAAACAACCAGATTTAGAGTCTGTCATCAATTCCGGTTGGATTTGGGTCCACTTTTTAATTTCTCATTTGCTGGGTGACAGGTAACATACTGGATGATGTTAAAGTGCTATTCTCTTTTTCTGGGTCTTGATTCAGCAAACTCCTTAAGTATAAGCTTAACTGAAAGTTTGTAGTGTCCTTGAAATTAATGGGATTATTGAAGTTGTATAAAGCTAAAATCAACTTGAAGTCATTCTTTGGACTTAATCCACTGCCCCAATATACTCTTATATATGCATCCCTATACAAAATTGACTTTTTCTCAGCTTAGTGCCTCCATAAGAGACAATTTACAATTTTTATCCTGGCTGTGAATGTGCTGTTTCTCTTTTGTTACTGACCATCCTAATCCTTTCCCTCTCTTGGTTTGCCCTCTTGGAGAAGTGCTAGTGAATTGTGATGGAGCAGAGCTGACGTAGGTGTGTCAGACCTCTGTCCTTAAAAGGATCGAGATGTCTAATACTGGTACTGTGGTACTGCCATATAGTACTGTATTATTCACTGACTAGGATTAATGTTGTTGTTTATATCCACTTAAACAAACAAACCAAGCCAAACGAAAAAAGTGCAAACCCACACATTTCTAACAAGAAAAATGACCTTACAGTTTTATATCTTCCCAACAAGCTGGGACAAACTATGGAATACACTATTTTGACCGTGAATGCTGATCTTTTAATCTGATTTACACAGAACCTTATGGATAAGAAAAAAAGTTTCTGCTTATTGCAGGAGGGTGGGGAAATTTAAAAAAAAAAAAAAGGCAAAAAAACCCTCACAAACAAAACAAAAAAAAAACCCAAACAAAACAAACAATGACTATCTGAACAGGCTGCCATAAATACAGCTTGCTTGGCATGTCTGTCCCCGAGATGAACTGATTTGTGGCCTGGATTCAAAAATGTTTTACTGTTCTTTGCTTCTCGGTGGATTCAGCTATTTAGATCAGGCTAATTTTCAACTGAAGGAACTGAAGAGCTATTATTCTCCCCGAAGGTTATCTCATTTGTTTAAAAACTGGTGGCAAGCCACTGACTGCTGTATTTGTTTCAAAGACAGCAGCCATGGGGGAGGAGAGTTATATCTGGAAAACTCCCACGTGCAAACTCCCAAGGTCCTTTCCTGAAATAACAAATAGTTTCATGAGTAGTAAAATGGACCTTACTGTGGTTCCCAGCAACTCTCTCCTCAGCTGTAGTAGAGGATGAGCTCATCAGGTTATACTCCATGGAATTTAAGAGGGTGTATTTCTTGTCACAAAACAAGTCAGAGTATGGTATGTTTTCAACCTTTACCACTGTATCAAAGTTGGCTGGCCAGCCACTTCTGCAAGGGGAGGAAAGACAGTAGCAAACTTGTACACAAGGCAATGCTTTAGGAAATGAGGCTGAAATTCCAGAAACCTTAGAAGAGTGGAATTAATTATTCCATATTGTTGCTTAGGTCCTTAGACAAAGTCATTCTCTGAATTCTTCTTTCTAAAGGAATTGACACTTACAGACTCTCCTTGCTGAATATATTGTAGAACAGCTGTCAGATTAGCTATTAGCAAGTAGAAATTGCCTTTTAAAAATATTATTATTATTATTTTAGTGAAGGAATTCAATGTCTGTTCAATGATAATGATACAAGCAAACTTCTTTCTGTAGTAGGCATGTCATAACTAGGAGTAGCTTTAAGAGATATATGTTAATACATTGCCAAATCTTGCAAGGAAATACAGGCATCCAGAGAAAATGCAGGATTAAATTTTTGTTTCTGAATCTTGCTCATGCAGCATGGCCTCACTGGAAAGGGGAAACACTGGATGTGTTGGGTACCCATGGTGGGGGCAGTGTTGAGACAAACACAGTCTTCTCAATATGTAAGTGTACTTCCCAGTTGCCAGTCTGACACCCAGCTGCCCTCTATACAGGAGGAGGAGGACAAGCACTTTGGAAAATGCAACTGCCTTGAGCACTAAAATAGGAGCTCCTCTGACTTGGACAGCTGGACTATCATGTATGCCATTATGTTTAAAATTAGTGGTTGGGAAAGAATTAAGAGGGGAAAAAAAGAGAGATTAGTTCAGATAAATAAAATATAGAGCAAGCTGTTTTCCAGTCAGTTCAGACTCTCTGCAGGGAATTGCCTCACTGAAAAGGATGTCTTCCAGATTTGTTCGTTCTCATCTTCCTTATGAGATAGTTTTCCTCCTGCAGTGCAAGGATATCTTTGTGGCTCCTGCCATTGAGAATATCTTCCTTCTGTGTATGGCCTAAATGGCCTTTTTGCCTTATGACTTAACACCTGCTTTTATTCATTGTGAAATGATTTTATATGCTTTTTAGTAAATGTGACAGGCAGTGTATTGTGCACTGTCATCTTTTATTTACTCCCGTAAAGCATTATGGAATACAGTTAGTATGTGACATTCAGGACACTGTAGTACTTCATTGCTTTGCATTGCGTTGCAACATGGGACAGTTCAGTGCCTTGGAAGACACAGTCTTTTCCTTTGCCTGTATCTTTTCTTAAGTGTTTTTTATCCTGACTTTCCCCTTGCCTAGTGTGATTCCCATGAGTTCTCCCAGTGTATCTGATGAGGACAATAACTTGTCTGCTTGGAAAGGTCTTATTTTAATCTCATATCTTTATTGATACAAGAAGTACAGGAGTTGCTCACATCTCCTCAAGCTGTTTCCCAGATGCTTGATGACTCATGAGGGGCCAACCTCGTGAGAGCGAGTTTGTGTTGACTGTGTTCCTGTCTCTTCTAAGCCAGATACCTCCATGAAATCCCACTGAAAATCCCCTTAGAAAATTCTAGCTTGTTTGGTTCCAGTGCTGGCCACACAACTTCAGGTCATAATTTAGCGCATGGTGAGGGAGGTGGGAGGGAATCGGGCTGTTTCAGAGCTCCTGAAGAGCCTGCTTCAATGTCTAGTGAAGGCTCTGAGTAGCTTTAGATTTCATCTCATGTACTCTATAGAAACAGTACTTTCTCATCAAACATACTTTCTTCTTTTGTGGAAAAGGCATATCCTCAGAGTGCAATATTTGGGTATCTCTTGCTTACTATAGTGAGAATTTTCTCCCCATGCTTTTCTCCAGGTGTTCCTCTATAATGACCTTATAATTCCTGCATTTGCCGTGATAGAAATAGTAAGTCACTGTGCTTTGATTTTTAAGCTTTATAACACGAGCAGCTCTATTGCTCCATGTACCTGTTCAACTCAGATACTGCAGAGCTGCACCAGCCATGACATTTCAATGCTCGTCCTGGTCAGCTGTGATTGACTTGCTGGCAGATTACCGCAGTCTGTGGGATTCAGAGTTGAAGTTAAATTAAAAACCATGACAAGATCCTATCTTCTTGGTGTAGAAGAGCGCAGGTAGTGTGCATTCTCAGCTGGTGTGCTGAGTTAAGTGCACAGATGCTTTGTTTGGCAGTGTGTGCATGAGCACATTTAAGAGGTAATGTCCCCAGAAGTCTAATCTCAGCAGCTGATGACACCAGGGTAAAGCCCGTGGTACGACTGAAAAGGAAACCTTTCCGTCAGAAGCATGAATCACATTGAACCATAGAGTGAAATGCATGATGATAAAGAGAAAATGGCAAAAGTTTACTGTCCAAGAAAGAAGAGTAAAGAACTCTCGGGCATAGGATGAGTTCTGCCATGTTTTGCTGTAGTAACTTTTGTTCTGACTAGGGAATGGTTGTTTCACTAAGAAGTGCGGAATTTGTTGTGATCAAAATTGTTTTAATTTTATCCCTTTTCTTGGACATTTTGGACGTAGCCCTGTGAAATATCTTGTCCTCTCAGTGGACTGGGTGTTTTTAGAGTCCAAAGGTCCTCAGCATTTTAGTAGGAACTCACTAGTGTTGGCTGAACATTTTGCTTCATTCCAAAATAGGGGGGAGGAAAAAAACCCACAGATGTCTTTTTTCCCTTTTTTTCTTTATTTTCCTTTTGAATAAAATGAAAAACAGACTCCAGCATAGATGTCCCTGATGAAAACTGCAGCAAAATTAATAGGTGGGTGGTCTTTATTTTCACCAAACTGTCACTTTTCCACTGCAAATTGTTTGGTCAAAATAGAACTGGCTAGTTCTGCACTTTGTGAGCTAGAGCTGTATTTGCTTGGAAAGAGTGGCTCAGAGTGTGAAAGCATCTTAGAAAGATGTCACAATTAAGTGTTTGGAGATAGTTTTACAAGAAACACAGACTTTTATCTTTTAAGTTTCAGGTTGTTTGGAAGCTAGAATTATTGCTCTGTCAGCAGAGTACAATGAACTGTTGACACGCAACCATGCTTTGCTTACAGCTGCGTGTAGGGAGGTATATATAGCTAGGAACCAGTGAAAAGCAATGGTGAAAAATAGGTGTACTTACCATGAAGTTTGTACTGTTTCTCTGGATTCCTGTTTTCAATGACCATTTTTTGAAATAAATATATTTATTTTATATTAAGAGCTTAGAAAACTTCAGTCAAACATTAGATTTTATTTTAAAAGTGAAAACTTAGATTACTGTGTGTGACAGTTGGCTGCGGCTGGTTGCTTACTTTGGTTTTGTATTTCCAACATTCACAGAGTGACTTGGTGGGAAATAATTTTCTCCCATTTGCTCTTCCTCAATAGCCAAATTCAGGACAAGGCACCAGTTTTCTATTTCTGTTCCTTGCAGTGGAACTGGAGGTTGACCTGGCATTCAGCAGAGGACTGGAGTGATGTTCAGTTTGAGAGAAAGACATGAGAGTTTAGGTGTTCACATGATACAAGTGTCCAAATTCATGTAGTAGGGAGAAATTTGGTCAATGCATTTGGTGACTGACCCATCTGGGTGTAGTTCCTTCTGTTTGTGTTGAGAAGGGACTCATCTTGCCCACATGAGGTGGCTCTGCAAGACACCACAGCTTCCACTGGACCTGTGCTGTGGGCTGGTGGATGTGCTGCTGGACCTCCTTATCCTCATGGAGGCCATGCAGAAAATCATTCTATGTCTTAAAGGGTGTTAAGCATCTCTCTGTGAGTGACTGAACTGAGTCCTAGATGCCTACACATCACATGGGGAAGGAATACAGATAGCTGTCTCACAGGTGGAGACTTGGAGCTGAGTGTCTTGGCTCCCTGGAAAAGTGGTCACAGCACCAAGCCTGACAGACTTCAATAAGCATTTGGAAAATATTCTCAGGCACACGGTTTGACTCTTGGGGTTGGTCCTGTGCAGAACTAAGGATTTGACTCGATGATCCTTGTGGGTCTCTTCCAACTCACCATATTCTGTGATTCTGTGACTGGGAACTGAAACCTGCCATGATCTGCATGTTGCCTTGAAGTCTTCTGATCCTTGAATTTTCCTCACACTGAAGTTGTCAATACACATAAAAGCGGTTGTTTGCAGTTCTTTGATGCTGGGAGCCAAATTCCAGTATCAGAAACAGTTGGACAATGCAAGTGCATGGTGCAACTGAGAAGACATTTTGACTTCTGGAGAGCTGGGTCTTGCCAGAGTTCCTGTTACCCTTGGAGCCAGGGATTTACAGCAGGAGAGGCTTTACCTCAGTATAAGTAAACTTTAGGAACAACTGAGTATTTGCTCAGGCAGAAGTTGTGGAATTCTAATTAAGTAAAGACCTAGCTATTTGTTTTGAAGTTACTCAGTAAGATGGTTGTTGGGACAGAATCTGACCTCAGTTACATCGGTATAAGCATGGAGTAGCTGTTTGTGTTAATCATCCATTGGCAGCAAATTATTCACACCATATAAATAAAATAAAAAACGTGACCTAACACATTTTTCTGTGAGGAATTACTTAAGGACAGTAAACATACTTAAATTCACTCATACGCACTTTCCTGCAGCCCTTTATTGCTGATTTTGTTCAGAGGGCATTGCTCCCCAGAGCACCACATTTGGGAAGCAGCGTTGTTTACCTTTTTTTACTTCAGTCTGTCTTACTTCATTGTTCTCAAGCTTGCAGCTTTTATTAAAATTTAATTCTGTTTTAAAATCAAACTGGTGATAATGAAATTATATAATCGATATAAATGTAAAAGTAATGATATATTTCTTTTAAAATAAGGAGACTGTATACTTGAGTTCTGTTGTTCTTACTGTGTATAAGGGATTGAATTAAGAGAAAATACACTGTACTTCCTATCTAATAAAACTGCTCCTAGACCCAACTTTTTAGAAACTTTAAATGCAAATAATTTGTGCTGTGTTATAAACTGTTGTGTTTTTTGCCTTCCTGTAACTGGAACAACATACTAATTTCTACAAGTTGTGACTACTAACAGAGAGCAATCACCTCACAGACTTGTACCGAAAGGAAGAGACCATCAGCGTGGCAGGGAATGGCTGCATCCACAGTCCTCGCTTCCCCAGCAGCTACCCCAGGAACCTCCTGCTGACATGGCGGCTCCACTCCCCAGAGAGCACCAGGATCCAACTGGCTTTTGATAATCAGTTTGGACTGGAGGAACCTGAAAATGATATCTGCAGGTGAGTGGCAAGTGGAAGTTTGCAAAGGGCTCCTTAATACCACCTTCCAGCTCACTGGCATGAGACTGCAAACCAAAAGCTGGGCATCTCTGGCCAGGTCTAGGATGTCTTTGCATGTAGGACAGACCTCCAAGGGTCCCTTCCGACTTAAATTCATCTTTGGCTTTATAAATAAACTGATCTTTCTTGGGCCTGAAGCAGTTTTGGCAGGTTTTAGTCCTTCTATGATATTTTAAGCACAAGGTACTTGGATGCTCAAATCTATCTACCTAACAGCACAGATACTACTTTACTTTAATAGGATTTTGTCCTCTATCACCTCATGTTTCAGGCAGGCAAAAAAACATTTTTTTTCAGTAGGTGGAAGGCTCTGTGTGGTGTCAGCGAGTAGGTAAGTGTTTATATTGGGATGTGAGGGACAGATAAAAATGCATTGAAAAATATAATTATGTTCTTCAAATTGCTTGCTTGTCTTTATTGTTATTCTTCACTGGTACAGTTTCGGGTAAAACCTTAAAATACAGTCCACAAACATCAGTGTACTGATGCATACTGATATATCTGTATATCTATTAGAATATACCCTACTATATCCCAGTTGATTTGGTTTCCCTTTTAAGCAAATGTGACCTTATGCTCGGTTGATCTGGCTGATTAACCTAGGTGGATAAACTGTTTTGCATTAGTAGAGTGCAGAGGTGAATCTTGCAAATATTCACTAAAATAGTATAAATCCATGGAGTTTTTGTTTACTTTTTTATTTTTTTTTGGCTATCTGTTACATGGGAGAGAACAGGCTTAGGATTCCTGTGCGCTCTGAAAGGCAGATTGCTGTAATGCTACTTACATAAAATTCTCAAGTCTCAGTTTCCAACTCTGCCTGATCATGTTGTTACTTACACCTTATCTATGCAGAGAACTGGGTTGTTAGAGTTTCTGCACACCCAGCCTCTTCTTATCTTATCTCCTTTGTCAATTAATTTGTGTTCATAGGGTTTGGCAGCTGTGCAGGGATTTTACAGGGTGGATTTTTTTTTCCTTTTTTTTTTAATTTTGTAAAATTTTCTGCGTTACCAATAAAGAGAACCATTCCTGCAGGTTTGTTTTCCTTCTAGTAATAAAAGAACACAGCCTAAAACTGGCTTTCCTTCCCTGCTCCTTGGCAGGTCTGCTCTGCTCTGGTGCTGTTGGTCCAAGATCAGCAGCAGAGTCAGTAACAACAGTTACCTCCCAGTACCCCAAATGCTTTCCCAGATTCGAGCCTAATGCACACAGAAGCAGCCTGTTAATATTTACATAGTGGATAAACTGTGGCTGACCTTAAAGCATTGCAACTTTGAAATAGAGGCTAATTTACTGTGGAAATAAAAAGACGAAGTATTCTCTGTCAAAAGCCATTAAAGGTGGTGGCACAGTGAGGGAAAGTCAAGCTGTTACTGGCATTATGGGTTTGGAGACCGTCTTGGAAGACAGTCATCCTGCTTTTTCCAGAGCAGCTAATTTAGGATGCAGAGAAAAGCAAAGACTTTCCATCATTCATAGTGTCTACAGAAGCTGGAGAAATATCATATCCTTTTCTGCAATAAAGCTTTCCCTAGTTTCTGGAAGACCTTTATTTGGGTAGTATTGCTTCCAGAGTGTGGAATTTCTTGGACAGACAGCCTTTAAGCCTGTCAAGTACTGTGTGCAGTTAGATTTTTTGCTAATGCTCAGTATATTTTCCAAAACCAAATCCTTTCTGCAGCTTCAGTCCCTGACAATCCCTGCAGTGCTGCTTTAGAGAGACATCCAGGCATGTTTTAATTGAAATGAATGCTGAGAGCTGAGCATATGCTTGAAGGCTGTGCATACTGGACAAGTAATTCACGACCTCTGCACATTATCTTGCTTTTGTGTTTGCTTTTGACCTTATGAGTTTTGTCTCCAGAAACTTCCTAGTGTTTTCTTTCAATTTTTCATTAATGCTAATTATTGTAATTTGTATACTATTAACACTGAACTGATTGAAATTCAGGCTGCAGATTGAAAAGCTATATTTTAGCAGAACTATATTTCTCCAGAGCTTCTGAAGGAGGAGAAATATTTAAGGTTTTGCAGAATTTTCTAGAAGTGCTGTTAGCATTTCCACAGGCACTTGATAAGAGATGATTCTGAAAAGCAATTAAATTACCCTGCCTCTGAGACTCTGGATGCACAGAAACAACTGAGAATACACCTACTTCCATGATCATTGCAGCAAAGCCTCTGCAGTGAAAGCAGAAATAATCCTTGAAAGTCCATTACTTTCCCTGTTTTTGCTCTAAAAGTGGGGAGGCCAGTCAGGACAGCTTTCGCCGAAGCTTACAAGGTTATCTGGTGCTGAAATCTGCAACCCCTTGTGTTACAATAGGCATTCACAGCTGTCGACATGCCTGGGGGGCGGTGATGGATACTTGAGTGGGGAATGTGGAGCTGTGCTGGTACCACGTCCATCATCACCAGGGAGTGGGAGCTGAGGATGGTGGAGAGAGATTGAGACAAGTTCTGATTGATTCAGTTCTGCCTGAATTTTGGTGTGCTACAAAAAAAGAATATTTCAGCAGAGTTTGGGCATATTGAAGTGATTTGATCATGGTGAATCTGATATTTTTGTTCTGTGCAATTTAGGGTTGGTGAATATAAAAGCAGCAGTGCTGATATTCTCAAACCACATAGTACTTGTGGGTTTTTTTCTCATGGGCTCTCAGCAGAAAAAGAAAAGCAGGTCTATTATTTACAGAGCTATTCAGCTCCCACAAGTGGGCTGGGAGGAGGATGCTTGGCCCACAGACACAGGGGTGGGGAGCAATGCATTGCTACCAAGAACAGTCTTAAATTCCCTCTTTGTAATGAGAAAACACTTCGATAATAAGCTTTTCTGGTAAAGATCTCCAAAGTTTTAAGGCTCAACTGTACCATGAGGATAGCACTCAACCTGTCCCTCTTGTCATCAGCTCCCTCACCAGCTGCAATGTGTGGGGCCTATTCCTGGTTTGACTGGTATTAAGAGACCATTTTTGTCATAGATGCAGTAAGATCAGAACTTTATTCTCTGCCTTCTTTATTCTCCAGCTCAGTTAATGAACTCAGTAAATTACCCAAGCAAATGAATATGCATGCTGGGGCAGCAAGTGCTGCTACTGTGTCCCCTCATCCCTGAGGTTTAGTGTCTGCTACTCCTGACAAGAGCCCTCCTTGGGTTCATAGTGCCACTCCTGTGGCATGGGTGCCTGGCCAAGTTGCACAGGACAAGGCATGCTGTTGCATTTGCCCTGATGACAGCATCCATGTGAACAGCAGAGTTCCCACCACAGCATGCAGAGTGCCAGTATGCTTTTCTGCTTGAATGCTTGACATAAGTCTTTCCAAACCATCTACAGGAGCACTGTGCCATCTACAAGGAAGGTCCTAAAAAGCACCTTCATCAGCATGCATTGCCCTGTATCCCTCCAGCATCTCCCTTTGCTCCTGACACAGTGGCTGCCCAGCTCCAGCTCTAGCTCTCTGACTGACACAGCAGGCGGGATTCTGTGGCTGCTACTGTGGGGAGTTGGGTGACCACCAGAAAGTGCACAAGTGCTTGCAGCTGCTCAGCTTGGGCAGCCTGCCTTAAATAATATTTTATCAGGTTTCTAAATTATTTATTCACCACATGAAGCACAATGTGTATACTTACTGTGTACTAAGCACATGCAAGTGCCTCTCATTGCTATTTTAACGTGTTAGAAAATACTGTCTGTCATGTTCCAGAAGCTCAGAAATCACTCATATGAGTACTCAAGCAGTAACTTTCATCATAGTGCATTTTGTGCTACATGAGAATGTCCACCATTTATAATATTTAGTCTGATGCTTTGGAGTGGAGAACAGGGGACAGTTGTCTCTGTGTCTCCAGCTGTGTGCCTTCCGGCTAATTTGCAACCACCCCGTGTAACCAGAGTTAGCAAAAACTAATTCTTCACACTGGTTTTCAGGTATGACTTTGTGGAAGTAGAAGATGTATCAGAGACCAGCACAGTTATACGAGGACGATGGTGTGGACACAAGGAAGTACCTCCAAGAATAACATCAAGAACAAATCACATAAAGATAACCTTCAAATCCGATGACTACTTTGTGGCTAAACCTGGATTCAAGATATGTTACTCCCTTGTGGTAAGTCACCTAGGCATGACAGGGGTGAGAGACAGATTGCAGTGTAAAAGAGAATCAGTGTTTGAAGACTGGATAGTGTGGCTAACTGTATGGGATCAAAACACTAAATGACTCAAAGTATTTTCATTCCAGCAACTACATTAATACAGATCAAAGTATTTTTGACATCCTGTCATTAAATATAAAATAAAGTCAAATTTGGTTCAAGATTTACTCTAATAACACGTTTCAGAAGCACTAACATATTCTATACTGAGGCTGCATTGCCAGTGCCTTGAGAGATGCTGCAGAAATAGCAAAGAAATGGCTACTCTATGAAATCTTTTTTCATGTTCATTTGAGGTCAAATAAAAATACATTAAGGAGTTATGGCTGTGATTCTCAGTTAGATGAAGAGTAGTTTATTCTGCATGCAATAAAATTCTATATGCAAGACAATGTGCAAAAGCTCAGGCTGTATCTTTAACTAGATATAAACATAGCTCTTTGTATATGCAGAAGCATTAGCAGTGTGTCATGTACTGTTTCAATGAGATGAAAACCCCCTCCTTTTTTTTTTCTTTATTTTGGTTTTGTTTTTAGGGAGCAGGAATGCTCATTACTCTAAGTAGATTTTGATACAAATATGTATTCCTTTGTATTGTCCTGATTAATATTATAATGCTTTTGGTGCAGTGTAGCTCGAAAGAGGCAGATTTTGCAAACACTCAGGAAATGGTAAGCATTAATTTATTATACTATCATCATTATATTTTCATATCCATCACACTTCTTATTCTCTTTTTTTTCAATCCTCTGTCATTTAACAAGAATAAGAAAGCCTGAAATAGCAATAATGTTAATGCTGTAACAGAGGAGATCCATTGCTTGAGTCGTTTAACTTCAACCTCTTGGCTTTGTATGCATATATGCCTAAGAATGATAAGAAGAGTCCATAAACAGCACATTCTCAAGACAGAGTAAAACTATAAAGATTGCGCTCCTTCGCATTTGAATTGTTAGGCTTCTAGTGGAGTAAGGCATTACACTGTAAGTAAGTCCTAAGCTATAATTTACTCTAATTTGAAGGTAATCTACTAAAACTCAAATTCAGTCAGAACAGTTTATGAATCCACTGGGCATAAAAATGAGACAGTGAAGCAGCAGCCTCTCTATCCTGCTTGCATTTCAGCACAGCCACAGAAACTGCTGCATTTAGCAAGTTTAATTCCAAACCATGTACAGATAGTCTGATAGTATTAGAGTTTCCAAAAATGAGTGTTATCATTCATAAGACATGGGACTCTCTGCGTTAGAAAGCTCAGAGAAGGCTACTCTATTTAACTAATTTCAAAACTATGAGTAAACAGAGAATTTTGCAGTCTATCAAATCTATTTACAAGAATAATCTCCAAGTGCACTCTCTGAGTGAAATACTGTTTTATTTCTGAGGATAGCACTGTACAGGTGATTAGTGGTATTTGCAAGATGGGAGACAGTATGTACTTAGCTGTTCTGCAGAATCCAAACTGTCCAACCTAAAACTGCAGGATTAATATTCAGCAGAGTCAGCCCTTATTCAATAGTCCCCACAGATACTTAGAGCTCAGTTCATAGATGCGCTGAGCACTGCTGACCCCTGAAGGTTGAACTCACTGTGAGTTTCTAGTCAGTAAATCAGGGAGCATTAATGAAGCATGCAAAAACATACGGTATTTTGTATGACATGAAACGAAGTACCTTTACATTGTTTTTTTCCTTTCCTTTGTAACTTTCTCCAAGACAGGGCTACTTTTGGGGGATTTCTTGGAAAAATGGTGCTCAAGATATGTGCAAATCTTTTACTCACTCATATTTTCTGATGTTTGGAGTTTGGATCTGCATGGCAGTTGTTTATTTGTATACTAGACTCTGATAATTTTCCAGAGAAAATTAAAGTAAATGATTTGGAGTTTATTGATCAGCTGCATATCCTGTGCATGGTGCCAGAATGACTGGGTGAATTTCTCCCTGTTACTCTTACAGCCAAGCAATCTTGCAGTTTGGCTCACTGGCCTCTCATTTGTAAATCTTCAAGGAAGTCAGTTCACTACATTTGATGCAGATCAAGTTTTTACTTAGTTCAGCACTTTGCATGAGGAACAAATGAGGCACCACAGACCTTAGAAGAAACATCCTTCAATGTGTACTCAATTCACATTTCAGTACCATTTAGAGAAATAAAAGGGGATTACTTTTCTAAAGAAGACATTAATTAGACTTGTATTACATTTGCCCAAGATATGGAAAGTAAGCAACCCATGAAAGGGCTGGGTCACTCAGGACAGTGGGATTAGAACTCAGAGTGACTCTGGAAAATGAGCCAAAAAATGAAAGTATGATCTTTAACAGTATAAGAGTGAAAACTGTATGGATATGTGTAATTAACTGTCCCAATATGAGATAGGGAACATGCAGCAGGAAAGCAAATCTGTGAAATAAAGTCTGACCATCTAAACACAGCATTTAGCAACTTTCACTTGCCAAGGCTGGCTCTCTCCAGCTTCTTCCTCCTCTTCTTCCCTCGTCCTCTGTCTCTGGGCACTTCTGTCTCTGGGCACCTCTGCCTTTGCCCTCCACTCTGTGGGTCTGAGGGACTAGGAAGGCTGGAGGGCGGAGCAGTGATGGTGGTTTTGGAGGCAAGGGGCAGGTCCAACATGCTGCTGCATGCTGCCTGTCCCTGATCTGCTGTTTCCTTATAAAGTTCTAGCACTCCCTTTAAGCTTCTCAGAGCTAGAGTAAAAATGGTCTGGAGCAAGCCCTGGACAGCTATTAGGCGTGAGCCTCACTTGACTGCAAATTTGTTTGAAATTCCTCCCTGCTATTATCACTTAAAGCCGTTATTTCTTGGGGTTTTTTTCATGCTTTTCTTGATTGAGCTGCCTTAGAAACATAATTTGTAGTAAAGAAGGCACTGAGGTATTCCAGTATTTTTTTCTCACTTCTTACACAATGTCTTACACTAAGGACATAGTCATTCACAACAGTGTAAAAATACATGAAACAGAGAAGATAAATAATCATTTTATATAATCACCTATTTCCTTCTGAAGTGAAGTTCTTCCAGTGTCATAATTCTAGAAGGGAATGTTAACAAGCTTGGATCCCATGTTTTACAACCTCATTAGCATGAACATTTACTGAAATAGTCTAGGAACTCATTCAGGACCATGTTCCAACAATAAAGGTGAATGTTTGGAATTAAAATTCCCAACCCTTCATCTAATGTCATTTTAATGAGGCAGCTAGAAAATCTTGGATTCCATTTGTTATTTACAAACATTATTGTAATATATCGTAAAAGGCCCATGCTTTTTACACATTTATAACAGTAAATTGCTATTCCCTTACTAATTGTTTGGTTAATCCTAAATGAACTCCATATTTTGGAACTTCAACTAAAATCATTGTTGGAAACAAGAGCTACAAACAAGGAACATCTTTATATGTATTTGCATAAAAATGCATTTATATAAAGATGTAAGGCTAAAAAATATATATTTAAATATACATCTTTTTACATATATATATACATATATGTGGTTTTACCTTTCTTTTCTTTATAATACAATTCATGACTAGGAAGCATCACGTGGCATATTAAGAGCAATCTTATTTGCAAACTTATTTTGGAATTGTAAACCAACAGTGGTGGACATGTGGTACTAAACAGGAGAACATAAGTGCAGTTTGTCCCAGGATAAACTTATGTATCAAAATGTGTATCAGTGTGTTAAATCGTGAGTAATTTTGATTTGTTTGAAGTCACATTTTTTTGAATGAAGGAGCTAAAAAGAAATTAGTGGAATGGAGGAGGGGGGAACTTTGAGTTTTGATGTGGAATTGTACAGAAAAATAGCTTTCTGCTGAACACCCAGGCTATAGGTCACCACTCTTATGATTCAAAAAAAGAGCATTGGTCACAAAGTGGGATAAATGATCACAGTTAGTCTAATAAATTTAATTACTTACCAAAGAATATTGACCAGTTAAAGTTAGCTCAAATTCTAAACTTAAGATTTTTGATACTTGCCTGTTAAGCTCACAATAAAACAAAACTGGAAGAACAACCAAAAAATGGAAATGAACAAAATAGGAACCTGATCCTAATACTTGTACTCACTGACATCACTCTGAATTAAGTCTCCCTGTATTTTGCCAGATTTGTTTGCACAAGTAGTGCAGTAGCAGATTTCAGGGGTTTTTTTGTAAATAAGTTGATAAATAAGCACCCTTGTCAGAGTTACACGATCATGAAAAGACTCAGCCACCAGTGTGAATACAGATTCATAAAGATCATAAGAAATATTTAATTCTAAGTTGAATCCAGTCTGGAGTCTGCTGTGCTTCTGTTTTAGCCTGTCACTTCTTTCACAGAATGGATAGATAATTCATTCCTGTATCTAAGACAAAATATTCTGCCTGAAAACCTGTATAATATATCTCATGTGACAACAGGAGTGATAATGGTGCATGAATACCTTCCCTGCTATTAGATAATACACAGAAGGAATCCCAGTAAATTGTTGGGGGTACAAAAGGAAAGGAATGGGGTGGAGGGGAATGTCTTGGTTAATAAAGTGGTTGAACATGAAATAGATCTCATGATGTAGAAGCAAGAACTTACATGTAGATATTTTGTCAGTTCTGCTACTTTCTCTGATTTCTGTTTTGATTGTCTGCCTATGCTAGACAGCAAAGATTTTTTATAAGTAAAACCCATGTGCAAAACTCATAACAAGCTATATGACGAAACTCCTATTTTCTTAAGTTTTGGAAGAAACTATTTTCTCAAGGGATATCATCCTCATAAAATTATCAGCCAGAGGCTCATCTTTCAGGAAAGAAATAATTAAGTCCTGGTTTCTAATTAGATAAAACTTGCTCAAAATCTTTAACATTCCTTCCCCAACTTTACATAAGCAGAGAATTTAAGAGATTATCTATGCGCAATTTTTTTTTTTCTTACTTTGAAAGGTGTTACAATTTTTAAAAAGCAACATAAAATGACAGCATGTTAAAAAGACAGATTATGTCTCAGTGCATCTTGAGACATGGAACATCACAGAGTAATTTATATGGGGAGGAGGAATGCTTTCCATTTAATGAAGGTTCCTGAGAATGTAGTAATCCTCAGTCTGCTGCTTAATTCACAGGACCTAGCCTGTACTTCAGCAAGATTTGAGGAAGAAAGGAAGGTGCCGTGGTAGACAAACAAAGCAGTGTGGTAGGCAGGGACATTCTGGTTCTCCCAGCACTCAGAGCAGAACAAAAGATAGTGAAGGGTGCAAAAAAAGTAAAAGTGGGAGTCAGATAGCTTGGCAATAATGAAAGTGTGTTCTTGTGTTGAGAAGGCACATCTGGACAATCACTTTCACAGACAACTTTTGCTGCTCCACAGGCTGCCAAAATTCCTAATTAAAAGATTCATTCCACCATTTGCATCTAACCAAGAGGTTTTCCCCCCCTTCAGCATCCTGTCACGCCTTCCAAAAAGTGTGAACCTTTACTGCCAACTCCCAAGTCTTCCCTGCCCCATCTCCTTTCCTCCAGGGTGCAACACCTTGCAGGGTTTCAAATCTGAGACCCACCAGTTGAGCATAGCATATGAGTCACAGGAAGTCTGGAGGCTGCAACCAGAGCAGCCAAACCTGACCTGACCCAGCACTTCACAGTCAGTTGTCCCAGACTGCATCTTTCCCCAGTATTCCCTACACCATGGTCTAATGTAGTTCTTCTCTTGGCAGGTCTCTTCTGAAGGTCTGATGCCCCTTCCATGTTTACTCTTGTCTCAGACACAAAGATTGGTTACAATTCTTCTTCTATGTGACTGAATTTTAAACTTCATTTGGAGTCCCATGTCTTGTGTCCTAATTTTTAAAGCTATTCAAAAGTCAGAAGTGACACTAATAAGAGTGTGGTGAAATGAAGTAGTTTTCAGGGAGAGGAGGAATCACCCAGCAGCTTGTCATCAGAGGATGCTACGAGTACTAGAAGGAAGGACTGATATAGGATCATCCAGAAATGGCAATGAAACCTTGGCAGAAACAAAAGAGGAGAGTTCAGAAATAAAGGCTTTTGTGGATAAGGTGTTATGACTGCCCCAGAAGGGGAGGGTAAACCAGGTTCTTGTTAATAAATCCCTTGATGTGGATTAGAGTGAAATGACACTAAATAATCAATGTTTGTAAACATATATATGTAGAGTTTATTTTAGAACAATTTTATTTCAAAGGTAAACAGCAATGTTGCCATTTTGGGTGTTATCATCTATATTAATAGAGCAATGTTAAAGCAAAAAAATAACACTTAAGAAAATATGTAAGGGAGAAAAAGAAAGGATAAGGGTCCTAAGATATATATAGTCACGACCCACTGGATCCAACAATGAAACTTGGTCGTCTATGTCTTTTGATTGAAGCAATGGTCTTGCTCCATTGGAGGTGGGGAAGGCACCCCAAACTGAAAGATCTCATGAGTTACACACTTCAGCCTTCTACCTCCTCTGAGGCGGAGATTTTTACAGTGGATGGTGTCACAGAACATGTTATGAGTCTCTAACACCTCCTGAAACTTTACAGCTGCCTGTTATGTCAGTATTGATCATGGTCCATCATGGTCCAGCACTTGAGGTGAACAGCCCAGGCCAGATGCAAAATGTCTTTGAGGTTCCCCAGAGGGATTTTTACAGCAGAGTCATCATGTAAGGGAGGACATTGGCATGATAAGAAGGATTATCCCACCTCACAGGACTTGCCTCTTATTAGCCTCTTCCCTTATCTGGAAATCGAGTTTGTAGCTTCAAGTATGCGCACCCTTCTGCACCTGGGATAACTGGACAATGGCACCCACTTACCTGATCTGAAGGTCCTTTCACAGTAGGCATATTCAGGGAGGGGTGGGCTTTGCTGGATGAGCAGTGGCTTCTTTTCAGTTTGCTACTGTTGGACAAAACTCTTTTGGTGATTACAGTGTTTAAGCCATCAACTATTTCAGTCTGACATAAGGCAAACACACTCAGTAGAAGAGGCAAGTCCTCAGAGAGAGGGAAGGCAGAAGAAACACCAAAACACAACGGTCAGAGGAAGGTGAAGCCCCAAAGAAGCAAATATTCTTCAAAGCTGAAAGGAAAAAATACAGAATGGAAATACAGGGAGGGTGTGACTAAAAATATCAAACTTGGCAAGCACATAATGAAAGAAGTCTTCCCTCTTTACCAGTATGGTTTCCACGTGTCACTTGTTCATTACAGCCACATGAAAGCAGTTTCAGTTTGACTCAATAAGCGTGAATGGCAATTAAGGAAATATTTTTAACAAAGGAATGAAGGAAAGGAAGGATATCTATAAAGCATAAGAGTTGTGGTGAAGTGGTTAGGAAAAAAAAGACATGAATGGGAGATTATAAACAGGCAGTGGACCTGAAATAAGAAAGACTGTGTCTAGGAGAGGAGGGAGGGTATGTATAGATAAGGTAGAAAGAAGACAAAAGTAAGGCCTTTGACTAGATCACCCTCTTTTGGCAAAACCTCTGACTGTGAACTTGAGGAGTAATAGGACTGGGCTTGAGTATGTTTCAAAAGTGAAAAGAGTTGGCTGGGAACGTGGGTGAGAAATTGAGTTGGAAAATACAGGAAGATACCAGAAGCAGTAGTACCCAGTGAGCACACAGAAGCTCCTGGAAGCTGTCAGATGCTTCAACTGATAAAACAATTGTTTTAATCAGAAAGGAAAATAGACCTTAATGCCTGTGTTTTCTCAGCTGCAAGCATGTGTGCCTGGCAGTTTTGTTGTTTGAACAGCATGAGGGAGAATTGGCCATTTGCTGTCCTCCATCCCTGATTTGTTGACAGCTCAGTTAAAGGGTGGCTCCTTTGCAGGATGTTGTCATCGATCTGCCTTAACATAACTGCAGTTCTGTTAATGTCCAATTCCTGCTGAAAACCCTACATCTTTAACCCAGGCTTGTGTTATACACTGTATGAGAATTCATCAAACTCATGGTGGTGACCAAAGATGAGAAAATGTAGTACTTTGCGTCTTCAAGGCATTGTACAAACACAAGTGTGTTATTTTCAAATCCAATATCCTGTTGCAAATAGTTGATTCTAACAAGAGTTAGAGGCATTGTTCATTTAGGACAGCTTTAGATTTTGAAGGACTGCATTTCCTGAAGACAATACTTACCTGTTTAAAGAATTCCTGGGGAAATCAGTGATCCACAGGAAATTTCTACTTTTCCAAGCTAAGTTAGAAGTACGAAAGACATCAACAGAAAAAGATCATCATGTGCAGTACAAGAGAGTGACCCATGTTAGACAAAAATAATCACAGACTCAAAAGCCTCATTCAGTATCAACATGATTTCTTGCAAAATACAGGAGAAGCAAATTGGAAGATGCAAATTCCAAGAAGCACACAAACATATTAGCAATGAGATCAAGCAACTACATAGCATGTAAGAACAGCAGATAAGAGCCACAGGAATGTTGAAGTTGTTAGGAAATGTGTAAAACTGGCAGAATAGTGACTTCAGTATTTTAATTAAATGAATGAAGGGAATCACAGTATCATATCAACTGGCCATGATCTTGCCACTGAACTTGACTAAGTGCGGACATGTATGAAAATTCACAGTGAGTTGTCGGTCCCTTTAGCTTTCATATCCATACTGCTTCCTAGTTCATAATCAGGTTTTAGTCCTAATATATCTGGGTACATAAAAAAATTCTATATGAAAGCTAATATTTTCTCTGTTCTTCAAATGTCAGTTACAGTCAAGCAATCCCTGTTTAATAAAAATACAGAGTACACTACAGATAGACTTCCAGAGAGCCACAGTTCATTAATTTGGTTGTGGCAAAATTGTGCTATTGGACAAGTTGCAAATTAAACCCATCCCAAAACCTGTTGGCAAAATCCTAAGTAATCTTTGTAATTAGGGAAACAAATCAGTGATTCCTAACAGTCTGATAGTCTTGTGAATGAATGGTGGCTAGAAAATGGATGGAGGAAATTCAAGATATTTTGTATTAAAACTACTCTACGCAAATCAATCAGTTTTAAACCAGTCATTATTTCTGACTTTTTTAGAGCTTGCCAGTCTTAAAATCTGTAATGCCGTTGGACAGCTTTTTCATGGTCCCCATAAAACAGTATTTTTAATTAACATTACATATATGTAGGTAGCAGAAACTTAGGGTGAATCCAGCACTGAAAATCATAATGCATTAAATGAAAGGGTACATTTTCTGTGCCATAATGAGCATAACCTGGGAGAGGGCAAAGGCCACCCCAACTTTGCTTCCCATGTCTGTGCCAACAAAAAGAAAATATAAATAGCTCAGACTTGGTGTTTTGACACTGTACAAGAAACAGACCAATCACAGCCTTAAGACAGCTCCTGTTAGAAGACATACAAAAGCTTCATATTTAATTTGTCTGCTTAGAGTTGACCATTAGGAAGGCACCAGAAGGAGAGATGGGAAATACAGTAGTGAACTGAACATGCCATAAACACCCCATCAGTCCTGCTGTTAGAAGTTATCCTCTCTTGCATCTACACTAAAGAAGAGGGTTAAATCAAAGCATTTTCACCTGAGTTAACCCTAAACATCAGTGTGTATGAACATGACGTGAGTTTACACTGTCAAACCTTTTTAACACCACTCATTAACCTGTCCATCACATTAGCTGTTTGTTTGAAAAGTGTGACTATTTTAGATTTTTGACTTGAGGATGTAGTGCTGTCTCTGTAAATCCATATTCTATCCTTTAATTTCTACTTCAGCAACAGATGAAGAATGTTAGCATATAAAATTATTATAAAATATGAAGAACTTACCTTTATTTTGGTTGATAACTGTGGGGGATGTTTTCCAGAAATCTAGTTAAATGACAGATTTGTTGTGAGAATAAAGATGGCATGTTTGATTCTGTAAAAAGGTTTTTTAGGCACCAAGGCTGTATTACAATGCTGCAAAGGGGTTTTAATTAACTCCTGGTTCTTCAGTGTGGCACGGCTCGTCTGCCTTCCCACTGTGGCCACAAGGGAAGAGGAAATGGCCTGTTCTTCCCAGGCTGTGTTCCTGTTGAGCAGTCTCTGCTCTAGATTTTCCACAAAAGGCGAAGGTGCAGCTTAACTGAAGTGTACCAGCTGTGTTGGAGAAGAGTAGGAAGGCAGCTTGCTTTTGGTATTTTCTTCTGACAGGCTTCCAGAGAAAGTGGCTGGTGCCTTGAAACATGCTAGACCTCCAACCTGCAGTGTGGAACTTGTGGAAACCCATCACAGCAGGTGTTGGTTGCAAGTTGTCTCTTAAATCAAAACAAGGATTGCATGTCTTCACAGTCTTGTGCATAGAGGGGGTCTCCGAGGTGTAACTTCATGTTCTGTATTCCACCAATACTGTTTATTTGACTGTGTGTCAGCACTATCTTACAAAGCCTGGCAGCACAATCCTGTTCTTGTACTGTTCTAGCCAAGTTTGAGTTGCAGGGTCTGTTTCAACCTTAGCACTGTTCGATGTGTTTTTGTCACTCTTGGCAAGCCAGAGAACACAATGTATTGTGTATAATGGGTGTTTAATTGCTTACATAATAAATCTTTGCCTTGTTTGTTGCAACAGCTGTAACTGCTGTAAACGACTTACCGCTCTGGATTAAAAGATACTGATCGAGTAAAGATTCCTGAATCTAAATTTAGGATTGTTTTAGGCTCTTTTTTTTTTATTTTATTTTATTTAGATTTATTTTGCTCAGTAGTGCCTAATGTAGACAAATCTAAAATCTGATAATTTAAAGATGTGAGGTCATTCAGACCATTTTTCCCTCAGGTCAAGAATTCTCTTTACTTTAAATTCATTGATCACTCATATAATTTTTAAATATATTAAGCATAGGAGCATACCTTATGGGGCATTTAACCATAGACTAATAAATCACTGTTGCAAAGATACTTTGATAACCAGTTTTAATTTTCCTTTTTTTTAATGCCATACCATTGCCTGCAATTGCGTTCCTTCCAAATTTATGATAAAGAAGTTTGTTCTCTTTGTTGCGGTTATATATCTCCTTCATATATTTGCAGTGGGCTCTCACATCATTGCTTTCCGCTTAGTGAAGGAATGATGTTCATACTTAACTTTTAATCTTTCCCAAAAATTCAGGCTGTCCAATCCTCTCAGAGTTTCTGATGTTCTCTTCAATACTCCTCCAGATTTTCCTAGCTTTCTGCAATGTCTCTGTGGCAATGAAGGGAATTGAGTCTGGTGGTTCAAGCATCAGGGCTGTGTTGTGGGTGAAGTGTCACCTGCCAGGGTACCCTGGTTAGGCAGATCCATATGGCAGTGGCCAGCCTGTCTGTCCTAACACTGGGAATGTATCTTTTAGTGTGTTTCCTGTCAACTCAGTCCATCTTCGAGCTCTTAGGTTTCCTAGATTCCTCCTTCCACTCAGCACATCATTTGCAACACATTAGGTTGCATCTTTGCAGAGTGAACTTTCCTCTTGCTGGGTTATGATAATATTTGTGATTTTTCCATGTCTTCAGTGAAGGTGCCTGTGCCTGCTGTTGCATTGTCTGCAGGTTTGGATGCAGCATCATGACCTCAGAGAGTGTGCTGGTCTTGCAGCCACGGTTCCAGGCCAGCTTGCTCTGACATCTGAGCTCTTCCCACCACAAAGACAGGCACAAGCCTTTTTAAAATGCCACAAGATTAATTTCTAAAAGGCAGTACAGAAGCAGGTGGTGTCATTCCAGCTTCCAGGCTGAGACACTGTGCCAGCAGGGTGGGCTACATGGCCAAACTGAGAGCAGTGAACAAAGGGGTTTGTCTGCTGTGCTCTTTTATTTGGATGTTCGCTTTTTCTGTGCCTGTCAGACTTACCTGAGGTCCTCTCTAGTTAAAGAAATTTCATGACTACAAAATGGAGAACAGCAATCCCAAATTCCAAACCAGGAAAATGAAAGAACAGAGGTCAGCTTCAGACCACATCAAGCCATTAGTTCGGTGGGTACAAGAAAGCTGAAAGCTATTCTCATCCCTCCACCCCCCCTTGGGTGACATCATAATTGGAGCTCTTGGGATCTCTACACTTCCTTTTAACAATTCTTAGTTGTATTCTGACTCTGCAGTTCTAGGCACAGGTCATCAGAGAAGGTCCTTCCTCCCTGCTGGGTAAGCTGGTGTACTTGCAGGCTGCTGCTGTTTGCTCAGCACATTGGTTCTGGCTTCAATAACCTTCACGCTATATACCACATTTGCAAAGATGGTCACAGCACTGTATAAATCTGTCTTGAGTTTTTTATGCATACATCTTTATTAAATTTACAACCTTCTTTTTTGCTCTGAGCACTTGATAAAGTCCATACGTGTCTTCATAATAACATAGATGACACACATGCCAGAGTGTTTCTCATTTTCCCTTACACATGCATATTCACACACACATCTTTTATTAATTGCAGGGTTCCTGTCATTTTAGACTTGGTAGGATAAATCTTACTAGAAAATGTTTGGCAAAATGACACTGCTACATAAAATAACCCCCTGCCTTGTGCTGAGCTTTGTGCCACTGGACTGAACACCTCCTCCAGCCCAGTGCCTGGGTTGTTACCATAATTCTTTACCTATAACCATTTCTCTGTTTTTTAGCCCACAGATTTCTCTCCATGTTAAACTGATTTGAAACACGCATTCCATGAAAAAAAAAAAAAAAGGATCTATCACAGTTCCTGTAATACCAAGAAAAATGCAGTTCTGTTTTCCTTGACTGTCAGTTTGATGACTAGCGAAAGCTTAATTAGAAAAGGTCTGAGTCTGTAATGACAGGGTCATATTTTGCAACTCACATCTGTAGCACTGGAAGCTAAAAATAATTTTTAGGTCTGTGGAATTTATGTATCTTGTTGTTAGATCATTTTCAGCAGAATCAAATAACATCCATTTTTCTGTGACCCTTAACAACAGGTTTTTTTAATTTTAATACTTTTTTGGGAGAGGTATATTTTAATTGTACAAAATGATGTTTTGTGGCAAATAAAACTTATTTTCCAGTTCCCTTTCTTAACCTGCAGAAGCCTTTATTTTATTTTTTTTTTATAATAGTCCTGATCTTGACAGCTATAAAAATGCTTTCTTTTAATCAATATTTGTGTCATGATGTATTTCTTAGGTCACGTGTGGTAAAAAAACACTGTAATGAAAGTTTCCCTAACTGTATGAATCAGGCACCATGCTGTCTCATTGCGTGTTCCTGAGTCTAGGCACCACTGTTGTCCAACCATCAGTCATATAATAAAGCCTAAATACAAGCTCTTGCAGGGTTAGACTCTCTAATAAAGATGTCTCGGAATCCACAATTGTTGTGAGAGACTATTAAACAGGATGGATGTGAGCCAAGGCATGTTTGCACTCTCACATTTTTAGCATGGCTAGTTTGGAGCCATCACAGGCCTCGGGCTGTTTCCAATGTGCAGTTTGTTGTGGCCACACTCTTTTGCAGGGTAATAGTTACATCTGAGGACATGAGTCATACTGTATCTGATCAATCTCTACCTCATTTTATTACTAATAGAGATGTAGCCCAAAAGTTCATACATGGAGGTCATCTTTTCTTTCATGTTCTTGTCACTCCTGACAGCACCATGAGTGACAAGAGTTAATGGCATTTGTGAGCCCTGGAGTTCGATGTTTGCAGATTTATGGGTAATTTTCAAAGGGAATATTATGTTTGAGGGGAAAAAATGAAAATAGCAAAGAAACCCTTAAACTTGGAAAAACAAGCTAGAAGGTATGAGGGTAATTTTTCCACTGCTGTAAGGCAGGGTAAAAAACACCTCAGGCCCACAAAAATTTACCTCATACCAAGGTCTGGCCAGTAAACTTGAAACAAAAAAAAATTCTTGAAAAAACCTGGGCACTATGAGGACAGGTAGTCTGACTGCTCTGTATGATTTGTGTTGCATGCTGAGGAGGCCACTAGTAATGGAAATAGGCTACTGAAAACTTTGCTTTCTTTAGAAGTGAACAAAAATTGGGAATGCTGTGTACCTTTGGGAACTTAAACCAAACACAAGGCAATTGCTGCTTTTTTACAGGTGAGGTGAAACTTTTGCACCTGACTGGAAATGAGATCCTATTTCAAAGTGTGCATTGTACTACATGTGTGTATTAGCTCTGAGCTGCTTCTCCTCTAGGCAGGCATGGTGACCACAAGCTCTTGTTTGCTTATCCTATGCTGATGGCTAGCGAAGAGGCTGAATATATCAATCATGTTCTTACTCAGGCCTTCCACCTCTTTTTGCATATGCATGAGTTTATACAGAAAAATTGATATTATTAAGCTCTGAAGAGAAAAAAAATCAGGTCAGATAATGTAACGCAGCAAAAAATAGGACACTGTGCTCTGTATATATGTAATTTATCTCCATCAGAAATGTGTGAAAGTAAACACTCTGCTTTCCCACCTTAGCAGCAACTTTGTGCGCTGACAGTGCTAGTTCAGTGCTGGTTCAGGTACCATTTTCCAGGTGCATTAAGAAATAGATTAAAAGCAGAGACAACACTTCTAATGCCAGCAGCTGAAGTCTGGAGGATTGCATTAGTGCTGGTATTCTGCTGGTGCAGTGGCCATCTGGGAGAGTTAGTCCTCCTGGACAAAGATGGAGAGAGTGACTAGGAGTGCTGTGCTAAAGTCAGCAGTAGAAACTCAACAGTCTTTAGGTTTGGTACATTAAAAATGCTGTCTGGTGTTCAGAAAAGACTCAGATTTTTTGAAACACAGAGCAAACATTTTCTGATGGAGTGTGCAGGTGTACTGTCCTTCTGTTTTCTCCTCATAAGCCTGCATTGCTGATGGAGGTGGACAGCCAGAAAAGCTGGCCTCCACAGACCAGCACTGCAAGGCCGGGATGGCATGGGTTTGGTGTCACCTTGGCATCTCCATGATGGGGTATGAAGCTACCTTCTGCAATTATTATTGATACTGATGTCACACCCAAACTAACTGTGTGTGCCTGTTGTCTGGAGAATACACATCTTTGATTTCCAGAGGAGCTGGTTCCACTCACAAACCTTGCTTTTTTCTGCACATAACTCTGTCTTGCACCCATGGGAAGATGGTGAAGACGTGCAAATGTTCACATTTCCCTGCCAGTGAGGAGATACTCCACCTCTGCCCATGGTCCCCTGGAAGGTGGTGATTTGTGGTAATGTGGTAACCCCTTGGTATGGGGAGAGCATCTCCTTGTGCCTGGGGGAAGATCTCTGTTTGTCAGGCATAAGTCATCCTATGCCTTTGTGTCACATTTCAGATTAATTTAATGTTTGTTTTTTCTTTGTTCCATCCAGGTTCTTGGCATGAGTTCCTTTCTGAGTCGGTGTGTGCCATCAAATAGAGTTTATGTCTTGTACCTTTTTCTCAGTTTACATTCTTATAATAAAAGCTTAGTTTTCTTTCCTGCCACTGCTTCTGACCTCTGATAGTCATAGCATATTTCTTTACATTAAATGGTGTTTACAACCTCTTTTTATTTTTTCCAGCTTTAATTTATTTTTTTCCAGCTTCAATTTCTGTGACATTTTCCAGGTCATTAGTATAAAATTGAAATAATTTGTTCTTGATTTTCATTGCTTGAAAATATTTAGCCTGTTATAATTCTACAGACATCCTTAGTCTATTTGGTTGTGCTGGTATTTAGTCAGAATTTAAATAAAATGTGTCACACAGTAATTCTGACCCAGAACACACCTTTCTGGTTCGCAGATTATGGTCTCAGTTTGGTGTTTAGAGGGATTTTCGATGCTGGTTTTTTTGTAAACTGATCCCAAAACTGATAGTATGGATTAGTCAGATTGTTTACAAGAAAGTGGCAAAGGTAAATTGTTTTTACCTGGTCTTTATTCATAGTGTTACTTACAATTGCTATTTGTAAGAATTATGCATAATAGAAATGAGAATCATAACTGTTCCTAAGGTGCTTGTATTACAGCAATGGTGTTTTTAGGAATAGATATGTATCTGGAAGTTCAAAATAGTTTTGTTTTCTCCTTAATCTGGCTGTTTGGTCAAACTCAAGTTAAATGAAATTCCCAATAAGCAGTATCCTGTGCTGTTTCCAGTCAATCAACTGCTTTGGATCCCATCAAAAACCTAGAAAAACTAAGAGGAAATGGTTCTTTTATTCTTCAAAGATTATATATTGCTATTTTTATAATTACTGAACATCTTAGAAAGTTTGTACAGCAGTCCTATTTTGTTGTCCGAGAAAACACAATGCCTTCCAGTCAAAAAAGGAGGGTGAACAAATTGCTTTGTTTTGCATTATCCGTGAAACGTAACACCTGCTCCTGCTGCATGCTTACTGCAGAATTAAACGGCATCCTCTGAGAGAGAGCTCAAAAACAAATGGATCCTTCAAAAAAATCAATAGGCTGGGATTGCTGCGAAGATAGCTAATGTCCCTTACCGGTACCTTTTTACATTTTATCCTCAGCTTTGGAATTAAATTTGCTTAGCTCCATTAGAGTTTTTTGTTGTTGTTATTATTATTAGTGCTTCCATGTTTCTCCCAAATCTCTTCTGAAAATCTAAGCGGGCATGTCAGAACACTTAACAGATCCTCCTAGTAGAACAATGGAAAACTTGGAAAATGAAATTAAATTAGGCTGTATTTGTTAATGATTGTTTTTCACTGATTAAAGAGCATGCTTAAATCTATAAAAACTATTTAGAAACCCAAGTAGAAAGAAGTCAGAAAATTAATAGCTTGCTCCTGTGAAGTTTTCTGTCATTAGTATTTTTTCCTTACATCCTAGTACTAGGGCATTTCAGTACATTCCCATTTGGTATGAGTCACACCAAAAGTAGTACCTGAAATAACCAGCTGTCACTGCCTTCTGTTAACTCTGAGAGTTTTTTCCCCACCTGGACACTACCAGGCAAGTGAAGTATCAGCTTTTTCAGTTTTGCTCAGGGCAGATTCTCCTATTACTAGGACGGCTGCTTCCAAAACCCTGCGAGTCAGCATGGACCAATGTCCTCACAAGGGCACTCGACTCTGACCTGGGAGTGAGGTTTTGGCTTTTGGGATCACTCCTTCTCAAGCTCTTTGCCACCTGGCAGATCTCTGACGGCACTTAGATGTGTGCAGCATTGCACTGAGCAGGACCCCGTGGATGTCCACTCCCTGCTGCCCTGGCAGCTGTCGTGGGGCATCACACACAAGCAAGCCCAGCAAAATGAGATAGAACCATGGCCCAGGTGTGCTTAGACATTGAACCAAGGTGAGCAAGGAGCCCAGTTGCCTTCAGAACCTTCCACTGTCACTGCCAAGAGATGGGCACTGCAGACCATAAGGCACAAAGAGTCACTGCTGAAAGCAAGTCTCCTTTCTATACAACAGTAATATAAAGGGAGTAGGGAGCAGGGAGCAGATGCAGTCTAAGCTCAATGCACCTGGATTGCATCCATGGATAGTGATAAGGTGAGCCAGGGCTCACATGGCATTGGTGAATATGGTGGGAGTCCATAGCATCAATGACAAAAGAGTGGCCCAGGCACCTGCATGCTCATTAGTTTGATCTAGGAAGCTTACGGGCCACTTGTCAGCAGAAAAGGTGGTTAAAGATGCAGGAAACTAGAAAAAAACTCCACATCTCTTTATCGAAGGAACTCATTCCAGACTGAAGGATAGCCTGGAAAGGAAGGAAATGATGTCTAGGAAGTATAATTGGACTTCAGAGGAGCAGCTCACCCAGTGTCACACAGGAAACAGTCCTTATGCTGGAGAAGATGGCCATGTGGCAGTAATGCCGAAGGGAGTGTCCAGCCAGGGAGAGCTTACTAATGGGAGTTTCTAAAGGGTTGGTCTTAAGGTCGGTTTTATTTCTGGGATGTTTTAGGGACCAGAGTGCAACCTGCAGGCTGTCATTTTAATGGCTTTTGCAGCACACAGAACTGAAATGCATTGCTCATGAATGGGAAAATTAGAGTATCAGAGAGGAAAATGGGATGGCCTTAAACAGCAGAGAATTGATTTGCAGAGAAATGGAACAGCCCAAAAATGAGCAAAGAGGTCATTCATGTAGAGATTAAAGCAAAAGGATTTGCTGTTAAATGGCATCTCACTGGTTAGTGAAAAGGGGTGAAAAAAATTTCTCGGTGTACTAGGCATCGGACCGATGAGGCTGTAGTTGCATCTTTTCTGGAATACTTTGTATGGTTTTGGTCTCCGTAGTATGGAGCAACTACATTTTGCTTGGCCTGAGTTCAGTGACAATTGGGGGAGAAGAGGACATTTCATACTAAGGGCCAAGACAACTTGGCTTGCTTAGCATAATAAAATGTATGCTGAGAGAAGATATAACATCTCTTCAGAATTACTGCAGGAAGCAAACTTGGGAGGGGAAGAAAAGGATAAAGCTGGTACTTATGTAAGCGCAATAAAGATAAATTTAGCATAGAAACAGCCAACCAGTCTGAGGGTTTTGGAAGTGACAGCCTGGAAGAGCCTTTCAAGTTTCACGTCCCAGTGTTTAATTGCAGAAGTAAAATTTGCCATTCAGATAAAAATGTCAAAAAAGGAATGGCAGAATATTTACAGTGAATGTTACTTGATTTGTATTTTGTTTACAATTGCTTAACTTCAGTATACACCATATTAGCTATTAGCAAATCACTTGTACATGGAGATATGAGGACAGGCCTCTGTTATAAACAGAAAATATAAAGGCAATGCACAATTTGCACAGCATGACAGTTAAGTCCTGCATACTTTCTTGTGGGTATGTGTAGCAAATAGGATGCTTATAAGCATAGTAGTGTTCGATGTCATTTGATTTTTCAAAGGCATAGCTATCGTCTCATTTGAGCAAGTGTTATTTGACTTTTTAGACAGATCATTTAAGTGTCAGTGTCTTGGACATTCATACAATATGCACCCAGCAACGCCTATTTCCAGAGCTAGATGAGGGATGAAGAGAAGTATTGACCAAACATAACTATTACTAAAGATATTCTTCTGCTTCAGTTTTACTTCAGCTTTTTATAAATAAATATATCAAAATGCAGTTAACCTAAATCACTATTACAGCCTTAAACTTATGAAATTTTAAGTAACTTATGTTTCCTGCTCAGTTACAGCTAGTAAATGTGTCAGAAGAAATCAAGAGTAATTTTATACGTCGTCTTGCACAAGTATTAACTTAATCATAAGTGGTAAGGTTGTAACTGCTGATATGTACTGGCAACTCAGAAATTCAATTTATGCCTTTTTTTTAAAGGGAAAAAAATCATACTATCACATCTGGGATCAGACACTTTGGTGGCTGTCTGACCTTTTGTTACTGATTTTAAAATACGGTTGTCATGGATGGTCTGCTTTTATGGGACTACATAAAAAAATAGAAAAGAAAATTCAATATGATTAAAATTATTTGTTAATTTCTTACCTGTTTCAGTAATAGTTGCCATCAGTGGTAAAATTTGCTCATACTTCTGGTTGGGATATTATTGCCTTGAGATTACAGCTACCTGAATTTGTTAATGCTTGCACTGCCAAATGAAAGAGCTTGTTGACATTGGTTGACATTGTCTCTTGTAGCTGACTATGCGTTATTATCTGGAGAGACAAAGTCAAGTTACATCTAACCTTCTTGAAAGACACTGGCCTCCACTTGTTTCATTGCAAAGCATGATTCCCAGATTGCAACCTATCATCGTTGCATGCTTTCCAAATTCAGTACTTTTTATTTTAATGTCTGGTCGCCAGAGCTGAACAGAGCAGTGGTTTGACTATTAGTGTAAGAAAAATGCAGCCTCTGGTGTCCTAGTGAATAGCCTGCTGTATGTATCTTACAGCATCCTGAGGAGCAGTGCTAATAAATACCATTCTGATATTTGATTAAAACCAAGCAATGTGATGAAATTAAAGCATGGTAAAATAAAAAGATATTTCTAAGTGTGCATCAATGTGATTTTTATTTATGTTTAAGAATAGAAATTGGAGTGTGCTAAAATGCTACATGAGAAATTATAATTAACACGTTGAAGTATAAAAACTTGAGTATGAGTCAGCATTTTTTTGAACGGAACTATGACTTTTATTTTGTCTCTACCTTAGCTAATACTATTTCTGTTACACAGTGTGTTCTGAGTTTGGGATTTATTTGCTTGAAATACCTGTTGCTTTGTATATAAAATGTAATACCTATAAATTCAATTCTTAGGGAAAATATTGATACTATTGCTTGTTGCATGGTAAAAAAAAAAAAGAAAAGGATTTACAGATTATTATAATTTGTTATTGCTATTTACAAATACAAGTTTATCTCCTTATCAGCTACCTGTTTACAAATAGCTCTGAATGCAATAGATACATGTTGACATGTTGACCATTGTTCAAAAATAGCTATGATTGAGTTTCCTTTTATTAATCAAAATGTTACGATACTTTTGTCTTTTTTCTTCAAGTTGTAATTTACCCTAGTTTTTCATTACAGACCTTCCATTGTCCTTGGTCCCTAATTCTTACATTTCAGGGAGAGTTCACAACTTCTTTTTGTTTCTGTACTGGACCTTTTTGAACATGCCCCATTTTTCAGGATCTGTGTGCCTCAATATATCCCTTAGCCCTATTCATCTGCAAATTTCTAGAAACTGATTGTCTTGTAGTTTATTACATCTAAATACCACAAATGGGGTGACTACAGAGGTTCTGTCCTAACCTTCAGCTTCTCTTAATGTTTCCTTAGTTTGCTTCATTCTTTCTCGTTTGCTTGCCCCATGAACACACCTGCATTTTTGCCCTTACCCCCTCTCTTGTCCTGAGTAGGTCACAGTAAGAAGTTTGCTCCTTCCGAAGAGGATCTTATTGAACTGATAGGCCCTAAGCATCAGTCAAGGATACTGTCTGGACTCTTCTTGATTACAACTCTTTCGAGAACCTTTCCCGCTCCTTGAAGCAGAGAGCATCACCTTAGCTTTCATTAACAATAGCTTATAGTTATTTTGGCAGAGAAAAAGTCTTTTACCAAACCTAGTCCGATCACCCCAGAGACCTGTAGATTAAGAGTTTAGAGAGAGGTTTATAAGATATGGGGCAGTTTCTTTCCAGTGGAGAGAGCTGCTGGTGTGCTGTGCCCCCATCCTGTGTGAGTTATTACCTATCCCAGTCATCCTGCCTCATAGATGTCATGCACCAAGATGACAGGACACTAGCCTATAGTGCTAAACTATGTGAAAAATGAAGAATCACAGAAATGTCAGAAAGTGCTTCTTGCTTTTAGTTTGAGGCCCAGGCAGCAATTCAGCATGGCTGGGAGGACTCACATGTTTTGCCACATGGGTGGTACAGCAAAGTGAGTCATGGACAACATGCTTCTCAAACTGGCAAGCTTCCCCTCCTCATCCCCAATGTTTTCCTGATGCCTCCCTGTTCCTATTGATCCTGCCAAGGTCACAAACCCCCAGGCTGCACATCATCTTTCTCAGCAAACAGCGCAATCTGGCTCTGAAGTCTCATACATCATTGATAGCTGTGATTTTACCTCATGATCTCCACTTGTGAAAGTCTTAGGTTAAGCACAGAGTATTGTCTGTGACTCCTTGTCACTTGTTGGTGATCAGTGGTGGGAGACAGGCTATAGACAAAGTGAGTCTGTGAAGGAGAGAGTAGCTTTTCTTTGTCTGAAATAGAGCCAAGAACAATATATCAATGTCCATACATATTTAACTCTAAGAACTGACTCAGGATTTGTCTTGCTGAGGTGTAATTTTGGAAGTTCAGGTTTGGGAGTTGTTTTTCTTCAATAAAAGTAGCTACTCTCAGAAGGTGATTTATAGTCCTGTTATTTTGTCTGTAATTTTTCTGCTTGTAGAATAGTTAATGCAATGCTGTGTTGAAATCTCATGTAACATTGTTATGTTACCATGACACATACAAGAATAGAAGCACTGTTGTCAGGGTGATGTAGCCAAATTATTACCACCTTGTTTTTCCAGTGGTCAGTTAAAAAAGATGTGGGCCTTATGGTTGGGATTTTTTTGTTTGTTTGTTTGTTTGTTTGGGGTTTTTTGGGTTTTTTTGTGATGAGAGAAGTGTTGAGGGTTTCTTTTTAATGTTTTAACTAAAATATTAGTGTTATTTAAAGTAATGAAGAAAACAATAGCCAAAGTGATCGTAAGCAAATTCACATAAACAAAGTAGTATAAATTGAATAGATAGCACTGAAAATAGATTTGTGCTTCAGGTTCTGCTATGGACAACACTGAGAAAAGAGGAGAGGATTTTGTAATGATCAGAACTACTTTGATATTATTACTTGAAATAGCTGCAAGCAGAAGCCATAGATAATAATAATCTTCAAACTGTAGAGGTTGAAAGCTCCAAGAAGCCAAGAATGACTGCAGCTGCCTTGAGTGATGGTGGAACAAAGCCATAGGGTTGTGAATAGTTTATGCAGAGTGAATATAATCACAGAGTCAAAATGTGCAGTCATAACATTTGAGATCCAAGAAGCAGGTGGTACACATGTCTATCTCAGGATTTTGGAGGGGTTTCCTGGCATCAACCAGTTCAAAGAATCAGACGAAAGAAACATTTTTGATATCCACAGTTAGGTAACACAATGAGACCATCACTCTGAACACAAAATTGCTCCTTGTCTACAGTCTTCTCCAAACATTCAATGAGACAAATTATTCCTGTTTTAAAATAATGCCTCAGAACTCAATGCCACTTTTTTTCTGGAAGTGCTAAATGGAAGCTAATGACCAAGAGGAAATGATTTCCAAATTTTGCAACTGGCAGCCGTTACCAGAGGATTCATGAGCTTTTCAAATCCATTTTTGTTTAATTTAAGTCATGGTGGCTTGTCAAGACCTGAGCAACCAAATGTATAGAGAATGCAGCCAAGGTAACCACATTCAGATTTATTTATGACCTGATCGTAACATTTGCAGATCTCTACTGGTTTTAAGAAAAAAAAAAAAAAAAATGTGCATTGAAATAATATACCAAAAAATGTTTTGTTTCTGTTTTCCTAAAAGGAAACGATCACTTAATTATTAATCTTTTAATAGCCCTGCAGTTTCAAAAATCCCTTAGTGATGGGGTTTCTTAATTTCTAATCTTAAGTACTGAAGAAATTACTACAGTTTTGCTGTTTCAGATTTGAGAGAAAGGAACATTTTTAGAAGGAACAGTAGCAATATTGAATACACAATCTTGTGACTTTTTAGACATTTGAATATTTTTCTATACCAAATGAAAAACATTAAAAAGCCATCTATATTGATTGTGGATCAGAAAACATTTCCTTCTTGAAAATTATAGGAAGAATTAGCAGGTTATTATTAGCAGGTTTCCGTTCATAAGAGATAGTTTACTATATGCATCTAGGTATGGTCTAATGCAGAATCAGGCCTAGTGAGCATCAGTTGAGCATCTACCCTTCCATTTTCCCTTTCAGTTGCCAGCTTAAAAGAAAGCTTAGCAGATACTGAGTCAGTATGAAATTGTTAGCCCAGGCATTGACCCATCTTCTTTAAATCTTTTTGTTATAAATTCTGTTATTAGAAATTAAAATCTTGGTGTGCTGTCACTTTAGTCCTCTTTCTTTACCTGCATAATCATTAGCTATTCACTGCATGTGTGTGTTTAATAAGCATTCTGTAATGCTGCCTTTTTTTCCATCTTTCATGGTTTAGTTATTCCAGTTGGAATTGTGCAAAACTGCCAAAACATTAAAGGAATGGCTTCTTCATTATTTAAGTAGTGATTACTCATCACTGGTCAGACAAGTGGGTTGGGATTTAGGTGACCACATGTCAGTATCTGCAGTTTTGACGTCTGTATCTAAGCTCATCCTCCCAAGTTCCCTTTATAGAGACAATGGAGGCAAAAATGCATTTTTATAATGCAATATCATCCCAAATTAAGCTTCTAAAACAGTTTATCAGATGATTTGCACTCTTAAAATGCAAGGTTTAGTTGACTGTAAATGGAAACAAGAACAATTAGCTTAGATGTTGGCTTTATGAATGTCCAAAGGCAGATGTAATGAATCCCATCCCTGTGCTCAAATTAATTAATGCCCAAAGGTTTTATGCAGTGGCACTTCTACTGTGAATGTACTGTGACTGCGTTTTTTGATGTCAAGAACATAGTGCCATTTCTGGACAGATGAGCAGTCCTGTTAAGCACAAGCACCAAAAGCAGCACATTTGTGTTAGGGCTACTTTTCAAATGGATTAGATTACTCTGCTTTTCACCTTGACTAAGTAGTACCAGGATATTAGTATGTACACATTCTTTTCAGAACAGATCAGTTTGGCAACTGCATTAATACTCTGTAGGCATGCAAAGGTGGTGTTTGATATTTATGTTGGAAGATAAAAGTAATGTCCTTGACCAGATTGGGTCCTGCTATGCAAAGCAGAAAATATAATATTAGTGGCATTGTTATTATTATTGTTAAAGTATATCAGTATATATAATATCGATTATATAATTATCATTATTATTCATAATAATAGTACTACTACTATTAATACTACCACTAATAATAATGATGACAATATCTACTCTTGTCCCAGCAAGCTCACAAAGAACTAGTTTGTAAACATTGAAAAGGGAGGAACTTGAACAGAAATAGCATTATTTAGGAATGACACATGGCAAAGGACTCTTGTTCTAAAAAGGGTTAGAAAAAGTGACATATGTTGAATGCTGAAACATATCTTAGGTTCTGTAGTTAATTTTGGATATTGCCTTAATAGTGGTTTTTCCTGTGGATTTTTCCCCTTAGGATGATTTCCAGCATGCAGCCTCAGAAACCAACTGGGAGTCAGTCACAAGCTCTGTCTCAGTAAGTAATTTCTCAGTATTTTGCTCATGGATGGCACGAATCCCACTCACAAAAATGGCACCTAAATGGAGAAACTATCTATTCACTTTTGGAATAGGATGAAATAGGTGTTTATCCAACTCAAATTGAAGTCAATCAGTATGTTTTTAGAGATAAAAGATTCAGGATATGCCATCAGCTGTTGTAACCACGAGATAGCCATTGGGAAACATTTCCTGCTTTCAAACTCCTTCTGCTAATATGAAAATACAAGATACAAACTTAAAATGTTTAATTGTAGAATGTATTGACTGAAACAGAAGACTATAGTTAAAACAGGCTGGTAGGAACATGGATCTAGCTTTTCATTTGAATACTGAAAATTTTTTTTAAAGTGTTTCCAATATCTGAAGTCTCCATATTCAGCAGTGAAATGCAACTCAGGAGAAGAAAAAGGAGGAAAAAACCCTAAAAAAACCAAAAAACCCCACAAGTAATCCAGTACAAAATTTTATATTTCTCCTCATTTTATTTGATTTGTTTCATTGGCAAAAATCTGTCCTCTCTTTAGTTTCCCAATGCCTGGGAATGGCAGTGTTGCATCAGAATTCGTAATATGGGCAGTCCTCTTCTCTGTGCTCTGCCTGGTCAGCACCATGTCACAGCTCTAGTTAACTACTCCTCTTAAAATCCAAGATGGGGATAAGTGCCTAAAGCAGAGGTGAGGCCAATGTTTGGAACATTCATGGAAGAGAGCTTAGTGATACCACCTATGTTACAGGACCTGCCAGGAATAGCCAGTGAAGGCTACTGATCAGGGTCCAATCAAGACAGTGAGTGGAGAAAAAATTCTGTATTGTCAAAATTAGAAGCTACTAAGCCAATCTCACTTGTGTTTACCCTTCAGTTTGCAAATGACACTTGTCCTTCATGATACGATGCATTGATTGCCTGGAACTAATTGTGCTGAAAGTCTTGAGGAGTTATGTTAGCAGGGCTGAGATTTACTAGATGTGCCAAGCAGGAGATGCTAAAACAGTTTTACTGAAAGACGTAAACTCATTTTTCATTCTAATATGGGCTTAGGAAAAAAAATCTATGTGATGGGATATTTTGTTTTAAAATATGGTAGGCGGATGTTTGAAAATGTAAGCCTAGGGCTCCCTCACCAGGTAACTATGAAAATGAGATCAAGCATATGGTAAAACGCCATGTTAGTTAAAATCCTTAACATCATAAAATGCACAATATGCCAAATAAAAATCCAGTATCCTTTTCATATTGAAAAAATTAAGTTTATCTTTTATGTCTTTTTTTTCCTGAAAAATTGTTTCTAATGTGCCACAGGAATGGAAATTCAGTACAAATGTTACAGGTAGCAAGCTGATGCCCAAGGTCACGTGGAAACCTGCAGCTCAACCAGAAGGAGAACCTCAGTTTTATTGGGTTTCCCATGCCATCCGCTGTCTCATAAAACATACTTTCTTCAGCTGAGTGTATATAGCACCCACAAGTCCTTTTTATCCTCAGGGAAAATAAGGCAATTTTTCACAACAGCACCAAGGAAAAAGTCTGAGAACATCCAAGTTCTTCAGGAGAGAAAGGGATTCAGAGATTCTGCTGTGGTCTTGAGGGGCAGAAGGACAAACTCAGACCTGTCAGTCTCGGACAAGATGACATACTATTCTGCTGATGCTCAATTAACATGGCAGATCTAAGTTTCCTCTCTCAAACCCACAAGCAACCCAAAAATTCATTATAGGGTCTAGACACATTACAATTCTCAGAATGAAAATTTTAGAGTGAGAGCAAATTCCGTTTTTGAGATCATATTACAGAGTTATGTTTTGTTTGGGGTTTTTTTCCTCAGAAAGCTAGAACATGCTTCTGCCCTTAACCTGTCACGGCAAACCCAGAAAGAAAAAGGAAACAAAATTCTCTCCTTATTAGGTTAGTTTCTGTTATTTTTTAAGTAATTTTATGACCAACAAAAACCTGTGATGTACATTGAACTGCCTGTCAGGTTCACAAGCAAAAAAAAAAAAGAATGGGGGAACAGAAACTAGGGGCAAGAGCACTGACAATAAAAGAAAAGAGAACTTTGTGTTCCATTAAATTAAAAATGTATTCAGTGCTTTTAAGAAATGCAAAAGAATGTGGAAAATCTTTGCTCTTCATTGCTTGTCACACTTCATTCTTCCTCTTGCCCCCTCTTTGGATGCAATCTCAGAAGCCAGATTACAACAAGCACAAACTCTCCTAAAGTCAGTGCCTCATTCTTGGCAGGACAAAAAAAAAAGGCAGTTGGGTTGGCAGCTTTGAAGTTGCTTTTGGGCCTGTCACATGGTGTTGCTGCCAAGAGGCTATCTGAGCTGTTGAAATAATTCCTCTTGATTTGGCTGTCACTGAGAAAAAGTTAACCTTTCTTCTATGTTTCAACGATGTTGCACAAATCTCTTGAGTAGGAGCTTTTATGTAAAAAGAAAATGGGAAACCCCAGCTGCCTGTATGAGTTTTAAATGCCTTGCACGTTCACTGACCTGCATTTCTGTAATGAAATGTACAGTTGAACATGTGGGGAGAAGAGACCCTCTTGCATTTAGTAAGCCACACACCTATGGCCTGATTTTTATGCTGCTGTTTCTTCAGTGTCCTTGCACCATATCCCTTGCTTTTGAAAGGCAGTCAGGGTCTGAAATTTTCCCGCTGGGCTGCCATGAGCTCCACTGAGCTCTCCTCTAAGAAAGTAGCATTTGGGTGTCTTTTCCTTTTGTAGCTAACCACAGCATCCTGCAACATTGCTTTAGATAACAATGCTGTGTTCACTTTACTGGTGTGAGCTTCTCGACTCCTGGGACTTCCATCTCTCTGACAGTCTCTGTTCCAAGCCACTTAGAAGTCAGGAGAGAGGCTTTGAGATATGCCTTCCCTTTTAAGGGGTCATGAATTTTTACAGTCATCTGCACTGTGTCTTACTTAGCATGGCACTAGAGAGGCATTGCAGTCACAAGTGGGCTCTCTGAAACTTCTTGGGCTGTTGGTCATAAGCAGTAAAGCACAGCTGTGCTTTCTTGACTGCACTATTATTATGTTTTCTATTTCTTCTCTTTCTGGTTTTTAATAATTTGGGCTGCCCATGCTTTCAGCAAATATATGCAGTAAAATATCAAGGATTGTTAATTTTGTGATATAGCTTACCCTTAGAGACAACTGCTTTATTTTAAAGACATATATACTCTAAAACTATTATAGTAGGAATTGAAGGACACAATCCTGAAAAAGAGTGAATTTACTTAAATGAGTTGACCTTTCCATTACTACCCAGCTGAGTGAAGTTAATCACAAAGATTAATAGTTTAACTTCCTTGAGAGATAAGGCAAAAAAAATATTTTGGAAAGCCGCTAATTTTAAATGGTATATTTCTGCTGTATTACTTCAGAGCTGGGTTTTCATAAGACAAGAGGTTTCTGGCATTTCTCCCTCAGTGTTTTAACTTATAAGACCAAACAGCTCTTGTGCTCTACTATGTTTCTTCTTGGACAAAATCATGTATTTTGATTGTGACCCCTCAGAAAGTAAAAGATCTGCATTGATACTTTTTCTTGCACATATTTTACATAATATTTGCATACTATTTGGCTTTGCGCTTGGACAGGGGAAAAGATGATATCAGGGTAGAGAATATTGTGATTCTAAATAATGATTTTTAGATAGGTTTGAAGTCCTCTCCAGTAAAACTGAAATTGCTGCAATCTTTCTGTCAAAGTCAAGTTGTACCACAGGTTCAGTGGGAACACTCAGAGAATGGTACTTGGCCCTTATTGATGGGAAATAATATTCCATTTGATTCAATTGTGAGGATATTACTATGTTGGTAATCCAAATATTCATTGCTGACATCATAGAATCATAGAGTCAAGGAATAGCTTGGGTTGGAAGAGACCTTAAAGATCATCTAGTTCCACCCCCTCTGCTGTGGACAGGGATGCCTTCCACTAGACTAGGTTGCTCACAGCCCGCTCCCCCTGACCACGAACAGTGTCAGAGATAGGGCATCCACAGCCTCTTTCAGCAAACTGTTCCAGTGTCTCACCACCCTCACAGTAAAGAATTTCTTTTTAATATCTAATCTAAACCTACCCTTTTTCATTTTAAAGTCATTCCCCTTGTCCTATCACTACATGCCCTTTTAAAAAATCTCATCTGTTTTGTAGGTTCCCTTCAGGTATTAGAAGGCCACAATTAGGTCTCCCTGATGCCTTCTTAAGGCTGAATAATTCTAATTCTCTTAGTCTTTCCTCCATCCCTCTAATGATCTTTGTGGCTCTCCTCTGGACTTGCCCCAACTTGCTCTTTCTGTGCTAGGGACCCTAGAGCTAGATGCAGTATTTGCAGTATTCTAGATGGAACTTCACAAGAGTGGAGTGGAGAGGTAGAACCCCCTCCCTTGACCCGATGGCCACAGTGCTTTTGATGAAGCCCAGGATACAACTGGCTTTCTGGGCTGCAAAAGCACATTGCCAAGTCATGTCCAGCTTCTCATTCACCAGCACCCCAAGATCCAAATATCATTGTTTTTTCTGTTTGCTTAGTAAGCTGTATTTTTTGGTAAAAAATGTCAGCTGAATGTCAATTCATTGGTGTATTGTAATACTGTAATTTTTGGGGAATAAAGGGCCATTTTTTCAAGTCTTCAGCCAAGACAGATTTTTTTGTTCAATTTGATGAGGGAAAGACAGTTTAGTGGACTTGTTGCCTTTGTCTTTCCCTGCTGTGGTTTCTCATCTGCCTCTTATTAAATAACCAACAGAGTTGGCATCTCCATTCTGTGGCCATGGCCCTCACAGTGGTTTCAAAAGACATTTTCGTTACATATTTGTATATGTGCAGACCCTCATCCCCTGTGAGGAGTGGATGTAAATTTTGACAATTCAGCAGTGGCAATGCACTGCATCTCCTCTGGGATTTGTTTGGGGGTTCCTTGGTGTCTCTTCTCCTTACAAAAAGAAAACACAGGTATAAGAAAGCCTGGCCCACATAAAGACTTCAAAAGATGGCCTGAAGTAGCTGTTTCACTCAATAATGAGGAAGTTTCTCAATAACTGTTTTCAATTGCTTTAAGTGGTGCTGTAATTTATTCCAAGTGCACTGAGATGTATGTCACTCTTAGGGGGTATCCTATCCCTCTCCATCAGTGACTGACCCTACGCTCACAGCAGAAGCACTGGATCAGACAATTGCTGCGTTCGACACGGTGGAGGATCTGCTCAAACACTTTAACCCGGACTCCTGGCAAGAAGATCTTGAGAATCTGTATACAGACAGTGGGCACCATTATCGAGGCAGGAGCTACCATGACAGGAAGTCCAAAGGTAGGAAAAGACTCTATATACATACTTTGGGACAGAAGCACTCCTTATAGAAAAGTTCACTGGTCATATACTACATTCTGGTGGCTATGTTCCTGTTGGAACCACAGGGCAAGGTACCACCTATTCAAACCAGGGATAAGTCATTTATTCTTAGTCAATTTCTAAGTAGAATCTTGCTTGAGAAATCAGACTGAAAACTGCTCATCACTATGATGAATTCATAAAAAAACCCCATAGGCCCACATGTAAAGACAGATGGTTCTCAGCTTCACCCTCTTAAACATTGCCTTGTGTGTAAACCATGGGGCTCCTAATTACCTGCATTATCATCCTTTTTTAAATACCCTGCTTAGGGACTGTTCTTTGTTGAGTGAGGAATAATCACTTTTATCACATTGTGCTTAGGAAAGCATCTGGTGCAGACACCTGTATATGCAGCTGGTTTTGTTAGGATGTGAACATCTCACTGTTTTTCATTATGTTGGCAGGGAGCATTATCATGGTTTAACATCTTTGTCTATAATGAGCAATGCACACGTTTCTGGGTTATGTTTCTTGTTTCCTTCTGTTAGTTCAGATCAACCACCAAATGGTAAAGCAAAGGAATGTTAAGCCAGCAGTACAAACCCATAACGATAAAGAAACACTATTGAGAAGAGACAGTTGTGCTCTGGGGTAACCATGCACAGAAAGGCCTAATGAAATTTAGTGGTGCAGTATAGATGTAGAAGGTCTGTTAGGATTCTCCAAGATGACAATCACTGTAGTTTTCACAGGAGATCTGGAGTGAAGTATTTAATTTGATTTCTCTTGTTGCCTTCCATTTTCAAGTTGTGTATTCACATGCATTCCTCTTTATAACATTATAATGTGCAGATCACAGTTCCAATTGTGTGCAATCTACCATTTATTTACATCTCAAATCCCATTCCCACATACATTAAGCATATGCTAAGAAGGGAGAGAGATTTGTAGTTCTATATTTGTAACTTATTTGCTATCAAATGATGAGGCTTTGATTTTAAAAGGGATATATAGACTGCATCTGTGTTAGGGAAAACAGTGTCAAGGAATGTTCCCAGGCCCTGAAATCCAACCACCATATTGCAAAATTGTCAGCCTGGTCATTGCTGGGCATGAACCAGGATCTGGCAGAGGCCATCTGCCAGATTCATGTGGCCACCTTGACTTGGAGAGTAAGAGACAAATGTGGGCTGTTCCATCACTGTTATCCTTGAGGAGAATGGCCTCAAGCACATACAGTGTATTTGTAGATAGAGTACTGGTGTACAGTTTCCAAGACACGTTGGCCTTCTCTCTTTCTGGGCTCAGCATTTCAAAGAAATCTGTGATAAAGGCGTGAGCTCATATCCAGTAAAAACTGAACCCCTTTACTTTCCTCCCTTTTGACATGTCAGAAATTTGAGGCAACCACAATAGCCCACGTTTGTGAAAAACTTCACTGAAGTTCCACTGCATGACTTTAGAGAGTGGTTTGATCTCTGTGGGGGTCTGTGGAACATGACCTATATTGTCCCCTATTCCCTAGCTGGGTTTGGCACCAACAGATATGTATAAAAAATGAAATAAAGAGCCTGTTCTGATTTTAATAAAAGCGGATTAGAAACCTGGATTCTGTACTCGTTCTGCTCTCCAGATTTCATTTCATTCTCAGATCATATTTGGCCTAATATTCCATATATTTAAACAACCCTGTAAATATAAAATAGGATTTGGTGTTTTATTGATGCAGTCTAGAGGTATCAACCTGATCTGGTACTGCTCGAAAAATTCAGATGCATAAAAGTTTTTCCATTTAGTAAAAATCTAAATCAGCTTCTTGTATAGCAAACCACCATAGAAAACAGGAAAAGGAAAAAAAAAAATTATAGCAGCTTTCCTTTTGTCTTCAAACTAAAGACCAAATTCCCTGACTGTTAGCAGCCCTCTGGACAATCAAATGCTTTAAAAATTTCAGTCAAGATTTTTTATTTAGTCATAAACTTCTGACAAGATTAAAAGCCTGTTCTTGGATGATGTCAGGAGCAGGGAATAGCTTTAACAAGTCCTTCAGTTAGAAACGCTTGGTGGCTTTTAAACACAGACACTGTGGATCTCTGAGGAATGTTGATAGGCACTGGGATAACCTTGCAGCAAAGAGAGCAATAGATTATATCATCATTTATTTCAGATACCTATCTGTTTCTGCTTCCCGCCTGGGTTTAATTTTTCTATCCTAAGTTAGAACAGCCCTGAGGCAGGTAAGAACAATTTGATGTAATCTCTGCCTATCTTTCACAGCATTTTCAGAACATGCCATATAAATGCTATAAATTAATCACCAATAATCTCACTCCTATCCAACTTTCTGCCTATACCAAATTGTGGCACAAAACTGAACTTAAGAGGCAGTGTTTCTGAATACTAATTCTGATAACAGGGATATGTAATAAATTATATTTAAATTGTCTGTTTTCTCAATTTGGCAATTAATAATCTACAAATATAAGTATCAAGGTCAAGCAAATAAGAAGACAGTATTTTAGCATAGCTGAAACTCACAGAATCAGGGAATAGATAAAGTGGGAAGGCACCTCAAGAATTTGTTCAGTTCAATACCCCAGCTCAAGGCAGGGTTATCAATAAAAGTTTGCTCATGACCATGTCAGGTCAGGTTTTACATATCTCCAAAAATGGAGGCTGCACAACCTCTGTTGACCACCCTCTGAACAAAATTAAAAACAAAAAACCTGGTTATTTTTAACATTTGAATAGGTTTTCCTATGTTAAAATTTGAGTCCAGAACCTCTTGTCCTTTCAAAATAGACTGTGCCTCCATCTTCTTTGCTCCCTTCTCTTCTTGCTAGATAAACAGGCTGATGCCAAATGTATGAGGTTCAACGAGGAGAAAAGCCAGGTTCTGCACTTGGGCCACAACAACTCCAGGCAGTGCTGCAGGCTAGGGGAAGAGTGGCTGGAAAGCTGCCCAGTGGAAAAGGTTCTAGGGGTGTTGGACAACAGCGGCTGAACGTGAGCCAGCAGCGTGCACAGGTGGCCAAGAACGCCAATGGCATCCTGGCCTGCATCAGCAATAGTGTGGCCAACAGGACCAGGGCAATGATTGTCCCTCCCTGCACTAAGCACTGGTGAGGCCACATCTCAAATCCGATGCTCAGTTTTGGGCCTCTCATGACAAGAAAGACATTTAAGTGCTGGAGAGAGTCCAGAGAAGGGCAATGGAGCTGGAGAAGGAAGTGGAGAACAAGTCTGATGACGAGCAGCTGAGGGAGCTGGGAATGTTTAGCCTGGAGAAAAGGAGGCTCAGGGAGGACCTTATCGCTCTCTACAACTACCTGAAAGGAGGTTGTAGCCAGGTGGGGATCGATCTCTTCTCACAAGTAACAAGCAACAGGACAAGAGGGAATGGCCTCAAGCTTCACCAAGGGAGGTTTAGATTGGAAATTAGGGCAAAGAAAAAAGTCATGAAAAGGGTGATCAAGCATTGAAACAGGCTGCCCAGGGAAGCTGTAGAGTCACCATTCCTGGAAGTGTTCAAAAAGTGTGTGGATATGTCATTTGGAGATATGGCAGTGCTGGGTTTATGGTTGAACTTACGATATTGGAGGTCTTTCCCAGCCTTAAGGATTCTATGTATTTGTACACACAGAGATAATCAACTATACAAATTGGTCCCTCCCTGAATACTTCTTGTAAGTACCGTAAAGTTCAAGTGTGTGTGGATTAAATCCAAATATATGATAACTCCACTCAATCTACAAAATCTGATCTCGCACCTCTACACCTCTACACCTCTACAATACTGATGCAATTCTATTAAGTTCATTTCTTTCTATTTACACTATTGAAGTGAGATACTGGTATCAGGTGTGTCTCGCTAATAACCACATGAAGTTTGAAATTTAATTCTGTATATTTTCAGTGAGGTTTGTTGTTAACCACTCCATTAGAAGTTGACTATAAAATCACACCCAAACTGGCAGAACGGGACAGAAAAAAAGGGAAAGGCACATTTACATTCTAACAATCCTGTGTAAGGATTTATAATCCTTGTATAAGCTATAAACTATGGTGTATACCTACATGAAAATATGATAGATGTTTCAAATAACCTCTGCAGTTATAAATATACTCAAAATGGTTTGCTATCAATTGCTGCATTTTAGAGACTGAAAGCGTGAATATTCAGCATTAAGCTTATCCTAGACTCCTAGGAAAAATAGCAGGTCATACCAAACAAAGTACATATTTTAAAATTACTCTTTTTGCATTGCTGCAATATGTTGCTGACTTCAGTGTCACAGTAGTTTGTTTATTACAAATATTAAACATCTCTAAAAAGGTATCACCAGGTATTTGGTTATTTAATAATGTTCTTGGCAAGAGCACAGGTAGATGTAAAAAAGTAAACAGCCATGCTCTAAAATTATGTTGAACTTCTTGACAAATAGGTTTCTATTCTTTTAGAGAGTCATAAGGATTGTTAAGACATATTTAAGGAAGCTTCTTCATCCTAGAGTAAATTTTTGAAAGCATTGATTTATTAGAAGAGCTTCTAAGAAATACTGTTGTAAACAGTTCCAATCATCAATTAAACATTATTTAACTTTTCTCACATGCTGGTTGCATTTGTCTTTTGTTGTTGTCTCTGATTTTTTACCTCCCAATGAAAAAGGCTTTATAACTAAAAAAGACCATTGCCTGTGAAATGGTTTGTGTACAAATGAAGAAAGAAATGAAAAAATACAAGTTTACTGTTTCTCATCATAGACGAAAATCCAAATGTCATGGGGATGGTACCTAGAGAAAATGGTCATCTTTAGAAAGGAATGTTGTTCCTTTAGAAAGGAATGTGTTGTTTTGTTTTGTTTTCCTGTAAATAAACCTAGCAAGCAGAAACACATGTAGGTAGATACATTCTGGTAACTAAGACTACGCATGCCTCTGAGCTCATTTGTTTTTTTGGAAATAGTATGCAAGAAGCCTTTGGCTATCAGAGGAACTTAATCACATGAGACATTCTTGCAATAATATCTATCTGCAATGATGGCTTTACAAGTTAAATAAATAAACACTTGCTGGCAGGACACTGCTCTCTGGAAGAAGAGTAGTGAGGTGAGACCACAGGTTTTCATGGAATGTTTCTGCTGTCTGTTGCCAAACAGGCTCCCAAGATCAGGCATGTTGTCCCCAACAATAGTTCTTAATCGTCACTACTTACAATGGTGTAGCGAGAAGTTAAAATTTTAACTCAGGAATGTAATTTCTCATGGGGGGTGCAAACAGTGGCAAATAAATTACGGCAAAAGTCCATGTACACTTCCTTGAAAGGTTCTGGGCTGGCTGCCAGCAAGTTTCAGTGCACCAGACAGGGAGTGCAGGCATCACAAGTGCTGAATGCTTGCTCATTCATGGCAAATATGAATATTGCAAGTAGATGGAATACCTTCTCAAATAGCTGCTAATTTAAAGTATTCCCTGTTCTTCAAAACCAGAATATTTCTCCCGCCCTTCTTCAGTTGGGAACCAAGTTGTCTGTTGCATGCCAACTGCACACATTCATTCATTTTATGATCTAATTCAGAACTACACCCTCTGTGAGAAATGAGATTTTCCCTCATGTGTTATGTGGTATAATTGTCAGTCACTACAGTGAATGCTTTTCTTATTAAACTTTGGTTTTTTTTTTTTAAATGCTTGTGAAACTTGTAGCATATTATTTATTACTGGAATAAGCTGCTCAATTCCATTGATTTCAATGAAGCCATGTCCAGTGGTTTGGCCTGCTTTTGCTACTTGACCCATAGAACAGCTGATAATTGGTTTGCCAGTCCATAATAGGCCTACATATTGTGCACCTATGTATATATACTGTTTCATGCAAGCAGTTATAAACCCCCCTGAAATCCTGATCTCTCATTCCTCTGAAATAATAGTTGCTGTATGAAGGAGGCTTGTCTTGGCATTGTGATTCTGTAATAAATGCAAATTGCAACATCTTCTCCACAGCTCTCACAAGAAGGCCTAGAATAGCTCTAAACATTCCAGGTATATTTTCAAAATTGCTTATTGTGGTATCATTAGGGATGTGCAGTGTAACAGTCAAAAACATTAGCCGTAGGTGTTGAAGTCTAAAAGCTACAGGATTTGGTCAACATTTTGTATGGAGAAGAATAATTTCATCAGTGTCAATTCATTTAGATGATTTAACCAGTGGAAGATGCAACCGGGAAATAATATTACATTTGTTATTATACTTTTGAGGATATTACTGTGTTGGTAATCCCAATGTTCATTGTTACATTGTTGAGATGATAGAATCATAGAATGGTTTGGGTTGGAAGGGACCTTAAAGGTCACCTACTTCCAATGTCCCTAACATGAGCAGGCACACCTTCCACCAGACAAGGTTGCTCAAAACCCCATCCAACCTGGCCTTGAACACCTCAAGGGTTGCGGCATACACAACTTCTCTGAGCAATCTGTTCCGGTATCTCACCACCCTCACAATAAACAATTTTTTCCTAATATCTATCTAAACCTACCCTTTTTCAGTATGAAGCCATTTCCTCTTGTCCTATCACTACATGCCCCTTTAAAAAGTCTCTCTGCAGCTTATTTGTGCGTTTTCCATCTCAAGTTCAACCACACCATCCTTCAGTCAGCTACAGCACTGCTCTGAATGTCTTTGCTTGTACACTACCTCTAGTCTATCTGACACAACCCTGATACACACCTTTATGCTAGTGGAGCACAAATGCTACGTTAGAAAAGGGTTATCTATGTCAGGTGCAAGAATTTCCATTTGTCATCACTGAACCTCATGATGTTCTGGCCAGCACATTTCTCTAACCTGCTGAAATCCTGCTGAAAGGCATTCCTGCAGCACATGGACAGATTTCCCAAATGAGATGTCACTGACAAACTTGTGGAATGGTCACATCATTTCATTGTAAAAATAGTTAGTGAAGATAATTAGCAGTAGTAACCCCAGTGTTACCCCCTGAAGAACATAGATAGTAGCCAGCCATCAGTTGTACTTGGAATTGCTGACCATTTTGCTCAAGTCTCTTGCATATTGCAGTTATCTACTGAATTTGTAGTCCACCTATCCCATTATATCTGAGCAGTTTGGCTGCAAGGATTCTATGAATCACTGTCAAAAATTAGCAGATGCATCTGCTGCTTTCACCTTGTCCAGCAAGACAGTTTTCTCATCATCGCATATTCTCAAGATGGTCCATGACAATTTTCCTTTGGTAAATCTATTCTGGATGTTCCCAGTCACCCTCTTGTCTTTCCTCTTCCTGGGCCTTGTTTCCAAGGAGGATTTACCCTTTAACTTTACCATAGGCTGAGGTTAAGCTGACTACTGCAACTGGCCGAATCCTCCTTGCCTTGCTTGTGTATGGCCTTTGACATGTGTGACAGGAAGACCATGGCAAGGTGACTACCATCTCTTACACCTCAGCTTGGCTCTGTGACTGATGCATGAAAAAAAGATATAGAATGTTCAGATATGACAGTGCTAGGACCATGTGTGAATTTGCAACAGATAAAGTGTTAAAAGCAACCCTAACAGACCACGTTGTCTTCTTAAAATTAATCAGTGACAGGTTTTCTCCTCAATTTTTAAGGCCTCCCTTTTTCTGAATAAAACATGGCATTAGCTGCAGTCTCTTATTTCTGTGCTTAGGTCTGATTAAGATCAATATTTCAAGGTAAACACATGCCATAGAGCTATGTGAAATGGGGATGATTTTAAGCATAGGATTTAAAGGAAGGAGGAGGCAAACACTGGACCCCAAATATCAAGCTTAGTTTTCCAATGTATCTTTTTATGTCTGCCTTACCTTTAAGTTGAATCTCTGATGCAGACATTCTGTAATAATACTTGGAAGTTATTTGCATCCACTGTAAAGAACCTTTTAGTTCTAGTTTTAAATTAAGGACTCCAGTGGTTTCAGTCCTTGATAAGTAAAGCAGCTGGATTTCACACCAATCACACCAAGACTCACTTACATTTTAGTCACAGCAGTGAAGTGATGCATGAAACTGACTGTACTGTAAAATCTCATTGTTATATGTATGAGGAAATGGACTGGCTCCAGACAGTAAAACAATCCCAAGACAGGGAAAAATGCATATTGAAGCTTTCAGCAGAAAGAGTTGTTCGGAATAAAATGTGTTCTTTTGTTAGGAGGCAATAAACCATGATCTAAAGTTAATTAGGCAATGGGAAGTGTTCTTGTGTGTCAGTATGATGCTACCAGAGTACAGTATATGTTGTTCACAGAGTACATTGCATGCTCACGTTATCCCACCAAGCACTGGAGTTCTGTAGAGCAGAGTAAAAATCGGTGTAGGTGCTTACCTCCAAATGAATTTTAATAGAGGATGGCTTGTGCATCTCCTAAACTGTTTTTTTAGGCTTTTCTTCTCTGCTTGAAGTTATTTATTTTCATGTTTTCAACATCACTAAAATAACCCCTTTCTGTTATTTTATTTGTCCATTTTAACCTGGACTCTGACGTGTAAGATGCGGCAGAATACAGAGAATTTGTGTCTTAACTGATAACTCTGGGATTTGGTGGTCCCAAAAACTGATAGTAAGTCAGAATGAGAACGCCTTGAGTAGATAAAAAGGAGAATTCATTGTTATTGAATTGGAATTTTGCATTGGAAATTTTGTATTGAAAATTTTCCCACAAATTTTTCAAATATAGAAAAAATACACTAAATAAAATGTATGTTGCTACTGCTTCATTTCAGAATTCCTGAAGAATGTACCCAGAGAAAGTTTTGAGCCCTCATTGAAAACTGCTTATTCCTTCATAGTGCATAGAGAAAGAAAATTATGTTAATCATCTGGTTATTCCCTTCTATGCTTCAAGCAAATCAACAGCTCTCTACAGTCCTGACTCAGCTACAGCCTAAGACACCCTGCAAAGACTTTTGAAAGTCACCAAAACTAGGCATTTGAAGGCAGTAAACAATACCTTCCCTCCAGTGAAAGCCCTTTGCCAGATCAGCCTTTGCCATTTAAATTGAGCAGTTAAATATTGAGGCTAATAATGTAACACAGTGATGGATATAGTATACTCTCTGCAGGAAAGTCCCCAACACACAGCTCCTTCACATACCAGTGCTTTCCCTCTCTTCCAGTCTCATTACAAGGACTCATTTCTGTTTTGATGACGTAGCAGTGCTAATAGGAATTACCTAAAGGCATGAAGGAGGACTGTTGATCCTGAGGGAAAATGTCATCTGTGATAGAGTAAATTTTGTTCTGTCCCCCAGTTGGCTTCTCCTGCACACAGATGTCAGTTCATGTGAGCTGGGTCTGGGCCCTCTTTACTGACCAGCTTGTTACTGGAAGCCTTGTTTCTTAAGTTACCTCAGCTGAATTAAGACTGTATTAAGCCTTTGAGCATTTTATTCTTACTCCATCAGCACCATCAGCAAACGTCATCATAGTTCATAACCAGCCTGTCCCAATAGGAGTCTGCTCATGTTAGTATCCATTCCCCTGGATTGCTGGCTAGTGTTAGAGTGTGGATAATCCAGTCTTTCCCCTCAAGAAATCTCATTAATCATGAAGACAGAAAATTGTCAGCCCTCTTCTTTCTTTGGTAGATACTTCCTTCACATCAATTGGCTGAAATGAATAGTAGCCAGATAGTGCTTTGCTTTACCAGGTAGCAAAGCTGATGGTGAAGGTCCTGGTGATAATGTTTAGAGAAGTGGGAACCCCCTTCCCTGTGAAGAGAATTAGCCTGAGAGCCTGCAGTAAGAAGGGGTGGTTTTGGAGAATGACGAAGAAGAAAATACCATCTGTTAAAACAAAGAAATCAATATTACCCGGGCTTGGAAGTCCTGGCTAAGGACATCCACAATGTATTTTTCTCCCAATGCATGAGTATACCGCCAGCTCCATTGATTTTGTGCTTATATCAGAAGGATGATCTATACCTCTTTTGGAGAGATGCTAGCTCTCTGGAGAGAACCACTGAGATTTCATGGTGACACCTATCACAGTTGCTATAAAATCGCAATTTATCTGCTGAATTCCCATTGACTGAGATAACACTTTGCCAGGAAAGTGAATCTGCTATGATTTTCTATAATAGCACTCCTGACATTTATGTACCCTTGCCTCTTGCATATCTGTCTTGTGAATATCTCCAGGTCAGAATGTAAAGGTGCGTGATATTTACGAATCACAGCTTTTTCCACAATTTACTTTGTGATGCTGACAAGGACTGAGTCACAGAAGGTAGAGAGTGTCTTTTTTGTAAGTTTTCACATATTTTTATTAAAGCACAAGCATAGGTGCTCTCAGGACCAGAGATGATGCTAACCTATTAAACATGCCCATCAAAATCTGATATGTTTGCAAACACTACACTGTTATCTCAGTTCTCATTTGAGCCATTCTTATTTTCCTATTGATATTTCTGTTAGCAAATACTGTTTAGAGTCAAACT